>BSBM01001310.1:6585000-7304500 GCA_027924585.1 Larix kaempferi
CCCACACAATATTTTTCTTTTTCCTACACCTCTACATATTTTTTTTCTCGTAAATTGAAAATTTACATAGCAAACAGGCGGGTCAAAAAAAACATGTGCATTATGTTTTAGAAAACAAATAACATACCAATCTTCAAATAATGACATTTTGGGGTGGTTATACCACTTTTCCATAAATAAAATTTATATATTCCGGAAGGTCATCCATTTTTCTACGTTTCATCTTTTTACACCTAATCGGAAAACGTTTTGTAGGTACCTCTAATAATTGATTTTAATGATAATATTTTTGTTTTTCCAGAATGTCATTGCAACTAACGATAATTGGGTATCATTACCTTGCACCAGCCATTTCACATTATCGATATTCTGTAAAGTGTCATTTTCATCAATGCCCCAATGTCTAACCAAGCCATCGTATCTTTACACCAAATCTTCTTGAGGTGTAGTTGGTTTTGACTTGAATTTAAAGCAATTTTAGGAAGTCTCTCATTTTACATGTTATTTATCTTGTGCTTGTACATCAGGTACCTAATCATAGCCATGCTCTCAATTGGGGAAAGACATAATTCTATGAGGAGAATAAGATAAGGCATATTGCTTTTAATTTTAAGTTTATAAGTTAAATAAACCGCTTTTGGATTTGCTCAGTCTTTCTCCAAGGTTCTCTAGAAGTGTTGCACCCCCATACTTCACAACCGTATTTAATATAGTTCAAGGATGAAAAGAGTTTCAAATATGAACTTTTTTTATCCCACATGACCAGGTAGGATGATTTACAATTATTTTCAAGACCAAAATAAGCTTTCCATCCTCTATTAATAATTTTGTCAATGCTATGGTTCCAATTGATCTTGTGTTGAATATCAATTCCAAGATATTCGTAAGAAGTCACTTCCTCCAGCTTATTGTTATCATAGATAAAATTTGCGTAGGTGTCTTTCTTAGATTTTATAATCATAACTTTTGTCTTGTCGGTGTTAACAGTCATACCCATGTTAGAGCATAAATCTTTGAGAATTCTTAATTGTTTATCGAGATAAAAGGGACACCTTTCCATAAGAACAATATCATTAGCATAAAGAAGGAGGATGATAACTATCCTAGCTAAGATCGTTTCGACACAACTTTCTTCTTCTAAACATCTTTCTATTTTATCGATGTAAATGCCAAAAAGGGTAGGGGAGAGGGGGAAACCTTGCTTAAATCCAATATTACAGTTTATATCCGTTGACCAACCCTCATTATTCTTAAATTTGGCAATGAAATTTTTGTATAACCTTATCGCGGTAGATCTCAAATCAAAAGGAACATTAAGTTCCTCTAGCCTATTCCACGGGTTATTTCTAGGCACTATATCAAAAGCTTTCCTAAAGTCCACAAAGCAATAGAAAAGGTCATACTTATTATTATGGAATTCCTCTGCAATGATCCTAAGCGTAATGAGGTGGTCTATGGTTGAATAATTCCTTCTAAAACCTGCTTGGCCTTTAGCTCGCTTAGCTTCCATTTCTATCCATTCGTTGATATTATTTTCTAAGATAATACTGTATAAATTGGCTAGGAGAGGGCTAATCATAATATGGTTCGATAATTAGAGAGGTTATTTTTATCGCCACTTTTGAAAATAAGAATAATGAGGATCTGAGTCCAAGGTGTAGGGAACCCTTGCTTGACCGCTAGATTAAAGAGTTTGTGGATGTGCGGGATGAGGATAGGCTCCCTAATTTTTAAGATTTCTACTTGGTAACCTTAAATGTCTCTGGATTTTACATTTGCTAAGTGTTTAACCCCGAAATCTATGTCTTCTAACAAGAAAACTTCCTTCGTTGTAAGAAGGGTTTGAATGTTATCTTTGATATCTAGGGATTCGTAAATATTTTTAAGATGGGAATTCCAATATTTTAAAGCAATCTTACTATCTTATTTTGTTTTGTGATTTAGAATTTACCTCCATAATTTCTTAGGAGCCACCTTGGAGAAGTGTAAGAGATTTTCCTATAGTTTACTAAGATAGTGCCTTTTTTCTTTTCTTTTAATTAGGGTTTTGTAGTGATTTATCTTGTCCATTTTTATCGATTATGCAGTAGCTTGATTTTTTTTTTCTCGCATTCTTACACTCTTGATCATACCAAGTGTTTGTTCTACTCTCTCTTTTTAACTGAGACTTCAATAGAGAATTTGGTAATGGATGACGAGAGGGCTGTAGTAAAATTATGGTAGAGATTTTCTATATTCTCCATACTACTTAAAGGAAACAAATCATTTTTTAAATCATGAAGAAAAAGCTCGGTTTTATTTTTATCGAAGATTAGGTGCTTTTGGAAATGATATTTTTCCTCTTTGGGATCATTATAAATGTCAATATTGAGAGTTATAATTAAAGTCCTATGATCAGAGTCAGGCTCATGGTCGTTTAATATGTCGAAATTTATTAACTTGTTTCATAACGGGATATCAAAAATAAAATAATCTACGACACTAATACCAAGCCGATGAATACAAGTCATCCGGATAGAATTTGGCCATTTTGTTAGTCCATTGAAAATGATAAGATCTTGAATACTACAAAGATTGATTAGCTCAGAACCGAATAAATTTTTACCTAGATCTTCAGAACTTATTTTGTACCTATTAGATAGCTCAAGGTATTCGTCTAACCAAAGAGGATTAGGATTGGAATAATTGCTTAAAAGAATAGCTTGGTTACTTGAAGTTAGAGCATTGAAGTCAACCATCAAAAGGATATTTCCTTCCTTCCTTAGACTAGAAATATCATGTTCTAAACCATTAAAAGGAAATTTTTTATCTAAATTGTTTTTTTAATAGAAGTTAGAATTAAGAGGGGAAAAATAACAAATGGATATGTAGGTTTTTTCGTCATTAATGTATGTGATCTCTATCCAAATAAATTGGTTGTAAGGGTCTTTCTTATAAAGTCTAACATGAGGGGATATGTTCTTCATAATGTAATAGGCTATACCTTCAATGCCTCTATTACATGAACGCTTATTCCATATCGACCAAAGGACTTATCCGTCTATATCAAGGACCTTGGATTCCTCATGTTCCCAAGTTTCAACCAATAATTTAATATCAATTTCACTTGGGATCCAACTTAACTTGGTTCCTTTACTCCATGGAAAGCCTCGACAGTTGCAAGAGAGGATCCATAGTGTGTCAAATTGTTATTTATTACTATTTTGGTTTCTATCTCGAATAACAACTTTCATGTTTCTAATTAATGCCCATTTTCCCTCCTTCCTAGCTTATTTTACCTTTTGGACCTCCTTTCTTAGTTCGACCTGATCGTCTAGAATGAGTTCTTCATTTATAAATATTCCCGAGCCTTTTAAAATTGAGGTCTTACTAAGTATGTCATATTTTTGTTTGGTGGAGCTAACCTTAACTCGTATTAGTCTTTCTTTATTCTCACTTAATTTCCCTAACCTTGTTGCTTCGATGAGACTGATAGTTTCAATTTGTAATCTATTGTGAAGTTATGTCTCGACCATGGCTAATGTATCCTCTTCTAACTCCTCTTTTAAACAAAACATTATGAGGTTCAAAGATCTTTTATTACGCTCATGGTCTAAAGCTATCAATTTATTCATTTCCTCTTTAATGGGTTTGATATCTAATTTACTTTCCATATTATTTAGGGTTAGGTTGTGATTTACGTTTTCCTCTAACTCTTTAATCCTATATTTTAACTTAATATTTTCTAGCATAGGTGCATCTCCTTGTTCAGGTGTTTTTTGTGTTTCCATTGCATGTAGTGTGATCTCCATTGTCTCTACCTTGTTCTGGAGTTTAGCTTCTCTTTCTTCCCTACGTTTCTCTAAGGATTCTATATATTCATAAATTTTAGCCTCTCCTCCTTCCCTATGTTTCTCTACTGAGTGCTAGGTATTCCTTTAATTCTTTTGGTAAATGTGGTGAATTATTCATATTTATGTGAAAATGTAGATATGTATACCCCGCCGCCCCCCCCCAAAAAAAAAAAAGTGGATAGGGAAGGAACATATGCACCTGAATTAGACATCACAAATGATTGATGAATATGCCCTAGCGGTAGATGCTAACCGAAGGTCACCATATAATGCCCATAATAATGTCCAAAACTTCACCGCAATTTCACCACCAAAAATTTAACCACAAATATTATTCACTAAAAAGAAACAATAAAAAATTTATATCTTAAATTTAAAAAAATTTCAAATATTTAAAATACAATATATAGCATTTTAAAATACAATATCAACATAGTAATTAACGTTCATATCCAATTTTATAGTTATTGTTCTATGTCTAACCTTTAGGAGGAAGACTCTATTAAAATAGACTTCATTTAAATTAGAATAATTAATATAGAAATTTAGAAATTTAAACCATAATATTTTGAATCTATATAATTGAAGTAATGGGTTGCTTTCCTCCTCTTTATAACTCACCATGTGAAACCCTAAGTTGACAAAATAAAAACATCTACATAACAAATGTAAAATCAAGTTTTTAAATATTTATCAAATCTTCTTAAAAATATTTTGTATCAAATCTTCTACAAAAGATAATAATATATTAAATTAAATTTTAATATCAAAATTTTACATTAATTTAAAATAATTAAAATTATATTTTTTATAATAAATAATTTATTAATTCTAAACATAAAAAATATTAATTAAATTTCAAAAGAAATAACTAAAATAGCAAATAAGAATAATTAATATAAAAATTTGAAAATTTAAACCTTGATATTTTGAATCAATAAAGCTGAAGTATTACCCCATAATTATGGGGTTGCTTTCCTCCTCCTTATAACTTACCATTTAAAACACTAAGTTGACATACAAAAAAAACGTCACATAATCAAGTTTTTAAATATTTATCTAATCTTCTTAAAAGTATATTTTATCAAATTTTCTACCAAATATAATAATATATTTAATTTCATTTTAATATCAAATTTTAAATTAATTTAAAATAACTAAAATTATAAATTTTATAATAAATAATTTATTATTTCTAAACATGAAAAATATTAATTAAATTGTAAAAATGTTAATTAAATTTTAAAAGAAATAACTAAAATAACAAATGAATATATGATATTGTATTTGGTTTGTAGCTTCGGTAGTTGGGAGGAATGATTGTTGCCCTCTTCATTCGAGTTCAATTCTTGTAAGTAACATGCTACTCTTGTTGAACCCTTATTATAATGATTGTTTATTCAACTTACAAATTAATAAAAATTCCATGAGATAACTTTAGCAACTAATAAATGACATGAATTTGGCCACACATTTACCGACAAATCATTTACTAATTAATAATCCACTTATTAAAGAGATGAAATGTGAGCATATGCTGTAAGCTTTCTAAATGTTTAAAGAAAATACGTTTTAACTGCTCAAAGGCAGACACTTTCTTTTAAGAATTAAAAATACCTTTCTGCCAAACCACATATTTTCTTTATGGACATTAAAGATGAATAAACATATGATATTTGATGAGCTTACGCCGGTCTCTTTCATTTAATTATTAAGAAAAGGCGGCCTCTATAACAGCGAGTTCATTCAAATAAAAGCAGTCATTACGATAGAGGGATCACGCCCTTCTTTATCATTCGGATACCAAGAAAACAGTTAAAAAGAGAGAGGGGCGACTGATTATGGTTTAAAAACCCTATCGCTCTCAGCTTTTCAGGGCCGGATGGCAACAAAGCAATCTATAGAAGACTTAGACGGTTGAATAATTGCCAAATTGATAGAATTGCCCAGAAATCGGCATCCATTTCTCCACCAGAAATCACATTCGTTGAGATCGTGAAACGCAGAATGCAGCCCAGGAAGAACAAAGAGCAAACCAAAACATGAAGAGAGTATCACAAAATCGATTACATCAGTAACTACTAATTGCGAGGGAGGGTTGTAGCTGTAGGTCATGAAAGTATCGCCGTTTGTTGCAAATGACACTCGCCCAACCCACTCTGCAAGAGCTCTTCTACACAACTTGAGTGTAGTGCCCGCATTTCTGGAACTGATCGCAGGAACGAGTGTTGGAGTTGAAGAAAGGAAGCTCGCCGTCAACCCAATTAGTGACTGCATCCTTTGGCCCTCCTTTCTCCTTGGATGGAGGGAATCAGCAATTTAGATAAGGATGGCTTCACATGTGCTCCATGCAATCTCCAAACTAAATCACTGCCAAGGCCAAGAACAATAGACCAAATTACCACCTATGAGAGTATGGGTGACATGACCTCGAATAACTTCCCATTGAAAGCATCGGTGTAATTGTGATATAGCATGCTAAGTTACACCCCTGGGATAGAGGCTCACCCCAGTGGTTCTCAAAACGTCATGGCCCTTGCTAAGTCACAAGTTACTGGTATATTTGGCTTGCGAACTGTTGGATGTACCCTTGGGAGGTTGTTCTTCCCATGGTTAAAAAAATAAAAATAGAATGCTAAGTTACACATGTTTAACAGTCAGCACTGCCTCATTAATTGCCGGATAGGACCAGACACCTGTAGCAGATGCATGAACCCTTCAGTTAGTTGACGCATGAACCCTTCAGCAACACAAAATTGCTACCACTTGCACTAACCCGACACTTGTAAATAGGAGCTTCCTTATTAGCTAACTAAATTCTTGACTAATTTGTTTATCCTTAACGAAAATACTGCGACCATTGAAATTGAAACTATCCTCATGCTACAAGTGTCATATGTCACTGTAAATTTAGCCTATACTTCATCCTCCATCTCCAAAAATCTAAGATATAAATGTCTATCGGCATAATGAAATATCAAGCAGAGTCTTCATTTACTCTCTCTTTTTGTGTGTTTGTCATGATGTTTTCTATTATGGTGTCAAAGTAAGAGGTATGGACTTAATTCCTCAAGGGAATGCCCACAAAGATAAGAGGTTGAGGATGTGATCCTACAAACCTTAGGCATAGAAAAAGAGTGTCCAGTAGAGAGATTGTGAGTGTTTGTGTTTTGTTGTGTGTCAATCTACTTGTGGGTTGTGTGAGTGAGGGCGCACTACTACAAGGTGGGGCTATTTAAGACAATTTTTTACGATGAAATTAACATCTTGTCTTAAATTTTAGTTTAGGTTGCTTTTATATATTTTAGGATTTTTTAAGACAATGTTTAAGACGGTTTTTTAAGACGGAATTAGAATTTGTCCTTTTATATATTTTAGGATTTTCTAAGACAATGTTTAAGACGATTTTTTAAGACAAAATTAGAATTTGTCTTAAATATATTTTAGGAATGTTTAAAACTATATTTTTAAGGCAATATTAACATTTCTTCTCAATATTGTTTTTTTTTTAAGTTACTATTTTCTTATATAGAAACCGATTTTATGATTTTATGGAGGGAAAATGAATTATTTCTGATTTTATGGAGGGAAAAGGAATTGGGGTTTTAAGTAAAGATTTTCCAAAACTGCAAATAAGGTAGTTATCTAACTGATCCTATTCAGCTTGGGGTGCTTCCATATATCTGTGAAGTGCTTTCAAGCTGAAGGTAGCTGCATCAAAGCTGAAGGCGTAGCTTGTGTAGATCAATGAAGTGCGTGGACGCTGAAGGTAGCTGAAGCATCAAAGTTGAAAGTGATAGCCATACTTGTGGCCGCTGAAATCTGAGTAGGTAAGCGAAATCTGTATCTATTAATTTATAGTAGTATTATTTAGCAAAAATCTGTATGGTTTGATAGAGGTAGTGCTTACGATCGATCTACAGAGTTTTAATGAATAGCGATAAACTACCTCTGCATCTAGTATTGATAGATTTTTATTTTGGTTCCTCCTACATATATATCATTTGACAAATTTTATAATGAGTAGCAATACTGCATATTGATTTTCTACACATACTTTTATTTGGCAAAGTTTTTATTTGGATGACCTTTTCCATCTGATTAATACTGCTTCCAAGCAGCCCCATCTCAACAATCTATTGCTACAAATTCCTGGGAAGAGCCAGCCTTTAAAGAGCCGATCCCAATTTTTTTATTTAATTGACTTTTTACTTATTGGTAAAACATGTTAGCCTATTGGACTCGGCCCCATAATTATGGTTTTTACTCATGCTGGCTTGCTTAATACCTTTCAAAACGCGGGACCAGTTCTCCCATTAACCTTTCCAAATGGATTTGTACCATCTCCTTCCACTAATCCCCTTCTCAACGGAATCAACATTAATAATAATATTAATGGCCAGAACGTTTTTCCTTTGACCTCCCTACAACATGGTATCCCTTTAATCAATTCTCATAATTAGCAATGAAGTGCCTAGGGAGGTACGTGCCCTATTGGCACTCAAATCAGACCTTGTGGACAACTTAGGAAAACCGTTAGACTGGAAATATACAGTCAATGGTATGTTTGTGTCTCCTTGTTCATGGACTAGAATTACATGTAACAACAAGTCTAGGGTGGTGGTACTGGATCTGTCAAGCAAAAACCTCACTGGCACATTATCAGTATCATAAGAATTCCAGTTGCTTACCCACATTTTGAGCTTTAGTATCAGAGACAACCAGTTTTCTAGGCCTTTTATAGAAGCCATTTTTCAGGCTTTCGAGTCTAAGAAGCCGTGACATCAACTATAATTACTTCAATGGGTCCTTCACTTGGGGAGTTTCAAGATTGAAGAACCTTGTGGACTTCAATGCTTACAACAATAACTTTACTAGGCCCCTTCCATGGGATTTTGCCGAGCTCACTAATCTGTGGATGATAAACCTTGCTCGAAGTTACTTCGATGGGAGCATTCCTAACCAGTATGGTGAATTGTCCATACTGAAGTACCTGAGTTTGTTAGGTAATTTGATCAGTGGTCCAATCCCTGCAGAACTTAGGAAGTTGTGACAGCTGAGGCATTTGGAGCTTGGGTCCAATATAAACATGGGTGGGATTCCATGGAAATTGAGCGACATGTCAAAGCTGGTGTTTATTCATATTGCAAATGCTAATTTAACTGGACCCTTTCCTGTGGAATTGAGCAATTTAAAAAGGCTCCAGACAATGATTCTGTATAATAACATGCTTACTATATTCATCCCATGGCAGTTGAGCAATATCGCAAGCATGGAGCGATTGGATTTGTCTGTTAACATGCTCATAGGATCGATACTGGAAGAACTTTCGATGCTCAAAAGGCTCACATTACTGTACCCGATGAGCAATAAAATCAGGGGATGCATACCTAAGGCCATTTACTCAACCCATTGCAACCTAATTATCCTTTCCTTGGAGTCTCAAGGGAAAAGCACACCGCACAATCAATTAAAAATTAATTGCGCAGTAGATATTTCTTTTTATTATCAAACTTGGAGGAAACCCCAACTTTTAATTTCACAAAGATTAACTTCGCAGAACTTGTATTCACACAACTTGACTTTGCACCAAATTTTACTTCGCACTAAAAAGCACTTCGCAGTAAATTGACTTCGCACTTTTGCGGAACTCTTAACTTGTGCGAAAGCCTAACTTTGTGGACTTCTTTACTTGAATATATTTTTACTCCGCGTCACTTCATAACTTCACAGACTACTTGACTTTGACAATCCTATTCTTCAGCAAACATTATAATAAAGTATTTCTTGCTAAATAATAAGAACGGAAGTATGAATATTATGTCGAAGTTACTCCGCATTAAACTAAAACTTTACCACCATGAAATATATATGGAAATCTTGATTTCTTTTGCAGACAGTAAATGTAAACAACATTTACACAGGTGAATATGAAGAACATGTGCGGCATGCATTAACCAACATTCTTGGGAATGAACACAAATAACTATTGACTTATATATTACCACAGTAAAACAAACAATATTGTTTCACTTACAGAGAGATGAGTTTTACTTCAATCTTTCACCATTTTTACAGAGCTTGGGCTCATAATACATTTCATGACCAATTCCTTCTTCTCCTTTCACTCCTACATCTCTCTTCTTAATCCTATGAGAGAGTTTTTCATTTATACACAAACTTGAGAATGCTTCATCTAGAAGCTATTGAACTCCTTTAAAGACTGTAATTAATTTCTACCTAATAAATTGACTTGCGGAATACAAATGCAATTGAATAAATACTAGGAAGAGTGCACGAAGCCTACTGATAGACTGACTGACTGTCTGACATCTATGTGACCTCTGCGGACTGAAAAACAAGACTGACAGAGCCAGTGCAAACTACATACACGATCAACTCGTAATTACATATTTCCAACACTCCCCCTTAAGTATGAGCAGATGGGGATTTTAAACAAAAATAAAGTTTTACAAAATATTTCAGAGCTGAAACATGCTCTGTGCATGACGAAGTTCACTGTGCAGAACTTGTCACTCCCAAACAACTTCGCAAATATTGGAATGCGTCCCTTGCCAATGGTTTTGTAAATATGTCTACTACCTGATCTTCAAACCTACAAAATTCTAAACAAATTTCCTTGTTATTTATCAATTCTCTGATAAAATGATACCTCATGTCGATGTGCTTGGTTCTCTTGTGATACACATGATTCTTTGACAGTGCGATAGCTAAATTGTTGCCACAGTAAATGACTATGGGTTCTTTTTGGTTTTGTGATAGATCACTTAACATCCTTCGCATCCAAACGGCTTGACATTTAGCGCTTGTAGCTGCGACATACTCTGCTTATGCTGAAGACATAGTTACTATGGGTTGTTTCTTTGAACCCCATGATACAACACCTGTTCCTATATGAAATGTATTCCCAGATGTGCTTTTTCTGTCATCTATGTTTCCTCCATTGTCTCTGTCGGTATATCCAATAAGTTTGAAATTTTTTGACGTTGAATACAAAATACCAAAGTTTTTTGTTCCACTTACATACCTCCTTTTCAATGAGAGTCTTTTGGTGACTCCATGAATCTTGAGATTAAGCTGACTCCATACATGATGTCTGGCCTTGTCGCTGTAAGATACATAAGGCTTCCAACAAGCCTTTTAAATAGCGTAGGATCTACATTGGATCCATCATCATCCTTGCTTAATTTCAAACCTGATATCACTGGTGTTGGAGCTGTCTTATAGTTTAGCATCTTAAATATATTCAATACATCACTTGCATACTTTGACTGAGATATAAGAATACCTTCTTCAGTCTGCTAGACTTCAATGCCCAGAAAATACTTCATAAGCCCCAAATTAGTCATTTCAAATTCACTTTCCATGAGTATTCTAAATTCCTCTATGCCAAAATCACCAGTAAATATTAAATCATCTACATACAGGCAGACAGTTAGCTTATTACCTTGCTGATTGATTTTTGTGTACAAGGTTGGCTCACATTCACTTCTGTGAAATCCATTCTGAATGAGGTAAGAGTCAATGCGACTGTACCAAGCTCTAGGAGCTGGCTTCAAACCATAAAGTTCCTTCTTCAATCTATATGTTCGATGTCCTTGTCCTGGAACTTCATAGCCTTGTGGCTGCTCCACATATACTTCTTCCTCCAAATAACCATTTAAGAATGCAGATTTAACATCCATTTGGTAAACAGACCATTTCTTTTGTGCTGGGATGGCCAAAACTGTTTTGACAATGTCCATTCGTGCTACAGGTGCAAAAGTTTCATTGAAGTCTATGCCAGGATGTTGTGTGAATCCTCTTGCTACCAATCTTGCCTTGTGCTTCTACACATTTCCATCAGCATCCTGTTTGGTCTTATAAATCCATTTGACGCTTATCACATCCTTGTCGATAGGAACATCAACTAATTCCCATGTTTGATTCTTCTCAATGCATTCAATTTCTTCATCCATGGCTTGTGCCCAAACTTTATCTTCTACAGCTTCTTCAAATGTTAGCGGATCATTAATTTAAGAAAACAATGAAAAAACATAAAATGAATTTGGTGTACCAGTCTCATATATCTCATGCAGACTTCTTGTCCTTGGCAGAGTTGTTGGTGTCGAACTCTGCGAACTGCTTGATGGAGTTTGTTGCGCTCTTGGTGTGCTTGTCGGAGTAGCTTGAGGTACGACTTGTGTCAGAGTACCTTGTGCTGAAACATGTCGCGTTGTCCTGGGAGTAGACAGAGCTGTGACATTCGGATTCACATGCGTAGTTTCAACCACATCCTCTGCGATGTCATCATGCTCAACATGTGACACGATTTTAACATTCTTCTCTACGATTCCATATCATGCTTAATTTTCTACAAACTGAACATCTCGACTGATAATAACTTTTCTTGTGACAAGATCATACAACTTGTATGCTTTGGTGTCTTCAGAATACCCAATAAAAATGCATTTATGTCCTTTATTGTCTAATTTCCTTCTTAGCTGATCTGGAACATGTGCGTATGCTACACAACCAAAAACTTTTAAATGCGAAACACTATGTTTCATACTTGTCCATGATTCCTACGAAACCTTGTTCTTCACACTCTTCATCGGACATCGATTTATGATGTGTACAGCAGTTGCCACTACTTCAGCCCAGTATTCATTCGACAGATGCATGGCTGGCAACATACTGCGCGCCATTTCCATGATGGTTCTGTTTTCCCTTTCTACGATACCGTTCTGCTGCGGTGTATATCTCGCGGTGAATTGCCTGTGTATGGCATGATTTTTACAAAAGTTTAAGAAATCATTTGAAGCATACTCACCACCTCTGTCTATTCTTAATATCTTGATGCTGAAACCACTCTGCTTCTCCACAAGTGCCTTGAACTGCTGAAAACAACTAAACGCATCAGATTTATCTTTTAGAAAATAAAACCAGGTTTTTCTTGTGAAATCATCAATAAATGTGAGAAGATAAGTGCATCCTCCCATGGACAGTTTTTGCATCGGTCCACAAATATCTGAGTGCACAATTTCAAGTGGTGTGCGAGCTCTGTATGACTTTTTGATTGGAAAAGTCTCTCTGTGTTGTTTGCAAAAAATGCAGCCTTCACAAATTCTTTCTGGATTTTCAATAAATGGAAATCCTTTCACCATGTCCTTCATATGCAGTAGCTTCAGCCCACCAAAGTTTATATGTCCAAATCTGAAGTGCCATAACCAGGATTCATCCCTTATTTCTGTCTGAAACGCGGCTTGCATTGCGCTGGCTTTTCTTCCTTGTCGCAGTGAACTTCAGTTTCTTTGCTTTCTGCTTTGAATGTAGCTCTAGAATTTTCATTCTGACTTGTATGAACAACTTGATTTGTTTTTCCTCTTATGATGGGTCTTATCCTCAAAGGAAACAAGCGATTGCTTTTCATCTGCACTTCGGCTATCAACTGATTGCTTGGGTATATGTCTTTGATCAGGCAACACTTTCCTATCATATGGATTCTGTAACTTTTTTCCATTAGTTGTCCAGTGCTCATCAAATTATGCTTCAAACCTTGAACATAATAAACATCAAACATATATTTCTGCTCCCCCTTTTTGGTTAGAATGTCAACAATACCTTTACCCAAAACAGTGACTTGAAAATTATTTCCAAGTGTGACATCAGTTTGAACTGATTTATCTAGACTAGAAAATAGATTTAAATTACCAATCATATGATTGCTATAGCTTGATTCTAAATACCATATGTCATTTGGACTTTCTTGGACAGCATTGCATTCCAGTGGAGATGCGCATGCTAATAACAGTGAGTTGTTCGAAGTGCTGTTATTGCTTGACTGTGTTTGGACTTACTTTCCTTGGTCATACTGCTTCTTCCTGCATTCATATGTGAAGTGTCCATACTTCTTATAGTAATGACATTGAATTTTTTATTTATCATACCTTTTCCCACTTAGCTGACTGGGCATCTGATTTTGACCTCTACCAACGACATGTGTAGGGCTGCTGCTGCGACCTCCTCTCAAATAACTTCTTCCTCTGCCTCTAGAGTTTGATCTTCCTCTACCTCTTCCACGACTTATGGATGACTGTGCTGCGAATGCACCTTCCAGTGATGTATCTGAACCATTGATTCTGTGTTCATGATTGATTAATGAGGCTTGCAACTCATCAATAGTAAATGTGGACAGATCTTTGTTTTCCTCCAGGGTCACAACTAAAGATTGAAATTTATTTGTAAGATCTCTAAGAACTTTTTCAACAACTCTTTGATCACTTAGAGTTTCTCCATGAGAATTTATTTGATTAACCAGACCAATAACATGAGTATAGAATGAGTCTACTGACTATGTTTCTTTCATTGACAGAGATTCAAAATCTCTTATAAGGATTTGTAGTTTGGCAGTATTTACCTTGTTCAAACCTTGATAGGAAGTTTCCAATGTGTCCCAGACTTCCTTAGCTGACTGCACTGTTGCTACTCTTGGGAGTATGGACTTATGTGTCACTTGATGTATGTGGAACAACGTCTTTCCATCTTTCTTCATCTGTTCCCTCAAGAAATCCTTCTCAGCTTGTGTGGGATTGTTGTATGCTGCTAGATCTACTGGTTCTACATAACCATTCTGGACTATTTCCCATACATCTTGACATCTAAACAAAGCTTTCATAGTTAGAGACCAATATTCATAATTTTTACTAGAAAATATTGGAGTTTGCAAATTACCCAAAGTGGAATCCATCCTTAATAACTTTTCCCTTTTGTAAATAGAGTTTCTTACTTTCCGTAAACCAAGTTCTGATACCAGATCAAGGGAAAAGCACACCACACATTTTTACTCCACATCACTTCGTAACTTGGAAGACTACTTGACTTTGACAATCCTATTCTTCAGCAAACATTATAATAAAGTATTTCTTTCTAAATCATAACAACAGAAGTATGAAGATTATGTCGAAGTTATTCCGTCGTGATATATATATGGAAATCTTGATTTCTTTTGCAGACAGTAAATGTAAACAACATTTACATAGGTGAATATGAAGAACATGTGCGTCATGCATTAACCAACATTCTTGGGAATGAACACAAATAACTATTGACTTATATATTACCACAGTAAAACAAACAATATTGTTGCACGTACAGAGAGATGAGTTTTACTTCAATCTTTCACCATTTTTACAGAGCTTGGGCTCGTAATACATTTCATGACCAATTCCTTCTTCTCCTTTCACTCCTCCATCTCTCTTCTTAATCCTATGAGAGAGTTTTTCATTTATACACAAACTTGAGAACGCTTCGCCTAGAAGCTATTGAACTCCATTAAAGACTGTAATTAATTTCTACCTAAGAAATTGACTTGCGGAATACAAATGCAACTGAATAAAACTAGGAAGAGTGCACAAAGCCTACTGACAGACAGACAAACTGTCTGACATCTCTGTGACCTCTGCGGATTGACAAACAAGACTAACAGAACCGGCGCAAAGTACATACGCGACCGGCTCGTAATTGCATATTTCCAACAGAGTCAGGGAATTGGGTGAAGTCCCAGCACTGCCATTGAACCAACAGGGAGTTCACTGTGAACCTCACTAAGTGTACTGGAATCTTTAACATCTTGGGTCTCTGCAAACGACATGCAATTAAATTCAAATGGTAAATTAGCCAGAACATGAGCACAGAGTAATGATCGACCCTGGTCATTGATTAATACTAAAATATTGTAGCGTGAAAGCGGGATTGGTTTTTGATTAATAATACTAAAACCCTAAAATATTGCAGCATGGAAGCGTGATCGAGAATTGACAAAACCAACATCAACTATTTGGAAAACAACTTAGTATTACAGATTTTCAGCTAGCGATTTTCTGTATTTTCATTAATTCCATTAGTTTAGAGCATAGTACATTGAAAGCAAGTATCAGGGTTAAGAAACAATCCATATCAATATAATTGTTGTTCAGTAACATAGTCCAAGTCCAGGTTTTATTTTTAGTAGAAGAAAGGAATCATCAAAATGGAATTCAAGAAATGTAGCGCCATCAATTATCCTCCAAGTTACCTCCATGACTGAACAGATCACACTTCCCCAGTGAATAATCCCACGCAAGTTTCCTCCATTCAGTTTGTGTAGAATAAAACTTTCAAATACCTCTACACATTTGACCGTGCGCCTGTGTGCTTTTGCATCATCCAGTGTTGTTACCATCACCAAAATCCCATTCATTAATTCAAGAAGATTATTCAAAATAAAATAATGTTGAATATTGGCACTGCCCTTCTAGGTACTGAAACCGCCTCATGCACATAACAATTAAATGATGGAAACCTAAAAAAAATGCATAATATTAATTGTTTGAACATAAGAACAATGTGAGATCTCTTTACCTTGAATCATTGTTATACCATTGTCCATCGGAAATAGTGTCTCTCCTCTCTACAAATTATATAAAACAAAAATAATACCATTATGGGAAAATATGTATATATCCTACTTTCAATTAGAGCATTTTCTATACTAATTCAGATCTAATGAACATCATACGTGATTCAGATTTTCTCCATAATCTGTGGTTTGAGTTAAATACTTCCTCAATAGTAATTCAAGTTGTGATAAATGTTCCACCACTAATACACTTGGATCAAACTCAAGGTACTTATCATATCCTTCCCGAACAAGAACGGAATAGATTCCATTATGCTTGATAATAAAATCCACTACTTCCTTCGGATAACAATCCCCAAATTGCACAAGCAGCTCTGTGAATTTTTTAACCTTTGATGCTCGGAGTACTGAGTTCTCTGCATTTTCTTTTAAATCTTGTGATGACTTGCATTTATCACTATGTCTTACATATTTATTCTTATTTTCATCAGCTAGTTGCTTATTTTGAACTGCTTACCCTTTTAACACAGAAGAATCCATAAACATCTCTTCCATAGATTGGTCTGTATTTTCCACGTCCACGTTGAATCCCGGCATAGGATGACACACATACTATGTAGTAACCTTTCTTGCATCATTCATAGCATGCTTCTTTGATGTCTTACTAGTAGACATTGGCAGTGATGTTACCTCTACTTGTTTTGGCTGTGTAGAATGCTTGCTTACTATCTTCGTAGCTTTGGTAGAATGGTTATTTGATGTTTCTGGATTGATAGAATGCTTTCTTAATATCTTTGTAGCCTTGGTATAATGGTTATCTGATGTTTCTGGATTGATATAATGCTTTCTTAATATCTTCGTAGCTTCTGTAGAATGGCTATTTGATGTTTCTTGAGTGAAAAAATGCTTGCTCAATATCTTCGTAGCTTTCTTAGAATGGTTATTTGATGTTTCTGGAGTGATAGAATGCATCCCTAATACCTTTGTAGCTTTGGTATAATGGTTATTTGATGTTTCTGGATTTAATATAGAATGCTTTCTTTTAATATCTTTGTATATTTGGTAGAATGGATATTTGATGTTTCTGAAGTGACAAAATGCTTGCTCAATATCTTCGTAGCTGTGGTAGAATGGTTATTTGTTGTTTCTGGAATGATAGAATGCTTGCTTAATATCTTCATAGCTTTTTTATAATGGTCATTTGATGTTTCTGGATTTATAGAATGCTTGCCTAATATCTTCATAGCTTTGGTAGAATGGTTATTTGATGTTTCTGGAATGATAGAATGCTCACTCAATGTCTTCGGATCTGTTTCAGGCCATGCTAGTTTCAGTTAGCAATCTCTCTCTCTTTATTTACTTTACTTGTGTATTTGCCTCATGTTCGTACTTCACGATCATTACTTCTTGTTGTATTCTGATTCATAATTTCAGCTTATGTTTTTAGAAAACAAATTTTAGCTTAAGAAAACAAATTTTGTGTCTAAATGATTTCACGTTTTAAGTGGATGTATATTCAAGTTTCTTAGTTATCGTTTGTGGTTGATTTTACGTTCCCTTCTCACTTCTCTGGTGGATTAAAAATATGATTCACTCTTCATCCAATTCCAAAATAAAATCTTTTATAAAAAAAATTAGTCGAAGAAACAGAACGACCCAGCAGAACCAAGGTTTATCAAAATAAACGGAATTTTATTTGATTTTCTATTTGACTAGTTAGTCCATGCCTAGAAAAGCACTCTAAGAGATCTATTCTTATCAATCTCCTTAACCCTACGGAATTTGACTTCCTATTTGACTAGTTAGTCCCAAGCAGGGACTTTCACAATCTTTTCTTGTCAATTTGCTTGTGTTTCCATAATTAATTCATGTTGACTATTCAAACTTAATCTATAAGCTTTACCTTAAAAAAATGTTGATTTTTACACGTGGAAACTTGTGGTGATTTGAGATCATATTGACCAATTTTGACGATACAATTAGTTTTATCCATGTTTCCTCAATCCCATTTTTTGTGATTTTAGTTTTAATTTAAAGATAAAATCATTAAATTTAGATCAATTTCACCCTTACCTCGTACATAACTTTTAAACTACAAGATTTCTATTCAGCAAACTCATGAAGATTTCTAAGTTGCCTACAACCTAAAAATTTCAAATATTGTAAATAAAATCTTATTAGGCAAACTCATGAAGATTTCTAAGTTGCATACAACCTCAATATTTCAAATATTGTAAATAAAATATTAGATATTAAATTTAAATAGAAAAATCAACTCCGAGGTATTAAACTCATTAGGTAATAAAATGTCGATCAAAGATAACCAATGTTTGAGAATTTGGATCTGTGGCGATCTAATAGCAATCAAAACAGAATTGATTCTTACTTTTTGGCTTTATTACAATATATGGTCATTTAAATTCCCTTTCGTCGACTGAAGGTAAGTACTTCTCTAATTGACTAGTGTTAAGGACTTCCTTCCCTTCCTTCTCATATGGTATCACCCTGGCTAAATTGATGTGCACATATGTTAACACTTGGACTTAATTTATTCTCTTGGGAACATGTGGAACTCACATAGAATCTATTCACTCACCGCCTACACGAAGTCATTTGCATAATAGCAAACATAAGTCATTCAATTGGGTTCACAGAAGCCTTTCACATCAAAAGTTGTTCACGTCACAACACAACACACATAAGCCACTCATAGAGAGAAGGTTCAGTTTATTAACAACACATAGAATCCATTCAAAATAGGAAACCAAATGTACAGAATTGATTCTTACTTTTTGTATTTATTACAAGATATGGTCATTTAAATTTAGTGAGTGATAAAAAAAAATTGATTCCCATTTTTGGAATTTTAAATATTCAATTTTCATCTAACCAACTGAACACAAATTTTAGTGGGTAATAAAAAACAAAAATTGATTCCCATTTTTGGCCCTATTCGGATCCATCTCGTTAACTTTTTCTTGTAAGCCATACCAAACTATTTAATTTAATAGTAAAAAATACAAAATCGAAAAAACTATTTATACTCACAATAGACCGTGAACGTGTATAGTGCCTTGAATGTGGATGCAACTATAACTACTACATATCATATCATTTTTCCATAAGGAGGCAATGGATATCATGCATCCATGCAGTACACAATCAAATTTTAGTAATGAAGGTTTTGCTACAACGGTTTAGAATTTGCTGACCATTTTCAAGAAAAAAAGTGAACTCTTCAAAATTGATTTAGGAAATGGAGAGGATTTTTCTAGAAGAAAAAAATGAACTCTTCGTTTAGGAAATGGAGAGGATTTTTCTAGACATAATGATGTAAGAAGTAGATTTTGCAAATCACTATACATACTAGCATAGATCAAAATTTTGACCATGGTTTTTTTCTAATACTTTTATTTATGGAAAGCGAGGCTTTTTTGGACATTTGAGCAGGAGGTTCAAAAAAATTCCAATACCATCTTGTATTATGTTCTACACTAAATCAACATGCAACTGTTCATCATCTCCATTGCATATGGATCTACCCACAATAGATATGTTGGATTTTTTTGCACCACAAGCTGCCCAATATTCACATTACAGATACATCTTTCCTACAAACAAACAAAAAATTGAATATTTGGAAAACAAAAACCTAATTAAACACCAAGAAGTGGGCAACTTGATCTCGTCTAAATTTCATTTTCCATGGCTTTCTTGTACTTGCTTTTTGGATTCCTTCTTCTTGTGATGTTCGTTGAAGACGTAAACCCCTGCTCCCACTGCAGCTGTTGCTACAATCTCCTCCTTAATATTGTGCTTCCGGGAACTTTCTGGATCCTTTTTTGCTTGGTGTTTCTCGTATTGCATACACACAATATTACATTAATGATTATTCAGATGAAAGCATATGTAAAGCTATCATCTCTTGGTCCACATCAATTCAATTCTAGATTATTGTTTTCCCATAAGTTCTAGGAATATAGAATTCGCAAGTACACCATTAATACATTAGATCAATAAAAATATAAATAAATTGACTTCATCAACATTTTTGGATTAAATTGAAGGAAATAAAAGAGATATATAAAGTACCAATGCAAAATTTCCAGCAGCAACTGCTCCCATCTGCACGAAAAGGAGGTAAAAGACGTCTTCGTGATACAACAAAAGCGACTAAACCTAGGGTGTCAAGTATTGGATCCCACAAATTAGGATCTGGTGGGTACAATAGCATTCGTGGCAACTTGGTAAGTGATATTTTTTCATTTACTTTATCCTCTATTTCAAAAGAACTTGGAAATTTATGAGCAAGTTGTATTTATGAGTAATTATAGAATACAAATTTGATTACTTTTGTTCATGAAGGTTCATCAATTTGAAAAGGAAGCTCTAGAGGAGGATTTGAAATATTCCTTATTACATGGTTCTCGAGGCCTCTAACAACATATGCTAGATCGAGGGGAGAAATTGATCACTGGGAATACATCTAATGTAAGTTATTTAGAAATTTTGATGAATTATGTGATAAGTTAATTAAATATAGTATGTTAAAATAATAAGTTAAAATTTAGTGTGTATGAAAGGACCACCAACCAAACTCATTAGGAGAAGGATATATGAGTGAGAATGAGGAGATTCTAATGTACATGATGAAATGTTTTTCGCACACAATGAATCAATTTCCATTCTTGAACCTCAGCAAGAAACCATCCTCCAATTCTGTTTCACAGACAATATATCGAGAGCGGACTCAAGGCATGATCTCCCTAGCTTAATGTAAGTCTAGAACAAATAGGACAGAACATAAAATACTTTCCTAGATCATATAGATGTATGAATGTGGGAGTAGATTGTTTACCTCAGATTCGTAGATCCCTTTCTCCTCCGTTGATCTAATGCTCCAGTACTTCCAGATTGCAAGTAGCTATACCCTGTTGAACATATGACAAACCACGAGAAGTGAAATCATATATTTCATATGATAGATCTAAGCTAACAGTTAAGGAGGAAAGCTCTAAACATCATCAAGAGACAACACTTATGGAAAGCAATTATATTAACTGTATTTAAGAATGGAGAACTACAATAGAAAAGAGGATTACAACCATTGCCTTAACGTTGCAAGCTCCTTCCGACAAGCCATGCCAAAGCTTCTAGAGAGAAGTAGATGTCCCCCAAGCTAGAGTGTAAGGTCTATTGAGATTGATTTCACCAGCATAAGAATACCATAGACTTCCTCCCTTAGAATGGGAGTGAGCTTCATTTAAATAGGACTAAGTGGATAGGATATGGATAGGATAGGTTGAGATATGATAGGAGAGACTTAAGGGATCTTTCCAAGGTATTAGGAGTCAAGTGCCAACTCTCCCAAGAGGTCAGGGATAGGGTCCCAAGTCAACAAGATTCGAGAAGGAGCTCAAAGAATCTATTTTTTCCATCTAACTAACTTCGTCGCACCCTGTAATGGAGCAAGGTGCGATGTCGCATGATGCATGAGTGAAACCTGTGACGACCTCTCAAAACCTAGTACAAAATGGGTACAAATCCTTCCAGGTCAATCACTCAATCAGGGTAACTTCAAGGGTGTATACACTGAATCTCATGATGGGAAGATTTTAGGTGTAACAGAATGCCCCTCAAAGCATGAAGTTGTTGAAATATAGACAGGTGAAATACTTTGACAGAAGGAATGGTAATGGACTTGTCAGACGAAGGACGCTGCTGCAGTACAACTTACTCTAAGTAAACAGTCTCAAATGACTCACAACATGGTTGCCGACCAATACAATGCAGATCCATGGAAGTAATGACCGACTGAACACAATCATGGATACTAAACACAAGCGTAGATCCATGATGAGATGATAACACAGCCACGACCAATACAAATGTGGATCCATGTAATATAACTCAATACAAACTCCATCACAACCTAGGTAAAACATGACTCCCCAGGGACTTCAAGCTAAACCCGCAATGATACGAATCTATCCATGTGATTACAAATGTATTGATGTCGAACATGGTAGAAACCACTTGATTACTGGTCATTGATGTAAACTGTTAACAAGCGCGAGGGAGATCACCATTAATGTCAATGATTCTCAAGGTATCACAACACATATCATCAAGCGTGAATAAGTGAGTTGATTTCGAACACAAGATGGAATATTTCAATCAAGAGTCAATGATGTAAACTCATGTTGAAAGCAAGGTAACCTGCCATTGAGGCGTGCAAGACCAAGGTACTTGGTTGGTTTCTAGATTCAGTCCTCGGATGATGAGTTGATGTCGGCAAGGATGAATCCGTCAAAGGAGGGCCATGATGAATCCCTCATCAATCGACACGAAACATGACAAAATATGTGTAGAGTAGGTCGGATGGTACAGTAACATGCAAGACTGACTCAGAGTAGATCGTCATGGCGACGGCTGTACTGACTGCAGATGATAAATTACGGACGTATTCTTGAACATGGGCATGGCATGACTTGGCAGTATTGACATGACGAGTGCGAAACAAATTCCTAATGCGACTGATGACGGAAACTTTCCTTGAATGACTCAAAGGACTAACAAGACTCGGGAAGTAAGTGGAACTCGAGGACAAACAGATGATCCAAGTGTTGTATGCAAATGCAGATGAGTGCCATGTTCAAGAACGACTACGTACTGCCACTAACAAGGTGTGTAACATAAAATCTTTCCTTTTTCCCCATCATGAACAATGAGTGCCCCATGTGTTTTTTACGAGCTTGATGAGGGTTACCAAATGCTTGGTATAGCTCATCTCATGTATGAGTCCAATCCCAAATATTTTTCGAACCTGGGATAGGAGGGGTTCATCCCATGGCGGCCCCTTTAATGTAAGAGTTTAACGAGTCCATAGAAGGTCAACTCGGTCGCCATTTCATGTTTAGAGAGTTTGAAAAGAACTAAAGAAGACTCCAACGATCCTTTTTCATAAAGTTAGCCTCATCGCCCGAAAAAGGGTAAAACAACGCAAGAGAGGACTTTTCCAGTCATGATTGGCTGGAGTATACCTTTTTCGTAACTAGTGCCCCCTAGTCCGAAAAAGGGGTAAACTATCACTAGGGAGACGACCGTTCAAATTATTTTACAAGCAGGAATGTAACAAGTTTGATTGGCAATATTTTCATATTTTGAGAGCCTAAAAAGAGCTTAAAGGTAGACTCCGGGGGGTTCCTTTTCCGTAGGAGTTTAACGAGCCCGGAAAAGTGATAAATCATAGCTCGGTAACGTATTCTCATGGTTTCAAGAGCATGAGAAAGAACAAAGACTAAGGTCATAATCATTAAATAATTAAAATTTAATGAAGTGAAAAGATAAACAATAAAACACACAAGGAGTTTTCATACCTGAGATGACCGTTCCAATATGAAAATGGTGTAGAAAGGCACTTCACAACTCCTGCACACTCGAAAACTAGGTCAAATAGTCAACCGAACGTTCAAATATAATAAAACCGATCCAAACTATAGAAAATGGCATAATGGCATCAAATATTTGAAAAAGGAATATTCCAGTTTGTTTATAAATAGAAATAAAAACCAAATATAGTCACCATTGTTCTATTTTCCAAATTTGGGAGGAATAGTGCCAATTGGAGCTAGATCTTCACTCGTTGATTCTGGGAGCTACAATCAGCCATTTCACTCGCCGTCAAGAGCAGGTAACCCTAAACTTCATCCAGTAAAATCATAGTGGTTTACAATTTTGAATTTCATTCATTTTGGGGGGTTTTGGCTTGATTTGGGAAGGGCCATTGCGCCCTCGGCTCATCGCAGTTGGCCTTTTCGGGAACTACGACGACACCGAGTCATCACAAAGGTCTCATAGGTGGACTACGATGACGTCGCTTTGTTTGCAAAAATGAGGTGCAACGATGGCGACATCCATCTCCAACTTCAAACCAAACTCAAAAGAAAGACTATTAGTGGTTGAAGCAAGTTCTAACATTACTTAGATGCTCATTTTGGCAGGTTGTCAACAAGCAAACATGGTTTTAGAGTGGCAGGAAAGAGAACACAAGGTGGAATACATACAAGCTGCCAACGATCTAGAATGCGTGAATGATTTGAGAAACTGTGGTTTGCTCAAGTTCTTTGAGGTTCAGGGGATGAGATCCCAAATCCTGTTATTGTCACATATGCTCCGGTGTTGGGATGCGGCCCAACAACACTTTGTGATCGGTGAGCACATCCTCACTATAGATGTGGAGGACATCTATTTTCTCACTGGTTTGTCCCAGAGAGGGGACCCTATAGCTCTCACCGGATCACAAGCTAGTGACCGCACTGTCGATGACATGGTGTCATAGCATTGTATTTCTCTTGCTCGATCTTCCAGTGGGAATATTCCTATTAGGAATGTCGTAGACCACCCAGTGTGTACCATACTGTTCACTATTACTAGAGTGGCGGGGAGTCAAGCCCCACACATGGCCACTCGAGCTCAGATGCTTTATGCGGAGGACTGTATGTCCCCCAGGATATTCAACTAGTGCGAGGGTCTCCTCGCAAACATGCAATCTCAGCTAACAATGTGTCAGCGGGGAGTGCTCAAGCAGTTCGGCTATGGATCCATAGTGATTTCGTTCTTATTGGAACGGGTCCCCCTTTTACGTCCTCAGGTACCACTGGAGGATAGGGATCCTAGAGATCCTCACATGGCCAGGTGGACCAATGTGATGTCCCGACATGGTGGGGGCCCTATTATTGGATACCCTCCTGAGTTTTTCACTTGGTTGGAGGGCCAGTTATTGATGGTGGAGGATTTCCCATACAGTGGCACAGACTTTAGAGATGACCCTGACTTGCCGCTACTAGAGGGAGAAGCATGGGGAGACCTTGGTAAGAACAAATGACCCTTGTATTTTTTAAGTTTTGTGCATTTATATAATTTTTTTTTTGATATAGTGCTAATGGATGAACAACATGTGTGTGCAAATGTGGGACCTGTATGACTTGTGGGTACCTCTGTTCTAGCCAGGAGAGAGATAGGGGATGCAACAGTTGTGGGTCCAGCTGTGCATGCTGCCATCATGGAGATGGATAGAGTCTATGCCAACCTGAGTGGGTTGAAATTAGATGTCCCTGAGCCATCGGTGGATGAGGTGCCACGACCCATGCAGGTACACACTGTTGGAGCTAGTGCGTGCTTCAACGCGTTGCTTCGCAAGGTTGCGAGAGCAGTGGACTACTTCCATACCTAGCAGGCTAGGGCTGCTAAACCTCCTAGGGTTGTATGGACTAGACGATAGGCCATATGTTGTTATTGTGTGTATACTGAGAGCTTAGAAGCCTCAGATTTTGTACTACTGAAATCTGCGAGGCTTCATATTTTGTAGAGACTTACTGAAAGCCATCGTACTTCAGATTTTTGTATCAGCACTACCTTTTTGAGATTATATATATATACAGACAATCCGACGATTTATACATTATGTGTTCCAGAAATAATGATGTATCTTGCTTATATGCTTTGCTTTTATACAATGTATTATTTACATGTTGTGAATGCTTTTACATATTATGAGTATTATGTGTGTGCGATGTACCAATCTAGAATGAAGTTGGCCATCGAGTCAGCAACTACATTTAACTCTCACGGAATGTGCAGGTATTGAATGGATTCAAATGACCTTTCCAGGAGATGAACTCGTCTAAAGAGACAGAGTAGGGTAGGATCACAGATCGCGTAGACCCGGTTAAGATGGGAAACCACTAGTTGAGAATCCATGTGGATGACAATGTGGTCCATACCCAAGGAAATAGCATTGGTTAAGGTTCCAACTACTGCCAGATACTCTGCGGCATTGTTGGTTACGAATCCAAGGAAACTTCCTCCTGAGATGATGAACTCACCTGTTGGGGAATACAATACCCAAGTTGCCGAAGCAAGGTTACGGGTATGCCGACTGGCGCCGTCCGCGAATCCGTAGTATGTTGCCATCTGCACATGCAGACAGAACATGGTATAAGAAGCGGAAACACGATCTAGAGACACTCAAAAACAAGCGTGTCACACCACACAAACACGCTATGTACAGTCTAGCAGGGCCGACTTCTCTAGAAGAGTCTAATAACCCATGGTTACATTAATCTGGGCCGACACCACACTTGGTGGTATAATAACCCATCACAGCAAGTTACGACACTTGCGACACTTGTCAATACAAATGACGACACTTCCGTATAGAGGAATAATAACATCTCTATAGGAGTACAATATACATAGGTGAAATGCATTCCGAACTTACATATACATCAACACTCCCTCTTAACTAGGAAGGTATTTCTCGGCACAGATTTGCTAGCACAAGTCTTCTTCTCTGGATCATCATCATCGAATCAACATCATCATCACTGCTGTTGCTATCTCAATCAATCTCCGATCTACTCATCATAGGAAGTTCTATAGAACCAGTCCTTTTTCATACTAGATGTAGGCCTGCCACCTGTAGGTCTTCATCATCTACAGAGCCAGCCCTTTTTCATGCTGGATGTATCACAGAGCCAACCCTTTTTCATGTTGGATGTGACCTACAACAAATCTAGTATTTCTACCACAGAGCCAGTCCTTTTTTGTACTGGATGGGACCTAGAACGCATCTAGAATTTCTGCCATAGAGCCAGTCCTTTTTCTTACTGGATGGGACCTAGAATGCATCTAGTATTTCCACCACAGAGCCAGTCCTTTTTCATACTAAATGGGACCTAGAACACATCTAGGATTTCTGCCACAAAGCCAGTCCTTTTTCATACTGGATGGGACCTAGAACAAATCTAGGATTTTCCACCACACAACCTCGAAAGAGCATCCCAGGACTTATTACGGGCACACAGCCCAACCTATTGGATCTCCCAGGGCTACATTACATGTGGTCATGGCAAAACCTTGAAAGAGCATCCCAGGACTTATTACGGGCACACAGCCCAACCTATCGGATCTCCCAGGTCAACTTACATGCTCATCTCACGGCCACAGAGTGTCAACCTGATACTCATCATACATCATCTTGATGTACATCATCACATGATTATCTTGATCATCATCATAGCATCATCCTGATGCATATCATCTGGAGCAACATCCTGAAGCTTGTCATCCATGATCATCCTAATCATACAATGTATCCACCTGATACATATCATCTGGAGCAACATCCTGAAGCTCATCATCCTGATCACACAATGTATCCACCTGATACATATACAAATACATGATCCACCTGATCATAACAAGCATCCAACATGATGCATACAGAGCAGTAACTAGAGCATTATCCTGATGCTTATCATCCAGCGCTTACATCTATAGCCATGGGAAGGATCCTCCTCTCACCATGCTAGGAATGGCTCCTGCAAATGTGTCCATCACTTCTTCCTCGAAGTGTCATCAATCTGAAGAACACCAAGCCTCTCTCTGAAGTACTCAAAATTCACTCTGGCTAGTGGTTTCGTCAACACATCTGCAACCTACTCATCCGTCGCAACATACAAGAGCTTCATTGCTCCTCTCTGCACCATATCCTTGATATAGTGATATTTGATCTCAATATGCTTCAACCTGTCATGGAACACCGGGTTCTCAGAAAGCTTCACACAACTCTGGTTGTCACAGTAGATACCAGTAGCATCCAACGGGCGATCAAATAACTCAGACAGTAGCTTCCTCATCCATATTGCCTCACAACTAGCCGAACAAGCTGCAACATACTCTGCTGCGGCTGTACTCAGTGCTACGCAGGACTACTTCCTGCTAAACCAAGAGATCGCACCTGATCCCATACTGAAGCAGCACCTAGAAGTTCTCTTCCTATCTGCAGCACTGCCTGCCCAATCTGAATCAACATAACCCTGCAGGTTAAACTTTTGATTTGCATCATACTCGATCCCATAATCAATTGTACCCTTCAGGTACCTCAGAATATGCTTTATAGCAACCAGGTGAACACCTCTGGGATCCGTCAGGAACTGGCTCAATGTGTTCACCGCAAAGAAAATATATGGTCTCATGTCCGTCAGGTACATCAAAGAACCAATCATCTGACGATACACAGTGACATCAACCGGATCAAATGAAGTATCACACAAAAGCTTCAGGCTTGATTCCATAGGTGTGGCCATGGCCTTGCAGTCCATCATCTCGAACCTCTTCAGGATTTCTACTACATAATTCCCTTGTCCAAGGAAGATTCCATCTACACCCTGCCACACCTCCATACCTAGAAAGTAGTGCATCATCCCCAAGTCCATCTCGAAGTCGGCAACAAGCTTCCTCTTAGTGTTAGCAATCAGTCTATCCTCACCCGTAACAAACAAGTCATCCACATACAAGAGTAGAATCACAGGATTTCCTTCCTCAACCTTGTAGTAAAGGTTAGAATCCGCTTTACTCTTGGTAAAGCTGAAACTGGATAAAAAACTGTCCATCCTACCATACCAAGTCCTAGGAGCTTGCTTCAAGCCATACAAGGCTTTCTTCAACCTACACACATATGACTTTCTGTCATGTGTTTCAAAACCAAGTGGCTGCTCCACATACACTTCCTTGTCGACTACACCATTCAATAAAGTTGTCTTGACATCCATCTGGTTTATCTTCCATTTCATCACTGCAGCCAGAGCAAGTACTGTTCTAATGGAAGTGTATCTAGCTACAGGAGCAAAGGTCTCTTCATAGTCTATTCCCTCTTTCTGAGAGAAGCCACGAGCTACAAATCTTGCCTTGTATTTCTCTATGCTACCATCTACAGCATGCTTGATCTTATAGATCCACTTGGAAGTCACAACAGACTTCCCTTCTGGTCTTGGGACCACATTCCAAGCATCATTCTTCATGATCGATTGGTATTTCTCAACCATGGCATCCTTCCATTCTTTCTTTTCCGTTGCCTCTTCATAACTGGAAGGTTCTTTGTTCATAATGTCACAGAGCAGGGCAACATAGCTAGTGTGTGACCTTGTCCTCTTCCTTTCTCTGTGTTCCTCTTCTGGAATACCATATCTTTATGCATATTGGATGAGCTCTCTAGCCCATCCAAGTTTCCTCTTGTGAGAGATCTTCTCACGGGGTGGATCTATAGGTTTTTGTGGATCTTCAATTTCACGGGTTGCTTCTGGAATTGCTTCATTAATAGTGGTATCTTGAAATCTAATTTCCTTTGGTTCTTCATGATCTTCAATAGGTGTCTTCATTGATTTGATATAAGCTGATTCCTCATCAAATGTTATATCCCTGCTGACATCAATCTTCTTGAACCCTGGAAAGCATATTCTGTAAGCCTTCAAGCTTTCGATGTACCCCACAAAGATGCACTTATTTCCTGAAGGATCTAGCTTAGTTCTCTTTTCCTTTGGAACATGAGTATATACTAGAAAACCAAATATTCTGAGATGGCTGACTTCAGGCTTCTTACCAGAAAAGACCTCTTCTGGTGTCTTGTTGCCCAATATCTTGTGAGGTGTTCTATTCTGCACATATACAGTTGTCCTAGCTACTTCTGCCCATAGATGCATAGGAAGATCTTGGTCATGAATCATTACCCGTGCTTCTTCCATGATAGTTCTATTCTTCCTTTCTGCAACTCCATTTTGTTGTGGATTGTAAGGAGCAGTCAATTCCTTCTTAATACCTGAATCACTGCATAGCTTCTTGAAATCATCTGAAGTGAATTCTCCGCCATTATCGGATCTGAAGGTCTTGATTTTCGTATCAGTTTGAATTCCTTGAATTTATCAAATACTCCATCTTTGTTCTTTAATAAGTAAACCCAAGTCTTCCTAGAGAAATCATCAATGAAAGAGACATAGTATACATACCTACTCAGAGAACTTGATGACATCGGACCGCATACATCTGAGCAGATAATTTCCAAGATTTCTTTTGCTTTACTTTTACTGCTTGGAAATGCCTTCTTAATGTTCTTTCTTTTTGCACATCCTTTGCAAACACCTTCAAGCTTTGTCTTGATTTCAGGAAGACCCTCTACTGCTTTACTCGCAACTGGTAGTGCTCTGTAGTGTTGATGTATATGTAACTTCGGAATGTATTTCATCTATGTATTTCATATATATTTATTGTACCCTTATTAGAGATGTGTTATTCCTCTATAAGGAAGTGTCGTCATGTGGATTGACAAGTGTCGCAAGTGTGTGTACTTGCCGATGGGTTATTAGACCACCATGTATGTGGTCGGCCCTGAAATATATATATTATAATGTGGATGTACCTAGCTAGACAAGTCGGCCCCATAAGGTCACTGGGAAAACAGGTTAGTATAAATAGAGATCAGGTGATCTCTATTTAGATCATTCGAAAAAGTATATCTCTCTCACTCAGAAAGTGGTGCACTAGTGAGGAGGAGTATCATCTGCTACTAGGAGACTATCTCAATGTATTTTGGTTGTACTTTAGTTGAGCCATTGCTCTCTCTATCTCTGAGGAAGTTGTGGGGTTTTTCACCGTAGGGTTTTCCCCACGGAAACTCTGTGTCTCTTGTCTCTCATGCTTTTGATTATTGTGATGCGTGTCATGCTTATTGTGATTTTCATGCATTGATATACTGTATATGTTATTCTCTCAGTGAAGATCCTAGATTATTGTGAATTAATGCTCAAAACTTAACATGGAATTAGAGCTAACCTAAGAAGAAGACATTTTGCAGTGACGGAAACTTGAGTTTCTTGTTTATTGGGTTTCTCTCCATAGATTTTGGAAACGTAGTATAGTAGATTGACTCTACTCATCAAGGTGCATCTATCTATCCAATCAGAATTCAATTCCGAGCATTTTCAGATTTGGCCCTAAAAATTAGGGTTTCCTCAAAAATAGGAATTTCTGAAATCTAAAGACATAGTTGGAAGCTCCTTGCAAAAATCAAAGTTTAGAGCTTTGGATCAAGATTTTTGGTTGGATAGATCTCCAGGAAACTAAAACCCTAATTCAGGGCTCTCTTAGTGAACCCAGAAGGACAAAAAGGCAAATCTGAAGCGTAAAACTTTGCTGATCTCAAATTCTGAATGCACCAGGCTGATCAACTCATCAAAGCACATCTTTCTATCCTTTCAGAAAATTGAAATTCGCATTTTGAATTTTTAGGGTTTTTCTGACGAACCCTAATCCGGGACCAGATCCAGTTTTCAGCATTTCAAGTGGTAAGACCTAAATCTTTTCTATTTCCATTTGAAGTACTCTTTAAGATGTCTCAACACACCAAGCTTGAGGATAAGCTTGAAGGGGATGATAACTTCTGAGCTTGGAAGTATAGGATTGGATTAATCCTGGAAGAGAATGAGTTGGACTCATATATAAAAGAAGACATCCCTATCCCAGAGGATGAAGAGGCCAAGGTATTACATAAGAAGAACTTGGTCAAGGCAAAGAGAATCATTGCTGATTCTATCAAAGACCATCTCATACCCCATGTGTCTTCTCTAAAGACACCCAAGGAGATGTTTGACTCTTTGACCAAGCTATTTGAAGGGAAGAACATAAATCGGAAGATGACTCTGCGGAATCAATTGAAAGGGGTCAAGATGTTGAATGGAGAAACCACTCAATCTTACTTCTTCAAGGTCTCTCAGATCAAGGAGCAACTTGAAGCTGTGGATGAAGTAGTGGACAATGGTGAAGTTGTTATGACCACTCTGAATGGCCTACCTAGGTCATGGGACTCCTTTATTCAAGGAATCTGTGCAAGAAAGAAATTGATCTCTTTCAATAAACTATGGGAGGAATGCTCTCAAGAAGAAGCTAGACTTGTAGCTCGTGAGGAAAAGATGGGAGGTGAAGATCAAGCTCTCGCAACTCACACCAAAAGAAGCAAGCCCAAGAAGGAGCACTCTCGCTACAAAAGATCCTATCAAAAGAATAAGAAGGATCTAAGATGCTTCACATGCAATGAGAAGGGTCACTTTGATTCAGATTGTCCCAAGAACAAAAGGGACAATAACAACAACTTCAGCAAGAAGAAGAAGGGTAGCAAAAGAAAGTTCCATGCTCATGCTACCGAAGATGATGAACCTCCAAAGAAGAAGGCTAGGGAAGAAAGTGATGATGACTCATCGAGTGAAGAAGAGTATGTTCTAATCTCTGCTCTCACAGGTACTATCTCCCATGGTTGTAATGATTGGTTGATTGATAGTGGGGCTTCCAAACACATGACTGGGTTTAAGGAATCTTTTGTGAATCTATCTGAACATGAATCACCCCATAAGGTGAAACTTGGGGATGATTATCACTACCCAATCAAAGGAAGTGGTGAAGCCTCCTACAACCTAGATTCTGGAAAATATTTGAAGATGAAAGAAGTCCTTTATGTACCTGGGCTCAAGAAGAACTTACTATCCATCTCTGCATTGGATGCAAAAGGTATGAGGGTTGCATTTGTGGATGGCCAAGTCCTAATGTGTCCAAAGGGAAAGACCATAGATGATGCAGTAGTGATTGGAGAGCAAGAGGGAGGATTGTATAAATTGAAGGGACAACCAGAACATGCCATGGTGCATGAATCCATGGAGCCAAGTGAACTTTGGCATAGAAGACTTGCTCATATGCACTATAGGGCACTTCCAATTGCAAGCAAGGTTGTAGAAGGTCTTCCTGAAATCAAGACCAAACATGAAGGTGTTTGCAAAGGATGTGAAAAAGGTAAGAACATTAAGAAGGATTTCCCAAGCAGTGAAAGCAAGGCCAAAGATATCCTGGAAATCATCCACTCAGATGTATGTGTTCCTATGTCATCCAGTTCTCTTAGTGGGTATGTTTACTATGTCTCATTTATTGATGACTTCTCCAGGAATACTTGGGTATACTTCTTGAAGAACAAAGATGAGGTGTTTGATAAGTTCAAGGAATTCAAAACTTTGATGGAGATTCAAACTGACAAGAAGATCAAAACATTCAGATATGACAATGGTGGAGAATTCACCTCAGGTGACTTCAAGAAACTTTGTAGTGATTCAGGGATTAAGAGGGAGTTGACTGCTCCTTATAATCCTCAACAAAATGGAGTTGCAGAAAGGAAGAACAGAACTATCATGGAAGCAGCAAGGGCAATGCTACATGACCAAGATCTACCTATGCATCTATGGGTAGAAGCAGCTAGAACAGCTGTATATGTGCAGAACAGAACACCCCACAAGATATTGGACAACAAGACACCAGAAGAGGTCTTTTCTGGTAAGAAACCTGAAGTCAGCCATCTCAGAATATTTGGTTGTCCAGTATACACTCATGTCCCAAAGGAAAAGAGGACTAAACTAGATCCTTCAGGAAAGAAGGGTATCTTTGTGGGTTACAGTGAAAGCTCGAAGGCTTACAGAATATACTTTCCAGGGTTTAAGAAGATTGATGTCAGCAGGGATCTAACATTTGATGAAAACTCAGCATTCATCAAATCAAGGAAGGAACGTATCGAAGTTTATGAAGAACCTAAGGAAACTAGATTTCAAGACACTACCATGACTGAAGCAGTTCCAGAAGTTGTTCGTGAGTTTGAAGATCCACAAGAACCTGTGGATCCACCCCGTGAGGATAACTCGCACAAGAGGAAACCTGCATGGGCTAGAGAGCTCATTCAAGATGCAGAAAGATTTGGCATTCCAGAAGAAGAACACAGAGAAAAGAAGAGAACCATATCACATACCAGCTATGTTGCTTTACTCTGTGACATTATGAACAAAGAGCCTTCCAGTTATGAATAAGCAGCGGAAAAGAAAGAATGGAAGGATGCCATGGTTGAGGAATACCAATCAATAATGAAGAATGATGTTTGGGATGTTGTCCCAAGACCTAAAGAGAAGTCTGTTGTGACTTCCAAATGGATTTACAAAATCAAGCATGCTGCAGATGGCAGTGTAGAGAAATACAAGGCAAGATTCGTAGCTCGTGGCTTCTCTCAGAAAGAGGGAATAGATTATGAAGAAAATTTTGCACCTGTAGCCAGGTATACTTCCATCAGAACAGTACTTGCCCTGGCTACAGCAATGAAATGGAAAATACACCAGATGGATGTCAAGACTGCTTTCTTGAATGGTGTAGTTGAAGAGGAATTATATGTGGAGCAGCCACTCGGTTTTGAAATACATGACAGGGAGTCATATGTGTGCAGATTGAAGAAATCCTTGTATGGCTTGAAACAAGCTCCCAGAACTTGGTATGGTAGGATGGACAGTTTCCTATCTAGTTTGGGCTTTACCAAGAGTAAAGCCGATTCCAACCTTTATTACAAGGTTGAGGAAGGGAATCCTGTGATTCTACTCCTGTATGTGGATGACTTATTTGTAACAGGAGATGATAGATTGATTGCAGATACTAAGAGGAAGCTTGCTGCTGAGTTCGATATGAAAGATTTGGAAATGATGCATTATTTCCTAGGTATGGAGGTGTGGCAGAGTGCAGGTGGGATCTTCCTTGGTCAAGGGAAGTACACAGTAGATATCCTAAAGAGATTCAGGATGATGGATTGCAAGGCCATGGCCACACCTATGGCATCAAATCTAAAGCTTCTAAGTGATGCTTCATCTGAGCCGGTTGATGTCTCTATGTATCATCAGATGATTGGGTCATTGATGTACCTGATGAACATGAGACCAGACATTTTCTTTGCTGTGAGCACATTGAGTCAGTTTTTGACAGATCCGAGGAGTGTTCACTTGGTTGTTGTAAAGCATGTTCTGAGGTACCTGAAGGGTACAGTGGATTATGGGCTCAATTATGAAGCGAATCAAAAGTTTAACCTGTAGGGTTATGTTGATTCAGATTGGGCTGGCAATGCTGCAGATAGGAAGAGCACATCTGGGTGCTGCTTCAGTATGGGATCAAGTGTGATCTCTTGGTTTAGCAAGAAGCAGTCCTGTGTAGCACTGAGTACAGCTGAGGCAGAGTATGTTGCAGCCTGTTCAACTAGTTGTGAGGAAGTATGGCTACGGAAGCTACTGTCTGAGTTATTTGATCTCCCATTGGATGCTACTAGTATCTTCTGTGATAACCAGAGTTGTGTGAATTTGTCTGAGAACCCATTGTTTCATGACAGGTCGAAACACATAGAGATCAAATATCACTATATCAAGGATATGGTGCAGAGAGTAGCTGTGAAGCTCCTGTATGTTGCGACGAACGAGCAGATTGCAGATGTGCTGACGAAGCCACTAGCTAAGGTGAAGTTCGAGTACTTCAAAGAGAGGCTTGGTGTTCTTCGGATTGATGACACTTCGAGGAAGAAGTGATGGACACATTTGTTGAAGCCATTCCAAGCATGTTGGAAGGAGGATTCTTCACATGGCTGTGGATGTAAGCGTTGGATGATGAGCATCAGGATGATGTTCTGGTTTCTGGTTTGTATGATCAGTTGGATCATTTATATTTATATGTATGTATGCATCATGTTGGATGCTGGATATGATCAGTTGGATCATTTATATGTATGTACGCATCATGTTGGATGCTGGATATGATCGGTTGGATCATGTGTATGTATTTTTGTATATGCATCATGTTGGATGCGTGGACCATGTATCTGTATATGTATCAAGTGGATACATTGTATGATCAGGTGGATCATGTATGGTGATATGTATCATGTATTTGTATTTGTATTAGGTGGATACACTGTATGATCGGGTGGATCATGTATGATGATATGTATCAGGTAGATACTTGGTATGCATCAGGTAGATGCATTGTATGATCAGGATGATCATGGATGACGAGCTTCAGGATGTTGCTCCAGATGACATGCAGCAGGATGTTGCAGTGATGATGATCAAGATGATCATGTGTACATCAGGATGATGTATGGTGAGTATCAGGTTGATACTCTATGGCCGTGGATCAGGTTGTGCAGATGAGCATATAATTTGGCCCTGGGAGATTTGCAGATAGTCTTTCGAGGTTTTTCCTATGGCATACAATTTGGCCCTGGGATATCTGGCAAATGCTCTTTCGAGGTTTTGCTCTGGGAGGACATATAATTTGGCCCTGGGAGATCTGCAGATAGCCTTTCGAGGTTTTTCCTATGGCATATAATTTGGCCCTGGGATATTTGGCAGATGCTCTTTCGAGGTTTTGTCCCATGGCATATAATCTGTTCCTGGGAGATTCGATAGGTTGGGCTGTGTGCCCGTAATAAGTCCTGGGATGCTCTTGCGAGGTTTTTCCATGACCACATATAATCTATCCCTGGAAGATCCTATAGGTAGAGTTTTGTGCTCGTAACATCCTGGGATGCTCTTGCGAGGTTTTGTGGTGACCACATATAATCTGTCCCTGGGAGATCCTATAGGTAGAGCTATGTGCTCGTAACATCCTGGGATGTTCTTGCAAGGTTTTGTGGTGAGGTCACATATAATATGGCCCTGGGAGATCCTATAGATAGATCCGTGTGCTCGTAATAGCCTGGGATGATCTTTTGAGGTTTTGTGACGCACGTAATAAGTCCTGAGGATTCCACAATATGGCCAGTGATGACGAAGACCTGCAGGTGGTGGGCCTACACCTAGTATGAAAAAGCATTGGCTATGTAGAACTTCCTATGACGAGTAGAGTCAGAGATTGGTTGAGATAGCAGCAGCAATGACGATGATGATGACGATGATCCCGAGAAGAAGACTTGTCTAGCAAATCTGTGTCGATAAATACCTTCCTAGTTAAGAGGGAGTGTTGATGTATATGTAACTTCGGAATGTATTTCATCTATGTATTTCATATATATTTATTGTACCCTTATTAGAGATGTGTTATTCCTCTATAAGGAAGTGTCGTCATGTGGATTGACAAGTGTCGCAAGTGTGTGTACTTTCCGATAGGTTATTATACCACCATGTGTGGGGTCGGCCCTGAAATATATATATTATAATGTGGATGTACCTAGCTAGACAAGTCGGCCCCATAAGGTCACTGGTCAAACAGGTTAGTATAAATAGAGATCAGGTGATCTCTATTTAAATCATTCAGAAAAGTATATCTCTCTCACTCAGAAAGTGGCGCACTAGTGAGGAGGAGGATCATCTACTACTAGGAGACTATCTTAGTGTATTTTGGTTGTACTTTGGTTGAGCTATTGCTCTCTCTATCTCTGAGGAAGTTGTGGGGTTTTTCACCTTAGGGTTTTCCCCGCGGAAACTCTGTGTCTCTTGTCTCTCATGCTTTTGATTCTTGTGATGCTTGTCATGCTTATTGTGATTTTCATGCATTGATATACTGTATATGTTATTCTCTCAGTGAAGATCCTAGAGTATTGTGAATGAATGCTCAAAATTTAACATGTAGTGCACATGTGCAAGCCTTCTATTCCAAAGTTCACTTGGCTCCATGGATTCATGTACCATGGCATATTCAGGTTGTCCCTTCAATTTGTACAATCCTCCCTCTTGCTCTCCAATCACTATTGCATCATCAATAGTTTTACCCTTGGCCATCTACAAATGCAACCCTCATGCCTTTTGCATCTAATGCAGATATGGAGAGTAGGTTCTTCTTGAGCCCAGGTACATATAGTACATCTTTCATCTTTAGAGACTTTCCAGAGTCTAGGTTGTAGGAGGATTCACCACTTCCCTTGATGGGATATTGATCGTCATCCCCAAGTTTCACTTTATGGGGTGACTCATGTTCAGATAGATTTACAAAAGATTCTTTAAACCCAGTCATGTGTTTGGAAGCCCCTCTATCAATAAGCCAATCATTACATCCATGAGAGATAGTACCTGTGAGAGCAGAGATTAGAACATATTCATCTTCACTTGATGAAACATCACTTTCTACCCTAGCCTTCTTCTTGGGGGGTTCATCATCCTCGGCAACATGAGCATGGTACCTCCTTTTGGTGCCCTTTTTCTTCTTGTTGAAGTTGTTGTTGTCCTTTTTGTTCTTGGGACAATTTATAACAATATGTCCCTTCTCATTATATGTAAAACATATTCTCTTCTCTTTATGCTGATGGTGGTGAGAAGATTTCTTGAAATGGTATGGCTCTCTCTTGGGCTTTCCTTTCTTGGTGTGTGTTGTATGAGCTTGATCTTCATTCCCCATCTTTTCTTCTCGGGCCACCAGCCTTGCTTCTTCTTGTGAGCATTCCTCCACAATCTACTGAAGGAGATCAGTTTTCTTTTTGCACAAATTCCTTGGATAAAGGAATCCCATGACCTAGGTAGGCCATGCAAAGTGGTCATAACAATTTCACCATTCTCCGCCACTTCATCCACAGCTTCAAGTTGTTCCTTGATCTGAGAGACCTTAGAGAAATAGGATTGAATGGTCTCTCCATTCTGAAGTTTTACCCCTTTCAATTGGTTCCACAGAGTCATCTTTCGATTTATGTTCTTCCTTCAAATATCTTGGTCAAAGAGTCAAACATCTCCTTGGGTGTCCTTAGAGATGACACATGTGGTATGAGATGGTCTTTGATAGAATCAACAATGATTCTCTTTTCCTTGACCAAGTTCTTCTTATGTAAGGCCTTAGCCTCTTCTTCCTCTGGTACAGGGACCCAGAACTTATGTAAGTATCCAATTCATTTTCTTCCAGGATTAACCCAATCCTATACTTCCATGCTCAGAAGTTATCAGCCCCTTCAAGCTTATCCTAAAGCTTGGTGTGGTGAGACATCTTAAAGAGTACTTCAAATGGAAATAGAAAAGATTTAGGTCTTACCACTTGATTTGCATAAATTTGGATCTGGTGTCGGATTAGGGTTTGTCAAAGAAACCATAAAAATTCAAAATGTGAATTTCAACTTTCTGAAAGGATAAAAAGATGTGCCTTGATGAGCTGATCATCCTAGTATATTCAGAATTTGAAATCTGCAAAGTTTCACCCTTCAGAAATGCCTTTTAGTCTTCTCGGATTCACTAGGGAGGAACCTGAATTAGGGTTTGAGTTTCCCGTATCTTCACCCAACCAAAAATATCGATCCAAAGCTCTAAACTTCGATTTTTCCAAGGAGCTTCCAACTATGTCCTCAGATTTCAGAAATTCCTATTTTTATGGAAACCCTAATTTTTAGGGCCAAAAATGAAAGTGCTCAGAATTGAATTCTGATTAGACAGAAATATTCTCCTTGATGAGTAGAGTCAATCTACCTTGCTTCCTTTCCAAAATCTGTGGAGAGAACCCCAATAAACAGGAAACCCTAGTTTTTGCAACTGCACAATGTCTTCTTCTCAAGTTAGCTCTGCCACTGCACAATGTCTTCTTCTCAAGTTAGCTCTGATACCATGTTAATTTTTTAGCATTAATTCAACATACTCTAGGATCTTTATTGAGAGAATAACATGTACAACATATCAAGTATAACAATGCATATCAATCACACCAAGCAATCACATGAGACAATAGACACACAGAGTTTCATTGGGGAAAACCATAAAGGTAAAAAAAACCCACAACTTCCACAGAGATAGAAAGAGCAATGATACAACCAAAGTACAAGAGATAGTCTTCTCCTAGCAGCTACTCCTCCTCCTCAACTAGTGTGCCACTTTCCAAGTGATGTAGAAGTGAATAATGAGATGAACAAATAGAGATCTCCCACTCTCTAATTCTATTTATACTTGTTCCGACTTGCCTAATACACTAGCAGGGCCGACTTCTCTAGAAGATTCTAATAACCCATGGTTACATTAATCCTGGCCGACCCCACACTTGGTGGTCTAATAACCCATCAAGCAAGTTACGACACTTGTCAATACAAATGACGACACTTCCGTATAGAGGAATAATAACATCTCTATAGGAGTACAATATACGTAGGTGAAATACATTCTGAAGTTACATATACATCAACACCTTGTACTTGATTGATTGAACGGATGTAATCACAAAAATAATGAAATGAAATCTTAAAGGATTAATTGTTAAATAACTAAGGATGTAAAAGTATCTATGTGCTTGTTTTGCATGCTTGGGGGAAATTACTATGATTAGTTAGTAGGTATGTATAGGTGGGAAGCTGGTTGTCTACAGTACATTTATGATCTGTGCATACGCTGGCCACGCATGCACACTTTGCACCTGTATGCTAGTATCGATATACAAATAATTAATATATTAAATAAGAGTATAAGTTGTCATAAATTAATATGTTAATTATGCATTGATCGAATTTGGATAATGAATATAAAGTTATTGAATGTGTGTAAAACAAGTCAATTAAGCTATGTATTAATTGTATGTAAACATTATAATAAGAAATTAAGATAAGTGTCGTCAACATGAAATGTCATTGATAAACATTAACTTGGGAAAGTTGTATTATTTAACTATTAATTGTGATTAAGTAAACCATTAAATGTACATTGATTGTTGATAAAAGTATACTAGATTAATGCTAGGATACTTAGCAATTAAACAAATAAATGTTGATATTGTTATTTACCATCAATTATTATTATTATTACATTAATTAGGATAATTATTAATTAATATTGTTATGTTTATTATTGAACTAAAAATTACTAATAATAATTGTCCATTACACAAAAATCATTAGTGAATATGTTGAATTATTCAAAATACCCAGTTAAATATTATAATGATGATTGTTCGAAAACTTTGATTATGAATTGTGTAAAGGTAGTATTAATTTATTAAAGGTACTAAGTAAGTTAAGATAGGACTCCTTAAAATATAATATTGATAAATAACTTCCATGTCATATAAATAATCCGAATTTAGATGTTTAATTTAATGAAACAACCTCTTTGAATTTGAAAGAGTCAACGTGATGACAATTAAATTATTATCTTAATCAACATATTAAATAGAGGATAGGGATAATAATGGATCCACCGTCTCATTAAGTCCTAAATTACACATTTCAAGAATCATTAAGTCCTAAATTACACATTTCAAGAATCATTAAGTCTTAAATTATACATTTCAAGAATCATTAAATGATGTACATTCAAAGCGTTTAATCCAACCCAAATAGCCTAATAATGGATCCACTATCTCATTAAGTCCTAAATTACACATTTCAAGAATCATTAAGTCCTAATTTACACATTTCAAGAATCATTAAGTCTTAATTACACATTTCAAGAATCATTAAATGATGTACACTCAAAGCGTTTAATCCAACCCAAATAGTCTTAACTATTGAATTGTTCGAGAAGAACATAAATTTAAGATAATTATATTTTATTCTATTAATTTTGAATAAGGGGAATGTAATTTATGTTTTGGTAAATGGGAGGGATTAGATGGAGGGCGGTGGAGTGATCCTGAAGGTAGATGGAGGAGGAAAAGTATATAGGGGGGATTTTGGGGAAGAAGGGGGGGATTGGTATTGAGAAGTGAAATATTCCAAGGAGGGGGAAAACTCGAAGATTGGAGGAGGGAGAAAACTCCAATGAGGAGAGGAACAATTCACCAAAGAGTTTTATGATTGAACTAAGGACAAGGCTGCTATTGAGATTATTGGTATGTGGGCTCGGGGGCTAGGAAATCCATTGATTTCCTAGGGTCAGCAAGATAATAGATAGTTGGCAGGGTGGACACATCATTTTGGGTTGCTAAGGGAATCTACAGAAACCACTACATAAATCTTACTACAATCTATGGATCCATATATTCCACTAAGTTGAACTTAAATAAAATGTATTTTCTTTTATTTTAAAATTATGTGTAGAATATCATGTTAAAAGAACAGAGTTAAAATGAAAAGTCTTAAGTTTTATGTTTATTTATTTGCACAGACATATATTTATTTGATTTTTACAGAAAATAAAAACTTGGTATTTTATTTTATATTTCAGTCATTTGACTCGTATACATAGGAAATACGAACAATTACGAAACATAAAAACGAAATAAGACCCAGTGCCAAGGACGGGAACTACATTTCTACACAATCATGTATAAGGTCAGCAAAGATTCCTAAAACTGCACGCTTGAAAGTAGCAGGTGCATTACATAGGCCAAACGGTAACACTCGATAGGCATATGTCGCCCAAGAACAAGTAAAGGTTGTCTTGTCTTGATCCTCGGGTGCTATTAATATTTGATTGTATCCACTATACCCATCAAGGAAAGAAAAGTATTGTTTCCCTGATAAGGTATCTAACAACTGATCGATGAAAGGCAAAGGGAAGTAGTCCTTAAGAGTGGCCTTCTTCAATTCTAGAAAGTCAACACAGATATGCCATTTCCCTGTGACTTTCTTTGGAACTACCACCAAAGGAGACACCCATTTACTGTTAGAAATTGGGTAGATGAAACCAACATTAAGGATTTTTTGTAATTCTTCTTTTACTATATCTTTTAGGGTTGGATTCATTCTTCTCTGGGGCTACCTGACAGGAGGTATGTTTGAGTCTGTGTAAATGTGGTGAATACAGGTATCTGGGTGTATACCTTTCATATTGGTATATTCCCATGCAAATTCTCTAGTTTGACTATTGAGAACTTTTAGTAATTGTTTTTTCTGACTCTCATCTAAACCTACATTTATATGTAGAAATTTTTCGGAACTAACCTCAAAAGGTATGGTATAGGATCCTAGATGTTCTTCGATTGCGAAGACACAGGTGTACTTGTAAATGTTGAGAGGCTCATGTTTTCTTGGAATTCATCTCCAAATATCTGGTCAAGTTGGGAAAAAGACCGAGGAAAGTCTATACATGTTTGGAAGAGATAAATTGATTCAACACATTCTCGGTATTTTGTTCTTGAAGTGCCTAGGAGAAATCACTAACAAGGGAAAGTTCTTCCAAGCTCTCATCCCCAAAAGGACAATCTAACCAAAATAAGTTTTCAGTTACTGGCTGTGCTGGTGGGTATAAAGCTAGTTTTCTTGTATATATCCCATCAGAGATAATCATCTCTCCATCCCTACATCCTATGAATGCATTGGCAGTAGCCAACCAAAGTCTTCCCAGAATAATGGGGTGACCTTTGGAAGGGTCCTTTGATTCTATGACCATAAACTCCATGGGATATTCCCATGAAGATACTGATATAATGATGTCATCTAAGATTCCAGCAGGCTGCACCATAGTGCAATCTGCTAATTCTAGCCTTGTTCGGGTAGGGCGGAGGAACTGTCCCAAATGGAGAGTTTCTAAAACTGTGGTAGTCATCAAGTTAATAGCGACTCCTAGATCAATAAGTGTATTTCCTATGGCAGTGTTACTGATGATAACAATCACCACAGGGTTTCCTGGGTTTGAATACTTTGGGATTCTAGGTTGGTCGGCTATGTAATTTGACATTTCTCCTATTACATGAATCGTCGGAGGGTCTTTTTATTTTCTACTTGGTCTTTTAATACAGAGTTCCTTTATTACTTTACTATAGATTGGGATCTCCTTAATGGATTGTAACAAAGGGATCTTAATACAAATATTTTTCAATTTGTTAATGATATCGTACTCTGGATAAGTTACAGGTTTTTCTATTACCAGATGCTCCGGATATGGGGGTAATCTTTCTCCTGTAATTACTTCTTTATGAGGCTGGTTGTGTGTTGAATTTTTAGGAATAACCACATCTTCAAGAATGTCCTCATTCAAAACTTCACTAGGTATGTCGTCTCCATTCTCTTCTTGCATAACAACTGATGACTTGGGTTGATCTTGCAAAACTCTTCCAGATGGCAGTTGAATCTCATGTATTGGTGCGGTCGAAATGTCATATGATGGAGGAGGTAACAACCCAATGTTGTTAAGAGCTTGGGTTGGCTTGTTGTTAGGATTTGGTATCGGTTGTGCAGGTAATATTGTGGGTCTTGGAGGGTTCATATTCTGGAAATGGTGAGGTTGATTTGGGATAGGGGGTAGTGAAGGAGGTACAAATACAGGCAAGAGTTGCTGAATATTAGGTGGGTAAGGATAGTTAGGCATAGAAGGAGGTGGTTGAGCATAAGCTTGTCCTCTCCATCTATGTGGCCATTGTTGTTGTTGAGCATTCTGAGTTGGGTACTGCGGTGGCTAATTTTGCCAACCTGAAGTGTTCCATTTTGGAGGAGGTTGATAAGGATGGTAATAGGGTGGAAATTGTGATGATGTATCTTGATATGATGGTTGATCTCTAGGTTGCCAAGGCCTCCTAGATGTTTCACCAAAGTTTCCACTCTTGTATACAGCTTGCAACCTAGGAAACGATGGACAATTATCAATTGGATGTTCTTCTGTACAAAGGTGACAAACTGAAACATTATTCAATGGACATTCTCGTTGGGGATGTTTAGTTCTACACCTAGGAAAGAAAACACTCATTGCTGCACGCTCTTCATCCTATCTCTTTTTAGCTTGCAGTGCATTTAGTTGAGAACCCATAGCTCCTAAGATATTTGTTTTGAAATTTTCTAATAGGTTTCCCAACTCTACCCTTGTAACTCCACCAGGACCGGATGTGTTCCCTTTTAGGTTTCTAGCATAAGATTCTCGAAAGTGTCTTTGACTTTTCCCTTTGCTCCTAGAGTAATTCCTACATAGTTCAAAAATCTGTGCAAAATACTTATGAGAGATGTCTCCTGCTGCCATGAGATTGAGGTATTCTAAGAATTCTTCTAAGATTCCCTTGAGGAAGAGTGTTCTTACTGCATCTTCCCGAAGATAACTATATTTGGATTTATGTAACACATAGTTAAATCTTTCGAGATAGTCTTCTAGGCTCTCATCTTCAAGCTGTTGTATTTTGAAAATATCATTGCGAGAGTCCTTAGGTTTATAGTAATCCTGATATTTCCGTAGAAATGCATTCTTCATGTCTTCCCAATTTCTAATACTAGATTCTCCCAATCCCATGAACCATCGAAGAGCAGAATCTTTTAATGTGGCAGGAAAAAGTTTTAATTTTTGGCCATCTTGTAGGTAGTTATAACTCCTACACAAAATGTCAAATTCAAAAAGGAATGTATCCGGATCCTCACTACTCTTCCCATAGAAGGTCGGTAGTAACGAGGGAGGGATGTTTTTCATAGCTACGTCTTGTGTAGTGTCTAAGATGGGGAATCCAAAAGTACCTTCAGTTGTAACCTCTCCTTCTCCTTCATCTTGTCGGACATGATCTTCATTTTCATCCTATATGAAGATTCGATTTCCAAAGAGAGAATACCTAGGTGGTTCCTTTCTTGGTGAATATGGGATGTCCCAACGTTCTGTTTCAGGAAGAGTATTTTTATTTTTAGGAGGAGAATTACCAGCTACGTGGGAACCCAGTTTTGAAGGTCCTACCGTTGTTGTCTCAATTTGTGAGATGACAATGTTCACAGAGTTTTCAAAAAGAACATCTACTTGTGCAGGATCAACAAAATCTACTAAGTTTGGACCACCTACTATTGAAAAACTAGTGTCTTTGGGTTTTTGGACTAATGGAGGGTTGGAAGGTTCTGAAGTTTTATCCTTTTGGGTTTCCTCGTGTCTAAGTTCAGTCTCAATATGAGCCCGAGGTTCTTCTAGTGGAATTTCTTTATGAACAGACTTTTCTGATGTCCCTATGGTTTCCCCTAAATGGTTTTCAGATTGAATCTCCTTAGCTTTCCAAGTAGGACTATCCCCTTTAGGTGTCTTCTGATACCTTTCTGCTGAGTTAGTAGTTGGGTAGCATGCCCCCCGTATAGGTTAGTAGGAATTTTAGTAGGGATTTTAGTAGGAAGACTAGTTTTAATAAATCTACCTTTTGAGTCTCTAGACCTATTCATGAAAACAAAACTATAACTGAAATAAATTCTAACTGCATCACTACTATTGTTGGGTTTTGGGGATGCCTGTTATAACAAATGCGCAGGTTCTTACCTCTCGTCTTACCACTCACCCACCACCAGCCTATTTCTAAGTTTCAAAGGGGAGAATTAAAATCTATTACTAAGTTTTAAAAGAGAATTTTACCTATCTACAACTCCCCGACAACGACGCCAAAATGTTGGGTGTATTTAATGTCTTAAGGAATCACCAAATATTTAATTATCGACCAGGGTTGGTAATCTTAGAGTTGTGGAACAGTATATGCTGAGATAGAATGGCACCTAAGATTTCAACTTGGCAGACCTTAGAAATGTTTAATAAAGAAAAGATCGAAAGATCTTTCAAAATGAAAAACCGAGTAAAACTTCAGAAATACAACAAATGAACTAATTAAACCTAGCTAAACCAACAGTTCAGAATAGTATCAAGCTATACTACTCTACCCTATGGACAATAACTGAAAGACATAAAAATAACAATATTATTCTAGGAAGCAAGACTGAATCAAAAACATAACTACTTTGATGAAGTTGAAAAATACTGATTAAAAACTCTAATCTAGGAATTAGAAACAACTGTAAATGAATTTAGAGACCTATCTATGAGATGACTTAACTATGGAAACATGAAACTATATCAATTTAAAGCAAAACTACAAACTACTTAAAGAATTCAAAAACTATTCATGCATTCGATTAATATTTCGAGACTACACTAAACTACCTAATTCCATTCTCCTTGATGTTGTACATCGAATGTGACTGGAACTGGGGTGAATGTATCGTAATGACTTCCGAATGTAACAACAAAGCAAAATGGAAGTAAATCTAACCTAATTTCTACAAAGAGATGTAAACTACAAAGAGACCAATTACAATTAATCTTAAACATTATAAATTATTCTTTATACATGAGCAACTAACATTGGAAAAGCTCTAATTAAGCTATTCAAAACTAATTCAAAATGAGATATGATTAATAAGAAACAGAAACATGTCTTTCTAATGACTGATTGAAACTAAAATTAATCAAACATCTAGGCTATCTAAGCAAATGATTTGGAAATAAATCTATTCTAGAAGCAAGTAGAAAACTTAATAAAGATATTTACTTCTGAGAATGAACCTAATCTAGAAGCAAGTAGAAAACTTGATAAAGATAACTTAGTTCTGGATCAAATCTTATTTCATGAACATCTTCATTAACTGTATGAATGAGAGAAGCAAATTCTATATTTGAACAAAGAAACTATCAAAACTAAAATATTTTGGAGAATGAAATTACTAAATCTAATCCGAAATCAATCTTAAGAAACATGACATAACAAAACTAAGAATGAAACTAATGAATTCTAGAACAGTAAAGCATTAATGAATCGAGTAGAAAAGAAACATAATCTATAAAGCAACTAAAGCAAAGTTAAGGAAAACGAAATGAAAACTAAGAATGATGATGAAACTAAATTAAAACTCTATGTAGTGTGGAACAAGATCTTAATTATAGTTAAGAATGTTAATTAAAGGCAATAAATATTACAGTTCGAAAACCTAAGAAACTGGATTCTAATTATGTATAAAAACAATGCAGAAAATATCAAATTCCATATGACGATCCGAATGACAGTCTAAAAGACGGTTCGAATGACAGTCCGGATGGAGGAAAATGATTTAAACTGAGGAAAGAATCAGATTGGATGATCTTAACACTAGCTGGTTGATGCATATGAACCTACAGTGCAAGGAAAGCAATGGATAGAGTGTTTAGAAGCTAAGATAACAAGAAGTAACCTATTCTAATCATTGTCTAAGGAATAAACTATTTCTATGGAAAAATAAAACAAAACTGAGATATGAATGAAACTATCCTACAGCTACAGGAAAGAAACTAACAAAACTAATTCTAATTATAAATTAAACCTGAAACAGCAACTAGTTAAGCTCTACCTAATTGCAAAAGATTGAAAACAAACTACAAGAAAAACTATGCTTGACCGGTCATTAACAATTCTGTAAATGTAAATTAAATTATCAACGGGAAATAAATTGTAGGAAATGAAACAACAGCTACAAGAAAACACAGTTAAATACAATTACTGGAAATGAAAAACTATTTATTTGCAGAAAGGAAAATGCAAAATATACACAATAAAACCTCCAATTGTTGAGGGGCCCTTCCCAACAATCAAAGATTGAAGCTTTACTCAACTTATCACCAACAGCAAAACATCAACAGCAGAATTCAAGAATTTCCATTAACTGGGAAAGTTACACAGTGTTTCTACAAATTATAGCTACCCTCTATATGCTATATTGTTTATGCCTATGTTGGGTTTCTCCACAGGAAACGTCTTTATATAGGTTTACAATAAGAGAGAAGGTCGGCATAGTCAACCTCTCTAAAAATAGAAGTCTTAATGACTATGGAACAACTGCATGGTGGTTTATGACAGCGCACAGGCCATCTGCTTGAGTCCACGACGTTGATTCCCCTTGACGTGAACAGCTGCAAGTCGGTTTCCTTCCATCGTGGGCAGAGGATGCGTTGGTAGGCTGAGCGTGGGAGAGAAAGGATCTTCTGGAATGTTGACATGGGCAGGAGTGTGTGTTGTCAAGCTTAGCAAACAGGAGGATGGAACTTCTGGAGTGTTGACGTGAGTATAAGATGTGTTGTCGAGCTAGGCGGGCGAGAGGGCGAATCTTCTAGAACAAGGGCTCACCAATCACAATAGCCACGTTGCTAACAGAACCCATCTTTTCGTTTTTGTCTTTAATGGCCAGAAATATCCCAACCAACAATTTCGCGGGTTGAATGAAGGGCTAAACAACGGGCTGGATGTGGCTGAACGTATGCAACGTGAACACGCATCTGAATGGAGGTTCGTTTGAAACCCATTGCATGTAGAACAAAATCTAGTTTCCAAGCAAGTCGAAAAATGTCAAATAAACATTAATAAATCACAATATGACGAGATTTAACCAAAATTCAAGTGATATGCACATGCGCTCATACCTAGTCTGAATGGCAGCAGAATGAGTTATTACGTCAAAAATGTTGAAAATGACGCCAATCAGAATGTGTTTGATGATAAAAAAATGGTGACAAAATGGACACCAACAAAGACCTTGCAACAAGGCTATAAAAGGACCCATGGAATGGTCTACATGCTACAGTATCAAATCCTGCAACAACCATAGCAAGGAGAAAAATTTTACAACAGAATTGAAGAAACAAAGCATATATCATATGATCAGTCATGTAATAATCATACCCTAAGTTTTGGTAATTTCCTCACAGTTCTAATGCTCTCTCTAGAAGATGCTCCTTCAGGCCAATTCAATCTTGTTCCATGTCTAAAATATTTTGCATATCTTCAACTATTGACAGGATAACATTGAAATTTATGGTTTAATGTAAGTATTTGGCCTTTTACAATATCTAATCTGATTAGGGTAACAACCCTTGGCAAACATAAAAAATAAAAATCACTCTGTTTTCTTTATCATATGATAAGGCAAACGTCCTAAAACCCTTTCCATCATAGCAAGATGTTCCATGTTTTCATGGGTCTAAAATAAAGTATCTCCCTGCAATGTTAAGATGCAGGTAACATTAATACCATTTTCACAGGTTTGTATATAATATTCAAACATAAGGGAAACCAATGTAAAAGGTTACCGAGCAGATTTCAACAAGTATGCATCCTACACTCCAAATATCACAAGGGTAATTCCATGCAAGTCCTGTTAAGAAGCATAAATAGAGAATACAAAAGGGGCTTAGATTCAATAAGAAGGAATTGTCATTGGTCCTTCAATGTACTTGCTAAACCACTAAACAATGTTTTTGGCTCACCCAAAATAACTTTAGGAGCTCAATAATGTCAAGTAGCAACAACTGAGGTGTGATTTTGATATTCAAATGTAGCACTCCCAAAATCAATTATCTTAATTGCACTTGACTTTGGCAACCATTTGAACTCATCTGGAGATCCCTTAACACCCTTTTGAACAACAACCATACTATTAGAGTGGATTTCTTTACATAAATGTCTTGAAATGTAGAAATTAAAAAGATGTGGATATAGGGAATCAAAACAGATATATGAATTGAAAAACAGACAAAAACGTTCAATTAGTCACTCACAGTGACAATCATTAGGCCTGATTTTGGGACTAAATGTGCCTTGTGTTTGTAATCAACGTCTCAAACCCTTCCATTGTGAACTTCATCATCAAGACGAACATTTATTGTCCAGATGATGAACCACGATTGGAAAGGTTCAAAACATTGACTATAGACATTACACATATCACAGATCATCCCAAAACCCAGACAAAAGATTATGTTGTTTAATAATCTACAATTCAGTCTTTTGCTATGGCACTCTAATACTGTACAAATCAATATTATCTAATGCTCACTAATAAAGATAGGCTAGATGTGCCATTAATCATAATCATAATCATAACCACTAACACACCACGCTGGTAAACTACCTTGCAATCCGGAACCTTCACATAGTCTGATGAAACAAAAAGTATATTTCCAGGGTTTAAATCCATGTGAACGAGTTTCAACTCATGCATATCTAGCACATATCATTGGAAAAATTAGGAAAAAAAATCCTAAATCGATATTGTTTATACATTTTTCAAGGGCCATGACAATCTTATCTCATATCATGAGGCCAAAGATCACCTAAGGAGTAGTTTAAAAAAGATGGCAACTTTCAACAAATGGAGCAGAACTATAAGAAACCAACCAATTAAGTAATCTAGTCAAGGGACATAGACAAAAGCATTTATAAATAATTACACGCATGCAACAGATTCCAACAATTGCCTTCCAACCTCTCGGACAAGATCAATTGGAAATAAGCGGTAATTGTTTTTCCATAGAAAATCATATAAGCTTGGCCCAAGCTTCTCAAAAACCTGATTTTACATCCATCCACAACCTTAAAAACACACGCTAACAACCGTATACATGATGTAAAGTATTCTAAAGTGTTTTTAAGCCAAAAGAACAGAGATACAAATTGCCACAAAATAATGACAATGCAAGTGTGGTTCTGATAGTCAAACCATTTGCACATCTGTACACAGTTGTATTGGGAAAGGGAATACATCTCAAGCAGTCATTTACATTGAAATATATCCTTTAAAAAAATCATCCTTGCATGTTACCCATCATTCCCATCTATTAAATTATGAATGTAAAAACAATACATCCTAAGTAAGCATTGTTAAGTTTATACTAATTTGCTAGCAAGATCACTGAAAGAAACACAATCACAAGATAGACAAGGATTTACCCTGGGAAACCCTCATGGGGTAGAAAACCCAACAAAGCTTTCCTTAATATAGATGATCAACCAAATACAAGATGTAGAAACCAAAACAAGAGCTCCTCCTCCTTCTATGCAGACCTCTCTCTCATGTGTGCGCTACTCCTAAGTGAGTGAATGAGTGAGATAAGTGAGGAACATCCTCCTCTACTTATACTCATCTCCCGACTGACCTTTTACCCTAATGGGGCTGACCTCTCCCTGGAGAGTCTAATAACCCTCAAATAATAAACTCAGGGCCAACCTCACATGGGAGATCTAATAACCCTAGTTACCACATTCTCTCAGAGGAATAAACATCTCCAGATATACAATAAGGTCACAACGGAGGAATCTACCATCTCTGGAAATAAAAATATAATATTCTTTGAAGTTACAATATTTCAACACTCCCCCTTAACGAGAAGGATATTATAACATCATCTGCAAGAGCAAAGAGTCATCGACTACATGATACATGATACATCTATAAATCATTGGAAGCTTTCTTTATACATCATCATCAGTAACTCAGACAGTTACTGGAACATCAACATCGTTAGTATTGAGTCTTCATCTTCTGCAGCACTTGATAAGCTACATCATCATCGTCTGGATCTACTGATCAATATCATCATCTGGATCCTCACAGTCAACAACATCGTCATATAGACCATCACGATCAACATCATCGTCATCAACTGGATCCTCTTGATCAACAGCACAATAGCAGCACACCCTGCAACACACATGTTCTATTTAAGACACCATATCATGTCTAGGGACGATGCAGTCCACTCGTCAACTTAGACAAAGTCTAAGAACCACTTCTCAGAGACATATGTCTACGGATCAATTTAGGGACCGAAGTCCAGGGATGATACAATCCCCTCACTCTCGGAGACATCTATCTGCAAATCAATTTAGGACTGAGGTCCAAGGATGATACAATCCTTTCACTCTCAGAGACATATGTCTGCGGCTCAATTTAGGACTGAGGTCCAGGGATGATGCAATCCTCTCACTCTCAGAGACATTTGTCTGTGGCTCACTTTAGGACTTAAGTCCAAGGATGATACATTCGCCTCACTCTCGGAGACATCTGTCTGCGGATCACTTTAGGACTGAAGTCCATGGATGATACAATCCTCTTACTCTCAGAGACATATGTCTGCGGATCACTTTAGGACTGAAGTCCACAGATGATACAATCCTCTTATTGTCTACTTAGACAAAGTCTAAGGACCATTTCATTGACCTCATCATCGGAACAGGCAACCTCATCATCAACCTCATCGTTGGAACAGGTAGCCTCATCATCAACACAAGTATCCACACCAATACAAGTATCCATATCATTAATACAAGTATCCACACCAATACAAATATCCATATCATCAATACAAGTATCCACACCAATACAAGTATCCATACAAGTAATATAAGTATCCATACCAATACAGGTATCCATATCATCAATACAAGTATCCACACCAATACAAGTATCTATATCATCAATACAAGTATCCACACCAATAAAAGTATCCATATCATCAATACAAGTATCCACACCAATACAAGTATCCATATCATCAATACAAGTATCCATATTCATATGGGAAATCTCATCATCGATACAGGTATCCATATCGATACCAGTATCCAAATATTATCACCAACCATATCACTCCCCCTTTCGAGGAGGGTCCTTCTGAACTACACCAAGCTTGTCTCGTAAATACTCAAACTTTACTCGAGACAGAGGTTTGGTCAATACATCAGCAACTTGTTCATCAGTGCCTACATACTCGAGCTTTATAGCTCCTTTCTGCACCATATCCCGTCTATAGAAATATCAGATCTCTATGTGCTTTGACTTATCATGGAATACTGGATTCTCTGTCATTTTGATACAACTCTGGTTGTCACACAGGATCACAGTGGTGTCCATCTCTAAGTCAAACAATCCTGATAACAACTTCTGAAGCCATACCGCTTCATAGCTAGCAAAGCAGGCAGCTATATATTCTACTTCAACTGTGCTGAGAGCCGCACTTGACTGCTTTCTGCTAAACCACAAGATCATGGCAGATCCCAGACAATAACATCCACCTGATGTACTCTTCCTGTCTGATACACTTCCTGCCCAATCAGCATCTGTGTAGCCATACAATCTGAAGTCATGATCTCTACAATAATAGAGACCAAAATCTATCGTACCCTTTAGGTACCTCATCACATGTTTTGCAGCAATTAGGTGAACTCGTCTAGGTTCCACTAGATACTGACTCAGAGTGTTCACCGCAAAGCATATGTCTAGCCTGGTATTCGTCAGATACATTAATGACCCTATAATCTGTCTATACAAAGTCACATCCACTAACTCTGAAGAGTCATCAACTAATAGCTTTAAGTTGGAATCCATGGGAGTGGCCATGGCTTTGCATTCCAACATATCGAATCTTTTCAAGATTCCCACAGCATACTTACCTTGGTTGAGAAATATTCCATCTAGTCCTTGCCATACTTCCAGACCTAGGAAGTAGTGCATCAATCCGAGATCTTTCATCTCAAATTCTGATGAGAGCTTCTTCTTGCACTCGATAATATGTTTCTCATTTCCAGTCAGAAATAGATCATCCACATATAGCAACAATATGACAGGTTCATCATTCATAACCTTGAGATAAAGATTAGGATCAACTTTGCTTTTGGTAAAGCCCAAGTTTGTCAAGAAACTGTCAATTCTTCCATACCAAGCTCTGGAAGCTTGCTTCAACCCATACAAGGCCTTCTTCAGTTTGCATACATGGGTTCTTCCATCTTCCACCTCAAATCCTTGAGGTTGTTCTATGTACACTTCTTCCTCAATCACACCATTTAGGAAGGTTGTCTTTACATCCATCTAGTGTAAATTCCATTTCATCATGGATGCAAGCACCATGATGGTACTAATGGAAGTGTACCTTGCAACTGGTGCAAATGTTTCTTCATAGTCAATTCCCTCTTTCTGAGAGAATCCTCTGGCCACAAATCTTGCTTTATATTTTTCAATGCTACCATCCGCAACATGCTTTATTTTGTATATCCATTTGGAGGATACCACACTTTTGTCTTTTGGCTTGGGAACTATATCCCAAACATCATTCTTCATTATTGACTGGTATTCCTCTGTCATTGCCTCTACCCATTCTTTCTTATGAACTGCCTCTTCACAAATAGTAGGTTCTTGATCTACAAGATCACACATCAAAGCCATATAGTTGGAGAATGGCTTTGGTTTCTTGCTTACTCTAGTGGAGCCTTCAGGAGCTCCATACTTTTCTGCTCCTAGTATAATATCTCTTGCCCATGTTGGCTTTCTTTTCCTTGAAATGTTTGAAAGGGGGGGTTCTTGTGGTTCTATCATATCATGGTCTTCAGGTGTTACATCTTCAGGGATGGGAACAGTCTCTATAGTTCTGGGAGGTGCATCTTCTTCATATACTTCTTCATACTGGCACTTCCTAGATCTCTTGAGAGCTGCTTCTTCATCAAATGTCACATCCCTACTTATTTCCATATGATGAAAACCTGGGATGTAAATTCTGAATGCTTTGGATGCTTCACAATATCCAACAAATATTCCCTTCTTCCCAGAAGGATCTAACTTGGTCCTCTTTCTTTTGGAATGTGAATGTACACTGGACATCCAAATATCTTGAGGTGACTTACCTTAGGCTTCTTTCCTGTGAACACTTCTTCTGGAGTCTTGAAATCAAGAGCACTGTGGGATAGTCTATTTTGCACATAGACTAATGTCCTAGCTGCTTCAGCCCATAGATACATAGGTAGGTCTTGATCATGTATCATTGTCTTTACAGTTTCCATGATGGTTCTATTCTTTCTTTCCGCAACACCATTTTGTTGGGGATTGTAGGGAGTGGTTAGCTCCCTCTTGATTCCAGCTTCCTTATAGAAGTCTTCAAAGTCCTTTGAAGTATATTCTCCACCATTATCTGTCCTAAGTATTTTGATTTTCTTTTCTAAATGATTCTTTATCAAGGCTTTGAACTCCTTGAACTTTCCAAAGACTTCATTCTTTCCTTTTAGAAAGTATATCCAAGTCTTCCTTGAATAGTCATCAATAAATGTGAGATAGTATTCATATCCACTCAAATATGTGGAGGGAATTGGTCCACATACATCTGAATGAATTAACTCCAAGGTACTCTTAGTCTTTGTTTCACTCTTTGGAAATGGGTTCTTGATATTCTTCTCTTTTGCACATCCTTTGCATGTGCCATCATGATCAATCTTTAAGTTTGGCAGACCTATAACTACCTTGATTACATGAGGTAGTTCCTTGTAATTAATGTGAGCAAGCCTCCTATGCCATAGCTCATTTGGGCTAGTGACTTCATGTACAAGGGCAGCTTCTGGATGGCCCTTGAGCTTGTAGAGACCTCCTTCATCTTCACCAATGACAATTTCATCCTTAATAGATTTACCTTTGGACCACATTAATACTTGTCCATCAATGAATGCAACCCTATAACCTTTCTTATCCAATGCTGAGATGGAAAGCAAGTTCTTCTTCAATCCTGGTACATACAATATTTCCTTCATCTTCATGGGGGTTCCAGAATCAAGCTTGTAGTTTGCTTCACCAATTCCCTTAATGGGATATTGATAGTAATCTCCTAATGACACTTTCTGTGGGGAGGTCTTCTCTTCCATTTTTGAAAGAGTTTTCTTTTGTCCAATCATGTGCTTTGAAGCACCACTATCAATAAGCCATGTATCTTCTGCAGGTGTTATAGATCCAGAGAGTGCAGAGAATAGAACATACTCTTCTGCATCTTCTTCTTCATTTCTTCTAGATCTTCTCTTGAAGAAGGGCCTTTCTTCCTCTTCTTCTTCTCTTATAGATATTTTCTTATGAGGCCTTTCTTCCTCTTCTTATTCTTCTTCACTATCATCTTCTGCAAGATGTGCTTGATGTCTTTTATGGTGAAGATCTTTCTTCTTCTTTGAAGTACAATGTCTAGCAATGTGTCCTATTTTGTGACAATTGAAACATTGGAAAGAAGAGTGTTTTCTTCTTCCTTTCTTCTGAAATCTTTGTGGAGATTGAGACTCCTTGTGAATATCCTTCTTGAAGTAAGATTGATTCCTTCTTCTCTTGGTGTGTGTAGCCAAGGTTTGGTCATCTTCTTTGAGCAGGGATTCTCTGTTGGAAACCCTAGCTTCTTCTTGGATGCAATCTTCCCATACCACATCAAACTTCATGCTCTCTTTTTCGGCACACATGGTTTGGATAAATGACTCCCATGGTCTAGTGAGACCATTTAGAGTAGTCATGACTAGTTCATCTTCGTCAAGGGTATCTCCAATAGCATCTAGTTGTTCCTTGAACTAGGAGATCCTTGAGAAATAGTCTTGAACAGATTCTCCTTTATTCATCTTTGTGCTCTTCAATTGAGCTCTTAGATTCATCTTCCTATTGATGTTCTTTCTCTCATACATTCTAGAAGGGCATCATACATTTCCTTTGGAGTCTTCTTGGATGCCACTTGGGGAATCAAGTGGTCTTTAATAGAATCAGCAATGATTCTCTTTGCCCTAATCAGGTCCTTCCTATACTTCTCTTTGGCTTCATCTTCTTCAGGTTCTGCAATCTCATCTTTAATATATTGGACAAGATCATTCTCTTCAAGAATGAGGCCAATTATGTATTTCCATGCCCGAAAATTTTCTATACCTTCTAGCTTGTCTTCAAGCTTAGTGCTTGGAGCCATCTTATCCAGGGATCAAAGAGATTGAGATTTCAAAATATAGAATAGTACTTACCAGGAGATGATCTTGATTGAATTGAGAATTCTGGTGTGATCAACTTCTAGAAACTTCAACTTTACACCTTCCGGATCTGCAACAGAATTTCTAGATTTCTGATCTTTTCTTTTCTGATTTTTCGGTGCACAGGTTCACAACTTTTCTGGTTCACTGGTGCAAAGGTGTGCACTTTTTCTGGTTTACTGGTTTTCTGGTCCAGAAGTCAAACTAGGGTTTGACAAATCCCGAGGTTATACCCACTCAAAAAGTTCGATCCAGGGCTCAAAACTTTGATTTTGAGGAGGGCTATCCAGCCATGCAATCAAAAACCAAAAACTCCAACTTTTGCAGAAACCCTAATTTTCACCAGAGGAGGAGAGAGAGAGATTTTCACCATGTGAAAGATGTCCTATTCAGGATAGCTCTGATACCAGGTTAAGTTTATACTAATTTGACTAGCAAGATCACTGAAAGAAACACAATCACAAGATAGACAAGGATTTACCCTGGGAAACCCTCATCGGGTAGAAAACCCAGTAAAGCTTTCCTCAATATAGATGATCAACCAAATACAAGATGTAGACCTCTCTCTCACTTGTGTGCTACTCCTAAGTGAGTGAATGAGTGAGATAAGTGAGGAACATCCTCCTCTACTTATACTCATCTCCCAACTGACCTTTTACCCTAATGGGGCCGACCTCTCCCTGGAGAGTCTAATAACCCTCAAATAATAAACTCAGGGCCGACCTCACATGGGAGATCTAATAACCCTAGTTACCACATTCTCTCAGAGGAATAAACATCTCTGGATATACAATAAGGTCACAACGGAGGAATGTACCATCTCCGGAAATACAAATATAATATTCTTTGAAGTTACAATATTTCAACAAGCATCAAAACAAATACTCTCTCATACCGTGTGCCATTTTTGTCATACTTGGAAACTTCTCGAAGCACATCAATTTCGATCATTGCCGCATCTCGATACTTTTTTACTCCACGAACAATTTTAATAGATGCATAATCCTTTGATTTTCAGTCCCAACATTCCAAAACTTGGCCAAATGCCCCTACAAACATGAACGATGACTCCATCAAAAATCAAATTCATTGAATAAATGTTTTACGAAAATAAAAATTTCACAAATATTGCCTCTTAGATCCTTACCTTCACCCATTTTACTGAGTATTTTATCTGCAAAACCCAGAAGAGAGGAGACATTACCCATATTAGTATAAAAAATAGGGGAAAGGGTTATTTTAATAACGTTGTGGCATCAAGAGAAAACCCTTTTTCAGATCTAGGGTTTGAAAATAAAGTAACAACAGTGCAATAGAAATTTATCATTAAAGCGAGGCGTCAAGTTCTCTCCAAGTTAAAACACGTAATGGCCCTCCTTGTCATCATTACGCCATTGCGGGGAGCCATTGCGAGAGATTCCTGCTTTGGGTCTCAAAGTTGAAGATGAAGACTGACTATGCTCTGAAGGAATGGAGGGTTCTGTCCCTGATGAGATAGGGGTGCTCACTTTTCTATTTCCATTTTTTGGGTCAATAAATATGATTGTTGGCTGGACCTACACATATGGTTGTTCATCAAATCCCCATTTATCAAACTAAACGATAAAGAATCCTCTGAAAACATTTATTGAAACCCCTAGGGGGTTGAAATACAAAATCTAACAGCAACCTAAAGGGCGGAGGTAAGTCAAATAATATTAGTGGGAAACATCTCTCCATAAACATATTCTTATCTCTAATGATTGCTCGTTTGTCTAAGAGGCACTCCAAGGACTCAGCTAAAACCTTACAGTTGGAGTTATTTAGCAGGGTTTCTAAGAGCTGATCCATTTATGGTGAAGCCGAGAGTTGAATGCGGTGTGCATGTGCCTTATTCCTCATCTTCCGCAATGAAGTCTCCCGCTATGAAGTTTGGATTTCTCAGGAGGGTTTGGGGAAATCAACGCACAAAACAAAACTTCATGAACAAGTCAGGAAGAACCGCACCAGTCAAATTCGAACTAAACGTCACGTGAAAGATAATACGTGGCAGAGTTTGGAGCGGTGATGCAAATGGAGGAGGGTTCCATGTGCTTACCAAGACAATCTATGGACGAAATGACTTTATTCGTCGGACGATTCATCCAACGGCCAATAACCCATAAAAACTAAAATTTGCAGAGTGTTTCTCACTTGTAGAAACACCTTACGACATAAATATTGACCATGGGAAGCTACTCCCCTCCAAAACTGTGTGAACGACTCAGATTGCATGGGATTTGATATGATGGTGTTGATATATTTGAAGAATCCAGGGTAATTGAACCTAGCACCATACACCATATGTTCATAAGATTGTAAACTTGCTAGTGTGATCCTGAAAACATACCATTTTAAACCTGGAATATTAATCATAACTTTGCATGAAAATACTGGCCAGAACCATACGAATGCCCTCTTTGGTTTCTGAGAGTAATATTGATGTATCTTTTGTATACAGAGTCATAATAAAGATTCATAAGAGGCAATGCAAAGTAGACACAAAGGGATTTCCAATGAGTAGTTGCACAACACTTTTTAACACCTGATTGATATACTTTTTTAAATCAGAAAGAACCATTTGGAAATTTTGCGGGAAATTTTTTCTTCAATTTTTAGAATTTACTTCAATCTGATCTAGGATCTTAACTGAGAGAACAACATGTACATCAAATCTACAGCATATCAATCATGGACACAATAATGCAAGCACACAAGAGACAAAGAGTTTACTTGGGGAAAACCATAAAGGTGAAAAACCCCAATAACTTCCTCAAAGATAGATAGAGCAATGATACAACCAAAATACAAGAGATAGTCTTCTCCTAGCAGTAGAGCCTCCTCCTCCACAAGTGCGCCACTCTCCCAAGTGTGAGTGAGAGAATAGAATATGTAAAATGAGAGAGACACACTCTCTATTTATACACTAACTTGACTGGACCTTTACTCAACTAGGTCGGCCTCAACTTAACCACTTAACATAATGTTGAATGGGATGACCCCCACTAGGGTGGTCTAATAACCCTTTGACCCACATGGCCAACCCCCAATAGGGTGGTCTAATAACCCTTTGACCCACATGACTTATACAGGGCCAACCCCAACAAGGTGGTCTAATAACCCATCAAGTATAAGTTACGAGACTTACAATATAAATGACGACACTTCTGTATAGAGGAATAATAACATCTCTATAGGAATACAATATACATATATGTGAAATACATTCCAAAGTGACATATACATCAACACTCCCTCTTAACTAGGAAGGTATTTCTCGACACAGGTCTTCTATCACAAGTCTTCTTCTCTAGATCATCGTCACTCGATAATCATCATCGAGTCATCATCATCATCACTGCTGCTGCTATCTCAATCAATCTCTGAATCTACTCGTCATAGGAAGTTCTACAGAGCCAGTCCTTTTTCATACTAGATGTAGGCCCACCACCTGCAGGTCTTCGTCATCACTGGCCATACTGTGGAATCCTCATGACTTATTACATGCGTCACAAAACCTCGAAAGAGCATCCCAGGCTATTACGAGCACACGGCTCTACCTATAGGATCTCCCAGGGCCATATTATATGTGACCTCACCACAAAACCTCACAAGAGCATCCCAGGCTGTTACGAGCACACAGCTCTACCTATAGGATCTCCCAGGGACAGATTATATGTGGTCACCACAAAACCTCGCAAGAGCATCCTAGGCTGTTACGAGCACACAGCTCTACCTATAGGATCTCCCAGGGACAGATTATATGTGGTCATGGAAAAACCTCGCAAGAGCATCCCAGAACTTATTACGGGCACACAGCCCAACCTATCGGATCTCCCAGGGACATATTATATGCCATAGGACAAAACCTCGAAAGAGCATCTGCCAGATATCCCAGGGCCAAATTATATGCCATAGGAAAAACCTCGAAAGACTATCTGCAAATCTCCCAGGGCCAAATTATATGTCCTCCCAAAGCAAAACCTTGAAAGAGCATTTGCTAGATATCCCAGGGCCAAATTATATGTCATAGGCAAAACCTCGAAAGACTATTTGCAAATCTCCCAGGGCCAAATTATATGCTCATCTGCACAACCTGATCCATGGACATAGAGTATCAACCTCATACTCACCATAGATCATACTGATGTATACATGATCATCATGATCATCATCACTGCAACATCCTGCTGCAAATCATCTGGAGCAACATCCTAAAGCTCGTCGTCCACGATCATCCTGATCATATCATGCATCTACCTGATGCATACCAAGTATCTACCTGATACATATCATCATACATGATCCACCTGATCATACAATGTATCCACCTGATCATACATGATACATATCAACATACATGATCTACCTGATCATACAATGTATCCACCTGATACATATACAGATACATGATCCACCTGATCATACATGATACATATCAACATATATGATCTACCTGATCATACAATGTATCCACCTGATACATATACAGATACATGGTCCAAGCATCCAACATGATGCATATACAAAATACATACAAATGATCCAACCGATCATATCCAGCATCCAACATGATGCGTACATACATAAATGATCCAACTGATCATATCCAGCATCCAACATGATGCATATACAAAGCAGTAACTGGAGCATCGTCCTGATGCTCATCATCCAACACTTACAGCCACATCCATGTGAAGGATCCTCCTTCCAACATGCTTGGAATGGCCTCTGCAAATGTGCCCATCACTTCTTCCTCGAAGTGTCATCAATCCGAAGAACACCAAGACTCTCTCTGTAGTACTCGAACTTCACTCTGGCTAGTGGTTTCGTCAGCACATCTGCAATCTGCTCATCCGTCACAATGTACAGGAGCTTCACAGCTCCTCTCTACACCATATCCTTGATATAGTGATATTTGATCTCTATGTGTTTTGACCTGTCATGAAACACTGGGTTCTCAGACAACTTCACACAACTCTGGTTATCACAAAAGATACCAGTAGCATCCAATGGGAGATCAAATAACTCAGACAGTAGCTTCCGTAGCCATACTGCCTCACAACTAGCTGAATAGGCTGCAACATACTCTGCCTCAGTTGTACTCAGTGCTACACAAGACTGCTTCCTGCTAAACCAAGAGATCACACCTAATCCCATACTAAAGTAGCATCCATATGTGCTCTTCCTATCTGCAGCACTGCCAGGCCAATCTGAATCAACATAACCCTGCAGGTTAAACTTTTGATTCGCTTCATACTTGAGCCCATAATCCACTGTACCCTTTAGGTACCTCAGAACATGCTTTACAGCAACCAGGTGAACACTCCTCGGATCCGTCAGGAACTGGCTCAATGTGTTCACCGCAAAGCAAATATCTGGTCTCGTGTTCGTCAGGTACATCAAGGACCCAATCATCTGACGATACATAGAGACATCAACCGGCTCAGATGAAGCATCACAAGAAGCTTCAGATTTGATGCCATAGGTGTGGCCATGGCCTTGCAATCAATCATCCCGAACCTCTTCAGGATCTCTACTACATACTTCCCTTGTCCAAGGAAGATTCCATCTGCACTCTGCCACACCTCCATGCCAAAAACAAATAGTGCATCATCCCCAAGTTCTTCATCTCGAACTTGGTAGCAAGCTTCCACTGCGTGTCAGTAATCAATCTATCTTCACCTGTAACAAACAGGTTATCCGCATACAAAAGTAGTATCACTAGATTTCCTTCCTCAACCTTGTAGTAAAGGTTGGAATCCGCTTTACTCTTGGTAAAGCCCAAACTGTATAGAAAGTTGTCTATCCTACCAAGTTCTGCACACATATATGACTACACCATTCAAGAAGGCTATCTTGAAATCCATCTGGTGTATCTTCTATTTCATCACTTTTATATTTCTCTATGTTTCCATCTGCAGCATGCTTGTTCTGATAGTTCCATTTGGAAGTCACAACAGACTTCCCTTCAGCTCTTGGGACCGCATCCCAAACATCGTTCTTCATGATCAACGGATCATGGCATTCTTCCCGTATCCTGGGAACTTCAATATCTTCAATAGATAATTTTGTTGTTTGAACAAATGTTGTAGTCCTTCTTTTGTAGGTGAAGGTATATGGTCTTTTCTACAAAACAAGTTAAATTGCATGATTAGAAACATCTCATAATTTTCAGACAAATTCTTACACATAAAGAAATATGTCAGACATTCATGCAATTATCTTAGCCAATGCTTCAATACAACATTTATCCATGTTCCACAACTTTCTAGATGCCTTCCAGTCTCTACCAGAACATTGTTAAGAGTTTGCACTACTCCCAACATGTCAGCAAAGAGGTTTCATTCTAGATAAGTAGCACTGGAATGTTGTACAGTGCCATAGGCCACTTACCCATCACATGCATATTAGTAGTATACTGTTCATTAATGCAATCATTCTAATGTGCACAATACATATCCTAAGTCTAGGAACATGAGCATATACATCATTGAACAATTTTATTTAAACAAACAAATATGCAAGAAATGATAATTAAAAATACTTATCTTTGTTTGGTTGCTGGGTGGACTCCCTCTGAGTCTTTGCTTCTTTGCAGGAGCTGCTGAAGTAGCTTCTTGTACACCTTTCTGTTGTGGAATGTAGAAAGATGGTCAACTCCCTCTGAATATCTGCATCCTTGCAGAAACTACTGAAGTGTGCTCCTTTGCTTTCTTGCAAGAACAACTGGAGTGTGCTCCCTCTTGATCTTTGCTTCCTGGATTACCTGTCCTTGAACTTACATCCATCCTTAATCACTATGCATGCTTATTAGTATCATCATTGTTTATCCTTGAGGTCTCATACATAATCACACATTTATTAGTATAATCTTAATACTATCAAAACACAATAATCTTAAACATGTATAGTCATGATCATTCACAGATAATAAACATTAGTATTCAAGGTTTCAGGGAAGTCTTCTTTTACTCATGCATATTCTTATTTGATCATAGGACTCTTCTGATTAGTTAAATCATCAATGCATAAACCCGTGATTACTCAAACCTATACCTTCATGATTCTTCTAGTTAGTCATATCATCAATTATGGTAAGAAACATAATATGCATACAGCCATGACTATTCAAACCTATGGCTTCATGAATAATCATTATCAACAACACAACAATATAAGATCCTAACACAAGGTAGGATTCTAGCTTGATATAGGAAAAACATACCTAGATTAGCATGCTAGCTAGTTATGTATAACATACCCGCATAATGTCTTCTGGTTCTCTTCAGTGACTTGTGCTAGCAACCTACATGTCTCATAGGTCAACCATTGTAGGACCAAGTTATACATACATCGAAAGTAGATCTTCTATGTGATCCATGACAATGGATGAATCTTTGTCTTCATGTCACCATGATCATATGTTCTTGAAGTAGAACATGATTTGTCTTTCTTGGTGTACCTTTTATGTTAGCGAACAACATAAACCTCATACAACATCACAATGCATTAGTACATTCATAAGTGTCAAAACCTTAATCAATGAATATCTTCTATTAAGGTGATACGACAAGTCTAGTAATTAATCAAGATTGTACTGTAATGATATGAAGACAAACATATGATAAAATTAACCATGAAACATACCTGTAAGCCATACCTGTCAATATTGCTTGTAATCTTCTTATGGAAGCCTTAGCCTCATCTCCCTCTGAGACAGGAACTTCTTCACTTATGCAGGTGACCAATCCATCTTCTTCTAGGATTAACCCAATCCACTTGATTTGCAAGAACTGGACCTAGAGCTGGATTAGGGTTTGTCAAGGAAACCCCAAAAATTCAAACTTTGAATTTCAAACTTTCGAAAGGATAGAAATATGCGCCTTGATGAGCTGATCAAGTTGGTATATTCAGAATTTGAAAACTGCAAAGTTTCACCCCTCGAAATTTCCTTTTAGATTTATGGATTCACTTGGGAGGACCCTAAATTAGGGTTTGAGTTTCCCGGAGCTTCACCCAACCAAAAGATTTGATTCAAAGCTCTAAGCTTTGATTTTTCTGAGGAGCTTCCAGCCGTGGTCACGGATTTCCAAAATTCCAAGTTTTGCAGAAGCCCTAATTTTCCATCTTTCCGATCAAAGTCCCGAACTGGGGTTTGATCAAGCCCGGCCTTCTGCCCAACCAAAAAATCTGATCTTGGTCTCTAAATTTCAATTTTGATGAGTAGCATCCAGCCGTGGTCTCCGATTAGAGAAATTCCAACTTTCTCTGAAGCCCTAAATTCCGGAAGCCATGAATGAAGGTGCTCAAAAATAATTCTGTTTTGACAGAAATATGTACCTGATTGTTTCGGGTGTAACTCCAAACTTTTCGATCCACAGGGTCTGAAAATTTTTCTTGATATATCCTAACTTGTTATATTTCCATCCCGACAGGTCTGACCTCAATTGGATTCTCTGAGAGAGATTTATGCCAAGTGTCACAACATGACCTGTTTATGGGATAATACAGGAGAGCAAACTTGTACGGCGTGCCATGTGTCACTGGTTCAACTTCTGCCTTTGAAAACGTTTCCTGAGATATCCTGACCTGTTGTCTTTCCATCCCGATAGGTCTGACCTCAATTGGATTCTCTGAGAGAGATTTATGCCAAGTGTCGCAATGTGACCTATTTATGGGATAATACAGGAGAGCGAACTTGTACGGCGTTCCATGTGTCACTGGTTCAACTTCTTCCTCTGAAAACGTTTCTTGAGATATCCTGACCTGTTATCTTTCCATCCCGATAGGTCTGACTTCAATTGGATTCTCTGAGAGAGAGTTATGCCAAGTGTCGCAACGTGACCTATTTATGGGATAATACAGGAGAGCGAACTTGTACGACGTGCCACATGTCACTGGTTTAACTTCGACCTCTGAAACATTTTTCTGAGATAGTACATTCTGTGTACTACTTGTCACATTTTACAAAATTTCATTTGGAGCTTCCTAGCCCAAGTTATGACCTTTTTCCCAAGGTCACCTGATTTTGACTCAGATCTGGAAGAGGCAGAAACCCTATATTGTACAAATCATAAATCACAAAGTAAAACGAATTAGAGGTTTTCCTTTGGAAACAAGGTACATGGGGATCTGATCTTCGACCTGTAAAAGTTTCAGATCCGAAAACTTCGCCAAAATGGATTTATAGCGAAAGTTCTATGATGACTGGTTTTTGCTATATCAAGCCCTTGCATCGTAAGTGCAACAAGTGTCATACATGCCATATCATGCCTTCTTTCAGGCTAGCTCTGATACCATGTTAAATTTTCAGAATTTACTTCAATCTGATCTAGGATCTTAACTGAGAGAACAACATGTACAACAAATCTACAACATATCAATCATGGACACAATAATGCAAGCACACAAGAGACACAGAGTTTAATTGCGGAAAACCATAAAGGTGAAAAACCCCAATAACTTCCTCAGAGATAGATAGAGCAATGATACAACCAGAATACAAGAGATAGTCTTCTCCTAGCAGCAGAGCCTCCTCCTCCACAAGTGCGCCACTCTCTCAAGTGTGAGTGAGAGAATAGAATATGTAAAATGAGAGAGACACACTCTCTATTTATACACTAACTTGACTTGACCTTTACTCAACTAAGTCGGCCTCAACTTAACCACTTAACATAATGCTAACTGGGCCGACCCCCACTAGGGTTGTCTAATAACCCTTTGACCCACATGGCCAACCCCCAATAGGGTGGTCTAATAACCCTTTGACCCACATGACTTATACAGGGCCGACCCCAACAAGGTGGTCTAATAACCCATCAAGTATAAGTTACGACACTTACAATATAAATGACGAAACTTCCGTATATAGGAATAATAACATCTCTATAGGAATACAATATACATATATGTGAAATACATTCTGAAGTTACATATACATCAACATTTTTAATGCAATATTTTGCACTTCCTGAAGTCTGAATTGAATTATGTCAACTCCATGATGTTCAGTGACCTTAATAACATGTATTAACCATTTCTTTCCTTCAGATGAGCCATTATGTATGTCTAGTTTTTCCTAAACTGGGCCCCACTACGTTTTCATACTTCTACAACTCGGAATTCATTTTTTTCAACTCCAGCATGATTAGTGACCTCAAAAACTCCTTCTCGGCCATTCATTGTACCTGAATTACCCTTTGGACCTGAAAACTCAAATTCACCCAAGGTGGGCCCCATGAGCCAAAGCCATTTTACTACTTCTGAATGTTGGAACTGAATTCTGACAGCTCATTGATGATTGATGAGCCCCATAAACTTGTTTAATTCGTGCCCTACAATCAAATATGTCATTTGGTTGATTTGTAAAATTTGTCCTGAGATGGGCCCCACATGCAAAACTTGCTTTTGGGCAGTGAGCTCTTTCAGTGACAACAACACCCATGTATCTTGATATATGGATTGCTTTTTATATGGACATCAATTATCAGTGTTATGCATGTACAAAAGAAAGAAGCCAAAATTTCAAGGACGGAGCCCATAGTGAAGAAATCCCAAGTGAGTGTGTGCATTATAAATTCATAATTTCCCCATCATGAGGTTCGTGGTTAGCTAAAACCACTTGCGTACAAGGTTCGTGGTCATACGAAACGACTTGCATACAAGGTTCATGGTCAACCAAAACCACTTGTAGTGACATATGGAAGTTCATGGTTAGCTAGAAAATACCTATTGTGATGCATGGTTCGTAGTAAGCCAAAACCGCTTGTAATGGTTAGGGGTAAGCCGCAAAATCCAAAGGTGATGTATGATGAGGGAATCTAGTGAAATGGACAAACACACTAAATCCAATCACTATGAATTCAACACGTGAAACATGACATGACTCTAATGAAGACTAGATGTGATAGAGATTGAGACAAGTATTCGTTAAGGGGGATTGTTGGAATATGTAACTCATACTTGTTATATGATTGAGTTGATGACCTATTGAACAGGTAACATGACAAGATGACTTGAGATATTAGGTTAGTGTCTAGATAAGGTTGAGTAGTTGATAGAGATAACAATGTAGTAAATAAGTTGTTGACCAAAGGAAGGAGAAGGGTCTAGAAGAGACAATTGGAGCCCTTGATTAATGTGTGTCTAGATCAATGGATGAGAGCTATTGAGAATTGTATAAATATGTGTATGTTGTTATTAATTAAATATCAAGTAGAATCTTCATTTACTCTCTATATTTGTGTGTATTGTATCATCACTTAAATCAATGCATGGTCATTGCTCTAAATCATTTTTCACTGAAATTAATGCACATTGATTGGAATGCAACCTTAAATATGAATATATATACATAATTTTATATTCAACATCAAACCTTGGTCCTTTATTTTCTACTCTCTTTTAGCTACTTTTTTATTGGAACAAAAATTCATCACTTCAATTGAAAGGGGACATGCCATATAGGAATTGGACATAAACTAAGAATTGAATCTCTCACTATTCTTTCCTAGGGACTAAGAATTGAACCTGTAACCTCTTTTCCCCACCATACATGACTCTCCAAAGGACATTATCATTAATAATATCCTTATAATATTATTTATGATATCCCAAACAGTGAGGAGTTGGTTGTCCTCTAGGGGAATTATTCTCTCATCATTATCCTTGATGAGTGCAATTGCCTTATTGGCCTCATCCTTCTCCCTTCCATAAGATATCATATTGATTTGCAACATGGTTCTCTTAGCTTCTCAATCCTTGACCTTAGCACTTAGAAATTGATTTTGGGTCGCAATGGTCTGGTACTTCTTCTTAAATTATTCACTACCATATGTAGCCTTCATTTATTTATAATACACCATAATATTGTTGCTTTGTACAAGGGGTATTTTATCAATGAAAGGGAGCCCAAAAATTTTGAAGGTGACCTATAACACTATCTAATTGTGGGGTCTCGTTTTTGCATAGGACTTGGTGTATTGTTTAGTTCTAGTATTATACTTGTGTAATAATCTAGATTGTGCCATGGTATTAGTGTTTGTAGACAATCTATTAATGCGGACAAAAATTGATCTCTCTAGTCTAAATGATTTAGATCTAGAACAAAGGGAGTACACAATACAAACAACTTTCCTAGATTGATTAAAATGAAAAATAAAGGAAGAAGTGTCTTACCTTATGAATGCAAATATTTTCTCCTTTTGTTGACGCAAGTCCTGATCTTCAGATCTTCTAAAGCTGCAAAACTAGTTAAAGACATGTGGAAACAAGCAAAAGATAAAAGCACATGGATGTGTATCAATCTAGATTAACAGTCAAAGAAGTCAATCCTAAACTATATTAACACAATAGAGATTATGGAAATAATATGTATTAAATGCAATAATGAGAAATACAAAGAGAGAGGTGTTACAACCAATGCTTTGATGTCATAACCTCCTTCCAACAATCCTAGCCTCAATATCAAATTCTTAGCCTCTAATGGATGAAGAGGATCTCCTAGCAAAATTCCACCAGCATGTTGTTACTCTATCCTTCCCCCCTTAACAATGGAGAGGGGGTTCATATATATAGAGGTAAAGGGATAAGAGAGGTTGAATATTTAGGGTAGAGGCTTAAGGGATCATCCCACTAGGTAAGGGGATCGAGTGCCACCTTCCCAGGTATCTAGGGATAAACCTCCATGACACCCAAGCTCCGAGAAGTCACTTGAAGCTTCCTTTTATCCAATTTAACCACTTGCGACCCACCTTGCAAAAAGGAAACATGCATCAGAGGTAGATCAACGCACCTTGTACAAGGGCAGACTGCGTTGCTGACGCATCCTGCTAAGTTGCAGAATGCATCACATTGATCCTAACACACTTTGTTAGAAGGCAGGGCGCATCGGGGTGACAAAAAAAGGAAAAAGGAAAAGGAAACAACCCTTCTTGTAATGCTTTAGCTCAGGAACTTTAGGGATCAGGGAATAAGTATGACACATAAATCATGGTGACGAGATTTTGGTGTAACAAAATGCCCCCCAAAGCATGAAGCTGGAAAAATAAGGTAGGGGAAATGGTTTGTAATAGGGAAAAAATTGAGGTAAGGATTGTCCGTCGGAATGAAGACCAAAGAACTTCTTGCAGCACCACTAACGTTGAGATACATGTCTCAATTGACTCAAAAAATGGTTGTCGACCAATACATTGCATATCCATGGTAGTAAAGACTGACTAAACATAATCATGGCTACTGGACACAATTGTACATCCATGATGAGATGATAACACAACCACGACCAATACAAAAGTGGATTCGTGTAATATGACTCAAAAAATCTCCATCGCAACCTGGGTAAGATACATGAATTAAACCATGGTCTTCAAGCCGAACCCGCAATGATATGAATCTAACCGTGTGATTACAATGTCTTGAAGTCGAACATGGTATAAACCACTTGATTACCGGTCATTGATGTATACCGTTAACAAGTACGAGGGACATCACCATTGATGTCAATGATTCCCAAGGTATCATAGTACATACCATCGAATGTGAATCAATGAGTTGAGGTTGAACACTCGATGGAATCTTTCAATCAAGAGTCAATGATGTGAAATCATGTCGAAAGTGAGGTAACCTACCATTGAGGCATGGAGGTCCAAAGTACTTGATTGGTTTCTAGAATCAATCCTCAGATGATGTGTTGAAGTCGACAAGGATGAATCCGTCGAAGGAGGGCCATGATGTTTCCCCCATCATCGACACGAAACATGATCAAATATGTTTTGGATCAAATCAGACTGTAGAGCAATGTTTGATACTGACTCAGGGAAGATCGACATGATATAAGGTAGAATGAATGAAGAGATTGACTTGATGAGCAAACTTCTCTTGAACATGGGCATGGTATGACTTGGCAGTATTGACATGATGAGAATGACACCAACCCCTACTGAAACTAATGGTGGAAGCATTATTTGGATGAATCAAAGGAGTAAAGGGACTCATGGAATCGGCGGGACTCGAAGACAAACAAATTACCCAAGCGATTGAATGCATATGCAAATGAGTGCCATGTTCAAGAGTGACTAAGTACTGCCATAATTACAATGAAATACAAACTCTTTCCTTATCCCCATCATGATTTATGAGTACCTCTTATGTTTTTTAACGAGCTTGAGGAGGGTAACAGATGCTTAGTATATCTCATCCTTTGGATGACTCTGATCTCATACATTTTACGAACCTGAGATAGGAGGGGTTCGTCCCAAAAAGGGCCCTTCAATGTCATATTTTAACGAGTCCAGAGAAGGTAAACTCAGCGCCATTTCATGTTTAGAGAATCTGAAAGGAACTAAAGAAGACTCCAAAATGTTATTTTTCATAAAAGTTAGCTTCTATTTTTCCAAGGAGCTTCTAGCTATGTCTTCAGATTTCAGAAATTCCTATTTTTGTGGAAACCCTAATTTTTAGGGCCAAAAGTAAAAGTGCTCAGAATTGAATTCTGATTGGACAGATAGATTCTCCTTGATGAGTAGAGTCAATCTATCTTACTACTTTTCCAAAATCTGTGGAGAGAAACCCAATAAACAAGAAACCCTAGTTTCCACCACTGCACAATGTCTTCTTCTCAGGGAAGCTCTAATACCATGTTAGATTTTGAGCATTAATTCAGCATACTCTAGGATCTTTACTGAGAGAATAACATTTACACCATATCAATCATATCAAGCATGTATCAAGCATATCAAGCAATCACATAAGACAATGGACACACAGAGTTTCACTGGGGAAAACCATAAAGGTGAAAAACCCCACAACTTCCTCAGAGATAGAAAGAGCAATGATACATCCAAAGTACAAGAGATAGTCTTCTCCTAGATGTTGATCCTCCTCCTCACATGTGCGCCACTTTTTGAGTGATGGAAGAGTGAGTAATGAGATGATCAAATAGAGAGATCCCACTCTCTATTTATACTTGTCCTGAGCTGCCTAATAAACCAGTGGGGCTGACTTGTCTAACTCAGTCTAATAACCCTTGGTTACATTCCTCAGGGACGACCCCTTACTAGGTGGTCTAATAACCCATCAGCAAGTTACAACACTTGCGACACTTGTCAATACAAATGACGACACTTCCGTATAGAGGAATAATACATCTCTATAGGAGTAAAATAAATACATAGATGAAATACATTCTGAAGTTACATATACATCAACAAAATCACCTGAGGAAGCATTGAATACCACCCCCCCACAATGCTGAACCAAGTGGAAAAGATGACGACAATCCATGTCACAACTAATGGCAAAAGGATGAAGGTGTCCAACAAAACACTCCATTGTGGCAAGCTCCAAGACACTGCGAAACAAAGCAGTACAAGGAGATGAAATCCCAATGACACTCCAACAAACTATCTGCACGAGTGGCCCAAAATCCACTACTCAAAAGTGTAGAACGAGAGGTACCATCAAAAAATTCCATCATGGACAATGATCCTCGTTATGGGTTCCGGCAAACAAAGTCATTTTAGATACCCATTTACAAGTGAGGAATCAATACAGTTCATTGAGCTTTGATGAGAAAAACAATCTCAAAGAGCCAAAACAATATGGTGTGCAACCACTCTTTGGAAAGAGAGTAGAGATCTCAGTACAATGCTACAAACAAAGGCAATAAAATGAAGGTTCCAAGAGTAGTGATGGAAATATACAGCCAAAAACCCCTCGAATACAATAGGCAAAAGTGATGCCAAAAAACCTCCAAATATCCAATTCTCCCCCCATTAAAGACAACTGAGGGATATCACCAATAGTAAAATGCAGCAATAGATATCGATCAAATATCAACCAACAAAGTAAACCAATCGAAGCTTCAATCGATTGCCACTACTGGTCAAATATTAGTGCACCTCTCAAAGGAAATCATCTATAAGAGGAACTGTGTACGATTGTACAATCGAAGATACACATCGATATGAAGTCCTCAAACATCTATGCAAATGATTCCATGACCATTCATCAATCCAACCGCAATGAATAGTCGACACCGGTCCATGGTTATGTCTTTCACATCTTTTCTGGAAATTTTGAAAAGTAGAGTTGCTAGTCTTCCAAGAATTTTGTTTCACTGGCACATTCCTCCCATTCTTATGAGGATGTCTATATGGCACATAGTTTTTTTTCTGGCTGAACAAAATAAGCGAGCTGAGGTTCTGGTTCACTGATAGAAGCAACAACAACATTCTCAAGTTTTGGCTTGTTATGGGCAACCAACTCAGCAACACATTCATCAACAAGTTTCTCTTCATTTTGAATTCCACTAGGAATAAATACAACATTCCTTGACTAAGCAAGGATAGGTGAAGACAAAGAGGGAGTAGAAGCATCATATCCAACACCTGCTCTTCATGTCTGCAACTCGGGGTAAATAGGAACAACAATTCCATAACCATTCTTCCCAAGTCCTCCTCGGGAATAGCACATTTTGTTCAGTAGATGGGACCCAATACCTGTAGTGTGTTTTTCAAAGCTAGGAGAAACACAACCATTAGTAGGCAATAAAGCATGTGATGAAATAGAGACATCAACACTCTTACAAATAGGTGGGCTACAATCATCAATAGGTGAGTTGGGAAACTCAATAGTCTTCATCTTAGCATTATGCAGTTTAGAGAATTTTTCCTCAAGGTCATGTCTGCAAACTAGTAATCATTGAATTGTCTCATCCTTCTCAGTCAGCTGCAACAACAAGGAGTCATGAGCTTCCTTAAAATCTTGATACTCATCAAACATCTTGTCATCATTTTCTTGAAGAGAAGCTTTTACTTTGTCTTCTAAATTACTGAGAAGATCAACCTTTGCCACAAATTTGACTTCAAGGTCTCCAAGGAAAGTTTCCATGTTTCTTTCCAAAATATCAACTTTTTGAGATTTTTCAGTCAAAGCAATTTTCAATTGATTCTTTAGTTTGACATTCTCTGCCTACAATAAAGCAATGGTGGATTGCAAGGAAACGAATTCATGACAAAGATGATCATTATCCTTCTTCTCACATAATTCCTGCAATATTCCACCCATCTTTAAGCAATAAAATCATTCAGCAATACAAACTTGAAGTGGCAAGCAACCCCTCTTTCTTCTTTGAATATAGTAGGTTCACTTAAGGATGGTGACCAATGCCCAATGATGAAATTATGGACATAATTGATGCAAAAGAATCCATGCAGATATGTGAAGGATGCAATCTCAGCCACAATGGCCACCCATGATCTTCAATCCCTCAACCAAGTCAAATATGGGTCTAGAGACAACGCCAAGGAGGTACCTGCTAGAAATCACCAAAGGAGAAAATTGCAGATGCAGGACTCTTTGTTGACAAGGTCGTCAAGTGGAAAAGAAAACATCCATGCCAGATCCACGTTCAAAATTTTGTTGAAACGTGTAGTGTAGGAGGTTGTCCTCAATATGGTGTTCCCTCCTTTACACATAAGTAAACAATGCCTAAGAATAAAATTCACAAAGCACAAACCCTAGCTGAAATCCCACAGATCCAATTTTCTGTGTGAAAGAGATCCTGCTCAATCAACAACCAAAGTGGTCTCAGCATGCCATTCAAATTTTGCGAGCAACATTGGAAAATATACCATGTGCAATCCTTGTACTGAGCCACGATCTGCAAAGAAGATACGTAAATTGAGAAGATGTGGCCATGAAGGACAAAACCAAGAGGGTTGCAACCTGCAAAGATTGATGCGGCTGAGAGATTGTCAAACACGAACACGCTAAATATGAGACCAATTTCTTGTTTCGTTAATTGCTTAGATAGTACATGAATGAGTAGATCGTTGCAATCTTCATTGAAATGTACAATCAATGTGCGCAATCTGAGGCACATAGCAAGAGGATCTCCTCACTCTTCATTTACTAATCGGTAAAGATCCAGGATTGAAATAACTGCTGCAACAATACAATCAATCTTATTTCAGTATGACTAAGGAGGCTCAGACCTGCAACAAATTGGTTCCTTACTGGTTCTGGTTCAGGGAACAACTCCTTATATGTCCAATCAACACTCTAATCCAATCCCCCACAATAATACATGCATGAAGACCCCAAAATAAAGAGCCAAAATTGTGCCAAAAATCCTCCTTAGCATACGTCCAGAAAATAACACATGTAGGGAGTCCCAAACAAGACCACGAAGTAGACTCCTTGATCCACGCTATTCAACTTATTCACGAAAGCCTTCTTCAACACCTTCTCATTGTTCTAGAGAAGCCCGATCCAATTGAGAAGACTTCCCAATCTGAAATAATGCCAATAGTTGAGAGAAGCCCAAAAGAAAGCACTAGGTAGCAATCTGAATCTAAGATCAATCCTCCGCTGACACAAGTTTACAAACCCATAAATCCTTTAAGTAGCAGGAGCACCCAATTTCTCTACAAAAGAAAGTAGAGCCACCAAGTAGATCTATAAAAAAAATGAGATTGAATGTCTTAAAGGAACGCCCAAATCTCAAATATGAGATATGTGAGCCCCAAACAAGAGATCGATATGGATCTGCAATGGCCCAAACATCCAAAATATGCGTGAAGACAACATGAAGACTGGGCATCCAAGAGAAAATGCATCCACACAATTTTCTTAGAAAAATGAGCCACATATCAAAAGAACTGCGATCAGATTCAGAATCATAATGAGCTGGAAAAAAATACACTTGGGCAAGATCCGAACGTATAGATCAACAAGAGGAGGACCATTCTCATGCTCAAATCTGCTAATTCCAGCAAACACCAAGGTCTCAAAGCCACTAAACACGAAAAAAACTAGCACTCTGTCAAAAAGATCAAAGCAGGATCATTTTAAACTTTTGGGCTCTCAGGTAAGGGAGTTAAGCCCAGCCTTGCTCTGATACCATGCTATGATATCATGAAGAGGTTTTATTATTCTCTACTGTAAAATTACATGAAGAAGCCTCCATTTATAATAATGGAGAGAGCTAAAAATACCCTAGGTGCTAGCTTACAACCTGAAATCCTGGAAACTCAAGTACAACCAAACACCTCGGACCAACAGTGATTTATGTGGGAAGGCAGGGGATGTTGCTCTTACTTCCAGCAACACACACATATCTCCAAACTTAGAAATTTCACCTACAGGACGGTTTCAGCTGCACTGTGTCGCAGCTGACTGTTTAGCTAACAGTAATCTACAACACAGTTGCAGCTGAGTGTTGCAGTTAACATTAATCTTTGTTTTGATGACCCCTACGTTCATAAAATTTAAATTGATACTATGTTTTAGCTATCAAACATATTTAATATTTCTATTCAAAAAACATACTCTGATCTCTCAAGTTGCTACAACAAACTATCTTCAAAATAAATATGAGTTTTCAGACTCAAAATAACAGAGTATAACAAAAATACACAGTAAAATTATGGGTTTAGCTTCAGCTAATAATTGTATTTCACTCTCTATATCTATCACGATTACAATGGTAAGTATTTATAGTGCTTCGGCCTAATTGATCATTAAATATTAAATGACCCTTCGTAACAAAATCGTATTTGCAGATCTAAATGCTTTGTTCTATTGGATTTCTTGAGAAGTTAAATAACTGGCTGTAGATGTCTCTTCAACATTTGATATGTTGCAACAGAGTTTTTGAATGTCGCTTCAACCTTAATGTTTAAGTCGATTTGACAGTGGAGGCCTCTTCAGGGTTTTGAGCAGTCAACAAAATCTGATTTGATTTGTGTCTTCGATAATTTCTGAATTGGATGATGGCTTTTCAGAAATATAATAAATTATATCTAGGTGATGTTGTCTTTTAGAGATTTCGGCGGACATCTTGTCAAACAGTGGAGTAATTAATCTGCTCCCAACATTCTCCCCCTCAATTACTACATTCAAAAAACAAAACTTTGAAATACTAGATTTATGTTACAGCTTACAAACCCCAATGTTTTTCCTATGAAACTCAAACAATTCTTTCCCCAAAGGTTTTGTAAATAGGTTTGCAAACTGATTTTTTGATCTGCAAAATTCCATACTGATTTCATTCTTATTTATCAATTCTCGAATGAAATGATACCTTGTATCAATAAGTTTACTTCTTTTATGAAAGACGTGATTTATTGATAGTGCAATGGTTGATTTGTTGTCACAGAAAATCTGAGTTGGTTCATCTTGTTCATGCTGCAACTCGGAAAGAGTTATTCTCATCCACACAATTTGACATGCAGCTGTTATTACTGCAACATACACTGCCTCAGCAGAGGATAGTGTCACTATGGGCTGCTTCTTTGAAGCCCATGCTACTAATCTCGATCCAAAACTGAATACGTATCCAGATGTGCTCTTTCTATCATCTTTAGAACCTGCAAAATCATTGTCAGTATATCCAATTAACTTAAAATTTGACTTTGATGTATACTGGATACCAAACTTTGTTGTTCCAACAATATATCTCAGGATCCTCTTTCCATCTTTCCAGCGGGTATTCTTTGGAGACTCCATAAATCTTGAAATCATACTTACTGCAAACACTATATCAGGTCTTGTTGCAGTCAAGTACATGAGACTTCCTACCAGTCTCTTATACAATGTTGGATCAACTTTTGACCCATCATCCTCCTTACTGAGTTTTGTACCATTTTAAATTGGAGTTATAGCTGGCTTACAATTCATCATTCTGAATCTTTTTAGTACATCAGTTGCATACTTAGTTTGATTGATAAAAATACCATCATCGGATTGAGTTACTTCAATACCAAGAAAATATTTCATCATTCCTAAATCAGTCATCTCAAATTCTTTTTTCATGGCTTTCTTCAACTCATCTACTGAAAGATCTCCAGTGAAGATCAAATCATCAACATATAAGCAAACAATCAGTATTTTACCTTCTTAGTTTACCTTTGTATACAAGGTTGGCTCACTTGGACTTCTGTTGAATCCTTCACTATTCAAATATTCATCAATCCTGTTGTACATACTCTGGGTGCCTACTTCAATCCATACAATGCTTTCTTTAATCTGTAGACCTTGTCATCCTGTCCATCAATTTCATATCCAGGCGGTTGTCTCATATAAACCTCTTCTTCTAAAGATCCATTCAAAAACGCAGACATTACATCCATTTGATGTGCATACCATTTATTATGAGCAGCAATATCTAATACCATTCTTACCGTATCAAGTCTGGCTACAAATGCAAAAGTCTCATTATAATCAATACCAAGTTGTTGACTAAACCCCTGCGCTACAAGTCTTGCTTTGTATTTTTCAACTTCACCATCAGCATTTAACTTAGTCTTATAAATCCATTTGACACCAATACTATTTTTATCATCAGGAAAATCTACAAGATCCCAAGTATTATTTCTTTCTATGGCATCAATTTCTTCATCCATTGCTTTTATCCAAATATCCCTTTTAACAGCTTCATCAAAATTTATAAGATCACATGCTATAAATGCAAAATTTGAAACTTGATCTACTTCTTCGTTTGTCTCATACATTTCTCTTAAACTTCTAGTCTTCTGACCTCTAACTATGTTTCTTAATGAAGCTAATGTAGGATTTGATTCATTACTTAGCTCTGACCTTGTTTCTTGTCGTCCTCCAACACTTGATGGTTCAGCACGTTCTTGAGTTCTGGGCATTCTGGCAGGTGTTCTTACTATTGGTGTAGACGTTTGTGGAGTTAACTGTTCTCCATGTATGCCCTGCTCATCTTCTCCATCTTCTGCTTGAGATGTAACAACGTCCTCTGCAACCAACTTATCTATGCTTCCATCCCATGCTTCTTCTTCCTTAAACATCACATCTCTGTTGATGATATACTTCTTGGTGATGGGATTATAAAGTTTATATGCTTTAGATTCTTCACTGTATCCAACAAAAATACATTTCTGACTTCTGTCATCTAACTTTCGCCTCATCTCTTCAGGTACATGTGCATAAGCTATACACCAAAAAATCCTTAAATGAAATATGCTGCTACACTTACCACTCCATGCTTGCTGAGGAACTCAATCCTTCATGCTCTTAGTTGGGCTTATGTTCATAATGTACACTGAACAAGTAACATCGTCTCCCCAATGTTTATCTGAAAGATGTTTCTCCTTCATCATACTTCGAGCCATGTTCATAATGGTTCAATTATTTCTTTCTGCTACTCCATTTTGCTGTGGAGTATAGCGAGCAGTAAACTGTCTTTTAATTCCATGATATTGACAAAATTCCACAAAATCATTTAGCATATACTCACCTCCTCTATATGATCTCAAGACTTTAATAAACCTGTCACTCTCATTTTCAACAATAGCTTTAAAACTTTTAAACACATCAAAAGCTTGAGATTTATGTTTCAGCAAATACACCCAAGTTTTTCGACTGAAATCATCAATGAAAGTCATAAAATAAACATTACCAATCAAAAATGGTGTTTGCATTGGTCCACACAAATCTGTGTGTACCAGCTCCAATGGTGTTTTTCCTCTGTATGAGACTCCAGAGACGAATTTCTCTCTATGATGCTTTCCCAATATGCAGCTCTCACATGAGCTTGTTGGTTGTTGAATACTGGGCAACCCTTTTACCATCTAATTCTTCTATAGCAAATCTAAGCCACCAAAATGTAAATGGCCATAACCATGATTGATCTAAACTCTTAGTTTTATAAGCATTCAAAGAGTTAGTGAAATCATTCTTCATAATCAGCAGAAACATTCTGTTTTTTGTCATCTCTACTCTCGCTATCAACTGTTTACTTGGATATTTGTCATAAATAGTACATACCTTGTTCTTAAAGAACACTCTGTACTTCTTCTCTAACAGTTGTCCAACACTTAATAAATTACACATTAAACCAGGAACATAATAAACATCATAAATTGTTCTTCTTTTACCATTCTTGGCATATACAGCAATCACACCTTTACCATTAACTTTTACCTTACTGTCATTACCTAACTTCACTTCAGACTGAATGCTTGTATCTATATCTAAAAATAATTCGTTATTTCTAGTCATATGATTGCTGCATGCGCTGTCCAAGAACCATATATCATCTGAACTTTCCTAGGTGACATTACAGGTTAAGAACATAGGATTCTCCTCATTTTCAGTCTCCTCTATAATGTGTGTAGACAACTTACTAGTATGTTCTTGCTTCTTCCAACACTTGTTAGCAAAATGCCCAAATTTATTGCAATGGAAACATTGAACATTAGATCTATCATACCTTTGATTTCTTGGCTGCCATGTTCTGCTGCTACTCCCCCTTACGCTAGGAGTATTCTGTTGTAACTTCTCTTCAGATTCTAAATCATTTATGCTGTCACTATGATCAACAGTTCGACCTCCTTTTCCTCTGCTACTATACCTTCCTCTGCCTCTACCTCTAGTAACTTGTAACTAAGATTTAAAAGCATTTTCTAATGGAGTATCGTCATACCTGTTCATTCTTGATTCATGAGAAATTAAAGAACCAGTCAGCTCATCAATGTGCATTTGACTAAGATCTTTAAACTCTTCAATTGGAACAACCACTGCTTCAAACTTCTTTGGTAAACATCTCAGTGATTTCTCAATCACACGCTGATCACAGAGGTCTTCACCATACTGTCTCAGCTAGTTTACAATGTTCATAACTTGAGTCATAAAATTATCAACATTCTCACTGTCCTTCATCTTCAAATTCTCAAAGTCCCTTCTCAAGTTCTGAAACTTAACATTATTTACCTTGGTCACACCTTGGTAGCAAGTTTCAAGAGTGTCCCAAGCTTTCTTTGAAAACTCAGCACTTGATATCTTCGTAAATATGGTTTCACTTAGGCCTTGTTGAATAAGACCAAGAGCTTTGTTGTCCTTCTTCCTATTCTCCTTCAACAGAACACGCTCAGCATTTGACAAAGCCAATTCAGCAGCTTGATCAGCTGGCTCTGGATAGCCAATCAAAACAAACTCCCAAAGATCCTGAGCACACAGGATAGTTCTCATGTCTTAATAAACCATGTCTCATAGTTTCTTTCAGTCAACACAGGAATTTGTGGCTGCACTACACTGCTGTTAATAGCCATCACTTATTAAATTCCAAATTACTCTAAACAGAAAAACGAGAAAGAAAACTTTAACCAGGCTCTGATACCACTGCGGGAAGGTAGGGGGGTGTTGCTCTTACTTCCAGCGACACACACAGATCTCCAAACTCAGAAATTTCACCTACAGAATTGTTGCAGCTGCAACAGTTGTGTTGCAACTGACTGTTTAGCTAACAGTAATCTACAACACAGTCGCAGCTGACTGTTGCAGCTAACAGTAATCTTCGTTTTGATGACCCCTACGTTCATAAAATTTAAACTGATACTCTATTTCAGCAATAAAAAACATTTAATATTTATATTCAAAAAACATACTCTGATCTCTGAAGTTGCTACAACAAACTAACTTCAAAATAAATATGAGTTTTCAAACTCAAAATAACAAAGTATAACAGAAATACACAGTGAAATTATGGGTTTAGCTTCAACTAATAATTGTATTTCTCTCTCTCTATCTATCAAGATTACAATGTTTAGTATTTATAGTGCTTCAGCCTAATTGATCATTAAATGCTAAATGATTCTTGGTAACAAAATCGTATCTGCAAAACAAAATGTTTTCTTCTGTTGGATTTCTTGACAAGTTAAATAACTGGCTGTAGATGTCTCTTCAAATTCGATATGTTGCAATAGAGTTTCTGAATGTAGCTTCAACCTTAATGTTTAAGTCGGTTTGACGGTGAAGGCCCCTTCGGGGTTTTGAGCAGTCAACAAAATCTGATTTGATTTGTGTCTTCGATCATTTCTGAATTGGATGATGGCTTTTCAGAAATATAATAAATTATATATTGTCAAACGGTGGAGTAATTAATCAGCTCCCACAATTTCTGGTGTTATATGGAACAGAGATTTAAAACTTCATAAATGAAAAATCTCCACTGTTCATGTCGGCGTCTCTTGAATTAGGGTGCTGTTCTGTATACAAAACTGTATTAGCAGCCTGCGGATGATATGTAGATAACGCAACCATTTCCCGATTTGATGTCTCTACAGGTTTTGAACTGTGATGTTGGTTTGTAGCTTCTGCCTTATCCTCGGCATCCATTTCCAGATCTGACGCTTCATACGTTTCATATTCTGAGTAGTAACCTCTTGGAGTGATGTCTGTACTTTCCATATCTCGTGTAGTATTGTATTTGTGAAGCAGATGCAATGGAGAAAATCCCTTGGATTGGAGTTGTTGGCCCACTTTGAAATCCAGTATTTGAATTTATGTTCCTTTTGCTGTTTTCCATAGCCTTTTGTTTCCGTTTCTTCCAGCCATGAGCTATCTGTCGTTCAAATATAGTCGTCTTCAGGTGAGATCCCATCTGCAGAGTATATTTCATTAGTTTTGAGAGAAAAAATGTTTTAATTGAGGGGATTTGAATTAGATATTTGTCTATATGGAATTAGGTCAATACCATCAAGGACCACATAAGAAAGTAATCAAAAGGAATAATGTCCCAATGAAGATCAGGGCAATGTAACTGTCCCATTTTGTATTAAGATAATTCAACTTGTTTTCAAGTTCATTTTGATTTTTAAAAGCCCAAAATTGATTTTACTTTAGGTGAAGATATGGTAAGAATTACCTGTGTCACAAGTGCATAAAGTGGAAAAGTAACATAGCTACATATAAACTGCACAATAAACCTGAATATAAAACAAAAACAAACAACTCATTCTTAAATTCTATATATTATTACCGTCAATTATCCTTGCCAAGCAAACAATATGAGATTGGTAGAAATGAAAAGCATATAACAATTATATGGATAAACTGCTATAATGTGCTTATATATTGAAGGACATACCTACCCAACGACGACTCTGATTATGATGCTATAGAAGTCCTTATGGAAACAAGATCTCAGCCCAAACTGCCACTGCATGCATAAAATGCTCCTATTGTTACCCTTGTAAACGTAACGATTCTACACAGTACAATGTATCATTTATTGTTACCCTTTTAAAATTAACAATTCTCCACAGTACAATGTATTCTTTACTAACATAATGCTTACCCATATCCACAAGAAGAAAGCGAGTTGGAAAGCATTCTGCAGAAACAATCAACCCATTGTTATTCTCACGAATATTCAGTCTACAAGATTCAAGAACCACAATCTGATAATGCAAATGAATTTGATACCTGAAACAAAGTGAAGTGGATCAAGAAAAGGACAAATTGTGGGCGACCGAACCAAAACAATGAATCGGTTGGGTTCACTACTGGAGTTCCTTTAACTACAGGTTGACTCCCTTCAATTTCCAAAGCCATGTCGACTATTATAAGTTGTAGCTTCATTCCAACAATAACAACTATCTGCACAATTAAGTGATGGAATGGCAATGAGTGTCAAGAAGTCAATAAGACAATTTTCCAAGCTCATGAACCTTAATCATTAATAATTCACATTCCAGAGATATCCACACACTTACACTTAAGGGAACCAAAGAGAGCAAAAGGAAATACCAGTCTGCTCACACAGAAATACATCCGAATCATCAAGGAAACAACGTCAGCGTAGATAGAAACTGAAATAAAACTAAACTTCCGATTGAGAGATAAAGTGATGAAGACTTACATACACATTGATAACCAAAAAGACGATACCAAAAGCCCACAAGGGAGCACTGTACATAATGCAATAAATGGCGTGCGTTAGGGATATAGCAAGAAGAGGTTTTCAAGGAAACCAAAAAACAAGAGGAAGAAGACCCATTATCATTGCCATAGAGAAAACCATTTACACACAGAGAGGTCTTTACTAACCTAATTCCAATCACCCTCTTGTAGTCATCACTCATTGACCTCTTAATATATTTTTGAAAATCAAAATTCTTATTTGCTGGCAAATGAGCCTGCACAGTTGGAGAAATAAAATTTAAACAGTCATGAATTGGGTATTGACATAGCCAAGGTGGGTTCAAAAAGAATGATTTATGTCTTACCATAATGAAGCCATGGCGCAAGGTTTGGTAATCAACTTTCGTTATTGAATGACAAAATTGTCTAAAGAAGCAAACCTGCAAAACTATGAAAAGTTAAATGCTAAGATCCCGAAAGGATTATTTCTCAGCTTACATGCAAAGATATATCCCCATCAGATTTGGGAGTATATTGAATTACTTACCACCCATTTAAGAATTGGTGTTCTGGTCCAGAAACTCATATGACGCCTTACAAATGAAGTTTGCTGTGTCAATCTGAAAATTTGAGGATCTGCTTGAACCAAAAGGCAAACAATTTGCTACTTGGAATTACAATTAATTTTCCTAACACTCCTCAAAACGTTATCCACCCAACAAAGATTCTTAATGCGCGCTTTTAATATCTGAACTCTAAATCAATACCCAGGGATGTTCCAGTTACAGTTTCTACATTAGTCCACCTGGTTTAAACTTTAAGTAATCACTTTTCAACCTAATAGACTGGAAGAGGAACCTACTTAAGTAAGAAGATTGAAAATAAATTACCATGAGAAAACTGATAATCCAATGTTTCTATCTCCCTCTCCCATGCTTTCCAACGTCTCATCTGGGCAAGAGAATGACTTGTGCATTTCAGTAAAATATCATTCAAGTATATACCAAAGCCAGTAGAATTTGAACTGAATGATGTTGGGGAAAACCATTTATCAACCGTTGTACGTACTTTTGCTCTTGCTAGGGCGATTGTTAGGACACTAAATAAAACATGGATAACGGCGAACGTAAAGATGAAGAAGTGGAGCTGGTCATGACGGTTAGCGAGACAAGAGGATACTTACCCTAGAGTCAAGGAGGAAAGTTAAATCATCAAATAAACTGCAACTAACATAAATATGTAGAATTTATATCAAATGGACAATACTATCTATGTAATTTGTAACTGCATTGGAAATTAGAATAGAGTATGGTGTTTACAAGTTTAGAACAATTATCGCTACCAGTAACAGCTGAGACTTCATTCTCACAGGGAAGCATAGTATGCGCTATTTTTTTTGGTATACAAATCATAGAAATGGGCTTCTGTGCAACTGTCAGCAGAAGGGAGATGAAACCCATAAGCATCAGTTCTGCAATCCAGAAAATGCTAATTTCAGATCTATAATATTAGATATGATGGCAGAAGGGAGATGAAACCCATAAGCATCAGTTCTGCAATCCAAAAAATGCTAATTTCATATGTATAATATTAAATGTGATGAAATAAAATTTTGTAGATTTGCTAGTTTTTTTAAGCTATACCGGGATTAGTTAACTAATTTTAAGTTGAAGTTAAAATGTAGATTTGCTAGTTTTTTTTTAAACTATACTAAAAATTTAACTAACTTTACTTTCTCATCACATTTACTTGTGGACTTAGACTTCCTAATAACTATATGCATGTGTTTACATTAAATTCTACAACTACATTCAATATAGAAATGACAAAACAAGCTACAACACAATCCAAACAGACTAACATTTAAGTCAGAAGCTTCGACTAAAACAAATTGTTTTCAATATCCAGATAGACCACAACAGGCTTACCTTCTTTTAGTTTTTCAAGCGCTTCATAGAGTGCCTTCTTATGTCGTTTGTGGAGCCACTGAAAGACAGTCAGAGAATAAGAATCTGTTAGTGCAGAAAGAAGTTGAGTTCAAAACTTGAATCCCTATATAGGGAAAAACTCGAAGTTCTCCTGCCAGAATAACAAATACAATTAAAACCAAAACACAGTGCAAAATGGAAGCTCAGGCATATGTTGGCAAAACCTTACATTTCCAACATGATGAATACCCTGTTCAAGAATTAAGGAGATGATCACAAAGGCCGTAGAAACAACTGCTACTGCCCAAGTAGGAGTTTGCTCTAAACTACGCTCAGTACCGCCACCACCGCCTACCGTCATATTCTTTTCAAAGGGAACGATGAAGCAATAACCTTTAAAAGAAAATTAAAGTATTTTCAAACAATTCCATTGATGATGAACTAGAATTTGGTCTCCCTATATATACAAAAATCTCCGATCTTAACATTTGCTGCATTGCATTCGAAATTGAAATGATCGAAACCACAAAACTTGGTCAATCTACTGGTCAAATTTGGTACCAAGCGCTTGGTTTTTTTAATAAGTTGGTACCATTGTGAAATTAGACAATTTATATTTTTGGTGGACCAAAAATCTAAACTGTACATTTATTTATATTAATGTTTAAACTACAAATATATATAAAAGTCAAATTATTTGAATGCGATTTTTTGTTTTTTAAAATCGATTTAAGATTGTTGTAATATTACCTAATTATTTTATTGTCATAATTAATGAAGATATTGTTGGAGCAGCCACCAATCATGCCAGCCAAAGGGGCGGTTTGTACATAAATTGTGAAGGTGTTTGTTGCGCTAAAAAGCGTCTAAAGTTCAGTATGAGGGAGATCTTGTAACATTGTAACATGTTTAGAGTGTTTGTCGAGTGTTTGTGAGTTTGTAGAGTAACAACAAAAAAATAATACAAAGTAAAAAGTAAATATGAGGGAGATCGAGTATTTGTCGAGTAACAAAACAATACAAAGTAAACAAAAAAGAATAATACAAAGTAAAAAGTAAATATGAGGAGGATTTGATCTTGCTTAACCCTTGATAAAGCTTAGGATTTGGATCTATACTAATTTACTCACATTGAAATGGAATTGAAGTTAAATTGAAGTCATTATAATGGCGTAATATAAGTCAAGTTTGCTTAGCATTAGAAATCCAACACAAGAAATTTTGAGAAAAAATCAACTAAGTATTGTGAAGTTGGCAGAGATCCCTAAAGAAATCAGCTTGACAACGAATGGGATGTTGACACATGGAAGCAGGAGAATGGTTGTCGGCGATCAGCTGGTGGAGTTTGGAAATTGTATGATAGTTTGGAGGTCTGATAGGACACGTGTCATAATATCTGAGTCTGCATTGTGGAGGTTGCAAGTGCGTGCATTCGTGGAAACCCCGAAGGAGTTGGGGCGATATATCGGGGTTTCTGAACAGCACATCGAAGTTTTATATCAGTGTGCACAATATGTGAACACTTTGGAAAGGCCAAAAGGCAGATTCTATAGCGAAACACAATGTGACACGTGGCAAGATTTCAGAGGTACATATCGACGAATAAAAATGAAGGCCCAAAATGAAATGCCGATGTTGGAGCTCGATAGTTAATCGGAGCATGGTTTTGTCGGTGGTTTGTTGTCGTGTTTATACTAGTTTATGGCTCGACAAGAAATTTCGATCATCGTGAAATCTTTTCAGGCTGTGTATAAATATTTGTGATTTGTAATTTTTTTAAAGAATAATGAAAAGAATAGGAAAAGAATTTGGCGTTCTGTTATATCTTTGTGTTATATTAGGAGAATTTTGGGTTCTAAAATGGGTTTTTTAAGAGATATAATAAAATATTATGAGTTAGGCATATTGTGGGGAATGTATATTTACAAGACTTTCAACAGAAATTATCCACTGGATTAAGTTCATAATCATCCTCGATATTCCGCCATTCCACCATTGCAAATTGAACAAAATCGTTCAATTTAAGCCAAGAACTATCAAACTTATATGGAAAATTCTGTAACTGAGCACAGTCCTCAAATTGAAGGAATACAGGCCAATGATCCGAAATTTTATTCCTTCCTACCCAGCTTTTATATCTACCAACAGCTTCCAATAATGTTTCATGTACTAAGAACTTATCTTCGGAATGGAGACATTTCCAGAAGATTCTTTCATTGTTTTGTAAGGCTTCTAGGATGGCTGTCAGTATTAGAAAAACTTGCTTTTATGGGAACCAGATCTCGGAGGACAGAGTGCTGGAAATACAAAATTTATTGCCATATAATTACTGCTGTATCAATGATGGTTTTAGGTATCTGGGATTTACCCTTAAGCCTAATGGATATTTAATCAAGGATTGGGATTGGCTCATCAAGAAATTTGAGAATAGGATTTCCAATTGGACATATCGACTGTTGTCGATTGGGGGAAAGTTAACATTGGTGAAATCTGTACTGATGGGAACTCCGGTGTACTGGCTTTCTCTTTTGCCTATTCCAAGCTCTGTTATTAACACATTACGCAGATTGATGTTCAATTTTTTATGGTCAGGTGGCTTATATAAGCACAATCTGGTGATGGTGGGGTGGGAAAGGATTTCTCTGCCATTCGATGTAGGTGGATGGGGTATTCGGGATCTCTCGCTTTTTAGTGCGGCATTGAGATTAAAAAGCCTGTGGCATGCCATTTTTGGCAGCACATTATGGTCGAGACTGATACATCATAAATATATAAAACTTGAAGTCTCACATTGGCTGCGTACTCCTGCTAAGAAGGTTCGAGGTGTGTCACCCATGTGGAATGGATTCTTGAAAGTCTACAAATGGCTGGCATTGGAACTTTGTTGGAAAGTCGGTTGTGGGCAAGAGATTGCAATTGGGGTAGATCCAATTGTGGGGATGCAAGATTCATACTGTTTATCTCCAGAGCTGCTACAGCAACTGCGGGCTGGTGGTTATGTTACGTTGAACTCCATTGGTAATACTCTTACAGGCCACTGGCTGACTGAAGACAACCTACAGATAAGTCCTGGTTGCATTGACGAATGGAGGTATTATATTCACAAACTGAATATTAATGGTATTCGGCTCACAGAAGGTGCTGACAAGGTAGTATGGTGTGGGAATGAAAATACTGGGTCTGTTACTGTGAGCTCAGCATACAACTATTTGATTAAAGGAAGGTGTATATTCCCGAAGCAGTGGTGGTGCATTAAACTTTGGAAGTGGCATGTACCACTCAAGATGAAGTGTTTCTTTTGGCTGGCGCTACAGGATAGACTGAAGTCCTGGGAGAACCTACAAACTATGGGATGGGCTGGTCCCAGTATGTGCTTACTGTGTCGTTGCAATATGGAAACTACCAAGCATCTATTTCTGGAGTGTTCTTTTACCATGGCTCTTTGGGAACATCTCTATCATTATTTTCATATAAAAGTTAGATGGGCTGGCGATTATATTGCTAATTCTCTGTACAATTGGCGATCTGATTGTAAGGAACACCAGACTTTGCCTATTTATATTTGTTGGGTGATATGGAGAGCCAGAAATAAGGCTATTTTCGAAGATTTACCACCTCGGCTGCAGCAGGTGTCTGAGATGGTTATCAGCTACTATTCGAAATTACAGGTGGTAGATAAATCTCGGAGTCTTAGAAACATTGGATCGCTGAACTTCACATTCACACGCCCCATATGTTTCTTTGATGGTGCATCGGAATCGGGTGAATGTGGGGCTGGTGGCCTCATATATCTTAATAGTGAGCATTATTTTGCCTTGCAGATGAAATGTGGTAAAGGCTCCAATATGAAGGCTGAGATCCTGGCGTTATGGTGTGTGGCTAAGGTGGCAAATTGTTTTGGGTTAGTTAATGCACTTATCTTTGGTGACTCTAGGGTCACTATTAAGTGGGCATTGGGGGAATATCAACTGAATGTTTTAAATTTGACTTATTGGTGTGACCGTGTTAAGGAGGAAATATTGAAACTGGGTCAGTTTACTTTGGAGCACATTTATCGGGAGCATAATGTGCAGGCGGACTTACTCTCCAAATCTGCATTGGATGCTACTGAAGATTACATTGTGTGGGAGGAATACCTAGAGAACCAGTGTGTAGACACTGGCAGCTATTACTATTTAGATTGACCTGCTGTTTTTTTTTTGTGTATAAGTTATAGTTTATTATCTTTGATATATCTGTATACAGCTATATGCTGGGCCAAGGACCTTTTGGTCTGTTTTTGGTTTTGGATGTATAAGTTATTTCCTATTACACACTCTTTTGAGGGAGGTTGATCCTTGATACTGATTATCGAATATCATGTACTATTTGATTCAAAGTTGAATATCAATAGTATGCTTTTTTCTCGGGAAAAAAAGTCATATCTTGCAATACAATCCATGTAACTATAGTTAAGTTAAATTGAAAAGACATTTATAAATAAAAGTCATAAAAAATTCTCTTTGACATAGAAAAAAAAAATACTTTAAGTACAAAATGTATTAAACTAAAGTACTCATAAAATAAAATATTTTAGTTTTAAATTGTAAATATAAGTAGACTTTGTATAAATAAATTTACAATAATAATCATTTATTTTAAAATATATTCACATATTTATTATATAATTATTATATATATATTTATTAAAAATAAACATATTTAAATAAATCTTACTTTATTCATAGTAAATTATAATGATTTGATTATAATAAATTTATTGTAATTTAATCTAATTTACAACTAAAATATTTTATTACATATTTTAAAACGATTACCTAATAAATATAATAATAATAATATAATAATATTAAATCACGTATCACTCAAACATAAAACATGTGCATATTTTATTATACATTTTAATGTAATATCATATTATTTATCATATATAATATGGTAAACCCTTTATGTTATAAAACGCAATAAGGGTATACCATATATAATATGATAAATAAATAACATATATTATAACCATTACATCATAGAGTATATGAAAGCATTAAACATTTATAAAAAATCAAAATGAATAACAAATAACCAAGTCATATTAAAGAAAGTATAAAGTACGAAAATTAGTAGGTAGGTTTCAAGTTTTAAATTTGAATTTGATTTTTGGTTTTATTAATGTATTTTATGTTCGTGTAAGGAAGTACTTCACTTTATAAGTATTTTAAGAGTACTAAATACATATATTATATTCAAAAGTATTTTATAAGTATTTTTTTTATTATGAATAAAGTTAATTATGAGTTTTCATCTACCATTTAAAATTTGACAAATAAATATTTTTGACCCAAGCAATGTCACTTCAACCATAATGGATGATGTCATTCTCTAGAATGTGATTGGTTCTTTCAAAGTTGATTTTGATAGTACTTTTTTTTTGTTTTGAGACCCATTTTGGATCTCAAAATTCCCCTAATGATTTCTTTTGTTTGTGAGTTAGCAAACTCTCCCACACCCTTTGAATTGTATCAGAGCATATTCATGCTCTTGCCCTCATGTGCATGATTGTCATTCCCAGGAATAAGATGGTTAGTCTAAAAATTGTAATAGGAGATGGCTTCGAGCATTTGACTTAGCCAATGGTTCCCATTTTAACAAGGAAAAATTATGATTCATGGTCGATTCAAATGAGAACCTTGTTGCATTCTCGGGATTTGTGAAGTTTTGTGACAATTGGATATCCAGAGCCCACAAATGCAAGAACGGAGCTGGCTCTAATGAATGATGAATGTGGCTTATTGAGGGATAACAAGAAGAGATATAATAAAGCACTAAGTCTCATTCAACAATGCATAAATGACTGTCACATACCTAAGTTCTAGACATTTTATGTTATTGAAAAAACATTATGTTTTATTTTTATTGTAAAGTTTTATGACTATTGACCAAGTGGGGTCATGGATGACTGTAATTAATTAATTTGAATATTTTATTATTAATAAATAAAAGTGGAGACAAATATCCAAAGAATACTGTTGAATGAGTGTTCACTGACCCACTGGGGGGAATGGACTGTGGTGGAGAGCAAATTGACACTTGGCAGCATCCTCAACTCACTTCTAACTGTTGCAGGGGGAAACTTCCCTACTTTTGTGGTCATGTTCCCCAAGAAAGTGGAACTGAGTAGGTGGCTCATTTACTGAAATAAACTGACCAGAAAGACTTAGGCATGCTATTTATCTATCCATCAAATTCAGCAGGAGTCTGTTCTATTCTTACCTTGTGATAATTTCTTAGCACAAGAGATTTGATGAGGGGAAAGTTAGAAGTGATTGAGTGAACTAAGACTGCATTCTGAACTAGTGCAGCCACATTGCTGAGTTCAATATTGCTAAAGGCAAGTAAAGTTACTGCTAAGTACTACTGTTGAGTTGCAAGGGAATTGATTCCATTATTCCTCACAGCATCTTCATCCTAGTGGTTCAGTGAACAGGCTCGAGGGTCCTAAGGCAAGTAGCTTGGTTGTCGTCGGGAGTGGGTTGGGTGGAACGGGCTCCTTTAGTTGTTTGTTTCTTCTTCCATGAATTTCAGGTTCATATTGTGTTATCTTCTTTACTTCTGTCATGTTAGTAAATTAAATAGGAATTTATTTGTTAGCAGTTCTTCTCATTAAATCTAAGATATTATGCCTTAGTTAGTGAGCATTGTATTTCTTTAAATTATTACTATTGAAATAAAATGCAATATAAATGATGTGATTAAAAAAGTAGAATGAATTATTATCAAATTACTTTCCTGCATTTTTACACACACTGTAAACAGTGCCGTACTCTAGTATAGGAAAGGATAATCAGAGTAGATTCAGAATGATCATATACAATGGATAAATTTAAATGATTGATTTATAAACAGAGTTATATCATTTTCAGTTCTGTGTTATTGTTTTAATCTAATTAGACCATTTAGAATTGTAAACAGAAAATACATCTTTTCTAAATACTTCATTATTTATGCTTATTAAATAAACCCTATCTTTTGTTATAAACAATGATAGTATTGAAAGTATCTTCCTTTCATTTATTAGTAAAAACAGTCATTAAAAACCAAATACTTTTAGAATAGATTCTTTTCATTTATTAAACTCCGCATACATTATTACCAGGCTTCTCGTATCGCTTCTACTTATCATAGAAATATGCCTAAGATAGACTGAACATCATACTAGTACCAATATCAGAATAATCCTCACAAACAAACCTAAGTAATACTATTATTACAGTAAAGAGATAGTGTTCCGCGCTCTAGTATTTCTTTTAAGGAGCATGTTATCATTTCACTAGAGTATTGTAAGCCCAAATACAAAACCTAAATACGATTATAGGTTCAAAACCAAATCTTTATTTCAACAGAGGATCAGCATTTATACACAAGAGAAACGTATTACAAGATTAGCAGTAATTATCACTGCTTACCAATAAAAAATACGATACAGGTTTTTATCATCTTTAGAATTCATATTACGACTTGAAGCCAAACGGTTTATTTACCTACAACTATTATTAGACACTGTACAGAGTACTTATCAAACCAGTATTGAATTTTCTATCATAACTTAGGAAGTAAGCACATCCGTAAAACTTTCTTAACTATCATGGTATCACAATTAAGTACTGGGGTTTTCGATTCTTAACCAAAACCCTAAACCACAACGAGGAAAACACAGTAATAATAGCAAAGCTTGAACATCTAGACTCACTGTTATTCCATTCATTTACATTGTAAAAACAGAAACATTACATTATCATTATCGGGCCATGCCCTAACTCTTTGCAGTATCAGAACACTAAACATGCCTTGCGATTTAGTTTGTAAAAACGTCTACATCCATTAACTTTTAGAACTACACAAACAACAGAAATAGATGTAAATCGTTGTGAAACCAACGAGAGTCATGAGGCTCGGGATTGAAACCCTCCAGTCAAAAACATTGCTTCGGCATCATTCTTGTGCAAAAAGTATCAACAAGTATTATTGACTAAAATTTTATATCCAAAACTAAAATTACTAAGGGTTTACAAACTTGAAATACTGCCTTAAAACCTTCACACTTTTCCTCCTCTACATCTGAGTTTCAGCGAGAAGAGCCAAGGAGGTACCACCGAGGCTTACCAGATATCAAGAACCTTCTCCCTCGAAGACCAGCAACATCACCACTATCGCCATGAATCACCTGCCAACAGTAGGGTAACAAAGGGTCAAAGCTGGAAGTATAAAAGCTTAAAACAAATTGATATTTGAAAACTACTGAAAAGACGATTTTGCAGAACTTGAACATTACTTGAATGTTATTGTTTTTAAGGCACAGGTCCTCGTGTCGCTCACAGTATGTGCTGAAAGCACTACTCGAATCTCCTGAAGTGCATCACCCTATTCATTTGGCATTGCCTAAGAACCACCATACCCTCAACACCTTAAAACACTCAGGGTTACGAGTCAGGTTCCATTTGCTTCCCTTCTTGAAAATCAGAATACAATATCAAAACCACAAACATTTTCAGCGTAGCGTTAACCCTACACTAAACACTTCCGTCACAACAATCCTATGACTAGTTGCAGGGAGGTCTCACTATCGAACCCTGGCAATAGCAAGAACATAAAGAAACTGCAAACCCAGGAGTAACGGAGAGCATGTCGGCCTCCTTCCCCACTACCAAGCCAAATGAATGCTACAAGAATAATCTCGATGGTGGTATAGTGGGAAGGTTAGGGTTTATCCCAAAACCCAAGAACATTTTAAGATCGACGGTGAAGATCCAGCCACTGAGGCCTCCAACGAATACGAATACCAACTGCATTAATTTGCATTAATTCACCACAAGACATCACATCGACTTAACTTGCCAACTTAGAAATCCAACTAACACTCAACCTTGTTAAACTATGTACAGCTCGGCGATATCCACATTTGATATACGTGAAGTTGGCCACGAAGTCAGCCAGCGAGCAATCCATTACGACAAGCAATTAAGGAAACATTAACACCAAGCTTTGGTTGGAGAGCCTGCCAGCAAACATCCATTGTGGAGTTAATATCTAGTTACAACCTTAGAAATCGTGTTAAGTCAGGACATAGACGTGTAAGCCTTGGATCATTTACATACCAGGTTTGTAACCTAAGTTCATACCATAAATATTATTTTTTCCAAACTATTGTATAGGATTCATGCACGACGATTTTTACATTGCGTTCATACCCTTAAGACATTACACTTTAAACATAATCGTAGTATTTAGGATTACTAAATCCCTAATGCAAAACATTAGCATGTTCATGTATATATATATAGGACAATTTAAATGTAGATATATATATATATATGGTAATACGATTTTTTACAAATGCATGCTCTTAGCATAAATAATGTATATAACAAGATGTTGTGAATTCCCCCAAGTTAGGCCATCAAATATGTTTGGGATATATATATATATATGTGAACTTTGTCAAGCTTCTAAATAGAGCTTGTTTATCCAATAGTTAAACATTTATTTCCATAGTTCAAGACAATAATCATAGGGTAAAATCAAACATGTGATGAAAAGACATTTCAAATTGAGATATTTATATAGTACCTGAATAGTTTTCTGAAGCAGATAATCTTCTATACACTCATGTGGATAACTTAAAAAGGTCATTTCGATGTTGTTTATTAAACTGAAAAATATCAGAAGATCTCTATCAGGATCTCTACCTCTTACCTGTTCTCTGCAATTAGAAACTCAAGAACGTTAGCTAGTAATAGCTAAGTAAGCGTCGGGGCTCTTCAAGGACACCTTCATCACAGAAAAACGATCTTTTAGTATCTAGAAAACAAAATGCATAACATAGGACAGTGTGACCTTATACATACAACAAGTAAGTTTAACATTCGACGTTAATATGATGATAAGGACTTACAACTTGTGAAGACATTCTTTAACTAATAGCTGTTAATACATCTGATGTGAATTTTGAGTAAATTAAATTAGTAGTATCTAATGATAGTCGTTATGAGAGGTTATCGCTAATTACGCAGTTTAATTTTCAATCTTACTGAATTTAACATCTTTAGCTAAGCAACACCAGCATTTATTGCTATAAAAAAAAATTAAATTTTAGTGAATTTTTTGGGATGTTACAATGACACAACTTTTCCAAAGGTGTCAAATGCTCAGTTTTCTAAGGCGGCTTGGGATATCCTTGAAACTAGTTATCAGGGTGTATCCAATGTGAAGACAACCAAGTTGCAAAACTTGAGAGGAGATTTTGAAGGCCTGAAAATAAAGCAGTCAGAGTCTGTAAACAAGTTTATGACCCAGGTCATGAATGTAGTAAATTAGTTGAGGTAGTATGGAGAAGACATTTCTGATCAGAGAGTGATTGAGAAAATTCTTAGAAGTTTTCAAAGAATAAGTTTGAGGTCATGGTTGCAACCATATAAGAATCTAAAGATTTCATTTAGGTGCATATTGATGAGCAGATTGGTTCCCTAGTAACACATGAGTCCAGGTTGAAAAAATATGAAAACAATTCACTAGAGACTGCATTCAAGTCCTAGTTGTATGTCTCAGGTAAAAGAGACATAGGTAGATTTGGAAACAAAGGAAGAGAAGGAAGAAACCATGAACAGAAAAAAGAAAAGATGATTCAAAATCTGAGAAGAAATATCAACAAAACCCTCGTAGTTTAAGGGGGAGCAACAGCAGTAGCAGAAATTGGAATCAAGGAAGTCAGAGAGACGTTGATTAGTCCAAAGTGCAATGTTTATATTGTAAGAAGTTTGGTCACTATGCCAACCAATATAGAAAGAAGATGGCATATGCAAGTAATTAGACTGCAAATATGGCATAAGAGACTAAGGAGAAACCTATGTTTCTCACTTGCAATGTAACCCGGGAATGTTAAAATGACATTTTATTTTTGGATAATGGTTGCAGCAATCATATGACTAGAAACAAGGCTATGTTTTCCAGTCTGGACACTAGTGTTGAGTTTGAGGTGATATTGGAAAATGATAATAAGGTGAGTTTTAATAGTAAAGGTGTGGTTGTGTGTGCTAGAGATGGAGAAAGAAGAACTGTAGATGAAGCCTACTATGTCTCTGGTTTGAAATGTAACCTCTTGAGTATTGGACAGCTTATGGAGAAGAAATATAGAGTGTCCTTCAAGGACAATGTCTGCACAATTTTAGACAAGTATCCCAGCAATCAGCTAATAGCCAGAGTGGAGATGACTAAGAATAGAATGTTTTCAATGATTATAAGGAGTATTGGTTATGGAATTTGAGGTATGGACATTTACATTTTAGAAGTTTGAATTTGTTGCAAAAGAAGCATACGGTAAAGGGGTTGTCTTTTATTTAGCTTGCATAGATCTCTTATGAGAGTTGTATTTTAGCAATGCACCACAGGGAGGAGTTTGTATTAGGAGTTTCATATAGAGTCAAAGTGCTATTGGAAATCGTACACATAGACCTGTTTGGACCAATGCAAACACCCACATTGGAAGGTAATTTATATTTTATGACTTTTATTGATGATTATAGTTGGAAGACTTGGGTTTATTTCCTAAAGGAGAAGTTTGAAACTTTTAGCATATTCAAGAAGTTTAAAACCATGGTTGAAAAAGAAAGTGGCAAATATATTAAGGCAATGAGATCAAACAGAGGTGGAGAATTTAAATTAAATGAATTTATTGAATTTTGTAATTATCAGGGAATCACGAGATGGTATACCACTAGATATACTCCACAATAGAATGGAGTGTTTGAAAGGAAGAATCAAACCATTATCATGAATATGGCTCGAATTATGCTCAAGGAGAAGCATTTATCAGATGAATATTGGGTAGAAGCAGTTTCTTGTTTAGTGTATATCTTGAATGTAATTCCAACAAAGAGTGTGCAAGACAAAGTTCCTGAAGAAGCTTGGAGTGGTAGGAGTTGCAATGTTTCTCATTTGAGAATTTTTGGGTGTGTGTCTTATGCCCATGTACCTAAACAGATAAGGTAGAAGCTTGATGATAGAAGTGAGAAATGTATACTCATTGGATACAGTGATGAGTCTAAGGCATATAGTCTCTACAATCCCATCACCAAGAAATGTGTGATCAATAGAGATGTTGAATTTAAGGAAGAGGAACCTTAGGATGGTAGTATTGATAAATATATAGCTAGGGGAGTTACATTTACTCAAGAAGATGATGATGGTGTTGAGAAACAATTTCAAGGTGGATAGAATAACTCACAGTTGTCTACACCTACTACAAATGTTCATAGAAGGTCGACATCTAGTGCTAGTTTGGCACATTTTACAATGCCCATAATTCAGGAGAATGGAGAACCATCCAGTTATGGAAGACAACAAACTACTAGATCTTGAGCTAAGTGGTGACTCAAATCCACTCTTACCATAATGAGAAACAGAATTAGAGATCAGAAGACTAGAAGTTTAAGGGAATTGTATGAACAAGAAGCTAAAGTAGATCAGTTTACGAATTTTATTTTAATTGTGTTTGACCCTATAAATTTTGAAGAAGTTGTTAAAGCGAAAGTTTGGGTTAAGGAAAAGGATGATGAAATTGATTCCATAGAAAGAAATAACACTTGGGAACTTGTAGATTTATCAAAAGATAAGGATTGGATAGGTGTGAAGTGAATCTACAAAACCAAGTTGAGTTCTATAGGTGAGATTGAAAAGCACAAGGCTAGATTTGTACCTCGAGGGTTTAGTCAACAACTTGGTATTGATTACTATGAAACCTTTTCACTTGTAGCTAGACTTGATAAGTTGTGAGAATGGTTTTGGCCATTGCAACACAAAACAAATGGAAGGTTTATTAGATGGATGTTAAGTATGCATTCTTAAATGATTTCTTGGAGGAATAATTTTATGTGAAGCATCCTCCTAGATATGAAATGGATGGAGAGGAAGATAAAGTCTATAGGTTGAAGAAATCCCTATATGGATTGAAATACGTACCCTGGGTTTGGTACAACAAAATTAATGTGTATTTGAAGTGTAATGGATTCAACAGGAGTCTAAGTCAACCAACCCAATACACAAAGGTAAATTAGGAAGGTAAAATCCAGATAGTTTGTTTGTATGTTGATGATTTAATTTTCATAGAAGATCTCTCAATTGATGAATTTAAAACAACCATGAAAACATATTTTGAGATGATAGATTTATGGTTGATGAAGTATTTTCTTGGTATAGAGGTTAATCAATCTGAGAAAGAAAATTTAATTTGTTAAACTAAATATGCTAAAGATATTTTGAGTAGATTTAGGATGGTGAATTGCAAACCAGTTGTAACACCAATTGCAACTAGTACAAAGATGAGTAAGAATGATAATGGGTCAAGTGTTGATCCAACTTTGTATAAGAGACTGGTTGGAAGTATCATGTATTTGAAAACAACGAGGATTGATACAATGTATGTTAGGAGTCTAATTTCTAAGTTTACGGAGCCTCCAAAGAGTACTCACTAGAAGGATGGTAAAAGAATGCTGAGATATGTTGTTGGAACAACAGATTTTGGAATTCTGTATACATCAGATTCATAATTTATTTTGACTGGTTATACAAACAATGATTTTGTAGGAAGTAGTGATGATAGGAAAATTGCACATTTGGTTATTTGTTTAGTTCAAGTGATCTAGAGCAATGGCTTAGGAATCTAAGAGCACCCCATTGTAACGTTGTCATTTGCAGAAGCAGAGTATGTAGCATCCACTAGAGAATCATGTCAAACAGTCTAGATGAGGAGAATTTTAATTGAGTTGTTACATGAACGGGAAGGACCAACTCATATTTACTGTGATAATAAATGTGTGATTGCATTTTCAAAGAACCATGTTTTTCACAAGAAGAGTAAGCATATTGATACGAAGTATCATTTTATTAGAGAACTTGTGAAGAGTAATGAAATTGTTGTTGATTTTCGCAAATCTGAAGATCAATAGGCATATATTTTTACAAAACCTTTGTCCAATGAGTTCTTGGAATTTCACAGAAATAATTTAGGATTTTGTATGCTATAAGATGCAACAATACTTGTTTTTTAAATTTGTAGAAATAATTAAGGGGGAGAATGTTGGATATAATTATTTCTCCAACCCCGTACCTAAGAAATCGATCCAGTCGACATAGTAATTGTATGCAGGAGATAAGATCAGTTGAAATCATATTGAGTTATGGAAGAGAAACCATCAATTAGATCAGACAGAAAGGCAATTTGTACATAAACTATGAAGGTATTTACTCGCATTAAAATGGAATTGAAGTCATTTGTAAAGGCGTCGTATAAGTCAAGTTCAACATTAATGTTTTGCAACTACTGTATAGATTGTTGTCCTTGGAATTGCACCAAAAATCCTAAAAGAGAAGTTTTGAGAAAAAATCGATAAAGTGTTGTGAAGCTTGCAAAGATCCCCGATGAAATTAGCTCGATAGCGAATCAGATGTTGACATATCAGATGGGCATCAGGGGGTTAGCTGGAAAAGTTTGGAAACTATATGAAAGTGTGCAGGTCCAACAAGACAAATGTCAAAATATATGAGTCTGCATTGTGGAGGTTGCCAGTGTGTGTAGTCATGGAAAACTTGAAGGAGTCGGGGTGATATATCGGAGTTGTTGAGTAGCACGTTAGACTTTTAGAGGCCAATGACAAGTCTCGAAGAGGACATGTGTCATCACATCGGATTTTTGTCTTAGTGTGCACAATATGTGAACACTTTGGAAAGGCCCAAAGCCAGAGTCCGACAACCAGTCACAATTTGACACGTGGCAATAGTTTAGAGTTATGTATCAGCAGATAAAAATGAAGGTTCAAAATGAAATACTGATGTTGGAGCCCAATGGTCAATTAGAGCATGGTTTTTCTAGGGATTTATTGTCGTCAAGGAAATCTTACTAATTCTTAAATTTCCAACCATAAAATGTTTGGTGAAAGTTTTGTAAAAATATTCAAATTTCTAAGGACTTTATATAGTTTTTGGACAATTCTGGCGATTTTTAGAGTAAAAAAAATTATCCCATGGAATTTGGGCTATTCATTTTTGAAAAAGGAAATTGACTAATCTTTTTTTGGAAAAAAAGTCAAAAAATAACCCACATGCTAAATTTCACCCCTAAGTTTTTGGCACGATGAAAAATTACGATCTTCCTGAAACCTTTTTCGTCTGTATATAACTATTTGTAATTTGTAATTTTCTTATAAGGTAATGAAAAGAAGAGGAAAAGAATTTGGAATCTCGATTTATCTCTATGTCAATTTTATGTGTGTTGTAAGTTAGTAAAATCTCACACGCACTTCTAATATTAATATATTTAAATAATATGGAGTTAAGAATTTAGCTTTAACATTTTAGTGGATGAGTGTTGAACGAACGCCTGAAGGGGATCGAGCTGCGTAGGACCTATGACCCTCCTGGATCTGATGCCAGCCTCTAGCCACAACTCCCTCCTCCTCTGCGCTCAGGTCCTCCTCACGCTGGCACGATTTTCTGGCTCCCGCTCAGCCAGTTCATCCCTTGGCCCCTTCTACGGCATGCTCCCTCTGCCCACATGGCCTCAGGAGCTGAGAGCCTCCCTCCTTAGCTCACTAATTTCTTAAAACTCGTTTCTGCTCAAGGCATGAAGCCGATATCCTCCACTCAGAAAAAGTTCGTAAGGAAGTTAAATGAGATCCCCATTGTTGCTCTGCCTGTGGATCTCCCCTGCAAGACAGCCCTGAATATGGTGGAACGGGCACTAATCGGCCAGTTCACGGGCTTATGGCCTTCCCCTAAGACCACCGAAAATTGGGTTCAGAAAAACTGGAGACCTTTGATCGCCGAGGATGTTAAATCCTTCTTTCTTGGTAAGGGATATTTTGCATTCGTCTTCGAATGCAAGCGGGATCGCGAGCTTATCTTCAGAAATGGCCCATACTTCATGGGGCTGCAAGGTTTGTATATGAATAGATGGAATACGAATTTTGACCCAACCGTAGATATCCCCTTTGATGTTCCTGTTTGGGTGAGGCTACCCCACCTTCCTCTCCATTGTTGGGATACAAAATCCCTGGAAGCAATCGGGAATGCCCTAGGAAAATACATCGATAAAGCCGACTGTAAAGATCAATATTCATGCGCGAGAATATGCGTCGAAGTGGATCTGGAACATGGCCTTTCGGAAGCAATATATCTCAAAGTAGCAGATTGGTCGCACATCCAAGAACTCGATTACGACCAGATTCCCTTCAAATGCAAGTTCTGCCACGAATATGGTCACTTTGCACGATCATGCAAAAAGAAGCCGGTGGAAACAGAGTCGAATGGGAAAAAAGAGCAATGGACAGCCATCCAAAAAAACAATAGAGCAGGCACGAAATCTCACTCAAAAAGCCCAAATCTACAGAAAACGGATCAGGAACATCAAGATCTGACAGCCCCGAACAACGGGAACAACTTCAAATCCCTGGAGTCAGATGAGATCCAGGAAATCCCTGAGGCTGAAGAAGAAGGAGAAATTCGTGAAGAACGGGAAATCCATGCAGCTCAGCGGGACCCCGAAAATCCATCGATCCCCTCAACCCAGAATACTCCCAGCCCCACTAGTTCTACTATGATTAAAGAAACCCCCTCCTATGCTGAGATCACAAAAGCAAGGACCCCAATCTCACACTCCTCTTCAGAAGAACCCTTCGACAAATCCAACAAAAAATTGGGTCGAAAATCCACCAAAGAACTGAGGGAAGAAGAAGTAGAGCGAGAGAAAGTCCAAGGCTCCCAAGCAACAATAGATATGGTTTTCAGCAGAAATACCAGAACCAGGAATGCAAGAAAGAAATATGGCGACCTTTCAGGAGGAACTCCCTCCTCCATGTTCAACCCTAAATGATGAAGCTGGTCTCCTGGAACTATAGAGGGCTGGGCAATCCCTGCAAGGTAGAAGCAGTCAAAGATCTACAAAAAATTGGCATGCCTGATATTCTACTACTCTAGGAGACAAAAATCGATGATAAGACAATTTTAGCTATTGGAAAAGAACAATGGAAGCATAACACAGGTTATGCAGTAAGTGCTCGAGGAGCGTCAGGAGGCTTGGCAACCTTATGGTCCTCGGACAAATTTCATCTTCATAATCAATTTGCTATGCAACATTGGATTTATACGGATCTCACCCATCTGCAAAGCAATAAGCAGATCAACCTTTTCAATATTTATGTGCCAAAGCTTCATTCTGAGAAAAAAGAATGTTGGAGTCTACTGGAAGATTTTCTGGATGTGTATAACCCTCAAAACATAATCTTAGCAAGTGATCTGAATATCACCCTATCCAAAGCTGAAAAGAGAGGAGGCCTTAGTGGGAATGACTATTTCAAACAACAGGTAGAAGATATTATCCATAACAGGGATCTCATCGATATTAAGCCAAAGAAAGGGAAGTATACATGGTCCAACAGATGACTCGGTAAAGGGAATATCATGGCCAGGCTGGACAGATTCCTCGTCCACAGCAACCTCCTGACCGATACACAAATCATCTCCTCCAGCATTCTAGCCAACCTTGCCTCTGGTCATAAACCTATCCAACTCCATTTTAATGATCTGGAGGAACTCGGCCCCACACCATTTCGGTTTAGTCCTCAGTGGTTGGATCATTCAAGTTTGTGGTCTATTCTGGAAAAGGAGTGGAGAATCCCCATCACAGGCTCTCCATGCCACGTATGGGAACAAAATTAAAAAATACTAAGAAAGCTCTAAAGATTTGGGCAAAATCCAATTTCCCAGCCCCAATTGAACCCAGAAAGATCGTCGTGGGAGTCTTAGAAGATATTCAATGCACTATGGATGACCAACTCATTGATGTTAAATCGATGCATGAGGAAACAATTCAACAAAGCAGAGTTTATCAAGCCTTTAGAAAGGAGGAAGAGTATTGGCGGCTGAAGTCAAGAAGTACGTGGCTAAAGTCAGGGGACAAAAATACCAGATATTTCCACAATCAATTCAAAATAAGACAGACAGGCAATCACATCGATGAGATCAAATTGGAGGATGGCACGATTTGCAAAGGTAATAATGATATTAAAATCGTTGCTCATGCACATTATTCTACGTTATTTGCTGAGGATGACAGGGTTGAAGGTGAAGAGGAGCGCTCTCTACTGGAGCATATCCAGAATAGTATCACGCCTAAGGAGAACTTGAATATTTTGGAGCCATTCACTGAGCAATAAGTTGTCAATACAATCAGCTCATTTGACTCTGACAAAGCCTCGGGCCCCGACGGCTTCTCCATACATTTTTATCAAGCTTGCTGGGAATGCATCAAAAAAGATTTTATGAGAATGGTAAAGAATTTCCATTCAAAGGCTAAGATAGGTGGAGGCACTAATAGCACCTTTTTGTCCCTCATACCTAAAGATACAAACCCAAGCTCCTTCAGCAAATTTAGACCAATTTCCTTATGGAACGCCTCGTACAAGATCATATCCAAGATGCTGGCATCCCGGATGAATCCCTTACTCAACAGGATGATCTCGGAGAATCAAGGCGGCTTTCTGGAAGGGAGACAAATTTTGGACAATGTCATTCTCATTCAAGAAGCTATCCACTCAAGTAAAGAAAGAAAGGAAAAAGGTATGTTAATCAAGCTAGACATGGCCAATGCATTTGACCGGGTCAAGCACTCCTTCCTTTTCAATATTATGTCTCGTTTTGGATTCAATGAAACCTTCATCCGGTGGATTGCAGCTTGCATCAACAATCCCTGGATTGCCCCTTTAATTAATGGTCGTCCTTCATACTTCTTCCAAGCATCCCAGGGCATTAGGCAAGGATTCCCACTCTCCCCTTTCCTATACATTATCTTGGCTGACTCCATTAGTCGGAAATTAAACCATGATCTTCTCAATGGCACCCTCCTCGGCCTTCAATTGACCTTGGACTCCCATCCTCTCAATCACACATTGTTTGCAGATGATTCTTTATTCCTTGGAGGAGCCTCATCCTTCATAGCACGCAAATTCAAGCAGAATATGAACATGTATTGCAAGGCCTCCGGAGGAACGATTAACCTTCAGAAAAGTGTTGTTTATAGTTGGAATACAAACAATGCAGTGGCTGCAGAAATCAACAGAATACTTGGCATCAAGGTTTATAATCACTGGGAAAAATTCACTTATTTGGGTCGACCCATCACTTACGGAAGTTCTAAGGCTGGAACATGGGATGATACGATCAACAAAATTAAAAGAAAAATCATTAGATGGGGAGGACATTGGCTAAGTAAGGCTGGGAAGCTGACCCTTGTGAAGTCGGTAATTTCTGCCATGCCTATATATCAGTGTTCTACGCTCCTAGCGCCAAAAGGAACAGCAAATCAGATTAGTAAATTAATGAGAGATTTCCTTTGGTCAAGAGGGAAAAACAATGGGGAAAAAAAATTCCACTTAGTGAATTAGGAGACGATTAAGAAGAAAAAAGCTGCGGGAGGACTACAAATTTGGGATCCTCGTCATGCAAACTTGGCACTGGGTGGAAAGATATTATGGCAGATTCTCCACAACAAGCGGAACCAAATTAGCCAAGTGTTCAGGAATAAATATCTTAATGGAGACAATCTAAGATGTTTAGATCAAAATCCTACCTCCAAAGGCTCAAGCACTTGGTCCCTATGCAAAGAGGCCTAGGATTTTTTCTCAAAAGAATTATACTGGGTAGCAGGAAACGGTAAGAAAATAGATATCTTCAAAGATAGAATTATGGAAAATGAAGCAATGCAAAATAACCATGAATTAAAAAATATTGCAGACTGGCTGGCCCAACAAGGAATCACAACTCTGAAGGACTTTAGCTCCTGGGACAGACATGGAAATTGGGATAGCTGGAAAAAGTTAGTTGTTCCTGCAAATCTTGAGGCAGCCAAATACATTCTTATTAAGAATCTGAAAGGATGCACCCCTCTGCACTTATTGGCCAGGGATGATCGAGGATGGGGGCCTACAAGCTCGTATACGGCTGCCCTTGGGTACAAAGCTCTACAATAGAAAGATGAAGCAAGAAATGACACATGGAAAATGGTTTGGGACACATTCGGACTCCCGAAAATCAATTTCTTTACCTGGACTTTAATTCATTGTAAAATTCTCAACGGTGAAAATTTAAGTAAGAGAGGTATACACAGGCCTTTTTGGTGCACTCTCTGCCAGAGCAACATTGAAATGTGTAAACATCTTTTTCTAGATTTCCCCTATGCTAAGAACGTCTGGAATTATATGCTCAGGGATCTCAACATCACCATGCCCATCTTCACTACCATCACTCAGCTCTTCAAAGAATGGAAATCTATCTATCCCGCTCCCCTGTCCAAGGATAAGCTCTGGTATCATCTATGGATATCCATACCAAAATATGCATGCTGGAAAATCTGGATTTCCAGAAACCAGACAATCTTCCAAGAAAAGATTTGCAACCCCATACACACAACAAGCCAAGCTAAAGGATTACTGCTCGATTGCCTCAATCACTCTAAGTTTAGGCCCGATTCAACCCTTAGCAAGGTGGAATTGGAGTGGATAGGAACTAACAGACCGCAACCCAGGTATGTGCCCCAACAGAGACTCACTCCATCCTGGAAAATCAGACTCACAATTAAAGACTTCCAAGAATGGAGGACAAATCAAGAGTTGGACAGCCTTCATTTTGACGGTGCCTCCAAGAACAATCCTGGCGTTGCAGGAGCAGGTGGAGTCTTGTGGAATAGAGATGGGAACATAAAATTGAAGTATAGGTGGGGCCTAGGAAATAGCTCAAACAACCTCGCTGAAGCTTTAGCCTTGTTGAAAGGCTGCCAGATAGCTAGAGATCGTAATATTGACAAGATTCAAGTGTTTGGGGGTTCTTTGATCATTATCCGTGCCCTCAACACTAACACCAATAGCAACAATCTTCCACTCAACCGCATCATTCAGCGAATTCGTCATATTTCGAGCACCTTCACCCTGTTCAGGTCTTATCATATTTTAAGGATCTTAAACACCGAGGCAGACATAGAAGCTAATGCTGCTACTAGTCAACAACAAGGCATGCTCAAGCTCTCCAATTTGGATGTTGAATCCCAGCATATTCCTTGAGTTTGGAATTATTATAAGCATAATTTCATCTGTCAGCTCGATTAGATTGTTTGATTGGAAAAATCATCACATATTTCCCTTAATCTTCCATTACAGAGCATTTTCACTATGCTTAGCCATGAAGATTCGTTGAAAAGTGAGTTTATGCTTCTATTGTGGGTATTAACCTGTCTATTGAAATATAAGATATACTGTGTGAATCCTGGAAGAATAGAACTCGTAGAATTTGGAGGACACATCTTCACGCAGAGATGGAAGTAGTGATAGCATAAGCTTATAAGCTCAACATTAAGATTTCTTCGAAATTCTATGAAGTTTAAATAGCAGCAGAAGTGCGTCTAGAGGATGAAGCTGACCGTGTTTCAGATGGCAGTTTCATGAAGAATTGGGTTAAAATAGCAGCAGAGCAGAAGTCATCCTGGCGTAGACTTATGGCCCTTTTTATTTTCAATATCAAAAGGCAGAAGGCTCGCTTAGCAGCACTACGAGTGGATTTGATTCAATTTTAACAAGCTCTTACAGATTTAAATAAGTCCTCTTCCATATCTGAAGCATAAACCTGATCCCTGAGCAATTGAAAGTCAGATAACTCTTGGCATGATTCATCAACAGAAACCTCAGCGCGGTGTCTTGGAATGTTCAGTTAATTTTTCAGTATCTTCATATTGAGCATTGGAACTCCCTTCTAATAACATCACCAGCATATTTGGAATTAATTCTCTTCATGATCAGAGAAAGCAGAGCATCATAACCTCATTCATCAAAGCAGACCTCATAACTTCATGCATCAAAGCAGAAATCTTAAACCTTTTTTCAACATTTGAAGCATAATGATAAAATGATATTCTTATGAAGCACCAACAGCAATCCCAGCGCAGTATCTGCTAGTCTTATTCAACATTAGCAACCTCAAAAGGACACTATGAATCTTTCGAATTACTCAAGGAATTATTCAGCACAACATTCAGCAATTTCTTTCAGCAGCATCAACAACATTTTAGTAATTCATTCATTCTATTTATTTGTAATAATCTTTCTCAGAATGAGATGGAAGGCATTTTAACATCCATTCACATATTTTTCAACGGTGGTCTCCACAGACTATGCAAAGCTGAAAATGATAATAGCCAATTTGGCCTCCATGTACTTTGCCGATTTGGGTAAAAACCACGACTCCCTTTTTTTTTTAATATACAATATAAGTTATTGTTAAAAATATATATATATATTATAAACATTAAATAAATTTGATAAGTTATTTTATCAAAATTTTATTTCTTTTATATGTGTTATATTTTTTCAAAAATTATATATATGTTAACCCTTATGCATTATGCATTTATATATATACCTTTTCTTTTATTGAAAAATATTAATAGCTTATATCTATTAATCAAAGTCGTTGTGAAGAAGCAAATCCACACAGCAAGATTTGAACCCGATGAACATATTTTTTTAAACTTTTATATATTATATGTTACCCATTATGTATTACAAACTTTATAGTTTTTTAAATTTGTGTTATATTTTTTCAAAGCTTATATATGATAACACAAGTAAAATTAGCAGCAAAGCTGCTTATACCTGCCTCTTAGAAATATTTTAATGTAATAGTAGTACATGATTAAAAATTAAAAGTTAAAATAATTATGTAACATTTTAACAATGTATTAATGTTGGATAGTTTGAAAGCAAACTAAAAGTGACATGTCTTACTTTATGCTTTTAAAAATTGAAATATATATGTCTTACTCTATGCTTTTAAAAATTGAATTATATTTTGAGATATCTAAGTGTTAGCAACTATTAATCAAGTAGTGATGATGACATTATGAAATGTAATATTAGTACCATTCATTTTTTTTGTTTGTATAAAAAAAATATGAGAATGCCACAGTAGGGTTCTGGGTGAATTCTTGTGGGAATGCAGAGTGAGATACACGGCCTGATGCATGAGTCAGATGAGGGTTTTAGGTGAATTCTTATAGGAACGCAGAGCCAGAGACACACGGCCTGATGCATGAGCCAGATGATACGTATATTATTCAAATAAAAAACCTCAATTGCAGAGTTTATTGTAGGCAGTGATATCGTTGTGTCTTAAAATTTAAGATTGTTGAATTTAACGACATTTGGCAGCACTTGCAACACTGACACTGAACATCTCCACCATCCAAATCGCCTTCGGCAGTGATCGACCCTTGTCGTTCACCACTCCTTCCAGAGAGGAGTCCTGGAATTACTACATGGTGAGTGATGGCTGCATGCTTCAATTTTTTTTATGTAATTAGCATTGGCAGAAACTGAAATTTTGTGATAATAATGAATGTAAGTTGCAACCCCGTTGGCAAATCTGAAGGCTGTGAATCCGTCTACCAATTGAGTGAAAGAGGGGAGGTAATATTTAGTAAGGCGCTACGTATGTTAAAAGAGGGCGTAGCATTTGTGATCAAATTATAAAAACTGAGTTTACATGACCACTGCACTTCGCAGGAATAAGCATGCATTTAACCCTATCTATAACCATCGCAGTATAGAAGGATTGGCCTTACTTCTCTATAGCATGAAGAATCTATAGTTTTTTTCTTTGTGCAGTGCCTGGAACAATTACAAACAATTATGATATGCACATTTGTGTCTAATGTGCTTCTACAACATTACAATAATCAAATGCAACATACTAAATGATATGGTTCATACAGTAACATATACTGGAGCAGGGAGAGTCATGTGGATGACCCTGTCATAACTGTGTATTTAATCAAGCATTATTGCTCGAGGAACATCCCTAGGAGTGATTTTTGGGAGTATTTTAGTGGTAATTGCTTTAGAGAACCTGTTACATCAATTCATGTATACCGTAGGTAAGGAAAAGATGGTTCATTTATTCCAGGGGATTATCTCTCTCAGCAGGATCTTGGCATCTATAATACGTACAGAAACTCATTGAGATTGAAAAAGTAGAGTCCCGAGTGGACCAGTTATGTATTTCATTAACCTTGTAATAGAGATGCTTTTAACTTGAGATGTTAATTTTTCAATCTCTCCTATAATTCAATTTCTTTTAACTTAATCTAACCCTACTCAGCTTCTTTGACAAACTATCTCTATTAAGATAGAATAAAGGTTGTTATCAAAGTAAGTATGTTATTTAGCGTAACATATAAAAGAAAGGCATCACCTGCCGCTCGTTTCACCCAAACCAAACCCTTTATGCCAAATAAGTCAAAGTGTTGCAAACATTTCAATGCACTCTACATCTGGCAGCCACGCATTATATATCTATTTGTTAATCTATGTAGTATATCTATGTTAAGTAAAATATTTATTTTTTAATAGGTGCATCTCTATTATGTAACAACTGCATCGAACTTGCCTTCGTTTTCTGCCAGCCGTTTGAGATACAGAAAAGTGATGTCGGCGGACGACTTCGGTCATTAGCCTAGATGCAACTATTACAGAATAACGCTACATTAGCTTCAACATTAGCTTCAACATTAGCTTCAACATGCCTGCATTGGAGCTCAAACTCTGGAGCTTATTATTGTAAAACATCAAAGGAGAAGCTCATGAAAGAACTGAAGGAAGCTCAACAGAAATTTGAAAGGCAACAAAATAAAATCACCCATTTAGAGGTTGAGAAGGTTGCTCTAATGAAGTATCATGGATTAGTGAGTACTCTTACTCCAAAACATTTAGCAGGAGCAGTTCAAACAATGTCTGTGGATGAAAATGAAGCAAAGAGACTAAATGCTCTCCTGGCTCAAAAAGAGAGTGAAATATATGTTCTAAGGCAAATAGTGGAAGATCAGTCCCCTCACTGGGAAAGAACTAAAACAGACTGCACGCACGCATTTTTTGTGTTGGATACGGATATTTAGAGATGATCGCGGATTTCCCCGATTCTGTTAACCATTCCCCGAAAGAAGCCCTGACGAATGATGCAAATAATAAAGCCCTAACGAGGAAGCCCTGGTGAGTGATGCAAATAATAAAGCTGATGATTTGCAGAATCAAGTAGATGAATTAGCGGCCCAAGTCACTGGCAAGCCTCTAATTAGAGGTGACAAACAGCTAATTTGGGACATAATTACAACCCTGATGAGGCATCATTGGCCATTCATGTAGATGATTCAAGAGCACAAATATAGTTGATTTATGTATTAATGACGGTATGTACCAAATTCTTCCTGGATATCATTTACCAATCCAACAACGTAGTATATTTAATGCTCATCATGTTTTACAAGCGACCTTGTTCTTTTTTGTTCAAAATGCAAGCATTAACAAATTTCTTTGTAAACATTCCAACACTGTCTATACAATATTGGTTCGAATCAAATAGATGTGTTTGAATCCATTGATAGTTGGGGTTTTAAACATATATTTTTCAAATTTTCTGCCTGAAGAAGGAAGGGACTCACTTGTCATGCTCAGCTATGGCAATGTTTGCAGAGTGCATGCCATGGAGCTGTGCAGAGCGTGTCCCTTATGGCAAGAAGTTCATATATCTGGCCGACATTTCTTTTGCTAAAATTCCTTTATATTTGTCCCTAAAGTTGCTAAATCCGGAAAAGATGTATTTATTCAACCTTTACCTGATGAGAAGTTACATTCAAAATGAAACAACAACGTTACCTTGTGACTCTCTACACAGAACTTGGGACTGGGTCTCTGACTGGATCAACGGAATTTGATACTGCTTAGTCAATTGCATCAACAACTGCTTCTTCTACTAATTGATGTCTCAATAGGGTGGACTGCTTGTATTTTGGGTGCATGGAATAAACCACTGGAGCTACTGGTGTTTACGGGTATGGGTACGAGTCAATAGTTTCTACTAGTAATGCATATGCCTTCGCCCCAATCCTGCTAGCTGACTATCACGGCCTCCTCTAGGCCATGGCCAACGTATCCTGCTCCTTGCGCCTGCGTGAGATGTTCGTCCCTCGTCCAATGGTGTAGACATTTCCTTCCATAGTAGTTTTATTTTTATTTTTTGCAGTTTTATTTTTATTTTTTGCAGGTTTCATATGGCAGCGGGGATGCTCTTTGTCTATGGTGGTGGATTTGAAAATATGCATTGATTTCAGTGAAAGACGGTGAGAGGCCGTGTTAATTGTCACCGACACAGTGTAAGCTCAATGAAAACTATACACTATACACTTTTATTTTTGTGAAGATTATTACTACCATACCATGTCAATGAAATGAAATGTATGGAAGATCATTATTAGCATACCTTGTCAATGAAATGAAATGTCTATGGCCAGCTATCACATGCATTAAATTACTTGTCATTTGATAGACCTTTGTTGTTATTTGCAGATGAAAGGCAGGGAAAGAGTAGCAGTGAAGGCGGTGAGGTTCAGGAGGAATCAATACAATGTATGCGGTGTTATGAGAAGATTGTGGCAGCTGTGTTATGAGAAAAGACTGTGGCAGTGCTGAATTAGCGGTGAGTTGCAGCTGTGTTATGAGAAAAGACTGTGGCGGTGTTGAATTAGCAGTGAGCTCAGAGGACGAGCTATGGCCCGTGTTAGTGTCAAACAATTATTACATGTACTAAAGATTATTATTACATATACCAGGTGGCAATTTTTTTTTTAAAAAAATTATTTTATTTTATTATTATTTTAAAAAAAAAGGTCACGTCTCACCAAGGGTATTTAGTCAAATCAAACTTATTCACCAATCATAAAAAAATAATATGAAATTTTTAAAATGTAGAAAAATATTATTCATTTTAAAAAATTCAAATTAATAAACAAAATAACGTAAACTTTGGAAAACTAGTGAAAAATTTAGTTTAAAATTATAAAGTCAAAAGCATCAGCGACCAAGTGATCGCTACTCGGCAGGTATAATAATGGGTTAGACGTTAGATTTTTTAAAGTTTATCAATGATAAAGTAACTGTTACGCATAGGCTGACATCATGAACAATCTTAAGATTATTTTAATTGGTTTTTAATGAAGTGAAAATCAAGTTATGAATCCGAGGGCACATGTCGTTCAATTATTTTTATTATTATTATAGAAAATAAAAAATCATATTAAAATAAAAAGTTAAAAGACAAAATAACAGCAACGATGACTGTCTGAGAAACATCGTAATTCATATTAAAGAATAAATAGAAAACTGATCGTACCATACTCGTGGCGTTGCCTAACGATGGAAACGGGATTTTGGAAGACTCTGAAAGGTTCTATTTCTGACAACCGTCATAGATTTACTCCATAAAAATTTGGTGTTTTATTATTTTATAGATTAAGTTGAAGAAGTATTAATTTTATTTTTATTTTTCCATAAATATTTTATGATTAAGTTGAAGAAGTATTATTATATGTGCCCAAGGTAAGGTATATAGTAATGGGTTTGCAGTTAACTTTTAATGGGTTTGCAATAAATTTTTAATTAATTTATTGTTTCCAAAATTATTTTTTTTATGTTTTATAAACTTTTATAAATATTTATATATTAAATTGAATATTTTAAAAAATAAAAATCAATTTCTAAATTTAAATTTCTAATTTGTAATTGATTTACAGTTTTGAATTGATTATTTTCCCTGCTTCTACATCTAATTGTCAGAAAGAAAGAAAGATAAATAAATAAATAAATAAAAAATCACTTATTTGACATAGGTCTCTCTTCATTATGGCGTAAACTGTTTATCTACTATTTCATTGAACAAATGTATGATATGATTGTGATTTAACAGTTATTATTGATTCTTACGCTTATTCGTAACATCTGCGGCCCTACTATAAACATTTGTTCTTGTTTGGATATGAGTATTTCTATCGTTGTTGGGTTTTATATTATCCTCTCGCTCCTTACCTCGCAGGATATATTGCGATATATTCTTTTGTTCTGCTTATCGTCTTCCCCCACATCCATTATTATGAACGAGAGCATGTGCAGCCATGTGAAAGGACAGTTGAACTTGCAATTATTGTTATGGATAAAATTCACCCTTTAATTAAATTGTAGCCACAACTGTTTTGATGGTCAGCAGACTCTTCAATTAAAGATTCTTCTTATCTAAGTTTCACTGTTGCTTGAATGGTCAAGTTCAGGCTTGAGTGTCTGAAATATGGAAGCGTAGCTTTTATCTCTTTAATATATGTCAAACCAGGCTCACATCAAGCTGCCCTCCCATGTTGTTTACTTGACAGTTAAACATGGTAAGAGACCAAATATTCATCACTGATTATACCTTATGCCTGCTTAATACAGTATTTGTCATCTAAAATATGAATTTAAATATCAAACCCTTATATACATAATAATTATAAAATCCGTAATATTCAGTCATACTAATTATGTATAACACATGAACTGGTGTAGTTGATATCACATTAGTAGCATTTCATTTTATTTGTTCTATCTATCCTACAAATCACTGCGTAAAAACCATTGTAGATACATTTCTAAATAAGCATTCTTATATTACGAGCTCCATTGATTACTAGATATGACCGGAATAGCTCGATGAATTGGGTGACTCGAATGTGAGCTTCTCGTTCCAATGAGAGTATTCCTTTTTAAATAAATTAGTATCGTCCGGAAGTTATTTTCGTTTCTATTTGGATTATGCTGAAGAAACTATTTCCCCATAATTTAATTAATAAATATATTTATCGATCCCATGACAGGGATTGATCCGTCTATTAAAGGAAAAAAGTGCTAAGGGTGGGTTATTTCCTTTATGATCTTACTTTTGATTTATGGCCTGACCTTTGATTCACGATAAATACTTTACTAAATCTTCCCATCCACAATCCTTTGAAAAAATCTAATAATTGACCTTTTCTTACTATAATTTTTTATTCATATAATATTCATGTTATTTTTGTTTGAGAAATAATGACCATTTTTTTTTAAATAATATAATTATAACGTACTATTCTTACTATAATTTTTTATTCAGATTTTAAAAAATTTATACTTTTACATGGAAAATGATAATAAGAATATAATCTCTTGATTCTCCACATTATTTATTCAAGTGAAAGCTTACGCTAACATTTCTTTTGCCAAGTAGCCCTAGAAAAACTAATAAATGCAACAACATTTCTTTTGCTAAAGCCTAATGCCAATGGCAACAAAGAAGCTCTTTTATTCAGTCCCCGAATTTTCGTTCCTATATACATACATGTACGAAACCAATATTGATAGTAACCATACACTTATATAGAAAGTTATAGAAATAAGATTTTTTTTTTTAGCAGAAACAAGGGAGTTTTTATATATATATAAAAGGCTGTGCATAGCCATTCATTACAAAAATTGAGCCAAGATTTTGCTTCAGAGAGAGGGAAAATGCAGAATTTACAAGGGTTTTGGCTCTTAGAGTCTTTGCTTCTAGTCTTCTTAGGGTTTCTATTCATTTTACTGGGATATACCCTTACAAACTGTTTACATAGTAATAAGCAAAAAAACATTCAGAAAGAGGAATTCAAAGGAAACCTAAGAAGAGAGCATTTTCCAAAATTTCTAAGAAGAGAAATTATTTGTAATTCTGCTGCAGAAAAGAGGCAGCCTCTAGCATTCCTTGATTAACAGATAGAGCTTCCTGAACATGACTGAACTGGGTTTTGCTGATGAAAACAGAGAGGTCTTCTTTGATGTTGTCAACCTTCCCCAAAAGATCAATGGTATTCCTGTCAATATCATCCAGACGAGACTCTACACAAGAGAGGCGAGAGTGTATGTACTTGAATTCCATATTCTGCTCTTTGTTTTGGTCCACAATGGAACATACAACCGAATACGTCCTGCTCAAATAAACCTTAATCTCATAGGTTAGCTGGCTGAGTGTGGCAATGGCTTGTCGAATCCCGTCCATGTTGCTGAGATGCGGGCTGCTGTAACGAGGATCGTCTTCGAGTTGTCGAGGGTCGAAAGCTGAGACCGAGAGGCTCAGCTGCTTGAGCTCAGGACCGAGGGAGAGAGAGTTTGGCTGCTCCATGCCTCGAAACGGAGCCCTAAAACCTCCCTGCTGCATTAAATGCTTGAGCGTGGGAGCGTTAAAGCCCATGGTGGAGGCACATGGGAGAAGTCTTGCCATCTGGAGTGGAGCATGGGCAGGTGAGGCCGGGTGCCCACAACGGGGAGAACGCCCCCGAAAGACCATAAAGTTTGTATTGAAACTCATTAGCTAACTCCTTAAGGGATGAACTTATATTCCATAACTTGGTTTTGCAATAAATGACCTTTTCCCAATGTAGCTCCAATGTTAGCGAGCCTATCGGCTGTGGAATTATGACTTCTGAGGACATGGAAAAAAAGAGTGTCGGTGGGAAGAGGAAGAAGCTCGATTCTTTTTCGAAAGTTTTGGCTCTTAGATCTTCTCGAGGAGCCATTCCTTATAGCCTGGATTACATGCCTGGAATCTCCAATTACCTGTAACTTTTCCATGTTTAAGGAAGAGGCTAACTCAAGTGAATGATGCATCGCCAACCATTCTGCTTCAGTATTAGTTCTTGTGCCTAATCCCCAAGAGAAGTCAGCAACTTTTCTTCCTCCGGGATCAAAAATAATCCCCCCCACGCCTGCCTCCCCTGGGTTTCCTTTGGAAGCCCCATCAAAAAAGATTGTATATCTTTTTTGGCTTTTCCACCATTTGTTGAAGGTCTGTTTATCTTTTCTTATCTCCCATTCATGTAGGATTGGCGACCTTTTGGACTGAAGAGAACTCTCTTTAGTAAAGGTTTGACACCACTGAAATTCGTGCCAACTTAAGGCTTCTTGTTGCTGGATTGCTATCCCCTTAGCTCTCAGAGATTCTGAGGTCAGAGATATGATTTTGTTGACTATTCTGTTTTCTGTCTTCCTTTTTCCTTCAAAAACTTGTTGATTCCTTTCCAACCATAGTTGTTAGCATATGTTCATCAGGAGAAGTTTTAGAATTCTAGATAATGTTGGTTTGTTCTTTATTGCTCCCTGAAGGCCGTTGGCCCACTTTTCTATCATTTGCTGAGTTTGCTTGGGGATTGAGATGACATTTGAAAGAGGACCAAGAACCAAGTTCCAGACTTGTTTGGCATAACTACATTCAAGGAATAAGTGCTGAGAGCTTTCTTCTGCGTTTTGACATAAATGGCATCTAGAAGGTCCTTCGATTCCATGGAGCTTTAGATTGTCTGCAGTCAGCTGTTTGTTATGTGCTAATATCCAGTAGAAATAATTGATTTTTGGGATGCTGTCAGAGTTCCAGACTTTCTGCCAAATTTTTTGGGCTGGAGGACGATTTGAAGTGAGAAGATCGTATCCAGCTTTGACTGTGTACCTTCCAGCTTTCCCCCATCCTCTAACATCCTTGGCCCTGATGCTTATTGGAGATTTCCCATGCAATAACTGAAGGTAAACTTTGTAGCTCTCAACAAGGTTATCTGGTGGCTCCAAGGTTTTCCAGTCCTTCCACCTCCCTGTAGATGTCCAAGTTGCCATGTCTGCCAATTTCTGTATTCCTAATTCCTGAAGCCAGATCTTAACATTTTGAATTTCATGGATTTCTCCTAAGGGGCATTCTCCATTGATGTTGTCTTTCCATATGTTGATTTTATTTCCATTACCAGGGATCCAATACAGATTATCTTTTATTAATCCAGCTGAAGAGTGTATTAGCCTCCATATTGCTGTTCCATTTTTCTTTTTCAAATTATTCAGACATCTTTGTCTGGATCCCCTAATGTACTTTTTCCTAATGGCCTCCTTCCACCACTCTTTTTTACCTGTTATCATTCTCCAAACTAGTTTGGCTCCCAAAGCCTTGCTCATTGTTGCTGGGTCTCGTATTCCCATGCCCCCTCTTTGGTGTTTTTCCTTGACTATTTTCCAATTGACTAGATGAAATTTCTTACCCTGAGTTTTCCCTCCTTGCCAAAGGAAATTTCTGGTTTCCAAACAGATTGAATTAATAACAGAGATTGGAGCCAATAGAATAGCACCAGTGAAAATTGGGATAGAGGAAAGTACGACTTTGATTAAAATGACTTTACTTGACAAATTTAACCAGCGGATCCCCCCGAAACTTATTTTGCTTTTTATTTTTTCGAGGATGGGAAGCCAAGAGGATGAGATTGCTTTTTTGTGGGAGATTGGAATACCCAAATACTTAAAGGAGGTCCAGTCAAAGTAAGGTTTGCAATCCAAGATATTGGCTAGATTCCTGAGTTGGAGGTTGTTACAATTCCAGCTGTAGATATTGCATTTTTGACTGTTTGTTTTACCCCCAGACACCCCCAGGAAGAGGGATAAGATGAGTTTAAATCTGGAAGCAATTATAGGGGAGGCGCTGCCGAGCAAAATGGTATCGTCTGCAAACTGAGCATGATTTATAGGAGGGACATCTTTGGCGATTACAATTCCAGGGAGTGATCCAATGTCTTGAAGACTGTTTAGTTTTCTGCTAAGTGAGTCTGCCATGATAACAAAAAGACAAGGAGAAAGGGGACATCGTTGCCTTAGTCCACGGGACATGTGAAGGAAGGATGAGGGTCTGCCATTTACAAGAGGGGAAATCCAAGGAGAACCGATGCAAGCTTTAATCCAGCCTATGAACTCTCGCTCAAAGCCAAATTTTTCCATGACTGTGTAAAGAAACTCATGTCTAACTCTGTCAAAAGCATTTGCCATATCAAGTTTTATGACCATACCTGAATCTTTCCTTTGAATGCTTGAATGGATGGCTTCTTGTACTAGGAGGATGTTGTCATATATTTGGCGACCAGCAATGAAACCTCCTTGATTTGGGGAGATGATTCTAGAAAGATGACCCTTGACTCTATTTGCAATGACTTTTGTGAGGATTTTATAGGAGGAATTACAAAGAGAAATGGGCCGATATCTTCCTATAGTAAGAGGATTTTTTTCTTTGGGGATTAAAGCAATGAAAGTGGAGTTGGTAGCTCCCCCAATTATTTCTCTTTTCCTGGTCCAATTTAGCATTCTGATGAGGTCTTTTTTTAACCAGTGCCAACACTTCCTGTAGAAATTTATTGTAAAGCCATCCGGGCCGGGGGCTTTATCCGGATGAAGAGACCAGATTGCCTTTTTAACTTCAACTTCAGAGATCCTCTCCATTAGTCTTTTGTTGTCAGCCTCAGATATGAGATTGGGAATTTCCTTACTCATTTGATCCATGTCTTCTTTGAGAACAATGTCATTGTCGCTATAAAGTTTTTCAAAATGGGCTTTGGCTTCTCTTAAAATAAGATCCTGTCCTTCAATTTTCACTCCATTCTCCTTTGTAAGGCTCTCAATGTTGTTCTTCCTGTATCTCTCCTTACATTGAGCATGAAAAAATTTGGTGTTTCTGTCTCCTGATTTTAACCAGAGACTCCTAGACTTTAATCTCCATTCTTCCTCTTCCTTTCTCGCTGCTTTCTGGATTTTTTCTTCAAGATCTTTTTCATCCCTGAGCATATCTTCAGTAACTGAATTTTGCTCCATTTTGAATTGATGTTTTTCTAAATCCTTTTGTAAATTTTCATGTTCCTCTCCAGGTCTTATGTAATTCTGTTTGACCCAATTTTTTAACGTGCTTTTCACCAACTTTAGCTTTGATTCCCAGATGTAACCCGGGGATCCGGGGATGAATTGCCTCCACACGGCTATCACCTCTTCCATACAGCTCTCATTTTCAAGCTAGGCAGGGTTGAATCTAAAAGGGAGGGGACCTAGATTTCCGGGGGAGGAAAAAAATAAAGATATGGGTCTGTGATCGGAGACTACAGATGCAAGAATATTTGAATTTGGGAGCTTAGAACCGGAGAGAAAAGAAGTACTTATTAAAAACCTGTCAAGTCTGGCTGCTATGTGGTTTGGTCCTATTCTTTTGTTGTTCCACGTAAAGGTGCCTTGCTTGGGTTTGATGTCGATAAGGTTCCAAGCGGTCATCAAGTATTCCATTCTTTCTCCATAAGGGTCTCTAACTTTGGATCCCCCTTTTCTCTCGGCCGCTGAAATAGTGACATTGAAATCTCCCGCAAGAATGCAGGGGAGATCAGCAAAACTGGGATTTAAACCTATTAGCTGGTCCCAAAATGACTCCTTCTGTCCATAGACGGTAGGACCATATATGTTTCCGACCCAAAATTTCCTGTTATTTGATATTTCTTCAAGTTCAATAAAAATCCAATGGCGATTTGAAAAAGAAGCTTTACTTTTATACATACCCTTGTCCCACCAGGAGATTATTCCTCCAGAGGCTCCTGAGGCGCTCACAGCATTCCCTTCCCCGCTGGGCCAAACTTGTTTCATGAGATTGATACTGTCCTCCTCTTGCATTTTAGTCTCCTGGATTAGAAGGATTGATAATTTTTCCATTTTTTTAATTCTTTTTATTGCTTCTGCTATTTGTTGTCCGCCTAATCCTCTGCAATTCCAGGAGAGTATTTTCATTATTTCTTTGATGGTTGAGGACCTGTTTTGTCCTTTCTTTCCTCCTGAGCTCCTTGCTGCTGCTTCCCATTAGATATTATTCTTACATGCTGATCCAGGCTGGTTTGCTTACCCGCCGCCTTTTCTCTAGCTGCTTCTTGTTCTCTTATTGTTTTATTGAATCTTCTTCCTCTTTTTACCATAGGTTCCTTCTCCTCATCTTTGCTATCTGAAGTTTCTTCCTGGAAGAGTTTCTCTTTTGCTCGTTTTATTGATCTTCCTGAGTTTAATGATGACTCTATTTCTACAGCTGTGTGCTGTTGCGCAAGAATGATAGGGTCCTCTTTTCTGGAGTTGGCTTGTTCCTCATTTTCTTGCTGCTCCTCTGTTTGCTTCTCTTTCTCCTGCTCCTCATCGCCTTCTTCTGTAGACAAAACTTGAAATTTATTTGTGATTTCTGTACTTTTCACTGGGGTTTTGGAGGCTGCATTTACATTGGACTTTCCCCCTTTTTTCCTTGTGACTTCATTCCATTCCCCTCCTTGGGTTTCCTCGTCTTCTGGAGTTTTTCTTTTTGGGCATAACCTAGCAAAATGGCCATATTCATGGCAATCCTTGCATTTGAATGGTATTTTCTCATAGTCAACTGTTTGTCTATGACTCCATCCGTCCATTGACAAGTCTATTGCTTCTGGTAACCCATTTTCTAGATCTACTTCGACACATATTCTTGCGCATGAAAATTAGGGGCAGTTTAACCCAGACTGGAACTGCTGATGGAATGTCTTTCTCCGGGTCGAAGGAAAGGTCCCATTTGTTGAGATACATTCCTCTTGGCCCCATGAAGTAGGGGCCATTCCTGAAAATTAGATCTTGGTCCTCCTTTTTTTCGAAGCAGAAAACAAAGAACCCCTTGCCGCAAAAAATTTGTTGTACTTCCCCTTGGATTAAGGGGCGCCAATTTTTGTTAAGTCATGTTTCTATTGAGCGAGGCGACGGACATAGACCTGTAAAATGATCGACTAATCCCTTTTCAGCTAACGCCACGGCCTTGCATTTTGAAGCTGTTGATGTCAACTTGACTTCTGGAACCTCCATTTTTTTCACAAACTTGGAGTCATTCGGGGCAGATGTTTTTGGGTTAACTGGTTGAGAAGCAACCAATGATCTGAAGCGATCAGAGATGAGGGGCCGAGCTCCATCCGAAGCATCATGCCCCGGGACCGGGGGCGGATCCATGCCGAAAACGCAGAGAGACTCTACCTACTTTCAGAAACCCTAGCCGCGCGTCTTCGTATCTTAATTGGAATTTAAGATTATTTTACTCATTATAAAAATTAAAATAATTTTAATTTATATATATATTATTTTTGAGTTGATTTTCTTCATTAGAAAAATCAAATTGATTTAACATATTAAATTCACACATAACCTAAAAACAAAGAAAAATAAGGAATAACCCATGCCTAGTTATTAGCTTCCTACTCTTTGGGTTAGGAGTTAGCTATTACTATTAATAAACTTTTTTGGCTTATTACTATTAATGAATTTGTTGGCATAAGAGTTAGCTATTATTATAAAAGTACAATTATTAATTAAATTATTTATAAACTATTTTCAAATGGCAAATATAAACAGCTTTGCTGCTTTTTTTTTTTTTTTTCCTTGGAAAAAGTCCGTAATTTTATTTCAAAAAGATGATCAAAATTACATATTGCACATGTAGTAGAATCAACAAGGATCCCTACATTTTCACATATTTCTGTCCCATATAAGCATAAACAACAGCTTATAAAGAGCTGAACCAAAAAAGAGAAACCCAGAGAGAAGAACAGATAAATCTTGAACATACTACAGAAAGTGTGTGCAGAAACCCGCTCAAATCCACCATATCCACACAATAACAAGAAGCTATGACCATCCACAGCTCACATTGCAGCAGACTCTCCACAGAAAGATATAGATCCATCAAAACCGAAACCCTCATCGGAGGATGCAGAAGATCCATGTCTGTGGACAGAGCAGCAGACACGGTAGACCTCCCAAACCGGCAAAAACAGCCAGCAAGCAAACCCCTGATGAAGAATCAGCCAGAGAAACCCCATTTTGGCTGGAGCAGTCCGCCGAAGCAAGCTGAGCGTCGCTGAAATCAATCCCCAGACGCATCCACCGTATGAAAGGGACGACGAACATGTGCGGCAAGGGCATGATGGTGGTGGCGGAGTCAGAGTCGGCATTGATCTTGGTGAGGCAGGCAAGGCCGTTGCAGCCGTTGATGTTCATGGCACAGGATCCGTAGCAGGCAGATCCTTGTCCATGGATCCAGAGGCTTCCCGACAGAGTACACAATAATACACAAAAGTGGGTAGTGCTTCCTTCCTGCAAACACCAGAGCACCGTCGTTTGCCCCAAATGTTATCAGAGAGAAGCTCATCACCTATGATAATGTCCTCGTATACAATCATCCTTGCACGCTGATTCTGCTGAGTCGCCTTTGGTGTGATCAAGAAGCAGGAGTCGGCCTGTACTACTTCAAAGCTAAAGCCTACAGACGTCGATTACCACCCTCATTGCCCAAAGATTGCCACAAAACCCCTGTCGGCCTCCAAGAACCCTTGACAACAGTAAACTAACGGCCAGACAAAGAAATCCCCCGAAAGAGCACCGTTGTAGCACATCCCTGTAACCAAGAGCTAGATGCCTCCACCGACACCGACCACCAGGAACCCTACGCATCAGCTCAGCAAATCGGCTCCGCCTGTGACAGCAACCTTTGCAACAAGCCCGCATAGAAGTTTAGGATCAGACCGCCATTAGCACCCGAGAGGCCCTGAAGCCAGTATCCCTGCGATGCCACCGATCGCCGACCTTCAGTAAGCCTGCAAAAAAAACCAGCATCTATGTACAGGGAAAGGAGGGGCGGCTAGGCCAAGCCCTGGCCGCCCAAGCTACTGCAAAAAAAACGACTCTCCGCAGCTTTGCTGTTATTTTTACTTGTTTTTTTTTAATTTCCATTCCTATCAAATGGAAAAACTCACCCATTTTCTTAATTTATCAATGTATTAAGAATATTGTAGCCATAATTGACTTTGAAATTAAATAAATTAAGACCTAAACCATTTTAAAAAGGAAAGAATTTAATAGAATTCTTAGAAAACTCCATAATGTAAATTATTTCTGTGAAAATCCTCACAGCAGATCTAAGAGATGATGTATACCTCACAAGAGTAATTATGATTAAGCAGGAAAATAGAAGAAGAGTGAACAATACAGTATAATGAGCAACAGAATAATATGGTACAGTAGACCAATTAAATAAATTAAGACCTAAACCATTTTAAAAAGGAATGAATTTAATAGAATTCTTAGAAAACTCCATAATGTAAATTATTTCTGTGAAAATCCTCACAGCAGATCTAAGAGATGATGTATACCTCACAATAGTAATTATGATTAAGCAGGAAAATAGAAGAAGAGTGAACAATACAGTATAATGAGCAACAGAATAATATGGTACAGTAGAACTCGGATAGAAGCAATAATACTTCACACACACTAGATTATTAATCACAAATGGACATATAAATAATACAATGCATGAGGAATTCGAATGCCTAAGGTGGGAATTCGAATGCCTAAGGTGGCAATTCGAATTAGCCTTCATGGAGTGATCAAAGGATCACTGGAGTGTCATCGGAACACTACTAGTATCATCGGAGCACAACTGGAAGTCTTCATCATCATCAGTGGAGTCATCAATGCTCAAGTAACTGTCAACCATCAGTCAAACTAACTCTGGTAGGTGGAACTGAGTGTAACTCAGTGTAACTGACTGTAACTAAGTGTAACTCAGTGTAACTGACTGTAACTAAGTGTAACTAAGTGTAAACTGAAGACAACTGGACTGGTAGGTGAAGAAGGGCGAGTTGCTCCCTAAAATCAAGGAAGAAGGGCGCATTAAGCAACCGAAGGGCTAAAACTGAATAGTGAGAAGCTCCTGGGGGCTGGCTAACTGAGGGCTAGGTTTTGGACTGATGACTGGGATGCATGCAAAATGCATGCAAACCCTAGAATGCATGCAAACTCTAAAGGTGCATGCATGACTGAAAATGTAAATGATCAAAATACTGGTGGGACTAGGATGGAGTATAGGAATATCCTAACACCCCCCCTTAATCCATCCTGGGCCCTGGTAACTAAGACCAAAGGTCACCCAATACAATGAATAATAACAATCAATAAACCAAGGAAGTGGGAAAATTTCATGGGAAACATACCCCCTCCTCAAAAAATAGACTGTAAGGAACACATAAAAATAAATGCTCCAAACTCAAACAGGTGTGATGTTTGGTCATATGTCTGGAGGTATCTTCTTCTTGGGAAGAAGTGGATCATGCTCAAAAAGCATGTGTTTGTACTTGCTCTTTAGATCGAATGTGATGAGAACAAATCCAACAGTATGAGAATGATCCTTGAAGCTGTGATTCAAATCAGCTGAGGTAGGATCAAATCTGTGAAAGTGCATATAGTCTTTTGTCTTCTCCTTCGAACCACCATGGGTGAGATTATGCCAAAAATAACTATTGCATGTTTGCTTGAAATCAAAATCAGATTTAAGACTTAAAAAACAGTTTCTTGAGATCTCCTTTGAACCAGCAGGGGTGAGATCAAAACTATCATATGCATGAGAAATTATCCCAAGCAGTAATTGCTTAGAATCCAAATTAGATCCAAGACTTGAATCATGGTTTCTTGAGATCTCCTTTGAACCATGAGAGGTGAGATCAAAACCAGTAATTGCATGAGAATTTATCCCAAGCGAATGGCAATGGCCATAATCTTCAATAACCTTCTGAAAGCATGAATTTATAATCATATAGTAGTATAAAAGAGGAGATAGCTGGAGAGGAGCGAATGCATTACCTTCAGTATCTGTTTTGACCTCTGAAATAATCATGTGATCATGATGCAAACCAACAAACTCTGGTGCAAGAGAGGATTTAGGACCTTCTGCAATATCTAGAGTGTGAGATGGCACAGAAAGAGAAGAAAGTTTGAGCATGAGTGGAGAATCTGCAAGTTCTTTGTCATCAACTTCAATATGAGATGATACTAGTCCATGATCTGAGAGACCATCAAGGGGAGCGAATGGAACACTTTGCTTGCTTTCGAATGGATTTGGACCAATCCCTTCATTCTGTCTACCAAATCTTTCATCCAAGTAGGCCCATAGCTCTTTTGGAGATTCAACATCATCAATGAATTGATGTACCAAGCAACGAGACATAGCAAGCATCATGTTTCCCATGGCTCTGTCACCATTATTTAACCAGTCAATATTTTCTTCAGAGGATTCGAACTCTCTCTCAAAACAATAATCAAAGAGACCATTTCTCTTCAAATGTGCTATCATCTTTGGTTTCCATTCATCATAGTTGAATGGAGAAATAGGATCATAGTTGAATGGAGGAGGATAGATTTCTTCTGAATACATTGAAGCTATAGAAGACTTGCAAAAAAAATATAGAATAACTGCAACTGCTACTGCTGCAAAAATGCAAAAACTGTTGCAACTGCTGCACTCGAAATCTTGGTAATAACCTGCAAAAAACTCTCAAGAATGGAGATAAACAATACTCTCAACATGCTCTGATACCATGTGAAAATCCTCACAGCAGATCTAAGAGATGATGTATACCTCACAAGAGTAATTATGATTAAGCAGGAAAATAGAAGAAGAGTGAACAATACAGTATAATGAGCAACAGAATAATATGGTACAGTAGAACTCGGATAGAAGCAATAATACTTCACACACACTAGATTATTAATCACAAATGGACATATAAATAATACAATGCATGAGGAATTCGAATGCCTAAGGTGGCAATTCGAATTAGCCTTCATGGAGTGATCAAAGGATCAATGGAGTGTCATCGGAGCACTACTAGTATCATCGGAGCACAATTGGAAGTCTTCATCATCATCAGTGGAGTCATCAATGCTCAAGTAACTGTCAACCATCAGTCAAACTAACTCTGGTAGGTGGAACTGAGTGTAACTCAGTGTAACTGAGTGTAACTGAGTGTAACTAAGTGTAAACTGAAGACAACTGGACTGGTAGGTGGAGAAGGGCGAGTTGCTCCCTAAAATCAAGGAAGAAGGGCGCATTAAGCAACTGGAGGGCTAAAACTGAATAGTGAGAAGCTCCTGGGGGCTGGCTAACTGAGGGCTAAGTGTTGGACTGATGACTGGGATGCATCCAAACCCTAGAATGCATGCAAACTCTAAAGGTGCATGCATGACTGAAAATGTAAATGATCAAAATACTGGTGGGACTAGGATGGAGAATATCCTAACAATTTCAAAATATTATAAAACAAATTTATTAAAATATAAGCATTTTATTTTCATTATTCGTATATATGCCATATAATGATGGTAAGATGTCAACCTTAAACGAAACAATAATTGTATATTAATTAAAACGGACAGTATCTTTGTAAATAGTTATTTCGATAAATTGTTAATATTAATATACGTTTTAGTATATGCAACTTGAAACCATATTTTCTTGGTAAACAATGTATCTTTCTTAAATAAACAAGTGGAATTGCTAAAATAATAATAACAAGGAGTCCCTGCCTAAAAGTAACAATAGTTTATGATCAATAATTGGATGGTCCAGCTACGAACAATAGTAGTTTATTTTTTTAAATAAACAAGTGGAGTTGTTAAATAACTAGCATAGAGCCATCTTAAACCCGTATCTATCAAGCACCGAGAGGGATCCAATTTCTTGAGGTGTATTTCTTTTTTTAAATTTAAACTCAAGAAATTTGATCTCTCTTGATTTATAGATCCTGGTTTACGTTTTAAGTGTATATTCTATAAACGAACATCTATTTTTTAATTACTTTTCATAATATTTTATTTTATAAACCAACATGGATTTTTTTAAAATATTCTCTATAATTTTTTATTTTATGAACCAACATGAATTTTTTTATTTATTTTTTATTTAAAAAAATTATTTTTTTCGTTTTATTAAATGTAACTCTACATGTAATGCTAGATCATACATGTTACAACATCTTCCCCCATACTGAGCTGTAGAGCACCTCATTTCATTCAGTGCGAGTCCCTGTCTAAAAGTAACAATAGTTGTTAAATAATAATAGTAGTTTATCTTTCTTAAATTAAAAAGTGAAGTTGTTAAAATAATAATAACGAGTCCCTGCCTAAAAGTAACAATAGTTTATGATCAATAGTTGGACGGTCCAGCTATGAACAATAGTAGTTTATCTTTCTTAAATAAACAAGTGGAGTTGTTAACTAATAAAAGGAATCCCCGCTTAAAAGTAATAATAGTTTATGATCAATAGTTGGACGGTCCAGCTATGAACAATAGTAGTTGAACTAATTACTTTCTACTTGTATGAGCTAGGTTGAGTAATGAATTCATGTTTTTAGATTTAAATTATTTATTGTTTTTTTCATTGTTAATTATAACATAAAATGTACTAAAACTGTGTTTTATTGTTTTTTTTCACTATTAATTATAGCATAAAATATACTAAAACTGTGTTTAATAGTAATTGAACCAGTTTTTATATCGGTGCCTAATGGAAGATCTTATGCATACCAAGTAAAGTTTTAACATGACTGTTTATAAATGGTATGTTTGAAGTGTACCTAAGATGCTTCAAATCACTAACTAATAAGAGAGTGGTCTTTTATAATTAAACTTGATACTACATTTAGAACTGCAGAGTAATGGTAAGTATGTTTTTTATTGAAGATAAGTTTAGAACCTTTTGAATATTAGAACCACAAGTCTCTATAAGTCCCATAATTCTAAAATGTAATCTCAAATATTTATTAATGACATGCAAATGGAAACATCAAATAGCATCACACATCTAGCATACGGTCATATGTGTGTTTTGCTTGAATTAAATTCTCTAGAGCATTAACTTGTGCTTTGATTGAATTAACTTTTTAAAAGTGGAGTCCCCAAAATGAACAACTTTTTCCATGGATTTATTTATTTATGTTTATGTTTTTACATTTCATTTTAGGGTAAGAATTATTCGTCACTAGTTAGTCGCCCATTGCTTAATGAAATTTTAAAAAAATGGGATCACTAGCTTAAATGAAGTTCTAAAAAATGGGATCACCAAAATGGACAAGTTTTCCCAGACACGGTTGCATTAGTACTTTTTTTGAATTAAGTTTTAAAAAATGAGGTGATTCATCTGTAAACAAACTTAGTTAACAACGAAGTCGTCTAAAAGTTTGACAATTTTGCCTCGTCTCGTCAAAATTTGGTCGAAATTTGGCGATATGAAATTTAAATATTTGACGATTTGTGTTGATTAAATCATTATTTTGAACATCTAGATAAATTCAACACCTTAAAAAACCCCAGAGCATCCAAATTATGCAGGATTAATACTGTTATTTGAAATTCTAAAAATTCTATGTCGAAAATTTGTGTCTAAAAAACAATTTTCTCGCGAAGTTTTATACAACTCGTTTTTCTTTGAAGATTCTCCACAAACATCAGGGAAAACAAAAATACAACTTTTGCACTGCACCGTAATGAAGCAAATAAAATTATTAGGAACCATTTACAAGTGTCAAAGTTCCCTGCAGCCTGGAATATTCCTGTCACATTGTTTGACATTATCCTTTATCCACTACAACCAAGCTACGCGTGGCTGTACTATATGTTCCCTTACTTTAGTCCCAATGAAATCCAACCGACATTTGTCTATCATAATCTGTGCTTAGGTTAAACATGTCATAACCTCGTATTAACTATTCACTACCTCTTAGTAACTGTTGGTGCGACAAATTATCAAACTATTATCTCGAGCCCATGTTTCCATTCCGAAGAGAGCAAGGATTTATGCTGACAAGTTTGAAAGAAACATGATTGTATCTTTGTGACTATTATCTTATTATTTAAACCGAATAACTATATTAATCCCAACACTTTTTATTTGGTTCCGCATAAATGATATAATTTGGGTGCAAGAAAATTCGTAATTTCTGCAGTAGGTCTGATTGGTTGCATTCCATATGGTTGTGCCATCAATATAGTACCCAGTGGTACTTGTTCTGAATCATCGAACGAGCTTGTAAGGGCATACAATGAGCTACTAAGGGATTTGGTCGTTGAACTCCATACAAAATTCGTTGGAGCATTCTTCGTTTTTTATTCCACCGAAGACGACCATGGGGTGGAGCAATCTTCGTTTATGCAAATGCTTATAATAATTTTTCTTGACATCCTAGCTATTCCTCATCATGAAATCGCTAGTTCTAGACACACTTACAATTAGTTGTAAGAGTTACAATGCAAGATCACAAAAAGTAAGGAAAAAAAGGGGTAGGATTGAAGAAGTTTAACAAATATTGGGAATGTGTACTCAACCTCAATACTTTGGGTATCATTAGACCATTGATTTATGGGAATGGGATCATTGGACCACTAGAGAGGCTATGATGTACAATGGACATGTTTGAGACGAGTATGATATATTCTGGTGTGAGTTCCTTGTTAACATGTTCTATTGGTTGAAGCGGTTGGAGGAATCCCCTTAATATGATCACAAACATAGGATAATAGTTCCATGGACTATTGTGAACTTCATTGCCTAGCAATAGACTGAGCATGTGCTTTCACACATGATAGATTTCTGGATGAATCTGAAAAGTTTCATTGTAGAGTTTGATGTGGAAGCATGACAGTCTTTCTCTAAGGCAGAACAAGAGTTTAGAAAGGAGAAACGGGGAATACTGTTAGAAGGAGATCCCAATTTGGGTGAAGATGTTGTTGGTGGTGGTGGGGATGTTTCCTTTCACACCAGTTCTGATGGCAGTGTAAACACCTTGTGTTTGGGGTGGTTGGATTGGTTAGATTCGTCTAGAGGAATGACATTAGAAGCAAGATGGGGGGAGAAGAGTTTAATGCAAGGGATGAAAAGTGTCTTAGAATGGTATCCATAACGAATAGTTGGTGGACACACTAGATGAAAGCAATCCACCTAAAAAGTAGTCACGATGTCATTGATGTCTTCTTGGAGAACCTGCAAAGCAATACACAGATTATTCACTATGACAAATCCCGGTTCTTAGATTCCAGGTTAAGGAAACATCCACTAAATCATCATATGCCAAACCAAGTTTCTCAAGGGATCAATGAAACCAATACTTGGATCGATCCATGCGACACCTCCCTTGACGCTGCAACGGTGAACTGTGGAGAAAACATGGGAAAAATACATGAGCGAGCAACCAGACAAGAAGCACACATAATGGAAGGAAAAAATTACCAAAAGTATGATCTCTATTATCACAACTCTGTTCCTTTGTCTGTTCATTTGTTTGGTAGTGATAATGTTTATCCAACACGGGCGAAAGAAACAAGCTAAGGAATTTGAAGCGACTAAAGAAGAGGAGGATCTGGAATATGGACGGGCCCAGACAAGGTTACAAAGTTATATGGATGGACCAGGACAGGGTTACAAGGTTGCATGCAACTTGCCCCGCAAGCCGGAATCTAGACATGCACATTACCTCAGCATCAAAGTCTCACGACACAAGGTTACAAGGTTGCATGCAGCGATGACACGACGTTGCTACAAGTAAAGGCAGCTATGGTTTTAAGCATGTACCAATTTCTTTTTCTACTGAATCTCCAAGCTACTAAAAATTTAATGTTACCAAGTAATGCTAACTTGAGTTAGCATTAATCCACTTTGGTGTATGCAATATAATCCAACCACTCGAAGCCACAAATGAAAACAAATGAAAGTCGGGTAGGATAACATATCGCCTCTATATGAGTCCAAACAAGGCCTCTAAACCTATGATTGGCTTGTTTAGGAGAAAGAAAGAAAAACTTAGGATAAACTGGCTCCAAAGTAATGTTAGGATTGTCAAAATTTTGCTTGGGCGATTCCTATAGTCCCTCACCAGAGGCAGGGACTAATAAAGACAAAAAGAAAATTATAAGTGCAATAAAGAATAACACCAATGGGGATCCACAAGACAATTATTACGATGATAGGTGTTTCCAAAGTCTAGGGTTTAACAACTTGTGCTACTCATAATTGTTTCAGTTTACCACCAATGATGGAAGGGAATGCAAATTCAGTGAGAGGCATAGCCAGCATCAACCAATTATGCATATTCGTTCGATTCAATTAATTCACTAGTCAATGAACATTGATAAGCCACGAATTAAGTGCCACAAACAAGTTATATGTTACTTGTTCTCCATGTGTAATTGTAATCATCCGTTATTTATTCCTTAGCTACATGTTATCTCCCACCTCAATTACCTATTGTTTGTCACGAACTGCTCGTTATCCATGCATCAGCTACAAGTTATCCATCCATCAGCTAATAGTTATTTTTTATATTAATTTTTTTATAATTGTTTATTTCGATTTGAAACGACGACCATAAAATCAATTTGGACAATACACTTATCTCATTCTCCTACAATATAGGAAAAGCATAGGTGTCGGTCCACCCCAAATTATAAAATATAAACACCTATCAGTGTAATTAGCCTTTGTAGGGAAGGAGAAGCTAGTTCTTATAGGTGAAGATGTTGACAAGGGAAACGGTTTTTGACAATGAGAAACAATTTTGACAAGCAAGAGAGCCTTCTAGATCTAGTTTTCAACGTAAAAACAAAGCTAGAGGATGCCTTGCCAAATTTGATTTCACACATAGTTGTGAGGTAACCTTGACCAAAGTTGCATAGTACATCCAATATATGAAGAGCATGCAGTTATTGGAAACTTTATGGGGATATAATCCTTGGAGAAAGCTCTCAGTTATTGCACAAATGCTTTCAACCTTCATTTTTTTCTGAAGATGGATCCATTGGATTCTCAATATCATCTCCTTAGCTTTATTTTCCATCAACATCAATGGTTATCCCTCTGATCTCATTAATATTTCCTATGGAATTAGGAAAGGATATCTCATTTCCCCCTCCATATTCATTCTTATTGCAAGATGCATGAGGAGAAGTCTTAATAGAACTTCCTTTGAAGGCTTCCTTTGTGGCCTCAGCATACACAACAACCTAGGTCCTCTTTCGCATCTTAAATTTATGGGTGATACACTTCTTAAAATCCATTACTCCACTTTTGATGCCTTGGCATTTAAATCTATCATGAAATTCTTCCTCCTAGCCTCTATTATTATTTTCAATCACCTTAAGTCCCAGATCTTTTATCATAACATCCCTTTCATAACTAAACATAATATTACCCTTATTCTTGGATTCCAAATTGGTTATCTTCCCTTGCAATACCCCTAGTTGAAGACATTAGAGTGAAGAGGATGGTGGCAGGTGAGCATAGAGGTCAAGCAAGATAGGGAACCTTTACCCATTTTTATTCACTTCTCTTGGATGCTTCAGAAATCATGAATTGATTTTACGAGAGGTTCTATGAAATCATATAGTAGGATGGATTCTTTCTACACACACTAAAGAGCACTGTAAGGGTTGAGTACTCTGAGGGACTATTGAGTAGATAAAGAACATGCCTTTCTTGTGTTCTGTGGGGTAATTGAAGGGATTTCCATGGTCGGAATGGCTAAATGAGATGCCTATAGTGATTAGTGTTGAGAAGGTTGGCTAAGCATGAGAGAAAATGGGTTTTGGGCCGAGAGAGAGAAGTTTGTAGGTGTTTCCTTCACCCTGGTCACCTCATAGCCCGACTTTGGGGTTGTATCTGTACTTGATACCTATGGTTGGGTGGAAATCACTCTTACACAACCAATTTCTTGGATCTTCCTCTTTTAAAAGACAAGTATTTGTTGTTATCTGTGAAATTGAAAATTTATATTTACTTCTTATTATGAATATGATTATTTATGTGTGATGTGTGTATAAATATAGTTTCCATTCCACTATGTTTTATATTTATGTATCTGCACTTGCATTCTTTAATTTCTATCATACATGGGAGGCTTAAATTAGCTCTGAAATTGAATAATGGCCTCTATGGTGCCAAATTTTGAAACATGAAATTCATAACTACCCCATCATATAGCTAGAATGATGGTTGGGGATCCTATGCATTAAATATTGTGGTTATTCGTAGAAATGATAGATTTGTCTAAGGAAAATTTGGGAAAAAATCAGAATTGGTGAAAATCAACATTATATTAATTAATAGGAGTAAAACTACCAAATTGTTGGGTTCATAATGCTATTTGAAAGTTGAGGTATGATCAACGGTTGAGATCAAAACATGATCAATAGATCATGTGTATTCACACAAAACAAGGTGATCATGTCTTACCACTGGGTGGGGGGGAGGGGTCACCTCAAACGATTGAGATTAAATTGGACATGTGAGATCAATAGATCTTGTCCATTCTCAAGAAACAAGATCATCATGACTTACCATGGGGGAGGTCACCATGAACAAATGAGATTAAATTAGGCACGTTAGATCAATAGATCCTATCAATTCTCACAAAAGAAGGTGATTGTGACTTACCAGGTCATCACGAATGGTTAATTTTTCATCACAATCCCTTTAGATAAACTAATCGCATATGTTTTGTGCAAAGTAACACGATAGGGGCTTAACAAGAGGAGCACTTCAAAAAACAGCTACATTCTTGTCACATTGATGAGATCGAGAGTGGAGAATTCTTGTAGATCTTGGTAAAGGAAAAGGAAACAGATACATTAACTTGACATGAATGACCAAGTTCAATTTTAGGGTTAGGATCTACAGCTCAGATTCAACCGTAGGATTCCTTTTGTGAGGGTTAAATATTTCAATGGAGAATCCCAAGGGCATGATGACATGAAATTTAGGGTATGAGAAGTATGCCATGGAAGAACTAGAGAATTCCATGTATATTCTAAGTGGAGATGGTGCCACATCACCACTTTCCACATGACATGCCACATTAGTAGGATGGCATGTAACTATACAAAAAAAAACCATTTGGTCATAACAAGAGCAAATTAACTCAAAATTTGATGAAATTTTAGGTGTTTGTTTGCAATGAGGACTACAAAAATGCTAGAGAAGGATGGGCATCTTCAACTCCAGTTTTCATAAGTAAGAAATTAGTGACTTTTGAATATCCATGCCCAATCATTTACTAGGGTCCTTGTTGGGGATGGTATTTTGATAATGAAGTATTTGATTAGGCGTAGAGATGATCCAGGGTGATTTTAGTCAAATTCAAAGAGGTGTGGAACATAGACACATAAATATCCCAAAATCCACTATTTTGGATAACACTTTGGGGATTTTGAAAATCTTGCAGGAGGCAAAGGTGACCCAAGAACTCAGAATTGGAGTCTTTTATGATTTCAATATTTTACCTCCTCATCAATAAGAACAAATTTTTCCATTTAAATGTTTTCCATAAATGTTCAACTTGGGAGATAACAATTTTTGGAAAATATTCCAAGTCACAAAAAATGTAAAAAGGAGAGAGTAGTCAATTTAAATATATGATCAAAATTCACTAGGGCATTAGATCAAAGATTTGAAAGCTACTGGGTAATCCTTATCATAAGTATTATCGACACCCGATACAAAATAAATTGTGGTTCTCCATATATTTTCTTCTATAGGTGGATGACGTTGGTCCCAAAACTAAATGAACCTAAAAGAAAAGTGCAAGAATGGGCAAATTCGGTAAATTTGAAGGGTTGTAACTTTTAGCTCTAATATCATAATTAGGCATGGTTATAGTCATTGGAAAGATAGTCCCTAGGAAAAAAAATGCATTATCATATTTTGAATTATTTCCTTAGATATTCCCAAATTTGAATAGAAAATATCATGTAACCTTAATTTGACAAAAAAATGTCAATATGGGTAGTTTCTAGAATGCATGAAAATTAATTTTATAATTTTTTGAGGATGTAATGCAGCTAAAAAGTGTGCTTATATGAAAAAATTTACAAATAAATTACCATATCAAGGACAGTTAGGAATCATCATTCAAGATAGTGCAATTATAAAGGATTTGGTCTTGGTTGGGCCAAGAAAATTATCACCATGAATTATGCATGTGATTCTTATGAAGATGAAACAGATGACATGCGAGAGAATATACCTATTGAAAATGTAGAGGAAAAATATAATGGTTGTAGAAACAAAGTAACTCCTCCATATACTGCAGAGAACACAAGAATTCAAAGAGTGGAGTTACAAAGGTGTAGAGCATATAATGAAAGGCTCATTAGAGCTCAGGAGGAACATAACTAGCTAAATGAATCCATGCTCCAAATATTAAGAAACATAGATGAGGATGAACCATGGGAAAAACTCTAGGAGACATTCTCACAAGAGGTCCCACGACTCAAGAAGAGTTTCTATAAATACGACATATACACAAGAATTTTCTACTAGTGATTCATTTTCCTCTAAGGATTCCACCAACAATTCAAGCTCTTCAACTCACGGGAATAAAAGGAAGAGTCATTTCAAGGAAAAATCTCATGGAGAATTTTGGAAATCCAAACCCCCTACCTTTGATGGTAAAGTGAAATTTGGACAAGAAGTTGAGGCTTGGCTTCTTGGGATGAAGAAGTATTTCCAAGTCCATGACTACTCTAGGAGCATGAAGGTAAGAGTGTGTATAATTAATTTGAATGGTAGAGAATACATATGGTGGGATCACATTAGGTAAGTGAATAATATCTTATCTGTAAATTTCATGGATATTCCACTAGAACAACTTGTCACAACACATCTTACAAATTTCTACAAAATCCTATTTATGTAGTGTTTATTGAAGATTTAAGATTCATTGTTGTTATCTTAATCTCACTGAATGATAAATAAATGAAATCGAAAGGAAAATGGATAGATAAAAATAACACATCCACACAAATATCCTAAGATATAGCCCGGGAAAACCCACTATGGGGAAAAACCTAGCCAAAAATGAGGATGATGCCTTTCTCTTTTCTTCTCTAATATGTAATGCAAATACAAAGAAAGTGGTACTCTTTATGGAGTTACCTATGAAATTATGTACTATATGGATCTTACATAATCTCCTAATTCCTTTTTTATGATCTAATATGTATCTTTCTCGGTTATGGAACAATACAACGATAGCATAAGAATGGAACTCCCTTATTCTCTTAGTGGCCCAATATTTAGCAATGTCTTGATAGACATATCGAGCTAGTTTTAGGGTTTTTGCAAGCCTCAACTCTTGAATAGGGTTAGGGTTTTCGACCGTATAAAATGTTCTTGAAAATCGACACATGACTAGCTCCAAATGTGTTGGTAATGAGAGATGATGTGGAATCCATTCGTTACCAAGATGTTCAACATGATAGGTCAAATTATGGGAAGCATAACCTCTTCATACAAACTCCGATTGAGGTGATCTTTGTGTCCTCGGAAATATCTTGGAGTGTATAACAATGTCAAGGGATTATCAAATATGGTCATAAAATTTTGACCCCAGAAAACATTGTTTAATCCCTCAAACATGCCTCAGGAGGTTTCAGACCCTAATTGTGCAAAGTAAGACCCCCTAAAATGGGCCCTACAAGCAAACTCATCCATTCATTCCACCTAGAAAGCACCAATATATATAGATAGATAGATAGATACCACTTTGGATCCTACCTCCCCATTTTGGGAGGCATTTGGTCCCAAAAATCTTTTACTAAATGAGATGAGGAAAATTTTCCTCTGCCTTCTCTCTGAAGTACCATTTAGCCTTTCCTGGAAGTTGTCCCTTCAAACAAAATTTCCAAAGTTCATCCTATCCTTGTTTGGTTGTTCTAGATTTATTATGCTAACTCTACCTAATCCTTTGGCACTAAGTCCTTTACAAAAATTAATACCTACTCAGGTTCCTGGTCCAACACAGATTATTTAAAAAAAAAATGTCGTGTCCCTTACCTAGGGACCTTTGTCAAGACTTGGATCCTCCCCATCCCTAGGGGGTCTAAGAAATATCATTAAGGGAATTATTGGCTAGGGGTGAATTTTGGACACAAATTGCATTTAATTATTGTTCATTTAATTAATTCTGAGTTTGTATATTATTGAATAAGCATTTTATTATTAATAAATAATGTGTTGGCAAGTGGATAAGGTTAGGAGGGCGCATTGGGTCAAGGAGAACCCCACCTACTCAAGCTAAGGAGATAGAAACATCCACAAGTCAGCCAAAAGCAAGAAATAAGCAAAAAATCAAACAAAAGATGGAAAAAACTAACAAAAGCACAAAGCTGGAAAGTTTTAGAGAATGGAAAGAGAAATAAAATCCATCAGTTGGAAAAAGTAGGAAACATCCCATTCCAAGGAGGGCTCACTTGCCAATCTAAGTGAAAAGACAAAAGCAGTGAGGTCGACAAAGCAAGGAAACTTCTATCTCTCTCAAAGAATGCGCTCTCCCTCTCTCACATGTATGGGTTGGCTTGTGGAGGAAGCCACTTCATCTATAAAACAATGGATCCATCTCCCATTAAATTTTTTTTATCATTTTGAGAATTTTGCTTGAGAGCTCTGAGCTTCTCTAGTGTTGAGAGATGTGCCTCAACATCCTTGGGAGATGTGCCCCAAGTTCTTGACAGGTTTTTCAGTCTACTTCCAGAAGTTCATGTTGCTTCTTATCATATGTTTATCATCCATACTTGAATATTATACAGCCATCAGAAGAGATTCCATCATCCAGAAGTGCTTGAAGTGAAGACAGTGGTAGATCTAGTGGGGATAAAGCTCCCATCCTTGAAGGAGAAGTCTAAATCATTTGAGAGAGAAGTGCACTGCCCATGAGCTCTGTTTTGCACCTATATCAGCTCATCAATTAGATAATTAGATCTATCAGAGATCTAATCCTTATACCCTTCCTCCAACCCTTTCTCCTTCCCTGTGGAGGAAAACTAGTTGTTGGAGGCCTCCTGAGGCACTGTTGATGAAATTGTCTGTAATACTTCTTCCATTCTTGTGATTTTGACTTAAAAATATTTTTGATATGTTATAAGAGGTACTTACATGCTTACAACTGATATTTGAATTTTGAAGGTGATTTTGGCACTTCCAGTGATTGTAACTAGCTTCTCTAACTTTGTGGGAATTATAGTTAATGGAGGAGACTTGTAAAAACTCTCAAAATTGAGTTAGTATTTTAGTAATAAAATATATTGAGACTCATTACCTACTCAAGGGTCTACGTAAAGTAAAAGACAAATAAGTTAAAAAATATATCCATTATACTCAATCATCAATATTCTTATAACCATCATCCTCTAAATCATTTTCTTCAAAAGTTAAGATGCCTTTGTGAATGGAAAACGTTCTATTTAAAATACTTTATGTAATTGGAAGATTATTATGCCGTCCACCATTTTCCCTTGTCCTATACAACTTCTCTAATCTTGCTTGAGACAATTATAAGTAAGGGAATGTATGATTTAATAGTAATTAAATCAACAACCTTGATAACTAAGTCAACAAACACATTCAGCCAATAATATGTTAAATACATTTTTATAATTCAACGCATAAACAACATCAACACCCATGAATTATTCGCTTGACAAACATACACATACACTTATACGTGGGCAATAAGACAATAAGAAATCACACATAAGATGGAGACTTATATACGTGGTTCACCCCACTCTAAGGGCTACGTCCACCAAATGTTGCGTCATATGTATTTATCCAAAAAGTTTACAACTACAACATCATTGTTGCATTATACAAACATTTCACCTTCTCCAAGCCTCTCTGGAACGAGCTTTTTGACATTCCACGTTACATCAACTATTGCACGGGTATTCTCTGATAGAAATCTTAACATAGTCCATTCTAACATTAACACACACACTTCGACAGAGTTATCTTTATAGAGCTCCAAGCCAAGCTATGGCCACGCCCGAGTTGACCGAGCGCACACATTCTAAACTAATTTTAATACAGTCCCTAAAGAAAAGGGGATCGAACTTCCCTGCGCAGTTGTCCCTTCCCCTAAGCCATATGCACAAGGGTTTTCACACAACCCCGGCACTTTGCAAGTAGAAACTATGAAAAAAGTATACAGAGTGGGGATCCAGCCTACGACCGTCCCTTACCCAAACTCAACCAAACGTTATGCAATAACCAACGGGTATCACTATGGCTCAATCCCGTATGAAAAACATAAGCTACAACAAGCATTCATTAGAATGGGAATTATGCTAGCATATGCTTAACTCAACAAAGGTCAGCACACTAAAATAAAATTGGGGTTCACACTTGCATACGTTTAACCCACAACAGAGATCATTCCCGGTATTTTTCGCTGGCATGTAAAACTATGTACACAACATAAAGACAGAATCGAAAAGATCGCTAAATAGAGGACGAAGCATTTTTAAATGCAGAAACAGAAATCGGAAGCAGAACACTTGCCGATCTGTGCATTCTCGAAGTGGAGGACATAAATACACTCATAACAGGGTTAGGGTAATCGTAGCCCACCCCAAAAGTATAGCCAGTTTAACCAGCCTATAATAAAAAAATGATAATGTCCAATCCTCTAGTAAACCAGTACTTAAAGAAGTCCATCAGGGTTCGATACAATCACACGAAAGCAGACTACTGTGATTTCAACCAAAAATGGAAAAGTATAAACAGTTCATTGCGAAAACCATAGGTGAATGCATCTAATCAAAGGATAACGAAATCCGTCAGCAATTAGCCAGAGAGTTGTTGCGCGACCCATAGATGAATGCCCTAATCGAGGATTCATACAACAATTATATATATAATACAGAGCCATGAAACCAAATCATGGACAGACTTCTAATCAACGGATCCAGCAAAATTAGCAGAGGAATGATACGGAATTAACCAAGCAATCTAGCATGCGAGGATCCATGCAACAAAATATATAATACAAGAAAGGAAATAGGGCTCAATGTCTACGGCTATTTTCCCAAAACATCATGATGCAGAACAATAAAACATTTCCCAACAAATGCAGACTTCCCGGACATTTACCAACAGAAAGCAGTTTATTTAGCCTAGAACTATGAACCAGAAAGGGATTGGATTTTCCGCCTTCCCAAGGTCCTACGCAGACATTTTTTAAAAGAAAAAAATAGAGTATCATAAACATGAAACTAACAATAGGGGGTAGAGCCTCTCGGCTCCCCCTCCACGCGTCTATAGCAAGATAGTAAGGCAGAATAGGATCGGGCTTTCCGAAGCCGTCCCTTCCCATTCCATGCAACCCTTCGATCCCCCAAAACACTCCAATCCAAAACGTTTAAGTAGGTGAAACTTACTCCCTCCTTCCCCCCTCCTTCCCCCCCCATATCGCAGTTTAGAAAGTTCGAGCTCTTAGTTAAAAGACAAATGGCGTGGTAGCAGGGATTAGTGTGCCATCTAGTGGCAGCTGGCGAAGGTAAGTCATCGACGTGTTTCCCCAAGGAGAAAAAGTCGGAAGTGAAGGCAATCGGCAGCTCCACCATGGAGAAAACCATCTTACCACATTCTCGAATGCTCATGAGTTATCTAAGATCCTCGGTTTTCCTTTATAACTGTTTATTATTCTTTTAAAAGGTATTTGCTTGTATGTGAGTATACTTTACTCATATCCAAAATGGATCATAAATATATATATTTATTCTATATATATATAGAATTTACATGCTTGTTTGAACTTTCCCTTATATATATATATAATTTACATGTCTCATTAACTCTTATAACCACGTGCACTATAATTAATTTAAGAGTTTAATCAAATAGATCAGTTAAGTCACCTTTAGCTCAAGCTTTTCTAATAATATCCGCAGATTATAGGAATACTTGTTTCCCTATAAGTTGAGGGTAACCCCTCCTCGATAGTATTTTCATTAAAAGTCTTAGATAGGTATGTAGTTAAAAATTCTCTTTCTTACATATGAAGGAATAATTCATATATATACAAAGGTATAACATGGTATGGTTCTCCTTTACGCCCCATGATTAGACTCCCCAATGATATACATATATCATTAATAACCTTTTGCGGATCTTGTTTATATATATATATATATATAACTTTAAAAGAGAGGAATGCAAATCCTTTATTTTCAAGGGAATATTCTTAGGTTTTTAACTCTCTTTCTCTCGGAATCTTGTTGGAGATAAGACTAATACGTAAGTTTATTTAAGGTAATCTTTATGTGTCTTTCCCACATGAGTTCAATAATAATAATAATAATAATCCTTGATCTCAGTGAGGACTATCTAAGTGATACTTATCCTATGTTTTTGAGTAAGCATTAGAGTTTACTTCTAACTTGTATTAATAAGTTACTTGCTAGAATTTAAGACGACATCTAAGATCCAGTAATTTGTTACCTTGCTTTTTAAGTGTGTACTGACACCAAGATGTCACCCTTCATCTACGTCTTAGACCTTCATGGCTTCCTAGCCAGTCCACCTCACTCCCATAGTGAATTCAGTTACTAGTCGTTTAGTAGCGTTATTGCCTTCATTCTCCTCGGTTTACAATTTACGACTTAGAAATTTACTGCATAGCTACAAGGTTTACTGGTGGGACCTTGTCCTTGAGCTCCTCACCAGTAAACAAGTACAATAAATAATTGTATTTACAAAATAATTAGGGTAAAAAGGAGGGATGTTACAAGACTTAATACTTAAGAGATATTTATTAACACTTCAGATTCGATCCTTTGTGTTAAATTAAGTTATAACAGATCCATTAATGTCTGAAAAACAAATTATGACATTTTTTTAATGAGTTATTACCCTTCAAATCTCAAGACTAGCTCATTGAGCCTCATTTATTAACTAGTTTTAGCAAATCTTCTTGTATGTTGCACACTTGAAGTATTTATATGATATAATGCTTATATGTAATCATAGTAACACTAATAAATACCCCCATTCTCTATTCCTGAGGTTTTGGGTGCATTACATCTTGTTTGGAAAAGCATGGAAATCTCCTACTTGTGCAATCCCCAGTAGCGCCCTTGACTAGTTTGCCTCCAAATCCATCTAAAACCTCCCAAAATATTATGAGATATGCTCCATTATATTTTACTGATATTATTGACTGAAAATAACTCCTACTGCCATCCAGAATCAATCCCCAGTCTAGTATGCATATGTTGGAAGCCCAGGAAGCCTCAAAGTAGGCAACAAACTTCTCTGTTGTTGAAAAGTGAAAGGCTCCAGTACCTTGTGCATAGGACTCACTATTCAGACCTAGCTTGTCTTGCTACTGCACATTTTACATATAAATTCTAGAACCAAAAGTCATCCTTGCCATCCTTGATCAGTGAACCAGTACTCCTCACTTACACCTTGCACACCTTAAAGAAAATTATAAAAAATTGTTAGTTAAAATCCTGATCAATTTGGAAGCTGGAGATAGTATTATAGCCAATTCTTGGCTGGGATATTACAGTTTCATATTTTATGTTAGCACTTTTCCCATCAGGCCAACATTTATTAATAAACCCTAATTATTAACTACATAAAACAACAACAAGGATGCTTCCATAACTATATGAAGCATTCTGCAACACATAACAACAACTAACAACAAAATATCATGAAACCAAGACATAATAGATATGAAACTAGCTCAAATATGCTTTATTCATTATAAAAATATTGATTGCATATTCCTCCCTTGCCCTTGGTGGGAAAGGGAGTTGTGGAACTCCCTCCTTGACCTTTATATATGAACCTACCACTTATTATTACTTGGAGAGGGGTTTCAATACAAACTCCTTACAAAATATGATATATCAATGACCTCTCAAACCCTATATTTATCCCATACCCGGTGGAGGTGGGCAATAAATGCTCCACTATCTCCACTTACATTATAAATCACTTTTATATTTAATATTAAGTATTTTTCTATTCAATTTTGACCTTAACTAATTCATTTATGACCATAATCTTGAGCACAATTCCCTCTTGGTTGTGTTTGCACACAACCAGGGCCCAACAACCCCCCACCACTATTGATTGACTTGTCCTTAAGTCAATAGATATGGAATAGCATTGGCATACATATATCCAACTATCTAACCTTTTCATTGCTTCATCATCCTTCAAGAACAACCTTCTCACATCCTCTTCACTTTGGCCAGCTCCTCAAACATTTTCACTCTTCTTGAACCTATCACAAATTCCTCATGATAGAAACCTATATCATGGATATCCCTATGGTCGTCAATCCATCTTACCAGAATGCCTTGCATGTTATCTTGGTCAACCATCAAGTCTATTAGGAATGGATGTTGTATACATGGATAACCCTAATGAACAATCTATCAAAACTATATGTATCCTATAGCTATTTGAATCTAATCATATATCTTCAAACTTAGTTGCATGACTCTCACTTTCCATATGTACTCATAACTGGTATTTTGCTACTAACAATTTATCCATCATAAACTCTAACCGCAACCTACCAAAACGATCCATCCACTTAAAATATGGTGCAACCACCAGGTTGATTGGGTCTTATAATCACACTTAGAAACAATCATCCCAAGCTGAAATAAATATACAAGATTTGCAAGTGGAAACAAGATGCACTTGGTCTACCACACCCAAGTGTGGTTCTACCATGCTCCTTGCAATTGATTACATCATCCCGCTAAATTTATCTCTCCATAAACATCAAACATAAGGAAAAATATAGCTATGATATTGGGTTCCATCCATCATTATATTGTCATTACTTTGAGTGCAAAAATCCCAAGTTCCATAACATGCCATAAATTTTTCTCTACATTCCACAACATCCATGATTATTCCGCAACTCTCCAAGACCCAACAATAATCCTTCTGCGAATTCCATGGGCATGGGATTTGAATCTTTGTCATTGTTCACAAGTATGTATTCAACCTTCTCTTGATCATCCATGTCCCAACATAAAAACTGAATCTTCCCATAATTAGTGTTAAAATTGAAGAGTGTGAATCCAACCCCAATCGTAGGCTCATATTTCTTCTTGACTTCACACTTCAGTAACTTATCATAAGGATTCAATGTGAACCATTTTCCTTCTGTATCTCAAGTTTCTCTATGATTTTAATCATGATACCAAGTCACAGGGAAACATCACAACCTTGTCGAAGAGAGAGCATTACTCTTGAGTTTGTTGTCTAGTGGAAGCCGTTCCATAAGTATATGAAAATATTCCTTATTTTCCAATGATAGAACTCATAAGACACTATGATTCTATTGTTGCATTATCTAGTCTGAAGTTCCGCTCCTTTGGGATTTGGAAAAAAACCCTCATTTGATTTCCCAAATCGACATTGCTGCCAAAACCATAAACAAATGGAACGAAAAGGACCAATTCACAACTACTTAAAAAATACTTCCATATTATTCTGGACTATTCACGGTTGTAGGAATCTTCAAAATGATGAATTAGAAACCATATGGGGACAAATGCATGTAAACAATATTCATAGGATGCAATCTCTATCTATCTATGTGCATAAGAATGATGGTGGCATTTTGACATGTATTTCATCTAAAACCAACCATGGTTACAACCAAAACCCTTTTCACGATGCGTGTTTCAAGAAATCACACATGGAGGGTTCCCACAACTTCATATCTTCATGAATTATGGGCACATTCAGGTGGGTTTTCGCAACATCAATTCTTTAAATTTGCAAGTGCATTTGAATGCTACATATCTATTTTCTTTGAAAAGGTGAGTTGACTATAAATCTTATGCCTAGGAACTCGCAGTTGTACAACATAGCCATAGATATCAAGATCGAAATTGATTATAAGTGTGCACCCATACCCATACCAGAAGCCCCATTTGTTTGATCATTAAAGAAGATTTGAGAAGTATACTCCATTCTCTAGCCCATGAAAATAGATATAGATGGTGTAATGGAAAATATTCCCAAACAACGAATAAAACATTAGCCCTCATCCCATCCCCTGCATAGAAATCTTCCAACCGAAGGTTAAACTGGTGATCCTTCTCCCTTGCCACCGATGACACCTAGCTAGGGAAGGGAAGATGCCTAATCGCAATTCCTGGTTGTTGCAAATTGTTAGCACTTTTCCCATAAGTCCAACATTTATTAATAAACCCTAATTATTAACTACATAAAACACCAGCAAGGATGCTTCCACAACTACTTGAAACATTCGGAAACAAATAACAACAACTAACAACAAAATAACAGGAAACCAAGACATAATAGATATGAAACTAGCTTAGATCATATTTATTCATTATAAAAATATTGATTACATATGCCTCCCTTTTCCAAGGAGGGCTAGGGGTCATGGAACTCCCTCCTTAACCTTTTTTTATGAACCCACAACTCCTTCACGAATCAGATAGGGGTTTTGATACAAACTCCTTGCAAAACATGATATATCAATGACCTCTCAAACCCTCTATTTACCCCATACCTGATGGACGTGGGAAATAAATGCTCCATTATCTCCACTTACATTAGAAATCACTTTTACATTTTATCCCCAATATTTTCCATTCAATTTTGACTCTAACTAATTCATTAATGACCATAAGCTTGAGAAAAAATCATTCTTGGTTGTGTTCACACACAACCAAGACCCAGTAGGCCCCCACCACTATTTCTTGACTCGCCCTCGAGTCAATAGATCTGGAATCACATTAGCATGCAGATGTCTAACCATCTAACCTTTTCACTCTTCTCAAACCTCTTCACTCTAGCTCAACCTCCTCAACCTCTTCTCTAGTGTAGCCTCCTTACTTGGCCACATCCTCCTCAAACTTGTCATGAATTCCTCATGTTGGAAACATGTATCATAGATCTCCCTATGGATATCATCCCATATTATCAGAATGCCTCAAATTCTATCCTGGGAAACCACCACGCCTATTAGGAATTGACGTTTTATATGGGGTTGAACTTGATAAAGAGTCTGTCAAAACTACATCTATCCTACATATATTCTAATCTAATCATATTGAGTTCGATCTCTTATGGGATCCCTTCCATAATTATATGATATCCTTCCTTATTGGTCAATAGTATCACTCACAAAACATCATGGTTTTATTTCCATATTCTCTGGCCCGAGGTTTATCTCCTCTGGGATTTGGACAAAAACCCTCATTTGATTTCCCAAACCGAGATTACATACCAAAACTAGAAACCAACGGAACCAAAAATACCACCCCATAACTACTTAATAAAAAATTCAACCCCAATAAAAAATGCTTATGCGTTCTTCTAGACTACCGTAGCTCTAGGCATCTTCAAATCGATGAATCAAAAACAATATGGGGACGGATGCTTGCAAAAAATATTCATAGGGTGCAATATTTATCTTTCTATATGCACAAAAATGAATGCGGACTTTTGACATGTCTTTCATATGAAACCAAGCATGACTAAAACCAAAACCCTTTTCACTATGGGTGTTTCAAGATCTCACACATGGAGGGTTCCCACAACTTCATGACTTATGGGCACATCCAGATGGGTTTCCACAACTTCAATTCTTCATATTTTCCCGCGTGTCTAGATTATACATATCTATTATCTTTGAAAAGGGGATGTGACTATAAATCTTATGCCCAGTAACTCGCGGTTGTACAACACAGCCATAGATATCAATATCAGCACCTATTACAAGCGTTGAAAACTATACCCATACTAGAAGCACCATTTGTTTGATCAGTAAAGCATATACGAGAATTATACTCAATTTTTCATCCCGCAGAAACATATCTAGATGGTGCAATAAAAAATATTCCCAAACAATGAATAAAATGTGTGCCCTCATCGCATCCCTTGCCTAGAAATATTCCAACTCCAGATTAAACTAGCAATCCTTCTCCCTTTTCGCTTCTGCCACCAGACCAGGGGAATATGTTTGATCACAATTCTCAAATGGTGCAAATTTTTATCACTTTTCTCATAAGGACAACATTTATTAATAAAACATAATTATTAACTGCATAAACCAACAACAAGGATGCTTCCACAACTAGCTGAAGCATTCTGCAACACATAAAAACAACTAATATCAAAATAGAATGAAACCAAGACATGGTATATTTGAAACTAGATCTAATATGTTTTATTCATTATAAAAATATTGATTACATATACCTCTCTTTCCCATGGCAGGAAATGGAGTGTGGAATTCCCTCCTTAACCTTTCTTTGTGAACCTACAACTCATTTATGACTCAGAGAGGGGTTTCAATACAAACTCTTTACAAATAATGATATATCTATGACCTCTCAAACCCTCTATTTAATCCCATACCCAATGGAGGTGGGCAATAAATTTTCCACTATCTCCACTTACATTAGAAACACTTTTGCATTTAATCCCCAGTATTTCGCTATTCAATTTTGACCCTAACTAATTCATTTATAACCATAACCTTGAGCACAATTCCTTCTTGGTTGCATTCGCATACAACCGAGACCCAATATTTTCCACATTCATTAATGAGTAGATGCCCATATATGTTAAATTCTTTATCTTAATGCAGAATTATAATAGAACTTGAAATCACTAAATAATAAAAAGCATAAGCATTCACATGAGACACAATATTTATCCTAGGGAAACCCTCTAGTACTTGAGGGAGAAAACCCTAGCAAAATCTTGCTTAGAATATTGATAGATAGCAAAGAATGTCTTTATAATAATCATATTACATCAACCATCCTTGGTGCATTATCAAAGAGAAATACCAAGCACCCCTAGTGCAATCACAGAGAAAGAGAGAAGAGAGAATAATAGAAGAACCCAACAGTTGATTCTGCACTAAGACCAATTCACAATTTTGGTCACATGCACACTTCCTTCAAGAGATATTCGCTCTTCACCTTGATTTCATCAAAGACTGCATTACAAGTGTATCATACATCTCATTCTTGTTTAATTTATAGCCTTCTGACTTCAATATGAACTCACCTTCTAACTACTTGCTAGGTCACTTAGTTAGGTTACTAACTCAAGTGTCGTAACTTAAGTGTCGTCATTTAGTTTAAATCAAGTGTCGTCATGCAAGCATTTAGTTAATTAGATCTTCTACTTTAGGATGAATTCTCCCTTCAACTGGATGCTAGACCACTCAAGTGTTGTCTTTTATTTTATATCAAGTGTCATCATGCAAATACTTAGTTAACTCAAGTGTCGTCATGCAAACACTTAGTTAACTCAAGTGTCGTCATGCAAACACTTAGTTAACTAGATCTTCTTTGTTATCACTTAGTTAACCCTTTTAACTGAAGTCTTTCTTGTTAACATCACTAAAGTAAACAATTTGAGTTTTCTCTTAATTAACTAAAGTCTTTCTTGATCACTGAAGTGAACAATTCGAGTTCTCTTTTATATTTATCTCTTGTCTTATTTGCATGATCCACTTGTGCCATCTTTACTTTATTTATCATATCAAATATACTAAGAAGATTCTTTCAATGATGTGATCATCTTGTTTTACTATCGTTCCAAGTGGTCATATGCTAAATTAATTCACTCTAGAGGTGGCCAGTCTCTAGAGGAGACTCAATATCTCAACCATGGTTAGTAGTACATCACACACCATTCATGCTTTGATATGCAAAGAATTACCTCAACACATGAGGATCTGTCTTGACACACAAGACATATCCTTGACAAGCAAGACTATACAACATCATCACTTTTACATACAAATAAATTACCTCAACACGTGAGGCTTAACCTTTACACATAAGGCTTAGTCATACTTGAGTCCAACTCAATAATCTACTCCAAGTTTCCCGATTCCAACTCAGGCTCCTCGACACACGAGGCTGAATCCTAGTGCACAAGATTGACTTGGAGAATGACTCATGATAATGTAACTTTAACACTCCCTCTTAGTGATGGAGGCATTCTCTACCATACCAAGCTTGTCTCGGAAGTACCTATACTCCTTGAAGGACAAAGGCTTAGTCAACATATATGATATCTTCCATCAATAGCAATGTATTGAAGTCTTACGGAACCTCTCTGGACCATGTCTCTAATGTAGTGGTATTTCATGTCAATGTGTTTCGACTTGTCATGAAACACATGGTTTTCTAAGAGCTTAATGCAGATCTGATTTCCAAAGTGAATGACAGTAGTCTCAAGCTTCTCACCAAACAACCCAACAAGTAGCTTCCTAAGCCACACAGCTTCTTGGTAGGCGGGTACTAGCTGCAATATACTCTACTTCTGTAGTACTCTGGGATACTGATCCCTGCTTCCTGCTAAACCAAGAGATCATAGCTGATCCCAAGCTAAAACAAAATCCAGATGTACTATTTCAGTCCATAATACTACCACCACAGTCAGAGACAGCATAACCAAGTAGCATCACTCCTCCACTGGAAGCATATATGATTCCATAAGTAATAGTACCTCGAAATTATCTAAGAACATGCTTGGAAACAACCCAATGTCTATGTATTGGCTCAAACATGAAATGCCTCAAGATACTCACTACATAACATATATCTGGTATGTATCAAATACACCAAGGAACCAATGAGTTCTCTATACATAGTAGTATCCACCAGATCCGATCTCGAATCTTACTCATGTAGTTTCTTCATATTAGAAACCATTGGTGTAGACATGGATTTACAATCCATCATACCAAACTTGCGAAACACATCAACTATGTACTTTCCTTCTGAAAGAAAGATATCATCTTTCCTTTTCCAAACTTCTAGACCAAGAAAGTAGTGCATAAGACCCAAGTCTTTCATTTCAAACTCACAAGTGACCTCCCTCTTGCACCGAGCTATCTATTGTTCCTCTCCAGTAAGGAACAAATCATCAACATAGAGAACCAAGATCAGTGGTTGGTTCTTCACAACCTTGAAGTACAGGTTGGGTTCAAATTCACTTTTGGAGAAGCCCAAGCTTTGAAGATAGCTATCAATCCTCGAATACCAAGCCCTCGGGGCCTACTTAAGCTCATACAAGGATTTATTAAGTTTGCATACATGGGGAATCCTTCCCATGAACTACAGACCCCTCAAGTTGTTGTATGTATACTTCTTCCTCAACTTCACCATTGAGAAAAGGCAGTGTTCATATCCATCTAGTGAAGATTCCACCCTATAACTAAGGCAAGTGAAATCAGGGCTCGAATAGTAGTGTACTTGGACACGGGAGCGAATGTCTCATCATAGTCTATTCCTTCTTTCTGTGAGAAACCACGAGCCACAAATCTTGCTTTATATTTTTCAATACTTCCATCAGTTTCATGTTTGATTTTATAAATCCACTTGGAAGTTAATATTGACTTCCCTTCAGGTTTAGGAACCACTTTCCACACATCATTCTTTATGATGGATTTGTATTCTTCCACCATAGCATCTTTCCATACATGTTGATTAGAAGCTTCCTCATAGGTGGTGGGTTCTAAATCACTAATGTGACTCATCTATGATACATATCCTGAATATCTTCCAGGTCTCCTTTGCTCTTGGAATGTTCCTAATGGTGTTTCATGTTTTTCTGCCTCTTGGATAATGTCTCGACACCAATCAAATATCCTCTTAGCAGGAGGCTCATCAAGTGATCTTTCTACCAGTTCTACTGGCTCTTTAGGATCAAGCAAATGTAAGGACTCTTCTAGATTCTCCCTCTCAACATCTAAAAGAGGAGAACCAGAACCTGGATACTCCATCATGGGAGTCTCATGCTCCTCCATAACTGAATCACAATGAAGTTCTTTAGAGTTCTTGAGGCTAGCCTCTTAATGAAATGTTACATATCTGCTTACTTCAATGTGTATTTGACCTAGAACATAGATCCTATAAGCTTTGGAGGATTCAATATATCCAACAAATGTGCCTTCTCTCCAGATGGATCCATCTTTGTCCTCTTCTATTTTGGCTCATGAATGTAGACAATATAACCGAAAATATTCAAGTGTCCAACATCTGGTTTTTCACCAGTGAATACTTCTTCAAGGGTATTTTCTCCTGGATAGCATGAGCACTTATGTTCTATGTATAAAAAACAGTGCTAGAGGATTCTTCCCATAAGGAAGTGGGAAGATCATGATCACACATCATAGCTTTTGCAGTCTCACAGATTGTTCTATTTTTTCTTTCAACAACCCCATTCTGCTAGCGGTTGTAAGGTATGGTCAATTTTTTTCTTATCCCCGCCTCCTGACAGAAGCTAATAAAGTCATGAGACTCAAACTCTCCTCCATTATTAGATCTCAAAGAATGGATGTGCTTTCCATTTTGATTCTCAACCAGTGCTTTAAACTATTGAAACTTGTTGAAAGTTTCACTGTTTTCCTTCATAAAATACATCCAAGACTTGCAAGATATGTCATCTATGAAAAGCACATAATATAGATAACCACTCAAGGATCGTGTAGACATGGTACCACATAGATCTGAATGGATCAAATCCAGGATCCCTTTATATCTTTTAGTACTATTTGGAAAGCTTTTCTTGATGTTCTTACCAAGAGCACAACCTCTACAAATAACATCTTTCTCATATTGAAATGCAGGCATACCTTTTACCATCTTATGTAAGCCAAGTAGCGCTTTGAAATGAAGATGACCAAGCCTCCTATGCCACAGTTCAGAAGGACTAATTGTGTCATGGATTATGGCTTTAATTAAATTTACAGGAACTTTGTAGAGACCTCCCTCTCTAACTCCAATCACAGCTACAAGATTCAAGTATGGATTCTTAGGCCACAAGAGTGCTTTGTTGTCCATAAAGATTACTAAGAAACATTTATCTTCTAGGACTGAAATAGACATAATATCATCAACATGGAGTACATTACTTTAATTCAACTGATAGGAAGTGGATCCAAATACTTGGATTGAATAGGTGGTATTACATCCAAGCTCCACCTAACAGGAGAACTTCTTTTCCTTCATATCTGTGATAGCACTCCTATATCCATTCATGTGTTTTGATGCACCATTATCCACCAACCATGTCTCAGTACTAGTGATAATGGATCTAGATAGAGCTGAGACAAGATAGTAGTCCTTCCTTGTCTCCTGATAATTGGAAGAATTATTTCTTGTAAGTTCATCTTCTGTAATAGTAGAATCATGAAATCTACCCTTGAAATTTCCTCTTTGCTTTGCACAACAATCTCTTGAAAAGTGGCCCTTATTATTGAAGTTGAAGCATTTGAATTTAGACTTATCAAATTTCTTGTTGTATTATTTTTCCTTTTGATGAGGAAACTTTTTTTGAGAAAATGATTTCTTTTCTCTCTTTGTCCTTGTCGTAAGAGAAAGGTTCTCTTCTTTGGAGGAAGCATTTTTTCTTTGAATTCACCCTTCTTCTTGAAGGCGGTAATGCCACAATATTTCAAATTTTGGTTGCACTTCTTGACCATTAACAACAACCAAGAATGTCTCCCATGATGATGGAAGACCGTCGATAGCAGTCTGAATAAGATCATCATCATCGACAATAACTCTAATGCTAATGAGTTGATCTCTTACTTGAGATATATTTGTGAAGAAGGAATCAATAGATTTTTCCTTCTCCATATTCATATTATGAAGCTTGTTCTTCAAGGATCTCTTCTAACTGGGAGCCTTCTTCTCACAAAGATTTTTCAAGGTGTCGAAGCACTCCTTTGCAATCTTCAATGGAGTAATCATTGGCATCAAATTGTCTTTCACATAATCATTTAATCATAAATTATTCTCTTTGCTTTGGCTTGATTCTTCTTGAAAGCAATACACCCAATGTTGGCACGGGGTTAGAGTGCATGAAGTGCGGAAGCCGACAGCGACAGAAGGGTCATCAGTAGAAGAAAGGACCATTCGTGAAGGAGTAAACGTCAACGAAAGCGCAAGTTTTGGTCAAAGTTAGTTAGATTTAGTCATGTGGACCATTTTGTAACCGCATTAGTTGTCTATAAATAGAGTCACAATTGTAAGCCTAAGGGCATCTATCTTTCCGACATCAATTAATAGCATTGAAGAACAGAGCAATTTTGTATTTTCCGCTTTCTGCAAGTTTTGCCCTGTATGTGAATTCGTGTTAAGTCACAGCTTCTGAGATGAGTTAATGCATGAAGATGTTCAATTATGTTTCTATTTATGTTGTTGTGTTGTAAATGGTGGATACTATCCAAATTATGTGATATGTTTCAGATTTTGTTGCTTTGTTGCTTAACACGTAATATGTGAATGTTGCTTATATGATGTTGATGCGGATGTTAAGTTAATATGCGAAGTGTTAGTATCATGTTAAGTTAGATCTCCGGTTTCTAGTGCGACAGAGTAAGGGTTAATGCATGTTCACTCCATACTACGGAAACTTGGTTCCTGCATCCCCCTTGATCATCTCGGGTGAGACCTAACTCGCTTCGCGGGTGTTGCTGGAAGGGGTGATACCTTTCCGAGCCGATGCTTAAGGGAGTTTGGTTGGTGTTTGTTGACAGCAGTGTGAAGTGAACCCCCGTCGACAGAACTGTGTCAACACCCAACATTAGAAGTAGGTTGTTCAAAAACATTGGATACGTATCCATCTATATCAGGCTCTTCTAGGATATTCAGAATCTTGGCCTTTCAAGTATAGAAGTTCGAACTTCCTTCAAGTCAGTCTTCTATTCTTAGTGACATTGAAGCCATTATTATTCAAGTACTGTGCTCAACTTTTTCCACTCAGGATCAACGTAGGCTCAAGATTGACTGCAAAACTTAGCTCATTCTTGCCCTGAGCTCTGATACCATGCTAAGTTTTTTTATCTTAATGCAGAATTATAATAGAACTTGAAATCAATGAATAATCAAGAGCATAAGCATTCACATGAGACACAATATTTACCCTGGGGAAAACCTCTAGTACTTGAGGGAGAAAATCCCAATAAATATTCCTTAGAATATTGATAGATAGCAGATAATTTCTTTACAATGAGAATATTACATCAAGCACCCTTGGTACATTATCAGAGAGAAATACCAAGCACCCCTGGTGCAATCATAGAGCTAGAGAGGAGAGAGAATAATAGAAGAACCCAGTCGTTGGCACGGGGCTAAGTCACAAAATATTTGGTACAACCAGCGACAAAGGTAAAGGACCAGTCACGGAGCGCGACAAGGTGAATAAAGCGGAAGTAAAGCAGACAAAGCGGAGGCATTAGTTAATTAGTTAGTTAGTTAATGGGTCATTTTGTGAAGTGGACCAAGATTGTAACGAAAAGTGAGCCTATAAATAGGATTAGCATTGTAAACCTTTGGGCATCTTATCTAATGTGATATTTGGCTCATATATGATCTCTTGATCAACGAATGTATCTTCGCATCTGTGGAATTTTGATCTCTATTTTGCACTAGATGACATTTTGTATTTTGACCTCAGCTGTTGAGATGGGTTTTGCGGATTGGTATCCCTGATTTGTAAGACATATCGATGTATAATGAGAATGAATGTTTGTCTATAAATTTTTCGATTATGTGTTGTACCGAAGTATGATGTATTTTGTTGCAGTATGGATAGATTGATATGTGTCGATGATCTGTGTTTCTATGATATGTTAATGAGTAGATCTGATTAATATGTATTGGTATGCAATGATGATGTTATGATGTGAATGATAGTTATGTCGATCTCTGGGTTATGCTATCATTGAATGTGAATGACACATGTCCTCTTATTCCTGTGAAAGCTTGGTTCCTACATCCCCCTTAGGTATCTCGGGTGAGACCTCACTCGCTCTACGAGTGTTGCTGGAAAGACTAAACCCTTTCCGAGCCGATATCTATGGGAGTTTGTGTTGAGCTTTATTGACATAGTGCGAAGTGAACCCCTATCCACATATCTGTGTCAATAAATGGTTCTGTTGTCAGGACCCTAGTGCGAAAGAGAGAGGACATGCTATGGCATTTGACAAAGCCGTAGATCGAGGAGTGGTTTGACAAAAAGACGCGAGAGTTTTTTGAGGAAGAAAATCAGAAACCTGGATGGTCGACAGAACAGTGGTTGCAGAAGTACATCTCTAATGATATCCACGAGGTATTTTTTTTCGATTTTCCTATACTGTTGTATGAGTGGTTGGCTAACCTAACTTTTCAGAATAATTTTTTCCAAGGAGTCGAGCCAGAGCATTGGACCCCTGAACTAATTCCCACCATGCAAGGAAGGGACACCAGCACTTTGGGTGAGTAAGAACGCAAGATACACAATCCAGATGCCGCCGATACCAAAAGGAGTTCCCAACGCTGGAAACATTGCGGAGAACTTGCAAAAGTTACAATACAGCAATCATGAACTTATGAACTACCCTGAATGCATAAAAGACGCATACATTAATGTTTTGCATGGAGAAGGAGGCCTGGTCACAAAGGAACTAGCGAAGTGGGTGGTGGGATTGGAGAAATCGGGACTACTAGGCCTCACCCAAATACCGCACTTTGGAAGAACGGTGTAGGTAAATGAATGCATAAAGCAATTACTCGCTTATTTCCATGGAGGGTACCTATGGCTGCATGAAAAGATTCCAGTCACATTCGACTTGATTTAAAGAATCACCAGACTACCCAAGGTCGGAGAAGACCCTTCCCATTTCTTCCAGGGGAAGGGAAATGATAAGAAGCTCACCGTGGGGCTTAAGAAAAAGTATGGAGTAGAGAAAAACTCCAAAGGATAACTAATTGACATAATTAAGGACCAAGTTGTCAAGGTTGCAGCAAAAATACTAGCGGTCAAGTTGGTGCGGAAGAACAGGCCGAAAGAATGCAACTCGGGCATCATCGCCTCTGTAGAACAATGTGTCGCAGGAGTACAAATGAACTGGTCTTAATTCCTGCTAAATCAGTTGATGGAGGACACCATTGAAGCACGGGAGAAGGGGAATCCATTCACATATTCGTGGTTATTAATGTTGGTCGCACTAGTTGGACAGAGGGAGCCAGAGCACTATCAAGGTATGGGCTTAGTACAAGCCAGGATACGAGAAGGTGCGAGGTACCAAAACATGTGGGAAACGACGGACAAAGAACGACAAGAATTCAACATTGTGCATATATACATGTTCCTGGACAGGATGCAGATAGATACGCAAGCAATACCGTGGATCACTGATCAAGCAGCAAGGAAATATCGGTCGATTGCAAGGCTATCGGTCGAATCCCAAATGATTTGCATTCAAGCACAGGCGGATAAGTAGCGGCAGTGGCTGCCAACACAGTACAAACTCACTGAGGAGGAATTGGATGCCATCCTTGCAGGATGGCCAGTGGAGTGGAAAGTTCTGGTTGCAGAAGAGGAACTATCGAACGTGGGGAATGGATAGTCGGTAACAGGACCAAAGCCACCAGAAGGAGATAAGGACTCAGTCAGTCAAGAAGAGGGCACAGGAGAAGGCGATCCTTTGGAAGTGCAGTCGCATACGCTCAGTCATGATGGAGCCTCATCGACCACCCCGACGGATTCAAAACTGGAGGCACAATGTGAAGAAACCAGAACAAATCATAGGATGGACCGTGGCGAAGGAAGCATAAGCGGTGGTCTTCCTGAGAAGAAAATTAACAGGCTCCTGGAGAAAGTAATTGCAGTCGCAGAAGAAAACCGCGCAAAATTCACCCAGCATGCAACATAATACTTTCACTAAGTAAATCAACTACTAGTGTCACTAATGAATACAGTCATAAAGAAAAGGGTACCACACGGGGAAGTCCCACCAATTTTGTGACAAGGAGGGTCGAAGTAGAAATCGGCACACACCCAAGGCTTGTAAAACTTGAGCCAAACGCAATGATAATGAGGAGTTGGACGTGGGATTAAGGAAGCATGATTCAATCCTGGTAGATTTCAACATCCTTCCGATATTGACACTTCAGCAAATGCAAAAATTAGCGACCGCGAGGCCGCAATGCATTACTAGGTGGTGAAATTTAAACATCAGGCGCAAAATAGTGAGATGGAGGCAAGGCGTCTCCAAGAAGAAAAAGACCAAACCCTGGCTGACAAAGCAAAGGCTACAGAGGACAGAGAGCAATTGGAGAAGACAATATCCAAGGCATGCGAGGATTCCCCGCAGATCGATCAAGATATACTACTAGAAGCAAAAGTCATCTTGTTAGGTGTAGTTATCGTTGATCTGTGGAAGGAAAATGAAGCATTACAGGAAAGGGAAGTACTAGGCACACCACCAGAACAAATTCAGACTCTCCAAGATGCGATAGAAGGGGTTGCGACGGAGATCGCAGAATTGGAAAAGGTGGCCCAAAAAATCGTTGAGGAGGTTACCGAGTTTTGGGGAAGCTTGGTGCAAGATGAGTAGTTGAATTAGCTGAACACACAACTCACTGAAGCAGAGAAATAGCTGGAGTCATTAAGGGGATCACTGAAGGTGATGGCCCTACTCACACAGATGACAAAGGCCATGGAGCTGAAGGAACTCTAGCTTCAAGTGAATAAGGAAAGGGCAAGACAACAGAGGAGAACAACGCACCTAGATGAATTACAAACAAAGGAAGAACAGTTGGCCATGCAGGCGATGGCAGGAATGAAAAAGGTCAAGCAGGACTTGGAAAAGGTGCAACAGATGAATGGAGAGCACCCAACGGAACAACAGGTGGAGGATTCTGTAGAACTCAAAGTTTCGGCGAAAGAAGTTGTTGACCAGATTAGAGTTGCATACGATGATTTCAAATCCCAAGTAAACGCACTAGAGGTGTCCAGCTGAGGTGGCTCGAGGGTGAGCCACAAGTTTGTGTTGGGGGCCTGTTGGCATGGGGTTAGAGCGCATGAAGTGCGGAAGCCGACAGCGATAGAAGGGTCATCAACGGAAGAAAGGACCATTCGCGAAGGAGTAAACACCGACGAAAGCGCAAGTTTTGGTCAAAGTTAGTTAGATTTGGTCATGTGGACCATTTTGTTACCGCATTAGTTGTCTATAAATAGAGTCACAATTGTAAGCCTAAGGGAATCTATCTTTCCGGCATCGATTGATAGAATCGAAGGACAGAGCAATTTTGTATTTTCCACTTTTGGCAAGTTTTGCCCTGTATGTGAATTCACGTTAAGTCGCAGCTTTTGAGATGAGTTAATGCATGAAGATGTTCAGTTATATTTCTATTTATGTTGTTGTGTTGTAAATGGTGGATACTATCCAAATGATGCGATATGTTTTAGATTTTGTTTGTTTGTTTCTTAACACGTAATATGTGAATGTTGCTTATATGATGTTGATGCGGATGTTAAGTTAATATGTGAAATGTTAGTATCATGTTAAGTTAGATCTCTGGTTTCTAGTGCAACGAAGTAAGGGTTAATGCATGTTCTCTCCATACTATGGAAACTTGGTTCCTGTAGCCCCCTTGATCATCTCGGGTGAGACCTCACTTGCTTCGCAGGTGTTGCTGGAAGGGCCGGTAATACCTTTTCGGGCCGATGCTCAAGGGAGTTTGGTTGGTGTTTGTTGACAGCAGTGCGAAGTGAACCCCTGTAGACAGAACTGTGCCAACACCCAATATTAGAAGTAGGTTGTACAAAAAAATTGGATACGTATCCATCTATATCATGCTCTTCTAGCATATTTAGAATCCTGACCTTCCAAGTATAGAAGTTCAAAGTTCCTTCAAGTCGTTCTTCTAGTCTTAGTGAGATTGAAGCCATTATTATTCAAGTACCGTGCTCAAATCTTGCCACTCAGGATCAACGTAGGCTCAATATTGACTGCAAAACTTAGCTCATTCATGCCTTGAGCTTTGATACCATGCTAAGTTTTTTATCGTAATGCAGAATTATAATAGAACTTGAAATCAATGAATAATCAAGAACATAAGCATTCACATGAGACACAGTATTTACCCTGGGGAAAACCTCTAGTACTTGAGGGAGAAAAACCCAAAAAAATATTCCTTAGAATATTCATAGATAGTAGAGAATTTCTTTACAATGAGAAGATTACATCAAGCACCCCTGGTTCATTATCAGAGAGAAATACCAAGCACCCCTGGTGCATTATCAAAGAGAAATACCAAGCACCCCTGGTGCAATCACGGAGCAAGAGATGAGAGAGAATAATAGAAGAACCCAGCCATTGGCACAGGGATAAGTCGCAGAAGCTTCGGTACAACCAGCGACAAGGGTAAAGGACCATTCACGGAGCGCGACAAGGCGGATAAAGGGGAAGTAAAGCGAAGGCATTTTTAATTATATAGTTTGTTAATGGGTCATTTTGTGAAGTGGACCAAGTTTGTAACGGCCAGTGAGCCTATAAATAGGATTAGCATTGTAATCCTTCGGGCATCTTATCTAATGTAATCTTTGGCTCTGATATGATCTCTTTATCAACGAATGTATCTTCGCATCTGTGGAATTTTGATCTATAATTCGCACTAGATAACATTTTGTATTTTGACCTGAGCTGTTGAGATGGGTTTTGCGGATTGGTATCCCTGATTTGTAAGAATTATCGATGTATAATGAGAAGGAATGTTTGTCTATAAATTTTTTGATTATGTGTTGTATCGAAGTATGACGTATTTTGTCGCAGTGTGGATAGATTTGATATGTGTCGATGATCTGTGTTTCTATTATATGTTAATGAGTAGATCTTATTAATATGTCTTGGCATGCAATGATGATGTTATGATGTGAATGATAGTTATGTCGATCTCTGGGTTATGTTATCATTGAATGTGAATGACGCATGTCCTCTTATACCTGCGGAAGCTTGGTTCCTACATCCCCCTTAGGTATCTTGGGTGAGACCTCACTCGCTATGCGAGTGTTGCTGGAAAGGCTAAACCCTTTCCGACCCAATATCTATGGGAGTTTGTGTCGAGCTTTGTTAACATAGTGCGAAGTGAACCCCTATCCACAAATCTATGTTAACAAATGGTTCTATTTTCGGGACCCTGGTGCAAAAGAGAGAGGACATGTTGTGGCATCTAACAATGCTGGAGATCGAGGAGTGGTTCGACAAAAAGACGCGAGAGTTTTTTGAGGAAGAAAATCAAAAACCTGGATGGTCGACAGAACAGTGGTTGCAGAAGTACATTTCTACTGATATCCACGAGGTTTTTTTTTTGCAAGTTTACTATACTGTTGTATGAGTGGTTGGCTAACCTAACTTTTCAGAAGAATTTTTCCGAAGGAGGCGAGCCAGAGCATTGGACCCCTAAACTAATTCAACAATTGAGTCGTGTTAACAATAAATCTTCAAGGGCTATCGACGTCTGGGTATATATCATTTTGGAAGGGTACACTACTGAGTTTGTTGTCGACAAAGTCAAGTCATACAGCAACACGGAGAAGAAATTATTCAAAGGACCCAGAAGAAGGTATGTATTGGCGTTACCATTGTGGATTAAAATGCTCATTTGCGAAAAGGGAATATTGAAGATAAACTCCGACGAGTAAACTTTGGTGTGCGGAGGATGTGGGTACTGCGCAGATGCGAGTCTGACAGAATGATGTGGGGTATATGGAAATGAACTACAAAAAAATTGTGAGGGAATACGTGGAAGATTGTGGCCGCCTGAGAAGTGTGGAGAGATTCCAGCTGGAGAAGAGGAGGACTGAGATAGAGATAGAGAGTCCTAGTGAGACCGGAATGGAGGACTGCGAAACGGGCCACAAGGGACTAAACGAACTTACAACGATGAAGAGGACGACCAGGATACCCCTGAACCTGATGAAGGACAGACCCAAATCTACAACGTACCCACAACCCCATGCACTGCGCCAAACTTTGGAGGAAGAAACACAAGCTCTTCGCAGGGTTATCCCACGTGTCACAATAGCAGTAACAGTAGCGAATCTATAAACACTGCTAGACAACCAAGGATGGCAGGTGATGATGTGAAGTTGACTCTCTTTTAGGTAAATGGGAGGGAGGATCCCAAGCAGTATTGGTTCTTGTGCGAAGTAGTGTGGACAGTAAAACAAGTACAGGATGAAGATATCAAGAAGGGACAACTGGCGACGACCTTCAAAGGTCGTGCGCTCGATTGGTACATGAAGTTTATAAAAGTCCCTGCAAGACTTCAGCAGAAGACTCTGGTAAAAATCAGAGCTGGGTTGATCGACGTGTTTAAGAAGCCTAAATCAGAATCGCAGTACATCACAAAATTGAAGGAGATAAAGAAATTCCCTAATGAGTCGGTGTGGGAGTTTGAGCAGAGGTTCAAAACTCTGATGGCTAAAGTTAGTTTTGGGATGAGCGATGTACATCATAAGAAATGGTTTATTGCAAGATTGATACCACACATCCAGCTGTCGTTGATGCAACAAAAAATCCTATCTCAAGCAAAGGCGTTGGAAATCGTGATGAAGCTCGAAGCTTCGCCAATTGGCGAAACATGGATTGGCATGAGCCAGATCCAGTCGCAGCTAGCAAACTTGACTATACAACTGCAGGAGATTAAGAAAGGGAAGGAATTTCGTGAAGAGGTATGGTGTAGTCGATGCAAGTCCGAAGGGAATCATAAAGATCAGTGTCCTGAATTCCGAGAATATCTCCAGTCTGGTGCACCCAATCCACTTAGTCAAGGAGGAATGCCCTGGTGCCAAGTTTTCCAGACAAAAGGACATCGCTCAGAGGAATGTGTGTATTTGCAAAAGGTTGTATCGAAGCTGGATAATCTATATTGTAACTTCTGTCGATTAGTCGGCCATGATGAGAAATATTGTTGAGCATATGACTTGCTTCAAGAAAGGACTGCCAACACATAATTCATGAAGGGAGACAAGCAACATCCAGAAATACCACAGTATAATTATCCGCAATATAATCAGTTGCAGTATAATCAGTCGAAGTATAGTCAGTCGCAGTATAATCAACCGCAGTATAATCAGCCACAGTACAATCCATCGCTGTACAATCAGTCCCAATTCAACCCACATCAAGGAGGATTGAGAGGAGGATATCGCGGTGGTCGTGGTGTAGCTTTTGGTCGCAGAGGAACCTTTGGTCGAGGTCAAGGACCGATCACATGCTATAATTATGGGTAGATCAAACATTATTAGACGGATTTCCCAAATTCGACCCCACAATCTACCTATTGCAGCGCATCTGATCACACTATTGAATATTGTCCTCAGTTAATCGCAAAGTGGCAGACTAAGACTGCACCACAACCGTAACTGAACCTGAACCTGAATCTAGATCCGAAGGTGTAGAAGATCTCAGCTGAGATAAGAATTCAACCAGTAAATTTCGCAGTATTAACCAGAGGAGGAGCTGCGACATGAGAAGATAGGATACCGCCAAGTGTCTGGCCTGTGATCCAGAAACAAGTTCGATTTGATGTCGAAGCAGATAAAGAAACTTTTTGGGAAGGACGTGATGCACTACTAAAGAATAATGTTCAATCGACAACTGTAGTCCACAAAGAACCTATCTATAGGATGCCACATATTGTTGACCCGACAATGTCGCAGAAGTCACTAGGAAAGATCAGTACTTTGAAAATTTTTCTAGAAAGTTTTATAAGATTAGCAAAGGATTAGGAAGCCTTAGTGGAGATATCTCGCTTCTTGCATCAGTCAGAAGAGGGGCGACAGGATCGTGCATTCAACTGCCTACATAGGAAGAAAACAGCGAGGGAGATGAGGATGAATGCCCAGATCGATGTCATATGATACGGATTCCATCATTCTAGATCTAAGATTTGATGTGAATATCCTAACCAAGCAAACATGGGAAGCCATGGGGAAACCACTGCTAATATGGTCCTCTGTGCATCTTCATTTAGCAAACCAGATCAAGTTTACACCAATCGGTCGGTTGCCTCATCTACCAGTTGAGGTAGAAGGATTGAAGACATATGCATATTTTGATGTCATAGAGATAATTGATAACACTAGTCCATATCCTGCACTTTTGGGGATAGATTGGGTGATGGAAAATCAGGAAGTTATCAATTTCAAGAAAAGAACGATGCCTTTTGAGAGCCGCGACATGAGGTTCATCACTCCACTTGATCCACTTGAAGGATAGAGATATGTTGAACCAATGTCAGACGAGCTCAGTGGAGGATGGGAAAACATCTATAATATCTCAAAAGATTACATCAATCCCACCGCCGATGGAGAATTGGGGTGGCGAAGTATCATTTCGGCGTCATCAGATTCCGACGAGGCTCTAGAGAATTCAAAAAATTGATTGCATGAGGTATCATTTAGGAAGTGCGCGTGGATCACATAATCACTAAGATGGGTTGCGACAGAAGTATGTGATCTACTGACATACGAAGGACTGCCTAACCTGGAAAGCTTCATCAATGAGTTTGAAGACAAAGTATCAGAACCACAGCGCCTGCTAGCATTATATGAAGCATTAAAGGCCACTCCAGCAAGGTGGTGGGGTGCGCACAAGTCGACAACAACAAACTGGCAACAATGTCATCGATTAATGGAACTAAGATTTGGGGAAAATGATTGTTACCAAGGAAAGAAGTACGATGGAAGGATGGATCTAAGGGATCATCTGGATAAATTTCAAGATACATGGGGATCGAGGCCAAAGAAAGAATGGGACCATGGATTCATCCACATGTCAGATGAATTACCGCGAAGCTGGTATGTCTCAATAGAGATGAGACGAGGACCAACCATGTGGGAGGATCTAACCATTAGCTTCAGTTGCACATTCAGTTTCACCGATGAGAATCCGCTAATTGATGGCACGCTGCAGGTAATCCATGAAAATATATTTGAGGCAGCTTCAACCGAAATACCAATGGGAACACAATGTACTGCAACACCAAAGATGATGATGGAATGTTACAACGTTTCGGGAGGACCTAACGACGACGAAGATCCTAGAGCTGTCTATGTCCCAAAATCAGAAGGAAGTCCTGATGTTGAAGCACCATATATCCCATTCGACAGATTCAAATAACCATTGAAAATTAAGAAAGTGAATATTGGATCATTGGAGAATCCGAAGTTCGCCAGTATTAGAGACTATTGGGACGACACAACAATAGGGAAGGTCACCAACTTATTGCATGAATTTCAAGATTTGTTCCCAACAAAGTTTTCTGAGATGAAGGGAATTACTGGGGACTTAGGCAAGATGAAGATCCCCCTTAAACCCGATGCTAAGCCAGTGAAGCAGCGACCACATAGATTGAATCCCAGATACAAAGAACGAGTGAAGGTTGAGTTAAAGCGGATGTTGGATGCAGGGATCATTGAACCTGTCGAAGAGACAAAATGGATCATCCCAATGGTCATCTAGGACAAAAAGACTAGTGAAATCCGGATCTACGTCGACTTAAGGAAGTTGAAGGATGCATGCCTTCATGATCCATTCCCCGCGCCATTTAATGATGAAGTACTTGAAGGTGTCGGAGGATAGGAATTATATTCATTCATAGATGGGTTCTCAGGATATCACCATATCCAGATTGTGAAAGAAGATCAACACAAAACCACCTTTGTAACAGAGTGGGGATGCTTTCAGTACACAGTAATGCAATTTGGTCTCAAGAATGCCCCTGCAATTTTCTCAAGATTAGTTGTCATTGCTTTCAAATATTTTATTCACAAGTTCTTGGCAGTGTATATGGATGACTAAACTGTGTATGGATTGGTTAAAGACCATGTTGAGAGCCTCAGGATGATGCTGGAAAGATGTCAACATCATCAAATCTCTTTGAATTTGAAGAAATGTATCTTTTGCGTGCCTGGTCATATGAGGAGATGCCAGGAATAGACCCCCACATTGTCAAACACGAGATTAGAACGTATCCTGATGCTAAACCGGTTCGACAACGCTTACATGCTATGAACCCTAGGAAGGCAGCTGCTATTAAGGCAGAGGTGGAGAAACTGCTCAAAGCTGGTTTCATCTACCCTATTCCCCTTACCGAATGGGTGGAAAACCCCGTTCCTGTGGATAAGAAGCAGGGAACGATCCGTGTATGCACTGATTTCAGATATTTGAACCGTGCATGTCCGAAAGACAACTTCCCCACGCCATTCATTGATCAGATATTGGATGCTTGTGCGGGGAGTGAGATTTTTTCATTCATGGACGGATTCTTGGGTTATAATCAGATTCAAATCAAACCCGCGGACCAACATAAAATGACATTTATTTGTCCATGGGGAACCTTTGCGTACTGGAAAATGCCCTTCGGCCTCAAAAACGCCGGACCTACTTTTCAGCGAGCCATGACCTATGCCTTTCACGATCTTAAGATGATTATGGAAGTTTTCTTGGATGATCTTGCTAGCAATTCTCGCAAGAGAGTGGACCACCCCAAGCACCTTCATATGATTCTCGAATGTTGTATTCACTACAAAATTCGATTAAATCCAAACAAATGCATCTTCGCTGTTAGGACTGGTCGCCTTCTAGGATTCATAGTTTTGAGGGAGGGTATTAGAGTCGATCCTCTCAGAGTTGAGGCAATACTTTAGTTGCCTCCTTCGCGTAATCTATTACAACTTCAGAGCCTCCAAGGGAGAGCTACTTTTCTGCGTGAGTTTATAGCTAACTATGCTAGTATTACTAAAGGTTTCGCATGCCTATTGAAGAAAGACACAACTTTTATCTGGGATGAGCGAGCCCAGCAGTCTTTCGATGCCCTTAAGAAAGCTTTGGTATCGGCCCCTGTGCTTAGTCCGCCGGACTTTACACAAGATTTCATTCTTTATGTGGCCGCGTCTCAAGAGACTATTGTCATGGTCTTGGTTTAGGTAGATGATAAGCTTGTAAAGCATGTTATCTATTATCTTAGTCGAAATTTAGTAGATGCTGAACTAAGGTACACCCACGTAGAAAAGCTGGCACTTGCGACTGTTGACGCAGTCCAGCGGTTACGGCATTACATTTTGCTTCGAACAACCACCGTTGTAGCTCACATCAATCTGTTTCAGTTCGTGCTATCACGATGCCTTATTGAGGGTAAGTATAATAAATGGATTGTGATCCTTCAGGAATTTGATCTCGAGTTTGCTTCTGCAAAATCGATGAAATCATTGGTGTTCACTGAACTTATGTCAGACCTTCCACGGCTTGATGAGGATGTCATTCATGAAGATTCCTTTGTGGATGAACACTTATTTCTTATCTCGACCAAGGACCCTTGGTATGGGGATATCATTGTGTATCTCCAAACTTTGAAGTTTCCTCCGCATTATTCATGAGACGAGCGACGGCATGTGAGACATCACGCTAAAGATTATACTATCATCGGTGACACTTTGTATCGCCAAGGAAAGGATTCCATTCTCCGTCTTTGCTTGACTCACGAAGAAGAGGAACGGATGCTTAATGATTGCCATGCAGGGGCATGTGGCAGTCACTTATCCGGGCTTGCTACAGCCTAGCGTATTATGCGAGTGGGTTATTTTTGGCCTACTATCCTTAAAGATTGTATTAACGCTGTGAAGAGATGTCACCCTTGCCAGGTGTTTTCTCGGAACATACACTTGCATCCAACGCCCCTCCATCCGGTCGTCACTGTTGGTCCCTTCACTAAGTGGGGGGTAGATTTCATAGATTGAAAACCAGCTTTGGCTGGGGGGCATCACCATATTATCGTGGCCGTAGATTATTTTTCCAAGTGGGCTGAGGCTGTGCCTACTGTAAAAGCCGACGGTGCTACTGGAGCCCATTTCGTGTTCAACCAGATTATCACTCGATTCGGTATCCCAAAGGAGATTGTCACTGACCATGGCAGTCACTTTCAAAATAAGATGATGGAGGATTTGTCTCTCAAGCTTGGGTTTCAGCAGGAACACTCGTCTTCCTACTATCCTCAAGCGAATGGTCAGGTTGAAGTAGTAAATAATTCTTTGAAGACCATACTCCAATGTACCATCCAACAAAGCAAGACTAATTGGCATATCATGTTATATCCTGCTTTGTGGGCATATTGAACCGCAGTTAAGACTGCCACCGGGTTCTCACATTTCAGTTAGTTCATGGTGTGGAGTCACTCTTAACGATTGAATGCGAGATCCCTTCACTCAAGCTAGCCATAGAGCTCCTCCCTGATACGACGGAGATTGAGCAACGTTTAGTACACCTCGAGCAACTTGACGAGCACCGTCGAGATGCCGCTGTGGCCATTGATGTTAACAAGCGTCGTGTCAAGGTTCAATATGATAGGTCTGTCCATCCTCGGCAATATGCTGAAGGTGACTTGGTACTCTTGTATGACCAAGCTAAAGAACCCCTGGGGGCAGGCCCAAGTTCAATCCCATGTGGCACGGTCCTTACATTGTGAGGCGTGTCCTTGAAAAAGGAGCTTATAAGTTAGAAGATTACAAGGGAGTTGTCTTGAAGGAGCCTAGAAATGGGCTCTACCTCAAGCGGTATTACGCTTGAACCTCTGGTTCAGGCTGATACTTTTGTACACTATTGTATAGTTTTTATGTACATAGTTTAAATTTCCTTTTGGTTGTCGGGTCTGCTGATTAGCCTCTGTTTGATTGACAGATGTCAACGGGATGTCCTACGTTCTTAAGTTTCGTGGATGGTTCTAGCCGACATACGCAGCAGCTTGCTTCTACTGCCTGGGTTATCTTCTCACCTGACCACCTAGTTGTGTCCTCAGGAGGTGCTTGTCTCGGTCCTACATCTAACAATGTGGCTGAGTATAGTGTCGTTGTTGAACTACTTCGGGATGCCATTTCACATGACATCCAGTCTTTAGAAGTCCGCCTGGATTCACAACTAGTTGTGTCTTATCTGAATGGGCAGTACCGTGTACGAGACCCTACATTACTACGGATATTCCTTAAGGTACGACTCTTGGAGAGACATCTTGTTTCCATTACATATATTCATATTCCGAGAAGTCATAATTATATATCTGATGCATATCCTAACTATGTATTAGATTGGAATTTGTCACATTCATCATGAGCACATAAATACAAAGACATTCATACATTTGTACATACACACGTGTAGTAGAACCGAGAATCAAAGTTGTATATATATATAAATATGTCCAAAAATGGTAGTGTCATACAAAATTGGAGCCCATAGCCCTCAAAAATATACATATCGATACAAAAAATGATGAGACCCTGGGATATCTACTCCCTCCGAGGAGGTCTAGCTGTTGCCTCGACGGGATGTGTCTCATAGTAGTACTGTACTGTGTTGGCCATCCGTTGCAGTAGCCGCACCCACTCCCCGAGAACACCCACTACCTGGCGCTGCATAGCCTCAGGTAGTCGGGCTACCTCTATCAGTGGTACCCGGGCAACCATCCGTGATGCATTGCGCCGCAATGTCTGGAGTGTGCACCCTATTGCAGCATCTGCTGCCACCTCATCTCTACCCCGACGACCATGTCTCGGGAAGCCCTCGGGTCTCACTGGGCCTTTTTCTATGAGCAAACAGTCACCCATTAGCACATGACATTACCACCAAAAATATTTTTTGCATTTCAACTATAATCAAAAAATCCATAAAAATTTAATAAACACAAAACCAAAAGAGTACTCACCGATGTCTCCGAAAGCTGCGCCTGGTGGGAGCGACATGTCACGATCCTGTCTAAAGTCTATCCCCACATAGGGATAGTCCTCTATCGCGATCACCTATTGGTTCCACCAGCGGAAGAACTCTTCAGTATATGGTGACGCCAGACGGCCACCACCCTATCGTGTCAAGATCTCATCCCACCGGGTCAAGGCTGGATCACGGAGACTGTTAGGAGGGACATCCACCCTTGGGCTAAGTCCCGGAACCCTCTCAAAGAAGAAACTACAGAGGATGCTACCATACCCAAAGTTTTTGGCCTTACCCTCTTTTCATTCTATCAGTTGTGTCTTCATAGACACCAGCAAAGTAGTACACTAGTCGAATATAGTAGGCTGCAAGCATTGTGATGCGTAGAACATCACCGGTCTGGATGTCTGATGTAGTGCTTTGGATCCCATGATCCGCACTAGAGTAGCCACAATGATCTTTGTACTCAGATCCGTTATGGAATTCATTAGCACTTGACTTCCCACCGGTTGTGTGTTGGCGGGACAATACCGTACTATCTAGTATTGCACAGTGATCCCACCACCCACGGTCCGTGACCGCAGACTAGCCACCTCCCCTCTACGGGACAAACCGGTAATGAAATAGATATCCTCTACTTCCAGTGTCAGTGTTTTCCCTTTTAGGATGAAGTGTTGTGCATCCACATCCCAATAGTTGATCAAATGACGGAGTAGTAGGTTTTGGGCCCTTAAACCCCCGAAACTCCAGTATTTATATAAGCCACATGCTTGCAATGCTTGTTGTTCTTGCAAATCGTTGCGCACGGCCTCATCTACCTGGTCATGTTGTCTTTCCCTCAACTCTAGAACCATCCTGGAGTGCAAAGCAAGAAATTTTTAGTCAATTTCATGTTTAAAAACTTATTCACAGCCGTACCTGCGGGCTAAATTGTAGACAGTGGCGGCTAGACGCGGGTAATCAGTTCTTTGACTGCGCGTTTGGTGCCCTACCTGCGACCCGCATACTTATAGCCCGCGAGTAGCGCCGAAGCCATTTAGGGCTTGGCCAAACAAAAAATCCCACCGACCAAAATTGAAATAAAAGCACTTAAATGAAAGGTATGGCAGTGACCACTAACCTGCTCCGGACGGTTCGCTGAACGGTCGCTTGTAGCTCCCACAATCGGCACTCGAAGTTTCAGGTGAAAACTTACCACTAAACTCCAAAATGGTGAATAGTGCAAATGAATTAAAAATTATTAAATTTTATTACTATTTATAATTTTATGGACCCACTTTTCTATAGTTTTTGCCATTTTTGAGCCGTTATGAACTAATATCGTGTCATGGAGTAGTGTTTTTTCAACAGATTTCCTCGACGAGAGTTGTTCTGAACCATTTCACACCTACAGCAGGTACATTTCACACCTAGCATATAGGTTAGATGCCATTTTCACATGCATTATGCATTTGACCTATTGACCATTTTCATAAACCCTAGGTGCGACCCCGCTTCGTGACTGACACAGAACCTTCACATTGCTATAGAAGTGTCGTTATGTGGCGGTAGGGCTTTCCCAAACATGGGTACCCTAGTTAAAACCCCTTTATGCATTCTGGTGCCCATGCCGTCGTTTGTCCTTAGGATTGGGAGTCCTTCATAGTTACGCCATGACATTGCGTTAAGACTCATACTCTACTTTGTCTTATGCTGGCCATCTCCCTTAAGGACTCCCCTCAGTTATATCATGTTGTGATTGCATTTCATCATCCTGCTTGCCGCTTGAGCCTTTTGTCGGCTCCCGCTTACTCAATTGTTAGCCTGGTGCATGAGCACTTTTCCCTGTCGAGCCCTGCAGAGCTTATATATTTTCCCTTCGCAATTTGATGACCCTTTGACCCTAAGGGAACATACCCCTGAGTGACCACATCCTGCACGCACTTCCTTGCATTGAGCATAGGTATGTTCCACTACTTGGGACTAGTCTACTAGCTATTTGACACTCGTTCCCTCACCTGTTGTATTATAAGCAATTTTATTCTTTTTCAAGCTTTTCCCAAATATGAAAAAGACAAAAAAAATCAAATATTCCAAAAAGTCGGACGGGATTATGGTCACTATTTCTTGTTGGCAGCTGTTGTGTCGCCTTTGAACAGAGAATTCATTCCACTCCGTACATTATGATTCGGGACTATAGTTAGGCCTTAGGAGTTGTACTTGTTTCTTAGTTTTCTCCACCGATTGGTTAAGCTTCTAATCATTATGGAGCCCTATGTAATGCCTCCTGCATTGCACAGTTTATGTCAAGTCTATGCTGCCTGAGTCTATCCATCTACTCATGCTCTTGTTCAAAGGAAGTCCTGAAACCAATGTCGGCCACTCCTCAGTTCTCTTGACTATTGCATGTCAGCCATCCTTATTGAGTCAGTCTGTTTCACCTGAGATCTTCCAAATCTTTCAGCATTGCTGGTACCTCCTGCTGGTTGATGGGCGATGCCTTAATGCCCTCCTTCCAGCGAGTCTCATTCCGTCGACTTCAACTCATTTATTCCGGGACTTGAGGCTTAGAGTTCAGTTGAGTACCTTGAGGCTTGCAGTCATTAGTGGCAGGTTCTCTCGCCATCGACAGTTTTGGGAATACATCAATGTCCCCTGATCGATGGATTCATCCTAGTGTTCGACTTCAACCCATTTATTCACACTCTGATGATTGTGCTCTATGCCTTGATGCCCATTTTCATTATTGGTGGGTCATCTCGCGTCTGTTAACGGTATACATCATTGACCGGTAATCAGACGATGTCCCATCAGGTTCGACCCCAACTCCTTTTATTCACTTGATGGGACTTGCACTGTTGAAGACTTGTGTACAAGACCCCAGGCGATTGTGGCATTCAGTATGCTACATATGACTTTGACTTTACATCTGAGATATCACCTCTCAGATTTCAACAATTTGTACCTCCAGTTTGCACCAGTTGTCTTCTTTTCAGCAGAAGACCATATCTTACTGTAGAGGGATCATGGCTATGATCACTTATGACATGTATCCATTATGTACTCCCAATTCATGGCCATTGTATCAGATTGTTGTACTATACCGACATGTATTCAGAGATACTGTTGTATTATGACGAGTGAGTTGTTCTTTCCACTTGTGTCTCCATCACTCCAATTCTAAGTTTTATAATGTATTTCGGCCATCGTAGCACATTTTAGTCTCTGACCTCACACATTAGGGGGCATCTGTTACACAGAAATCTTCCACCCTGTGAGCATCAGCATTCTTTGGCCTGTAGGATCCATTTCAGTGACTTGGATCCATTTTTATCCTTCAGTGATACCAGTTTGCCCTATTTTTATTCCTACCCGCTTGTTTCATCTTTATAGCAGGCGTACCCGCGAGTTGCATCCCTATAGCCCGCGGGTAGCATGTAAAATGGTAAAAACCACTATTTTATCACTTTTTACTCCCAAAAAGCGGTCATTGGGTGACCTTTGGCTCTCCATCTGCCCAAGTAACGCCTCAATGTGTCCTTTCACCTACCTTTGAGAGGACTATATATTGAGCACATATGGCTTATGGACGGGAGGAAGAAGAGAATAGTAAAGGAACTCTAGTGGATTTTTTCCCTATCTTGAGTCTGCACTCATTGATCCTTGTAGTTGTGAACCAGTTATGTTCACCTTCCAAACTCCTTTCTAGTTTGAGTTTGCCATTCATGGAGGATTGAAGTGGTGGAGGCACAAGTGGATTGATCTAGATCTTGGTTTTGATTGGTTGCCGGCAAGAGGTCGTATCACTTTGTACTTCTTCTTGTTCATTAATAGAAATACTCATATTCTCGTCCATTCATGGTGTGAATGTCATTTATTATACATTGGGTTACATTTGCTTATGATATTATGGACCATTGTTATTGATAATGTTAATGTTATTTATATATCACATGTACTTGTTAGATATTGGCTGTCAAGACTAATTTGCACATTACGAGTGCGTGGATGTGCATGGATTGAAAGCTCCAACGGGGATCTACATCAAACGTTGGATCGAGGTTGGTTACATTTCTCCATTATTTTAACATTGTCATTCATAATAGCATTGCTTTGAGAATGGAGTAGATTTCTGGTAGTCATCTATCTGTTATGGTATTCCCAAGCCATAGTGAGTTTTCTCCAATACAACTGATGTACCTAGTCAACAATCCTATGTTGGGGGGAATATATATCAGCGGTTGCTACTGTTTCAAGAATTTGACTTTGAAATAATCGTGAAGCTTGGACGATTGAATGCAGGACCTAACCATCTGTCGAGGATTGAATCGGGCGAGGAACCAAGTAGCATCGACTATGGTATGCCCGACGTGCAGTTATTCCGCATTGAAATGGTCGACGACCATTACGAACAGATCGTCTATTTCTTGACCACGGGAAGAGCACCTGAAGAGTTCACTACTAATCAAAAGAAGCAATTAGTCACCAGAGTTGCTAACTTCCAATTGATCGCGGGACAGTTATACAATATGGTTTCAGATGAAATTCTGCGTCGATATGTCCTTCCACATGAGCAAGAAAGAGTGTTGGTTGAGGATCATGGTGGGATCGCTGGAGGGCATGCAACTGCCAGAAAGATACTTAGATTTGGCTTATGGTGGCCAACATTGCATGGCGATGCAACAGATTACTCCAAGAGCTGCGAGCTGGCTAAATCCCTATCGGAATAGCCCAGTGCACCTTGACTGAGAAAGCTAACAAGTTGACATGAAAAGAAAATGCAAAGGTACATTGCATAGTTCGGGATTCAATCGACAGAACTGCGACAAAGTTGAAATCCATATTCCTAGCGATGAAACAACGACGATTTTTGAGACCTGTCGAAATCGGTGAAGTGCGAACTGGTCATATCAGGCAATAAATGCAACAATTAAGACGCGACAAATGACAACGCAAGTAGACGTGGATGCATTTAATGCCGCATCATTACGCCATATTGGGAAAATTGACAGAGGATTGCGTAATCGACTGAAAATTTTAGTAATCATTGTCCAAATCGATTTGATGGGTATAAAAGGACACGTAGGGAAGCATTTTGACCCATTGTGCATTGTGAGTGAAGAGAATTGCATAAACTAGAGAGCAAAATTGAATTGAGTTGGTGAGAGTGCTTTGTTTGTTGAGAACACGACTAGGATAGTTGCGATGGCGCATGTGATATCCAACACAAGTGAGCAGGAGCCACCCAGGGAAAAGGAACCAAAGGTGGAGGAGCAACCATAAATTGCATCGGCACCGGCTTGGATAATTCGGAATAAAAGAAGTGCCAATCGACCTGTAGATACAGAAAGACGAACAAAGACTACCCGTAGCTCGACAAGAGCGGCAACCACAGGAGCAAAAGCGAGCACTTCGGGTGCCGCATGAGAAGAGACAACAACAATAAGAGGAAGGACCAAGAAGCAACACGGTCCAACCGGAGCAGAAATTCCTGGCTATGTGCCATCAAGGAGAGAAGGGGATCCGTCGGTACGATTGGGGAAGAACAACAAGTACACAATAGTCAAACCGACGACACCGGAGGGTGTCCACACTACTGGCGGAGTGTTGCAGCAGTTTCACAAGCTGCAATATAGAGACCACGATATTCTTGTGTATCCGTAGTGCACCCAACGTACATTCATCGACAAAGTCCACGAAGATGGAGGCCCAATCACCAGGGAACCAATGCAATGGGCATTGGGATTACAATGACCCAGGTTGCTTTCAATCATCCACATGCCTCACTTTGGGTGTTCAGTAGAGGTAAATGCATGCATCAAGGAATTGCTTATATGCTTCCACATGGGTTATTTATGGCTTGACACAAAGATCCCTATCGACATGGATTTGATTGCACGATTTACTGGATTTTCCAAGGTAGGGGTAGATCCATTGCAGTACTTCTAGGGAAAGGAAAATGAAAAAAGTTGGCTGCAAAAATAAAATCTAAGTATGGGGTGGAGAAAAAAACCCGGGGGTACCTAGTGGATACGATCAATGAAAGAGCTGCCGGGTTTGCAGCAAAATTATTGGTTATCAAAATGGTGCTGAAGAACCAACCCAACCAGTGCACATCAGGGGTAATCGCATCAACAAAGCAATGTCCGGTCGGAGTTTAGATCAACTGGTCTCTCTTTCTGTTGAATGAATTGATGGAGGACACAGTAGCAGCACAAGAGAAGGGTAAGCCCTTCACTTTCTCATGGTTCTTGCTGCTAATTGCTCTGGTCGTGTGGATGGAGCCACCGCAATATCAAGGCATGGAGACTGAGGAAGCTTAAGTGTGCCGCGGGGCACGGTATCAGAACTTATGGGCACTAAATGACAAGGAAAGACAACACGACAACAATATCCAATTTTATGTCTACCTAGAAGAACTTCATATGCAAGCAGTCAAAATCCCGCGATTAACTGAGGTCGCGACAAGAAAGTATCGACGAATTGCGCGGATTGATGTAGGGACGCAAGCAATCTTCCCGCAAGCACGAGCAGATCCGGAGAAGAAATGGTTGACTACACAGTATAAGCTGACCGAAGTAGAGCTAGACGCCATAGTAGAAGAATGGCCCAATGAGTGGAAGACCTCGGTCGGTGATGACCAACTGTCGGACTCCGAGGATGGGAATCCAACAAATGTACCAAAGATACAGACAGAAACAAAGGATTTAGACGAAGAAGATGAAGGCAGGGATGATCCATTAGGCACTGGAAGTCATGATGCATCAACAGACACTCCGATAGATTTGGAGTTGAAGGCACAACAACAAGAAATGCGCACAAAGAGGAGAATGGAGAAAGGAGAAGGAGCACCACTGCTGGTCTCCCCGATGAGCAAATGAACATGCTGCTCGACAAAATGGCAAGTGTCACTGAAGAAAACATAACCAAGGTGACACAGCACACAACCGAATACTTTCACCAAGTTTCACAGCTATTGCAAACACCGAACACTGTGATTATGGAGACAAGGGTGCATCCAGGGCTTGCAGAGCCAAGTCAATCAGAAGTGCGATGGGTTGACATTGATATCGACACTCAGCGACGGATCGTACAAGTGCTACCTAGTGCGATCACTATGGAAAATGAAGAGTTAGACGTCGTACTGCGAGGACAAGATACAATAAGTATCGATATCAACATGATGCCTATGTTTATGCTTCATCGCACCCACATTGGGGTTAGTGAAGAAATTAATGAGTGAGAAGCGTCAACACATGATCAAATGATCAACTATAAAAGGTAGGTAAGAGATGTTGAAGCGGAGATTGCACGACTCCGTGAGAAAAAGGAGGTAGTAATGAATGAAAGGACAAAAGAGATGGAGGATAGGAGGATACTGGAACATGCCATCTCTATGGCATGCAAGGATACGCCGAAAATAACCAAAGAGATGATTACAGAGACTAAGGCATTGAGGTTGGGAACAGTTATCGCAGATCTCCGTAGAGACAACGAGGACCTACAAATAAATGTGGTGCCAAGCACACCACCAGAGCAAGTGGAGGCAAGAAAGAGCACTATTGAGGATGTTGTGACAGATATCACAAAATTGGAGAAGGTGGTGCAGCACATCGCATAGGAGGTCTCGCAATTTTGGGGAAGTCTCATGCAAGACGAGTAGTTTCACCTATTGAATGTGCAAATCGACGAGGAAGAGGTGTAGTTAGAAACTTTAAGGGGCTCGCTAAAGGCGATGCCCCTACTTGCACAGATGACTAAGGTGACGGAATTGAAGGAATTGCAGCACCAAGTCAACAAGGTGCAGACCAGACAACAGAGGAGAACAACGCAATTGGATGAGTTCAAAGCTGTCGTAAGGGAAGATGTCGACAAAATCCAAGCAACATATGAAGAGTTCAAGAAACAGGTGAACGCACCAGCAATGTCCAGCTGAAGTGGCTCGAGGGTGAGCCACAAGTTTGTGTTGGGGGCCTGTTGGCATGGGGCTAAGTCGCAGAATCTTTGGTACAACCAGCGACAAGGGTAAAGGACCAATCATGGAGCACGACAAGGCGGACAAAGCGGAAGTAAAGCGGACAAAGTGGAGGCATTAGTTAATTAGTTAGTTAGTTAATGGGTCATTTTTTGAAGTGGACTAAGTTTGTAACGACCAGTGAGCCTATAAATAGGATTAGCATTGTAAGCCTTCAGACATCTTAGCTAATGTAATCTTTGGATTTGATCTGATCTCTTGATCGACGAATGTATCTTCGCATCTGTGGAATTTTGATCTATCTTTCGTGTTGGATAACATTTTGTATTTTGACCCGAGCTGTTGAGATGGGTTTTGCGGATTGGTATCCTTGTAATGAGAAGGAATGTTTATCTATAACTTTGTCGATTATGTTTTGTACCGCAGTATGATATATTTTGTCGCAGTATGGATAGATTTGATATGTGTCAATGATCTGTGTTTCTATGATATGTTAATGAGTAGATCTTATTAATATGGCTTGGTATGCAATGATGATCTTATGATGTGAATGATAGTTATGTCGATCTCCGGGTTATGCTATGATTGAATGTGAATGACGCATGTCCTCTTATACCTAAGGAAGCTTGCTTCCTGCAACCCCCTTAGGTATCTTGGGTGAGACATCACTCGCTCTACGAGTGTTGCTGGAAAGGCTAAACCCTTTTCGAGCTGATATCTATGGGAGTTTGTGTCAAGCTTTGTTGACATAGTGCGAAGTGAACCCCTGTCGACAAATCTATGTCAACACCAACAGTTGATTCTGCACTAAGACCAATTTGCACTTTTGGTCACATGCACACTTCCTTTAAGAGAGTTTCGCTCTTCACCTTGATATCATCAAAGCCTACATTACAAGTGTATCATACATCTCATTCTTGGCTTAATTTATATCCTTATAAATTCAAGATGAACTTGCCTTCCAACTGCATGTTAGGTCACTTAGTTAAGTTACTAACTCAAGTGTCATAACTTAACTGTTGTCATTTAGTTTAACTCAAGTGTCGTCATGCAAGCACTTAGTTAATAGATCTTCTACTTCAGAATGAACCCTCCCTCCAACTAGATGCTAGACCACTCAAGTGTTATCTTTTAGTTTATCTCAAGTGTCATCATGAAAATACTTAGTTAAATCAAATGTCGTCATGAAAACACTTAGTTAACTAGATATTCTTTGTTATCACTTAGTTAACTCTTTTAAATAAAGTCTTTAATGTTAACATCATTGAAGTAAACAATTCAAGTTCTCTCTTAATTAATTGAAGTCTTTCTTGATCATTGAAGTGAAAATTTTTAGTTCTCTTTGATCTTTATCTCTTTTCTTATTTGCATGATCCGCTTGTGCCATATTTACTTTATTTATCATATCAAATATACTAAGGATATTCTTTCAATGATGTGATTGTCTTGCTCTACTATCATTCCAAGTGGTCATATGCTAAAGTAATTCACTCTAGAGGTGGCCAGTCTCTAGAGGAGACTTAATATCTCAACCATGGTTAGTAGTACATCACACACCATTCATGCTTCGACATGAAAAGCATTACCTCAACATATGAGGCACCACCTCAACACATGAGGATCTGTCTTGACACACAAGACCTTAGCCTTGATTAGCAAGACTGCACAACATGATCACTTTGACATGCAAAGCACTTACCTCAGCACATGAGGCTTAAAATTTACACATAAGGCTTAGTCATTCTTGATTCCAACTCAAGAATCTACTCCAAGTTTCATGATTCCAACTCAGGCTCCCTAAGGCACTACCTCGACACATGAGGCTCAATCCTAGCGCACAAGATTGACTTGGAGAATGACTCATCATGATGTAACTTTAACAATATATGGGGGTAGATTGAGTTTGTAGGCATTATCTCCCACCTTCTCCAACACTTCAAAAGTACCATATTGTAGTGCATTGATCTTCTTACCAATACCTTTTAGTCATTCCTTATTGAAGTGAAATCAAACTATCCCACCTTGAATGTCTTTTCAACCTTGTGTTGGTCTTGTATGGCCTTATGCTTTTCGTATGAATTCTTTAATGTATCATGTACTTGCAAATGGATTTTCCTAATCTTATCACTTAAATTTTCATCTCTTAATGCTTCACCTATCACGTGTCTTCCCCACTCCCCCTTGCTATCCATATACAACATCTAAAGGTGAAGGTGGAAAATATCCAAAACAAGTTTCAAAATGGAACTTGCAAATGGAAGTGTGGACTGATCTATTATAAGAGTGGTATATGTATATTAAATTCTCATGCTAGATATTTGGATGCTTTGTCACATCCCCACCCATCAATCCAACCATCGGAGGGGACATGAACTATGTAGGGGATTCTAAGTTTCACCCCCATAGCCATATTATGAGATTCATAAGCTTTTAAATGCATGTGCATATGTATGATAAAATACACAATGGAAATAAAACATCTCCCACACACACAACATGCATATACTAGCATACTTATCACAGGCATAATAATAACAACAATAATTCATGCACATTCCACATAACAGTAAATTAACATTAAGCACTTATCTTTTAATTGAATTTGTCCAAACAAATGGCTATGGAAAAGCAATGTTCCACTCATCCATAGGCACTATGTCCAATACTTTATCTCTCTGCTGAGAGGCCACCCCCGAGATGGGCTATGCATCCACTAAGGAGGAACTACACGGGCTCACTCACAGCCATAAGAACATACTCTCATGCTAAGCCAGCACACAGCTAGGTTTATCAAGCATACAGAGAGACAAGAAAGGAGAATGCTAAGCCAATGAGCTCAACCATAGAGCTACAGGCATCTCAATTGGCTTCATCCATCCTTGGCACCCACAATACCTACCACACCTAACACAAGGAAGGTCCCATTCTCTGCTACACAGTCCCTTAGGTGCCCCTTCTCTCCTATGTTATTTAGGGTGGGAATATAAATGTCCAAGCTACTAAACCTTCAGAGATTTCTTCCTACACTGGTTTATCAAGCAATTCCATCCCCTGACCTCTCTCAGACTTCAATTGTCTCTTGGATTCACTACTTCCTAGCCACACTAATTTGCAACCATGAAATTAAATTTTCAGGCTTCCAAATTTGGGTTCTCCCATGGATTTTTGGGCTTTTGACACTCTCGAATTCACCCCAGGGTTCAGGTCTATGGATCCCCCACTGGATTTCATGAACGACACGATTTTATGGGTGTTTTTAACATTCTAATATAGGGATCTTTCTCAAGTTGTGATTTTTCTTATTTCTATTGCTGGGAATGCATATCATGCTGAAAATTGGTGTCTGGTTTCCCAACAATGGAATAGGAATGATGGGAAATGAATCACCGTGAGATAAATTGACTTATGGGTCAAGTAAACTATGCATGTAACATGACATACGGATTTATGGGCTCACCCCATTCTCCATGAAATCCATGAGATGATTTCTCAGCTGCCTTCTTATAACAAAAATAAATATCAACATGGAAGTCCACTTAGGTAGTTTCTTACCATTTATGGCTCGTGGGTTCTTAAGATGACACTTGGAGACAAAGTATTTAATCCCACACACCCCTCACCTCTCCTTATTGGATAAACATATCCCCCTCATTTTTGTCACTTCCATAACCAACTATCATACATTTTATTTGTGTTATAAATATTTACATGCTGCTACATTTTTCCATGGCCAACTAGCACATGTGCAATATATATAAAATACTTTCCTTTATCAGCCGAGCACTCACTAGCGGGGCCTTGGCCTTGAACTCTGCGCTAGGAATCACACACCACATATTTACAGTATTTACATATCAAGCCAATATGGCCTAGGGTTTAAAATGGGGGTATTACATGCTTCTTCTAATAACCCCTCAAAAGTTGAACCAATGTCTTTTTCACCACTTTTGTTTTCCCATCTTTATGTGGATGGAAAGTTGTATACCTCTTCAACTTAGTTTCTATATTCTCCCAAAGTGTAGTCCAAAAGGAACTCATAAATATGGTATATCTCTCTAAGATTATGCTTCTTGGTATCCCAAAGAAATTTTTTGCTTCTTCTTGTCATTTGATGGTGTTTCTACAAGACATGAGAATGCACATCTTACTAAACCTATCAATTACAACAAATAGATAGTCATTGTTATGCACCAAATTCCCCAAAATAGCATAAAACAAGAGGAGATAGCATTCCAATGCCTTAAGAATGCAATAAAAATATGAATAACCAACCTCTTCGAGGGGGAAACCTCCTTTACAATGTATTTCAAATACAAAACAAGATGATATGAGATGATTCCAAACTAGATTTCCTTTGTGTGTGTGTAGAAGATAAAGGGTACCATTACCATTCTAGAGCTTACATAATTAGGTTCCTAGCCAACAAATAAATATAATAATAGAAATGTAATGTCACAATATATAAGGCTTAACATGCTGCTCCCCTTCAAACAAGTGTTGTCCTCAACACTTGATTAAATTTGTATGTTTCTGCATGAAGAAATCATATTCCCATGTTTCCTCTTTTAATGGAAAGTTCTTCCACTTGATGAGGTACTCAATAATTGCTCAATTTCGTAGTTTCTTGATCCTTCTATCAATGATTGTTTCAAGTTTTAGTATTAATTTCCCTTCTTCATCAATCTCTGGTAAAATAGTATGGACTTGGATCTTGTCACCAATTACCATTTTAGGTAAGAAACATGGAAGACTAGATGTACACACGAATTTGGTGGTAACTCCAATTTATAATCCATGCTTCCAATCCTTTGCAACTTCTTACAATAATCTTGGGGGTTCCATGTAGCTTTCGAATTGTTTCCATGGATTTTATAGCTACCATACTTTCTTTAAAAGAATGAGAAAGAGAGCAGAAATGGTTATACTTTGTGATTTGATCCCCGCTACCATGATGAAAATATTTCCTTCAAACTTTGGTAGACCTATGATAAAGTACATTGAGACCTCTTCCCAACAATGACTTGGTATGGCTAGTGGCTGTAAAATACCTAGTGTCTTGATTGTCTCTCCTTTGTTTTGCTAACAAACCAAACATTCTACCACATACTTTTGGACATTAGTTTTAAGAATTTCCTGAGAATAAATCCTTCTTAATCCTATGGTATGTTTTCAAGAACTCTCATATGTCCTCCAATAGGAGAAGTGTGCAATTCCAAAAGGATCTTATGTTTGAGTTGTGAATTTTTACGTAAATATAGGTGATGCAGGTACCATGGTGAATCATTCTTCCACACAAATTTATCTAGTGAATTTGGGTCCTCTTGTAGTTGTTGAATATCCTTGCATGCCTTTTGATCTTGTTTCCATTATGTCATTGATTCTTCTACCCAATCATATTGCATAAAGGAAATATCACAAAGTAAGCCCTCAATATCATCTTTTTTTTCTTGAAAGTGCATCTACCACCACAGTCTATTTTCCTTTTTGTTAGATAATTTCAAAGTCATAGCCTAACATGTTTGTAACCCATTTTTGTTTATCTTCTAACAATAACCGTTGTTTGAGGAAGAACTTAAGGTTTCCATGATCTGTTCTTACCTTGAAGTGTATTCTATTAGGTGAGGGCATCATTTCTTAATTGAATATAGTATGGCCATCATTTCCTTTTCATAAATTGGTTTGAGTAAGTTTTTTCCTCTAAGTTGGAAACTTTCAAATGCAAGGGGCCTTCCTTCTTGCATTAAAACTGCACCAATACCATTCCTCGAGACATCACATTTCACAATAAAGGTTTTTGTGAAGTCAGACATGGCTAATACAAGAGTTGTACACATAGCCACTTTAAGATTTTCAAAAGCTTTTGTTGCTTCTTGAGTCCAAGAGAATGCCTCTTTTTTCAATAACCTTATTAGAGGTGCATCTAGTTGAATATAATTCTTGACAAACTTGTGGTAGTAGCCTATCATTCCTAAGAATCTTCTAATATTCTTCAATGTCTTAGGAATTGGCCATTCCATGATAGCCTTAATTTTGTTAGGATCCACTTTGACATCTTCATGAGATACAATATGACCCCGATATTCCACTTCCTGAACCCCAAATGCACACTTAGAAGGTTTTGCATATAGTTGGTGATCCTCAAATAGATTTAAGACCATGTCAACATGTTATACATGCTCTTGCCAAGATTTCCATAGATAAGTATATCATCAAAAAATACTAACACAAATTTTTTGAGTAAAGGTTTAAATACAGAATTCATCAAACTTTGAAAAATGGAAGGTGCATTGGTAAGTCCAAATGGCATCACAGAAAATTCATAATGACCTTGATGTGTTCTGAAGGCTATTTTTGGAATTTCTTCTTTCCTCATTTTGATATGATGATATCCATAATGAAGATCCAATTTGGTAAAGATTTTTTCACCTTGTAATTCATCTAATAATTCATCAATGACAGGAATAGGAAACTTATCTTTAATGGTCATCTTATTGATATCTCTATAATCTGGACACATACGCCATGAATCCTATTCCTTGGGTCCCTTAGTTATTGTTTATCCATGAAAATAACTCATTACTAGAGTGTAATCTCCTAAGAGAGGATCGGGGCTATTGTTCAAAGTGATGAACTTCATTAGCAAACTTATATTTTGTTCAATCTATGACCTCTTGACTGTTTTGTTCAATCTTGTTTTTGAGAGAAATAGTAGTTTCTTTTACCTGATGAAATTCTCCCGCAAAAGACTTACGCTTGCTAATGAAGCTCCTTTCATTTGGATAGCTCATTGTTGTCTGCTCTGACTTTTCTTTTGTTCTTATTATCCTAATTTGAAATTTCCAGTACTTTGGATCGATTGCAAGGCGCCCCTCTCAGCATTGTCACTCTTGCTTGATTTTTTGCCACTTAACATGCAAGCCCATTGAGTTGCGTTGCCATCATCTTCATTCATGGATATTTTCCAAGTAGAGTGATCATTCCTGGTTCACTGACATCTACATATCTTAGATTGAAATTGCTTGTAAACTATCTGGTCCAACCTATTATAGATGTGCATTGTTCGAGAAACGGGCTCATGGTTTGAGTGATGTGACCATATTGATGTCTAAGGTGGCAATATCAAGAGCTTGCCTTGGCTTTATTACTTGCTAGCACCTAGCTAGTTCCAAAGCTAGGTGAAAGAATTTATCTGTGAATACTCAAGTCATTTACTATGACCCATCTACCATGAGCGCCATTCGCTAATGGTAGGTTTTGTCAAGCATCCAGGAAACATAGGAAATGTTAAAGAGACAACTTCTGAGATTCCTCTTGGAAACTGCTTTTACTTTTTAGGCAGCTTGTGTACATATATTTGATGTATAAAATTTACAAAAACTTATATATATATATATATATTAATACTATATAATATGACAACAGGGCCTTGCCTGGTTGGTGAAAGTGAGGTACTTTTATTGCTCCATTAGGGTTTGAAACTTAGATTCCCTCAAGTGACATGATTGTCCCTCATGTGTTGGCGTGTCTCCACAAGGGGGTTGTTTATTGTGGATGGGGCCAACTGCAAGTCCTAGGAGACTTTGGTGGAATAAATACTTGATGGTCGCAATTACTTATACAAAGTTTTTTTTTTAATATCTTGTGAGATGCTTCTACTGTCTATCACATTGCAATATTCAAATCAAATAGTTGTTGCTTGTTGTTGTTAATATGAAGCATTTCATCCATATATATGTGTATGACTATGTATATGATATTGCATGTCTTTATATTTAACAATGTTATGAATACTCATTTTATTACTTCAACATTCCTGCCCAATGTAACATTGGAAAAAAAATAGTGAAGCATGTGTTGCCTTGGAAACAATTGCAAAAGCATGAACAATTTTCCAAATGAAGTTGAGACACTCAATAACATATTGTGTAAACAATAATGGAAAAATACGGACTTCTTTGTCTGGGGAACTTTGGCAATTACCGATGTCTAGGTAAAAAATGCTTGGAAATTTATTCCTCATTGGAAGGAGAAAGTGACAGAGAGAAAAGTGGACATCGGAAGGAGATAGAGAGGGGAGGAAAAAATGAAATTGACCATGGATTGCTATGCCTATAAGAAGTCAATGCAACTAATAAACATTAGTAATCTAAAGGGTACTTTTTTTTCTCATTTATTTCCCGTTTATATTTAATCTTCAGATCGGGCTCATTTTGGAAGCCATTGACAAGGTCACCAAACTTGGATTGGTGAAAAACTTGTTAATTAGATGCAGTTCACAGCTGATCTCTGTTGTTATTTTATGTCTGAAATATTTACTTCTTGCCATACTTATAGTTTGGATGTTGATGCAGGATGATAGAAGAGATTGGTTTGAAGAATTTGAAACACTTGTCTCAGATGGTTCCAGTCTTGTTGGCATTCCTAAAAGATGACACACCAGCTGTTATCCTCTAGTCTATTACCAACGAGACAAATTTATTTCATAATGCTTTGGAACATGCTGCCCTACAGGTATATTTCCATGCTATGTTCTTGGTGCTTGCTATTGTTAACAATAGTTGAAGTCTCATTATTTTGTGTTCAAATGCAAAGTGGGTTCAGGAAAAAATGTGATGTTATGTGTTACCATTGACTTAATCTAAATTCTTGTGTAAATTTGGTCACTATGATTGAAGATTATTTTGGGATCTGAAAAAGCTCTCAATATCCAGATCACAAACTACATAATTCGATGGATTCTATTCCTGGCTAATCTTAATAGTGAAGGAAACTCTTACATTCCCCTCGAGTAGTTAAGTTTTCATCATGGTTGTGAATAAAATATTTATTGTTATGTTCTTTACGGCAATGTACACACCTTTTAGGACTCTTCATGTCTGCAGGTTACTTATCTCTTCAAGTAATTGAGATCCCTCTACAAAGGACAAAAGAAGCAAGAGGAAACTATTAACTTATAGATAATTGTAGTGGATTTATGGAAACTTTATATGTACTCAGATGATGCCTATAACCATGATGTATTATTACCAAGGACTTGTTAAATTGTTGAAGCTTAGTCAATATTATTCTCACTTGCTGCATTATTTCAAAGCAGCACCAATGATTGGTTGAATAACTTTTGCTTAGAAGACAAGAGAGGAGAAGAGTGTTTGTATAGTCAACAATTTTGGAAACGGCGTTTTGACAACTTGCTAATTGTCACTCCTAAGAGGAACAAATTGTTTGGTTTGGTGGTTAAACATTTGAAAATTGGCATATTGAAAATTGGATTTATTTGAAAATTATTCCAAACTACCGGGTCACGGTTTATCTAGCAGAGAAAATGTCAGTTATGAAAAACTATTTAATGGACACAAACAAAGTTTTATCCAAGAGCATTTAGTAAACCCATAAATAAGTAGCTAACAAAAAAGAACTAGTCCTACTTACAATGGCCTTGTTCTGAATGTTTTGAGCTCGATTTGCATACTTGAGAGTATTGAGTGTTTCTTCAGCATTTGTGTCAGCAGGACTAACACAAGCTGACAAATATATGAATAAAATGAGATCTAATGTAGAAAGAGAAACCTACATTGAAATTGGTAGGCTCATAAAGATAACTATTGGAACAGTTGAAAAGTGCAAAGCAAGCAATGTGGTAATAAAGGAAACCAGGTCAATATTTATAATTATGCACAAGCTTAGACAACTGAAGAACAAATGTAAAGCAAGATACATTTTTTTAAAATTAGACAGCTTCATGTATATATTAAGATAGTCTACCTTTATCTTGAAGTCTAACTATCATATCTGCTGGCAATTTCATCATATGCCTAGAACCTAATCTGCTACAAGTCTCACTTTTTCACCACTACCTTCTAGGCTAGGTGTTTCCTGACCACTGGGAAAGCCACCGATCACTAGAGCATTCATTTTTAATGATTTTCCTGGGCTTCCTGATCCATTCCAAAAGGGATCCAGGGCTTATATACTTCTGCTTGATAATCTGCCTCCAAAGACTGTTATTCCGACTATGACAACAATTTTTGTAAATGGTTGTTGGGTTGGTATTTTCCAGTTGAGAAGATAGGTTGATGTGAACCTAGAAGTTGGAGGTGTTAGAGACATCTGTCTGATTGCATTGAAGATGTATACTGAATTTGATTTTAATATGTTTGATATGTTTCAGTCTTTAGAGATCCAGAGGTTTTTGTTTGTTTTTGGTAATTTGTGCCTGTGCAAGGATCAGATGTATGGAGGGTAGGAGGACAGTCTTAGGTGACTGGTCGAGATCTTACTTTTTGGGCTTTATTGAGACTTTTATGTTCTAATGGATGGTAGTTGAGATAGATTGGTCTCCCTTTTATGTTGTTCAGGGTACAGTCACATACTCTCTCCTCTACTCTCTCCTCTTTGTATTGTGCTATAAGCACTTTAGAAATGTGATTTCCATTCTCTCTTTTGAATAGAAGTTGTGATTTTTTTCCTTGGAAAAATATTAAGGATAGTCACATAAGAAACACAACAGTGTGCTTCACCAACATTTTGAACCAAAAGAGCATAACATACATGCTTCTAGTTCTAACAGATCCCTAAAACATTCAGAAACAAATGAGTACACTTTTTTCACTTCCCATATATCCCCAGAACATTTAGGATCCCAAACAGTCTTTATTTCACTCGTCCAAAATCATAATCACGAACCTTTATAGCACTACAAACACACATGATAAGATAGGGGAGAATACCTTCATAATATATCGAGCAGAATCGTTAGTCTTAAAAGGAGATGGATGACTGAACTTTGGGGATGTCCTAGATATAACTTTGGGATCTAATATTAATTTGCATAAGTAGAATTTTAATTCACAATAGCTTATTGTTGCAAGCTTGTTGCTGGATTCTTCATTTTACATGCTATTTAAAGATGATCAAATTTTACATTCTCAGCAAATTCTCCTTACCCAACCCATTTTGATTTGTCTGTGTGCATACAACATGAATGTAACCAAATAAACAAGTCCTCAAGTTAAATCTAGGACATTCAATTGCCTTTCCATGCAAACGTTTTACATACAATACACAATTAGGAACAACAAAATCCGTAACATCATGAAATGTAAGATCTTAACCCACCTGCTTCCTGAAAGAAACATGGGTTAGAGAAAAGTAGTGAAAATGGGAGAATTCTTGTTGAAAGGCAATGTTCCATAAAATAAAATCTATTTTGCTTATTACAAGAGGCTAACCTATGATAAAAAGACAAGATAAACACCAGACATGACTGACTTACCAATCATCACAGTTCTGTTGTTTCCTCCAAGAGAATCCTGGAAATTTACAAGAATTAACAGGAAGTTGAAAAATAATTTTAAAAATAAACATGAGAATCCATAGTATTCAAGAGAACGCCATAGCATCCACAAGCTAACGGCACTGTAGACGCCTTCTATTGAATGTACCAAAGGAAGACAAGAGAATGGGTATAGTATATATTAACAAGAAGAGAGTTAGTTCTACAACTCTTATGCTTCTTGGAGCATAAGCTGGGAATAATTTATAAAACATTTTTGTAGTAAAGGGTGCATATTACATCCCAGATGGGGATATGGGTAATGTAATATGACAATGATGTGGCACAAGTCAGCTTAATATATATTTATTTTGCAAGGAAAACCTCATGGATCTCCCCAGTCCCCACCCCCAGCTCCTGGAATATCCATATGGAGGGCAACTCAACTACCAACCAGAATAGCAGCTTGTCACCCAACAAGACTCAACCAAACTCGAACCTCAGAACTTGAGACCTCACAGCAAAGTCTTCCTTGAAACGGTCCTTTCAAACTAATTGAGCTAACCCACTGGGTTCAGTTCAGTCGGCTTTATATATATATATTATATATGTTCAGTTTAAAAATTATAAAAATAAATTTACTTATATATATCTTTGCAACTGCCCAAACATAATAGGATTAATAATAATTCATATAGTTAATTAAACAAAACTGCTACTACGTGTTCATAGACGGATTTGAATTCAGGGCATCTACAAATTTGGAGGACATTTGGATTTGATAGACAGGAATCAGCAAGTTCATGGCTACCTTCTTAGAACATTTTATTGAATCATACTGCACTGTATGGAGAAGTAAAAAACAACTAGTTTAGATCCATCTTTACCCCAATATAAGTACTGAATAAAGGTGAGTTCATTAACAATTTTATGATTTCTTGCATTTCCTTTCATTTTCATTGGATTAGTATAATCTTGTAATGCTTTTATGGTTATGGTGTTTAGCAATTTTGAAGTATACCTTGTGGATCTAGTATATGATCAATGTTAATTATATGTAAACGAGGTACTTAAATCCTAGCTTCTTTACCAACATAGATCCGATGTGAAATTACTTATGTATATTTTTATGGTTAGACATCTTTGGGGTCTCTTCAAACAGTTCCAAAAGTTAGAAGGAGCTCTAGGCTTATTATGGTAGATTTTTGTGCTTATCAATGTGTTTTGAAAAATAAATTGGATTTCAAGCATGGTTGCCTTTGAAGATTATTGTATTTTCTTAGAATTACAAATGATGCAATATTGGTGTTCATATTCTCCTCTCCCCAATTCTGAAAGGGTTTTAGCTCAATGGAAGAGCGCCTACCTTACAAGCAGGAGGTTGGTGGTTCAATTCCTCCATGCCCTATTGATATTGCAATATTGGTATTTTTAATAAAATATATTTTATTATGATTTATTATGGCTATAGAGGGGGTTTCAAACCGCCTCTGTAGGCCTCTACGAGGGGGGTTCCAAACCGCCCCTATAGGAATCTACGAGGGGGGTTCCAAACCTCCCCTATAGGAATCTACGAGGGGGGTTACAAATCGCTGTTATAGCTTGAAATGACACCTCTCCGTCCGTGACGAAACTTGTTTCCCTTGGTCGCATGACGACACTTCTTGAGATCAAGTTCAGTCACACAATAGGACATTTGTGGATGGAGGAGTCATTTGGGACACTAAAAATGGTTGAAATTACCTCATTCTTGACCCATTTGATGTATATGACCCTTAGGAACATTTTTCCAGACCAAACCATCTCCTGAAAATGAGCAGAAAAGCCTGTTTTTGGCCATTTTTCACTATGAGCGCGACTCTACTGTTATAATAGTAGCGTGTGTACGCGACTTTGTCTCATTTAAAGTAGCGCCCATTGCCATATGTACGCGACTTTGTATACTGTAGAGTAGGGTACACTCTTGTTTTGGTCAAAATCTCGAAATTCGAGTAAGTTAAGTTGGTTGGGAAACCTCTTGAGTGGTTATAACTTCTTTTCCTCTTCCTCACTGACTATATAAGGAGGGTAGAAGGGTCATGTGAGGGGACCAAGCCTAATTGCAAAGTTATGCTGGAGGAATGGAGACCTTCATCCCCCTCTCTTGTGCTTCAGTTTTGGTAAACCCTAGTACAATTGCTTAGAGGCTGGGATCCTTGGAGAACGGAAGCAGGAGACCTTGAATCTAGGTTTCGTGAAGTGCCAAGCTTGAAGGAAGGTATAATTGTATGTACTTGCTTTCATTCATTAATAAAGATCAGACGTTCTTCTCTTTCCAAATATGACCTATTAATGTGTCTTAAGATTTGATCACTGTTTGATTATAGTTTGATGTCTCTTTCCATTATAGATATCAGTATTATATATGTAGTCAAATGTATTTGAGAAAGGTATCAAGTTGTTTTGCAGGTCTGGGCATTGCGACACTGGATAAGCATTGAAGAGCGAGGGAGGAAAAGCTAGGATCAACCTTCTGAATAAGGTGCCTACATCTCTAAACCCTAATCTCTTCATTTATTAGTTATACTTGCAGAATGCTTGTAAGTCTATCTTTATCACCGTAAGTTGGTAGTTTCTCCCCTGAACTATAGGTGCATTTTCCCCACAACAGAATGGCGACTCCGCTGGGGAAAGCCTAACTGCTTAGGGGTATCCAAGGTCATTTCTTTAGTCTTGTTTGATGGTCTTTGTTCATTTTCTTGATTAGGATCAGTTAGTAGGATCTGTTTGACCCTCCTGGGCGTTTTACAAACCCTTCCCAGCCCTTGCAAACCTTTGTGGACCCAGTTTGGGGGTTTTAACCCCATTTTTTAGACTTTTTTTCTTGTACGCTACTGTTTGTACCACACAGTAGCGCCCATACGCTACTTTTCCTTTGCACAGTAGCGCCCATACTGCTATGAGCGCTAGTTTCCTTCATACACAGTAGCGCCCATACTGCTATGAGCGCTAGTTTCCTTCATATACAGTAGCGCTCAAAATCTGGGTTTGAAATTTTTGAGTTTTTGGGTTGTGGACCCAAATCTGGGGGCTGTGGCTGCATTTTTGGGGGTCCCTGATGACCTTAGGTCTGTGTTAAACCCCTGTAGGTGGTCTCCCATCCTTGTATTGATCCTACATTCATGATTTGAACCTCTTTTGATTAATTTGGGTTTGTTTGGAAAGTTTTGGGGTTTGTTGACTTAAGTTGGGGGGTTGTGGACCTGTTTGGTGTTTTGTACCCTAATTTGAGTCTGATTGAACTTGCTTGCCCCATTTCCACTGGATTTGAAACCTCTTGAGTCTTTTTGACCCTGTTTGTATCTATTTGAGTGAAATTTCTCTTTTAGGTTGGTTTCTTATCCTCCCTTATGCTTTTAGTTTTTCTTTTGTAGTGAAAGCTCAAGTGTTTTGGCTGTTTTTCAAGACCTTGTTTGCATTGTTTACGTGCAGACCTGACTTTACCAAACCATACTTCTTCGTAGGTCATTTGCTTCATTTGGGTCTAAAAGTAGTTTTTGTACTCTTTTCCCAATATTTAGCATGCTTACATCAATAAGAATTTGAAAGTCATATTGGCAGCTTTTACTGTTTCATAAAGAGAACCTGAAAGTTTCTTTGCTTTGCTTTGATAGTAGGTTAGTTTCAGTTTTTGTTTCTTACCTTTGAAAAGCATAAAGAATTTTGATTCATTTTCTAAATAGAGTACCTTGCAAGTGGCTTAAAAGATTTTAGAGTGCTTTGCATCAAAAAGAACAAGTTTTCTTTTGCATACTTATTGGTTTGAGTAGCTGCATTTTTTTGAGTTTAATTTTTTACATTTAGACTTTATTTTTACCTTTTTTGCATTCAAAAGATTAAAAAATTGCATTTGCACATGCATTCTAGATCAGAATTTTAAGACTTGCATTGAAAAGAAAAAGATTTGTTTGGTGGTAAATATTTCATTTTCAGTACTTTATTTCTATTATAACCACTCTCACACACCCACTACCTTTTTGAGTAATCAAGTAACCTTTAAAATGGACCATAATAAAATGAACTAGCAACATTTTCTTTTCTAGGTTACACTACACCAACTAGTTTTGGTTAGGATCTTGGGTTTAAAACACCTTAAACCACCCAAGATCACACATTGCGCAAAAATCGTAGTGAGACTATCATTAGGCAAACCCACCTCACTCAAAATTTGCCTGGGAGCATATGCAGTAGGTCAATGTGAGATCAGTTTGTGGGAATACCCCTCCTACTTTCTGTTCGAGCATACGCCAGGATTGGATTGCGTATTGGGGACTCTTTCGAGTTTCGGGCTTAGCTACCCTGCCCACGCTTTCTGATTCGACCGGTGACTGTTCCCCCAGGAATTTTCGGTGTTGTGGTATCCTTAGTATCAGACTCTAGGTTCATACACAGGTGACAGCGGAGGGTATATCTGCTGTACCTAGGACAGACGTGGGAGGAAATCCCTTGCAGGTCTTTGGGAGGGCGGTTGGGTGATTCCAGCGCTTGCACCCTTAGTCATTGTATTGTGGACCCCAGGTAACTGTCCTTCATCCTTCGTTGATCTGTTCTGGGCCCTCATCATCCCAGACTCTTCTCCGGAAGGCATCTGTTTGCCTGGTTTGATTTACTTAGGACCTTTTTTTAGTGGTGTGCTCTTTGTGCTACTTGTTTTTAGTTTGCCTTAGGGAACTTCTTGTTCATTTGAGCGAGAAACTATGTCTAGCATTCCGGCGAGTGCCAATCAAGGTACCCCTGTTCCGGGGGATCCTTGTGCTGTTCCATTCATTGGAAACATTGGTGCTCCCTTAATGGCTACTCTGAATCTTCCTGGATTCACTATTGGGCTGCCGGTTTGGTTGTTTTCCACTCCGAATGCCTTGCATGCTCCTGACGCTTCTTTTGTGAGCACCTCAAATCAAGAGCATCAGAACCCTGTGCCTCCTTTGCCAGTAACATCTTCTCCTCCTCCTTCTACCTCATGTGGTGAAAGTAGCAATACTAGTAACCAGCAGTCTAAAAGGAATAGACGGGGGAAGAATAGGAAGAAGATGCCAAAACAAGGGGGCAAGCACCCTGCCTCTGCAGATCATGCAGGGGGCACCCACCCAGCCTCTGGAGGTCATGCTGGGAGAAAACTTTTGGTCACTGAAAATCATACTGAAAGTTTGTCTTCAACCACTGTCAGTCATGTTGAGGACACGCCATTGATCACTGCTAGTCATATTAACGACAAGTCACTAGTTCCTGTGAGTCATACTGGAGACACCAGATCAACCACTACAAGTCATGCTGAGGGAGTTGACATTGTCGACAAACCCAAAAAACAGAAGCTTAAGTTCCCTTGTAAGTTTTGCGAGGGAGATCACCTTACTTACTTGTGCCCTGTACTTCCAGAAGTGCAAAAAGTGTGGTCCTTAGTTCAAAAGTCTTCTGCTTCTGAGCAACCAGCCTCTGTGAGTCATGCTGGGGGCAAGCTGTCAGCCAATGCTAGTCATGCTGAGAGTACTGACGTTGTAAAGGAGTCTAAACCTATAGGACGGAAACCAAAGTTCCCTTGTAAACTTTGTAAGGGAGATCACCTTACTCACCGATGCCCTGCCATTCCAGAGGTACGAAGAGTGTGGTCCATGTCTGAAGGAACCTCTGTTCTTGAGTTGTCTATAGATTCCCTGCAGCCAGATCAACTTTTGGTTGATAAAGTGGTTGAACCAATGCAATCTTTGGTCGACCCCACTCTTCCTTCGGAGAGTGAAGTGATTGAATCGATGCAATCTTCGACCGATCCCATCAGTCCTTCAGAGATTGATGCACCTCCTACTGAAGTCTTCTGCATTACCAGTTTGGATGTTCCTGAAAAAGGGGGCACTTCATCTGTGCCATGTGAACCCCTACCAAGCCCTAGGATTGTTTCCTTTGATTGGAATAGTCTAGCCGAGCCTCGTCTTCCTTCTTCGACACCTTTTCAGATAAAGGTTGATATCTGGAACCATACGGTTGATCGATGCATCGTTGATGAAGGTGCTTCTGTTAGTATCTTATCCGCTTATGCTTGGAGAGATTTGGGTTTCCCTAATGTTTTTCCAGCTGCTAATTGGCCGTTGACCTTTGATAGAAGAACTAGTGAACCGATCGGATTCCTCCGTCAGGCACCTGTTACCTTGGGTGGAAAAACAGTCTTAGTTGATTTTATGGTTCTAAAGGACCCTATGGACTTTGATATGATCCTCGGGCGTGATTACGTTTATGCTATGCATGCTGTGGTGTCTACGCTTTTTCGTGTGATGCATTTCCCTCATAACGAAAACATTGTCACCATCGACCAGCTTGCATTCGTTGATCCTCCTTATTACCCAACTGTAGACCAGTCTGATCCCTCGTCATTAGGCACTACTATGTCACATGCGCCTCATGTGGCATATTGTTCCTTGAGTTCAACTGCTACTGAGAAGAAGTCTCTGAGTTCATGCTTACCTTCTCGGGACTTGGTCCCAGCTTTTGACCAAGTGACATCTCCATCTGAATGTTTAGATATGTATTCTATCTGGGATGATATACTTCCTTCCGATGAAGTTTTCCTAGAGTCTATGGTACAGTCTGCCATTCACTTGGATGTTGATCCAGTCACAGTTATGTCCAGCCCCGGTTTGACCTTAAAGTCTGATCTTCCTACTGTTAAGTCTTTGGACTCTCCTATAGATCAGCAAATCGGTGTTCCTGCTGAGTTTGATTATGCTTCTAGAATTTTCAACTCCCGTGATGATGAATTTGTTTCTGCAAATTCCATCATGTCCTTCAACTTTGATCTTCATCCTGAATTTGATCTTGTTGATTGTAAGTCCTCGGGCTTGGGTACCATAGAGTCTTTATTCGAAGACTCTGCCTTGTTTATGCCTGCTGTTGATGATAGTGAAGTTGAAAGTATTTCTACCACAGTGACTTGTATCGGGTCTTCCTTTACATATGTTTTAGATATGATCCCGGTACTAATGTTTCTTGGAGACAGGATTCTTAGCTGGATGTATACTTGCTTACTGGTCCTTTTCGACACCTTGTGCGACCATGTCAGGTATATTCAGAACCTTGCATATAGGTTTAGGCTTCCCCGCTGTTATGTTGCATTTGAACCTTTTGCCATCCGAATTCGCCATAGGGTCGAACCTGTTGGATATTGGTGTGTTAGCCATCTCTTTATGCATTGTGCACCAGTCCGACAGCAGAGCCTACCTAACATGGGTCACCCTAGTCAGCACCCTTATGCCATTCTGGTGCCCATGCTGAGTTTTTCTCATAGGCTCGGGAGCCTTTTTAGATTTACCATGACTTTGAGAAGAAGCCTCATATCTTTCTTCCTCACATATTTCTGGCCATCCCTGATAAGGCTCCCATCTTTGTGTTCAAATTGCATATGCATCTACTATGATCCTGCTTGCGCTAATGAGCCTGAAGCCGGCTTCCACGCTTTTAGCCCGTTGTATAAGCCTCCATCTCTGATCTCATTTCCGCTAAGCCCTGTATCATTTTGCCTTTTCAATTTGACACCTTTTACCTGGAGGAGACACACCTTGAGTGTCCTTATCTTGCCCATGTTCCTTGCATTAGGCATAGCTTTGTTCCATGCGCTTGGAGCTAGTTTTGCATGTCCCTGACACTCGTCTCCTCCCATTTCGAGCATTCTTCTTTTACTTCGAGCTCGTTAAAAACAGTAAGTAGGTTACGAGCATTTCTTCCACCTTTCCTTCGAGCTCGTTAAAAACAGTAAGGAGGCTACGAGCATTCTTCTACCTTCACTTCGAGCTCGTTAAAAACAGTAAGGAAGTTGTGAGCATTTTCCTATCTCCTTTGAGCTCGTTAAAAACAGTAAGGAGGTCATGAGTTTACTTTTCCGGACTCGTTAAACCTTTACGGAAAAGATCCCTATGGAGTTCTTTTAAGCCCTTTTCAGACTCCTTAAATAGGAAAAGTTTGCCGAGCATAGTTGTCTTTTCGGGCTCGTTAAAATAACTGAACCAACATCCACTTAGGTATAGAATTACCCCTTTTCCGGGCCTTGGTGGATAATTTACGGAAAAGGTATACTCTAGGTATACTCTTGTATGCGCTAGAAGAGTTCTTCTTCCATCATTTTACACTTTTTCGGGGAAGGAGACTAACTTTACGAAAAAGGACCTTTGGAGTCGTCTTTAGGGTTTTCAGACTCTCGAAATGTGAAAACACCAAGCGAGCACATACCAATCCGGGCTCGATATAAAATCCACGGATAAGTAAGTAGAGGACTGTTTAAGTTTTTCAACTCTATAAGCAAGAAAACACCGCCGAGCACAGACCAATCCGGGCTCGATATAAAATCCACGGATAGGTGTATGGAGTTTTCTTCTAGGTTTTTCAAACTCCTTAAATATGAAAATACCGTCGAGCATGCTCTAGTTCTTTGTCAAGCTCGTTAAAAAATGACAAAGGAAAGGGAAGGGAAGAATGTCAAAATATCTTTCAATATGATGGCAGCAAGTCAACTATCTCCTTGAACAAAGCACCTGTTTTGAGTCTATCAAACAAGTTGGGTTCTAGCATTGGCCTTAGGGTAAACTTGATCTCAGAGTTCCTACTCCTCCATTTGGTTAGTTTTCCACTCATATGGAGAATCTGTTAATGTCTCCTACATTGCAGACTTGCATCGTGGTCTCTTTGTGTTCAAAGCTGCCTAAGTCACTCTTGTGTCGTGCTCACTGTTCAAGGATATAACCTGTGTCGGCCATTCTGCAGTTGCCTTGACCTCATGTGTCGGCCATTCCTTGGTGTCAGTATGTTTCATCATGTGTTCAGTCCTACTCCAAATCAGCTCATACCTTTTGAGTGTCCCTCGTGTTGGATGATGGAGGATGCATTAAGGCCTCCCTTCCAACAGACTTCTTCCCATCGAATTCAACTCATTGTGCTCTGGGAATGGAGTTTAGAGTTTCGGTTAGTACCTTGGGGATTGCAGTCATTAGTGGCAGTTTCCCTCGCTATTGGATAGATGGGAATACATCAATGTCTCCTATCTGATGGATTCTTCAAGTGTTCGACGGCAAGACCATCTATTCGCACTTGCTTGAATGTACTAGGTACCTTGGGTTCCATTTTCATTATTGGTGGACACCCTCGCGTTTGTTAACGGTATACATCAATGACCGGTAATCAAACGATACCTCCCATGTTCGACAACAGCTCATTTATTCGCATGGATAGGTTTGTACCTTGGGTTGTTTTTGGATGAAGACCTTGGGATCCTTGATAGCATCACCTCATTTATGTTATCGCCCAAGTTGCGCAAGACTGAGCCCCACTCCTTTTGGCTCTTGATGAGACATAGATCCAGCTTGTTCTCTATGGCTATGTTCTCCAGTTTTGACATAGATCCACCTTGTATTTATGTGGCTATGTTTACACTTATATTCCTCATGGATCCACGCTTGTATTTTAGTGGCCATGATATATGCATCAGTTTTTGGATCGTTATTGTATCCTCTTGGAGATCATGTTCCACCATTTGAACATGGACAATTACCCCATGGATAAGTTTGTCTGACTTTGCCTTTGCTTTCAGGTACTTCATTTGAGCCTATGATTCTTGGTTTCTCCGTTCCTCCACGATTCAACTCTTTTTTATTTATAATGTATTTCGGCCATCGTTTCCTATACTCCCTCTGACCTCATACATTAGGGGGCATCTGTTATAGCTTGAAATGACACCTCTCCGTCCGTGACGAAACTTGTTTCCCTTGGTCGCATGACGACACTTCTTGAGATCAAGTTCAGTCACACAACAGGACATTTGTGGATGGAGGAGTCATTTGGGACACTAAAAATGGTTGAAATTACCTCATTCTTGACCCATTTGATGTATATGACCCTTAGGAACATTTTTCCAGACCAAACCATCTCCTGAAAATGAGCAGAAAAGCCTGTTTTTGGCCATTTTTCACTATGAGCGCGACTCTACTGTTATAATAGTAGCGTGTGTACGCGACTTTGTCTCATTTAAAGTAGCACCCATTGCCATATGTACGCGACTTTGTATACTGTAGAGTAGGGTACACTCTTGTTTTGGTCAAAATCTCGAAATTCGAGTAAGTTAAGTTTGTTGGGAAACCTCTTGAGTGGTTATAACTTCTTTTCCTCTTCCTCACTGACTATATAAGGAGGGTAGAAGGGTCATGTGAGGGGACCAAGCCTAATTGCAAAGTTATGCTGGAGGAATGGAGACCTTCATCCCCCTCTCTTGTGCTTCAGTTTTGGTAAACCCTAGTACAATTGCTTAGAGGCTGGGATCCTTGGAGAACGGAAGCAGGAGACCTTGAATCTAGGTTTCGTGAAGTGCCAAGCTTGAAGGAAGGTATAATTGTATGTACTTGCTTTCATTCATTAATAAAGATCAGACGTTCTTCTCTTTCCAAATATGACCTATTAATGTGTCTTAAGATTTGATCACTGTTTGATTATAGTTTGATGTCTCTTTCCATTATAGATATCAGTATTATATATGTAGTCAAATGTATTTGAGAAAGGTATCAAGTTGTTTTGCAGGTCTGGGCATTGCGACACTGGATAAGCATTGAAGAGCGAGGGAGGAAAAGCTAGGATCAACCTTCTGAATAAGGTGCCTACATCTCTAAACCCTAATCTCTTCATTTATTAGTTATACTTGCAGAATGCTTGTAAGTCTATCTTTATCACCGTAAGTTGGTAGTTTCTCCCCTGAACTATAGGTGCATTTTCCCTACAACAATCGCCCCTATAGGCATCTACGAGGGGGGTTCCAAACCGCCCCTATAGGCCTCTACGACGGGGGTTTCAAACTGACTCTATAGGCCTCTACGAGGGGGGTTCAAAACCGTCCCTATAAGCCTCTACGAGGGGGGTTCTAAACTGCCCCTATAGGCCTCTACAAGGGGGGTTCCAAACCACCCCTATAGGACTATATGAGGGGGGTTCACAACCGCCCCTATAGGACTCTATGAGGGGGGTTTGAAACTGCCCCTATAGTCCGCTACGAGGGGGGTTCCAAACCGCCCCTGTAGGTTTGTATGAGGGGGGTTCACATCTGCCCTCATAGATCTCTATGAAGGGGGTTCAAAACCACCCCCGTGGGTCTCTATGAAGGGGTCTATGAGGGGGATTTAAAACTGCCTTCGTAGACCTCTATGAGGGGGGTTGTCGAGCACCCTATATGCAGATAGATTATTCTAACATACAGAGCAGACGAGATTTATTGTCAACCCGAGAAAGTCTTTTATTTCAAAGAATAAGTGCACAGTCTATGCTTAAACACCAAATCACTACAATTGAATACTCTTATCCTCTAACAACTATGTACATCCCAAAGATCTGTGTAATCCCAGTTGCTTTCTAAATACTATGATTTCAATTCCTTTCTACCATGCATCAACAAGAAGTAAAATAAGATTCAAAGACAATTGCAGATAAAAAGAAATCCTATTCACATCCTAGAACAAGTAACTCACTTCTTCAATCTGATCACTCCTTGAAAACCATAAGCATAAACTGAATATTAATCTAGAAATTCAATTGCAAAGGATTGAGTTCAGCTGCTCTAAGAAATTGAATTACAGGAATGAAAATCAACAATCATAACAGGAAAGATAAATTGCAAGGGCTCATGGGATCACAACTTAACTGCAAGATGAACAAAGCTGTGTACAACTATCATATGAAATGCATAAAGAAAGTTCCTACTCAGTCGACTATTGCTCTGCACCATTTACCAATCTCAAGGAAATATAATCTTAATTATACTGAAAATCCACACCACACTTACTACTGCTGCGTACACGGGAAATATCATGAACAAAACATCACACAATAACAAATTCGAAATCCTAATTTAACTCAGCAATCTCTGTGGAAGACGGGCCCATCCTTCACACAAAGATGCTGGCTAAACAACGTAAAGCTTCTTTTAATTCAAAGGCAACTCTTTGTATTAACGAAAGGAAGATTACACAAATTGATCTCACTGCTAATACAATGAATGAATTCTGCGTTGTTCCACCCCCTGGGTCGAGGCAGCTCCCCCTATTTATACAAACAGATCGTAACATCCGATCCTATTAACGGGCAGCCATGAAGATCTCTGATCTTCAGGCGCCCTAAATGATACAAGCTGTTACAAACGTGGCATAGTAAGGATATAGAAAAATATGAGGAAGCTGTTGATTGGCCCAGGAGTGGCGATCTTTCCAGATCACAGCTATACTCGAGCAGCGACATACTAAAGATCTCCAATTATAGCGCATTCTGTTACAGCTGCCCTGTCACAGCTCCACTTAGGATGTTATATTGGAACCATGTGCCTTAATCGATGATCCGAGCCCCGAGGATCCTCTTTGAGCAGCGAACACCCTTCCTTTCAAGACTTTGTTCAGCCCACCTTCCTGCAGTCCACTTATCTCAAACTACCTTCATAAATCATAGCATGTTAGCACAATTGAGAGATAAACAGCCTTAATTATCACAATCATAAGCATTAATAAGATAGAGCAATGATCAGTCATACCTTAGCAGCTTGGGGGAATAAAGTGAGGACAACAGGTCTGATTGACATGATAAGTAGTGTAGGACAGGGGAAAGAAAGGTGATCAAGGATGATTAAAAGGGGCCATTCTGGGCTCAACAGGGGTCACAAACCGCCCCCAAAAGTCACTTTTGGGGGCGGTTCTAATCTAGTCAAAAACCGCCTTTAAAGGGAAAAACTTTTAACATCGGTGCCTTTAGGGTCGGTTTTTCCAAAACCGCCCTTAAAGCCAACCCCCCCCCCTGTAGGTCACTTTTGGGGACGGAAGACAACCCCCCCTAAAGGCCAAAAATGTAGTAGTGGTGTAAAAGGTTGATAGATCAGACACCTTTCAAGTTGGTGTATGGACAAGAGGTTGCAATGCCTATGGAGTATATTATCCCTAGTTTAAGATTTGCTACTTTCACAGGTATGTCTGATACCAGTGCTATTGAAGAAAAATTAGCACAGTTAATTCAGTTGGAGGAAGACAGATTTGTCGCAGGATTCCATCATCACGTAAAGAAAGATCGAGAAAAAGCGTGGCATGATCGCCACATTACCAAGAAGCACTTTCGGCAAGGAGATCTAGTTCTTCTTTATGATATCAAATTTTTCAACATCCTGGTAAGTTACAGATGCATTGGCTAGGGACATATATTATTAATTTTATCATGGAGGGAAGTGCAGTACAACTACATAAATTAGATAGTGAAATCCTTCAAGGTTTGGTGAATGGAATCCGTATGAAGCCCTATAGGGATAGTCGTGGCGTGTCGAAGTGAAGATGTTTGATTGCATGCTTGTATAAAAAATTAAAAAAAAAACTTTTGTCGTTTAGAAACCCCAAGTTTATTTTATATCATATTTAGTCATGTCGATGTACAGTTTTGTTGGAACTTTGTGGAAACCCCAAGTTATTGTCATGTCGAAGTTGTTCTGTTGGGGGTCTTTCTGTTGAATTTCCATAGTTTTCAACTGGAAACCCCAACTCCCCGGTGTGTCGATTTTTTTCATGTCAGAGTTGGTCATCTGTCGAAGTATTATTTTTGTCGCTTGAAAACCCCAACTTCTTATTTGTGTCGAATTTATATTTTCTTGGGAAGTTGGTTATCTGTCGAAGTTGCAGTTATTGAGAATTTATTGCTACTTTTATGATGGGTTTAGTGGCGACGCTAGTGGGATTCTTGAATTAATTATCGAAAAGACTGAAGTGTGTGAAGAAATCTGTCGCTGCCACCATCATCATTGGAAGATCAAGTACATTTATTTCACCTTGGAAATGACATACACATCGAACGCAGAGGATAAAATTAAAAAGCCCGCCCCTCCTTCGCTCGTTATTCATTGTGACTTGAGCGATTGCAATAGAGTGAAGAAACCAGAGCCGAGCTTTCTGTGTCGAGTGATTGTGAAACTATGAGGTATTAAGATGCAAGTTGATTTGCCAGCTGGTAGTGAGGCTCAAGGGTCTGTCGAGGAGGTTACAATGCTAGGCTCTATCTTTGCGAGCCCGGAGTGACCTGAAGTACTCTCCCCACAAATTCCTATCAATGTCCCGAGGAAAACATGACATACAAATCGTCCAAACCTGGAACCGGGGACAAAGGCATGCCATGATGTCGGAGCATCTTTGCAAGCTCTACGACTTTATTCCCAGAATATGTCCCACCACGGAATTCGAGTGCCAATTGGACACTGTACCAATCCTGAAGGGTGTCCTTGTACAAGGAGATATTTTGAAGAACATTACGAAGCTATCTTATGCGGACCATGACCTTTCCAAGTTCGTTGAGTTCAATTATACACATTACATGCGTCCTGTTGTTTCAGCAGTACATGCAGCCTGTTGTTTCAGCAGAAGGCCATCCAATCAAGTTGGAACCGCAGCAGTGGGTTCTTGGCATGGCTAGAGCTGGTATTTTTCCATTGCTACATCTTCCACATTTCGGTCGCACTGCAGGGGAAAACACATGTGTGAAGTAACTGTTATTATGCTTGCATGGATGTTGCCTATGGTTGGAAACCAAGGTGTCCATTGATATAGATTTGATTGCCAACATCATGGGTTTACCTAAGGCTGGAGTGGACCTGTCGTAGTTTTTTGTTGGGAAAGAACAACACCAGGACCTAGCAACACGAATGAAGGAGAAGTATAATCTGACGAAGAGCAACAGGGGCTTCGACGTAGCCTCTATTAACGACCAGGGCGTCCGGTTCGCTGCAAAGTTGTTAGCTACCAAGTTGTTACGCAAGAATCGACCGAACAAAGTCATTGCTTATGTTATTGCTGTGGCAAAGTAGTGTGCCCAATGAGTACAAATGAATTGGGCCATTTTTCTACTTAATGATTTTCTTGCAGATTGTGTGGATGCACAGGACAATGTCTCTCCATTTACATATTCTTGGTTGTTATTGTTGATACCATTTGTGGGTTGGTCAGAGCCAACAAATTATCAAGGTATGCAACCAATTGGACCATGCCAAGGTTCAAGGTATATGAATTTATCCTATTATGGTATAAGGAGCCGACAACAGGAAACAACGTATCATTGAATATGTAGCTAGAGGCATTGAGGTATTATGTGGTTCAAATACCACGCATTGATGAAGCCATTGTGGCTAAGTATCATGGTGTGGTGAAGTTCAAAGTTGAGCCCCACCACATGTATGTGCAAGCGAGAAGGGACCCACACCAACAATGGTTAGTGACGGGGTTCAAACTATCTCATGAAGAAGTTGACATGATAATTCAAGAATGGCTAGGTTAGTGACGAGGTTCAAACTATCTCATGAAGAAGTTGACATGATAATTTAAGAATGGCTGGAAGAGTGGTAAGTACTAATTGACCCCGAGAACATATCACCAGATTCGTCGCAGCAAGAACAATGACAAGAAGGAACATATGACCAACAACAAACAAGTCGAAATACACAACATACTGAAGGCAGGGGTGATGAACAAGAAGACCAAGAAATAAGTCAGAGTCCCACTGATCTGTATCTAGGGACAAGCGGAAGGCATAAACATCGAGACGAGAAGGAAGGAAAAAGCAGAAAGCCTAGCGATCTGATAATGTCCAGGCGTTAACAGATGATGATATTAATATCATATTTGATAGGATGACAGAGGTTGCAGAAGAAAATAGGAAGAAATCAGAGGTTAGAACAATACAACTATCCAATGGCGTCACTGATGTCCTGGATATGATGTGTCAAGAAGTGAAAAAGATTTGCATTTCGACTTCGTCACAGGTCGAAGTTGTGCAAGAGGAAGAAATCCAAGACTAGACAGTTGCACCTCCTTCGATGGAAGGGGTGGTTAAAATCTTGTCCAGAGCATTATGTTTTGATGAATCAAGCAGAAGTGTACAGATTCCACAAACTGGGTATGTGGAATTAAAATTATCTGCATTACCACTTTATGTATTACATTAGTTGCAGGAAGGCATCGCGAAGGAAGTAAAGTATAGTGAGAGTTCTATCTTAGATTTAATGAAGGGTTATAAGAATCATGCGGCTGCATTGAAGGATTTAACTACTAAGCTTCAGCAAGATAAGGATCTGTTGTGACAAGAAAAGAACAAAGTTCAGGAGGCAGTTGAGTTTGCATGTCAAGTAGTCCCTGAAGTGGAAATCATAGAAGAAATGACATTTGAGGAGAAGATATAGCGCCTGGAGGCTGTTATCTCGGGTTGCCGACAGAAAGTACAGGATTTAGAATCCAAGCTAGTATCGAGCACCCCACCTAAATTCATCGCACAACGACAGGCAGAAGTACAGGAGGTTGTTCAAAGCCTTCAAAAGGTAGAAGCTCTGTGCATGAAGATATACGAGGAAGTGTCGCAGTCTTGGGCTGCCTTGTTTGATGATACTGAGTTGAAGGAGGTCCAAACTAAGATTGGGGCTACTAAAGAAAGAATGAGTAGTTTGCGTGAGCAGTTGAAGACTCTGCCACTGGTCTAGTGAATGAGCAGAGCTACAAAACGTAAAGAGATGCAATAGGAAGTCAATCAGCTGAGAATGCAGCATAGGCAACGATTAGAAAGGGTCGAGGTGCTTCGGTCTAAAGCTGAGCGCATCTTATAAGTCATTGGGGGTAAGCATTCCTCCATCCAATCAGCAGTCACTCAGGCTGTCGAGGTGAGCAACACACATCTTACTGCAAAGATGGTCAAAGTTGTTACTCAAAAAAAAGATGAAGTCCAACAATTGGTCGAAGTGAGCAAGAGCGCATACCAAGAATTTATGTCGAAGCTACAAGAATCTATCTCACAAACCTGAAGTGCCTTAGGATGAACCACATGTGAGTGTTGGGGGCCTGTTGGGCCTAGCTTATTGCAGGTACCATTTTTGAAGAAACAGTTTTGGTGTGGATAGAGACAAGGAAAAAGTGGTTCGACAAAGCGATGAACTCTGACGAAGCGACTAAGAAATCGGGAAAAACGGTCATGCTTGATTGAGTCAGGCTGTGTGCGCAGATCCATTGTAATTCATGAAGAAATCAGTAAGTCATACTTGAAGTGCTTATTTGGCTGCGACTCATAATAAAAGATGGGTTTCCATGTTAAACATGGTGTTTTATGTGTTGTGATGTGTGATGTGATGTGATTTCATATGAGTTTCTTTCCTTTGTTAATAACTTATATGAATGCATTATCAACATAAGTGTATGGAATGTGAATTCAATTATAATATGAGTACATCAATCTGGGAAGTTATGGGTTCTGTCGAAGTGACATATGTGTCGAAGCCCTGATTTTGTCGATGTTCTAGAATAGAATATGTTAATGAATGTATTGAATGTCGGGATATTCCCCTTCTGCGCTGTAGAAGCCTAGTTCCTGCAGTCTCCATAGGTACTTCAAGTGAGCATTCATCTGCTTTGCAGGTGTTGCCGAAAGGGATTCATTCTCTTTTGGGGTGGTATTTGTGTGGGGGGTGTTTTGTTGGTGTTGTTGAATGCTGAACCCTGGTCGAAGTAGACGTGCGATAACAAATCAATAGCCTCTTGGAGGATTACTTAAGATACTTTGTGCGAGCATATTAACAGTACTGCTCAGATTTCTCAGACACAACATAGTTCAATTACAACATGCATATGAGTTTGGATACAGGATTCAGCCCGTTCAAGTTGGCAATTGGGCTGCAACCGTTGATGCCTTACATAGTTGTAATCGATTCTTTTAGGTAGAACCTGACAGCTATGAGTTTCATGAAAAGTTGGAAAGACAAGTTGGAATTGCCGCGCGTTCAAATGATGAAGGCAACGACATGATGAAGAAATGGATAGATCGCGGAAGGTGTGAAGTGGAGTTTCAAGTGGGTGACAAAGTGTTTCTCAGACTTAGCAAGGAGCGGTTCACTCCACCAACAAGCATGGTAGGTGCATTGTTGCAAAGGTATGACAGTCCCTTCAAAGTGGTTCATAAGATAGGAAAGGTAGCCTACAAACTGAAGCTCCTGGAACACATGAGCTCGTTTCATCCAGTTTTCCACGTGAGCCAATTCAAAGCATGCCAGTTCGATGAAGGCGAAGCAAAGAGAAACATGCCGAGCTAGGCTCCCGCCTTGGTAGTGGACCGACCAAATCGCGAAGTAGAAGAGGTGTTGGCTCACCGTCACATGAGACACGAGCCGATAGTGCATCTGGAATACTTCATCAAATGAAAGGACCTACCGGAAGAGGAAAACAGTTGGGAGTGGAAGGAGTCATTATGGAAATTCGAACAGAAGCTTCAGACATTTAAGGAAGCACATTACCTACCTCCAAGATGGAACAAGCATGACCGACAACATTGCCGAGACTACAACAAAACAGGTGGGGGAGGATGTAACTGACCTACCCCGACGCTGGTATGAGAGCCCATGCCAACACAGGGTGCGTCGCTTGGAAACCATTCAGAAGGGAAGGTGGGGAACGCACCCACCCAGAAGGTGGAAGACACCAAAGTCTTGAGCGCAACCGACAAACACGAGGAAGTGTGGACCCAAGGTAAGGAAAACTTGGGCAGAGTCCCAATCACTTAAGTGGACATCACCAATAAAGTTAGCTTGAAATATGGGCGAGCGACCACAAGGGTGGAACCCTTGGTCGTGCCTATGAGTTAGATGATCGGCTATATAAGAAGGCGCAAGTGGTGACCAAAGGTATTCGTTCGAATTCGTTTAAGTGAACAAGTTAGCTGAGTTTGGGTTTGAGGGTTGGGTTGGGCGCATGCAGAATGACTCTTGGCAACAGTGCGAATACTTGGCGGACTAATGCGACTTTGGGCGTAGTCGACAGGAGCCGCAGGAGGCGGTCCTATAGGTTGCTTCAGGAGGGAACTGATAGCCATAGAAAAGGGCATGGTCTTGTGCCGAGGTATTTCTTGGGGTATATAGAGAAGCTTGCTAGTGGGCGCTCTCCCGGGTCGCGGTCTGCGGACGCACTCGTTTCTGATGTAACTTGTAATCTGCTCTCATATATAATAAAAGTTTTGACACGCCCTGCTTGGGGTGCCCCCATGCTTGTTCTTATCTCTTCTTGTTTATTTGGCTAAGTGTAATTATTGCATGTGGTAACATAATAATGGCTAAGTATAAACATGAATAAGAATATGTGTTGAAGTGTTAAATGTTTCCTTAGGCGTAGTCTGTCGAGATTCCAACCTGGGATGGTCTCACCTCCGACAAGGGAATGCCCTGGCGATGCCACATGACCTATCGAGTGGGATGAAGCCTCGGTTTCAGGTCAAACAGATAGGCCCATGACACTTCCACTTAGTAGTGAGCACAAGAATTAGCCAAGCAACGAGTAAAGGAGTTCCCACTCTACAAGGGAAAGGGTCGATGAGTAAATGCCTACTTTCTTGATGTCCGTATGCTTGGCCTCGAAGAAGATAAGTTGTGTGCTCAACTAGTGTTCCCCAAGGCTAGTTTACCAAATATTGAGCAAATGAATAACTTAACGACGATACAAAGGCGAATAGATTCCCAGCCAAGGAGAGCACTATGCAAGTTGTATTTGATAATACTCTCACACAAGGAGAAAGAGGTCTTGCACTCAATCACTCGTTCCACATGGCCAGTTAAACGAACCCAACCCACACACACTTCAAAAGGGAATAATGAGCCCATAGTTACACACATCAACCACAATAGTGGAAGAGTAATACGAAGGAATTTGCAAGTGGAGGATGAATCAACACAACATTAATCACACCTTAGCTTAGTGATATGTTGCCACTTGTTAGGTGTTCACATCATTGATTTCTCTTCATCTCTAATGACAATATGGCAAAACAAGGGACTATACGAAGATGACCTAATGTTATTTTAAAGAATCATATAAATATAAAACAAAACCAAACCTATGAGTTGAGAAATGGAAAACAATATAAAAATGCGATATGTAATGCAAGACTGATAGACAACCACAACTTTTCTCAACCTACATTGCTTGCAATGGAATTGCTCATGACATTCTTGAGGATAGAGAGAAAAATAGATTTGGGAACTCAAAAATATGAATGGAAAACTTCATTGATTAATACAAATATTATCGTTGAAAGACCCTTAGTGAAAAGTAATTTAATACACAATCTCTGTAAATGTTGATAAGTTTAGAAGGAACAATATTGAAAAATACTTTCCCAAAAAACACCTTCTATTTTATATTTAAAAGACAAATATTTGTTTAACCCCACATCTTTTTAAATAAATAATGAGAAGGTTATCCAGTTAAATCCTTAAACCACTTGGAATTCCACGCTGAGTTGAATTTTGAACTAGGTCAATTCCCCTTCCAGTTGGGGCCAATCACAAGTTTTGAATGGTGACAGTCCGGCAATTTACAAGCTTTTCTTACATTTGTTCCACATTAATAATCACTCTACAATCAAATCAATCTTTCAATCAAGCTTAAGCTTTAAGACAGCGTGGGATTTGAATCCGGATTAATAATTACATTTGAAATCAAGACCTTCAATTGGAATCCTCTCTATTTGTCTCGGGGGAGGATTTCTGAGGGAAAACGCAGATCAGCAACGACAGGAATCGAGCAGATCAGATCTGATCTGTGTGAAGATGAGCGTCATCGACATTCTCACGCGGGTGGACGCCATCTGCAACAAGTATGAAAAGTACGACATCGACAAACAGAGGGAGAACCAGATCTCCGGCAACGACGCCTTCGTCAGGCTTTACACCGTCGTCGAGTCCGACATCGAAGCCGCAAAGCAGGTCAGTAAACCCTACATTTCCCCGGGCTCGATTTGAAAAATGTCAGGAAAAATGCTAAATTCTATTGCCTTTTCGGTACCAGAAAGCCGATGATGCCGCGAAGGAGAAGAACAGGGCAGTGATCGCGACTCTGAATGCTGAAATTCGACGTACCAAGGCTAGATTGCATGAAGAGATTCCTAAATTGCAGAAATTGGCTCAGAAAAAGGTCAGGGCTAGCTATCCTTAAATTTATCCTAGTGCTTTTCATGGTGTCCTTATGGTTTCGTAGGTTTCCTCTTCAATTACTAGATATCTTAATGATACAGCAGCCTCTTCATTTCAATGTTGAACGCCTTAATTCGAGGCAGCTCGGGTTCGAATCTTCTTTGGATCTAGGCTAAATCTGGTATTCTTTTATTTAAACTCCATTTTTATGTACGACCTGCATCTTAACCAATCGGCTAGAGCCTTCTGTATGAAGCCTGGGGATGGGGCTGGATTAAATGGACTTTTTGATTACAATGTAGGAAATTTATTAGATCAAATGACCTTGACATTTCAGGGTGGCTTTACTGGGGAAGAATGAGTGTGTATTCCCGAGCTTGGCATATGATTGTGGGCCAATGAATAAGAGAGGGGCATGCATATAAACTCAGTGCCTTACTTTATTACCGACGAAATTGAACGTGCAATGATATGGTTCTACAGGTTTTTAATTTTAGTCGAGGAAGGTCAGGGCTGAAACATAAATCCGTGCTTATTAGGCACCCATACTCTCAGTGTTGTTTGAAGGGTCCGCATATTGGCTAAGTTCTGACTACCCAGTTTTGTTAAGAGAGGTTGTAGGTGATTTAGAGGTTGCATGGCAGTGTTAGAATGTTATAGCTTAGGGGTATTAAGTCACATTTATAGAGCAAGTTATAATATTTAACCTGCATTCAAACAAGTAACAGTATTTATCTTGTATTCAAAAAGTGATGGGCAAACGTCAATGAAAAGTTAATTGTTAGAGATAAAGTTCATTGGAGTCTCCTTAATTATGGATACGTTATGATAAAGTTCATTGGAGTCTCCTTAATTATGGATACGTTATGATAAAGTTCATTGGAGTCTCCTTAATTATGGATACGTTATGATAAAGTTCATTGGAGTCTCCTTAATTATGGATACGTTATGATAAAGTTCATTGGAGTCTCTGAATGCTGAAATTCGACGCACCAAGGCCAGATTGCATGAAGAGATTCCTAAGTTGCAGAAATTGGCTCAGAAAAAGGTCATGGCTAGCTATCCTTAAATTTATCCTAGTGCTTTTCATGGTGTCCTTATGGTTTCCTAGGTTTCCTCTTCAATTACTAGATATCTTAATGATACAGCAGCCTCTTTATTTCAATGTTGAATGCCTTAATGCTCAGGTTCGAATCTTCTTTGGATCTAGGCTAAATCTGGTATTCCTTTATTTAAATTCCATTTTTATGTACGACCTGCATCATAACCAATCGGCTAGAGCCTTCTGTATGAAGCCTGGGGATGGGGCTAGTTAGCAGCTGGACTAAGTAGACTTTTTGACTAAATGGACTTTTTGATTACAATGTAGGAAATTTATTAGATCAAGTGACCTTCACATTTCAGGGTGGCTTTGCTGGGGAAAATGAGTGTGTATTCCCGAGTCTGGCATGAATGTGGGCCAATGAAAGAGAGAGTGGCATGCATATAAACTCTGTGCTTTACTTTATTACAGACGAAATTGAACGTGCAATGATATCGTTCTACAGGGTTTTAATTTTAGAGAGGTAGGTCAGGGCTGAAACATAAATCCGTGCTTATTAGGCACCCACACTCTCAGTGTTGTTTGGAGGGTCCGCATGGCAGCGTTAGAATGTTATAGCTTAGGGGTATTAAGTCATATTTAATATTTATAGAGCAAGTTATAATATTTATCCTACATTCAAACAAGTAACAGTATTTATCCTGCATTCAAAAAGTTATTGGCAAACGTCAATGAAAAGTTATTGTTAGAGATAAAGTTCATTGGAGTCTCCTTAATTATGGATACATTATGATTTAAGCCACCTCCTTTATTAATTTAAATGTTGTTTATGGCAATGCTGGTAAATAATAATTTAATATGCCAGTTTCCGCCATGGGCATTGTTGGGTATAAATACCCCTGTACTTTGCCTTTTGATAACAGGTCTAGTGTAAAGTGTACTCAGTTCTTATTAACATATTATGGGTGCTGTTGCACCCTCAATGAATTGTTTGTACATGCGTTTTAGCATTTTATCTATAAGCTGTTGGGAGCAGGAGCGAAGCGAAAAGCGAAATTTGCAAAAGCTTCCGTTTCAGGAGCGTTTTTTATATAGTATATATTTTAATATATTTTGATGGATTTATATCTAAAAAACATGTAGGATGTTGAATTAGCTATAGAAAACATGGATTAAACCATATAACATCAATCATCTAGTAGTTATAACTTATAACGTTGTCATCAAATGATCAACCATAACAGCTTTTATAGGTGCTTGGTCAAAGAAGGGAGGTACCATAACATTGTTATCAAATTATCAAACTCGTATAGGAGCTGTTAGTATAGGAGAGATATGGAGCCCCTCGGGAGCGTTTTGGGAGCGAGCTTCGGGAGCTCCTCGGGAACCCACGCAGCAGAGGTTTGTATCTTATATTTATTTGACATGTGTTATTGAGGCCTCTATCTTACATGTACCAAGTAGAACATGTGATATCAGAACATACCCCGATATTAGTCTGTGATCATGTGTGGATCTAAGCATGTGAGCATGCATGACTCTTGATTCCGTAAGTAGGGAAGTCTGTCATTTTTGCCATTAAAATAAAAAAATATAGAAAATATGTTGACTGTGGGCATTATCAGTTGGTTATGAACATTATTTATATTTGTGGAAAGTTCATATAGAGGCAACATAAATATCACTTGAGACCCCTGAAAGGGCCAAATGAAATGCTGTGATGAATGGTCTGGTTCAGTGAACATCATACAATGGTGTTGTAACAACATTTTTGTTGTCACACAAGGAGGCAGGTCATGTTGGGAAGTGAATACATGTCAAATCTGGGAGATGATAAATTGTCATATGGCTGCATGCATTCTGCTCAAGATTTAGTGACAAAGCTATTTCAAAATGTTGTTTCCTAGTGTTCCATTGTATTTCTGAAGCAGTTGCAAATGATCAAATCAAAGCTGAAATAAGAAACAAAGCATAACATAAGCCTATTTAGAAGCACCTACAACAGAAAGAAAGCAAACAGTTGTGAATGATTCAGAGAGTTCGAGTTTGACTTGTAGATTGAATTCAGAATATCTTCAGGTCAAGTGTTGTGATATAAATTGTGGGATGGAGCAGCTTTATAGACAGTAGCTTATAGAGCTGAACAAATGGGAAGGCTGCATTTGCAATCGAGGTCTTAGCATTTGGTAAACTGGTTTCAGGCTGTGGAACACGACAACATTGAAGGAGGAGGTGCTTTAGTGTGATGAACTGTTAGATGTGGAGGGTTGATTGAAGAGAACAGGCTGCCATAAGTGAATGGGAGATGCCCATCTTCTAGTGGAACAATAAAAATCATTAATGGCATAGCTGCATAAAGATCTGTGGTGTCTTTGACCTGAAAAGTTTTATAATTCCCAGTCTCAAGTATTCTAAAAAAGAACTATTTATATTTCATGTAGGTACTTTGGCACCAGAGTTACACTATTGGATGTAATAGGAATCATGTGGACATGTTTTGAAAACAAGAATAATTTGGCATCACACATGGAACCTTACATCAATCTATGCAACTTTGGAAATATGGTGATTCCATCGATGTTGGTTCTCCATGTATAACAATTGGACTTTTGCAAGAAGAAGTTCTATAGCTAAAGCTAAACCTAACATTCTAGGTCAATCATGCTGACTCCAATGGTAGAGTTAATACTCACCAAAGAACTAATGCCAATGTTCAAGCCAAATTTCTTTTATCTGTTAGCCCTTGCCATGGTGCTCATCTTTGACCTAATGCAACCAATGTTTGACACCAAACCAAGCATCAATCTAATATATATTATACTGACCATTGGCAGGAAGTCATTCTTATCGAAATTAATCCATTTCATCAATGTTGACTCTGCTTCGGCAACTTTAAGTGGTCCATTCGTTGAGGACTAGACTTTGAGAAGGCTATTTACATTACATACTTGGGGCATAACAAACCCATCATTGACTGCTTTTTTGGTTGCTAGTTTCCCAAACAAGAACTTAAGAGTGGCATAAACATTTTTTAGTAGATGACATGAGTACCATACCATAATGGAGGGAGTCGGGACTGTCACAAGTAATGCAGTCCTTTTTACTTTTCACTACTATTGACTCCTTTTGTTATTACTTTTTGTAGAAGAAACTTATTGATACTATTAATGAATTTTAAAAAATGATGGAGGACCACACCATAATGGAAATATTATTTTAAGTGCTATACTCCCCAATATCTTTGCACTTACATTTGGTGTTAGATGAACTTCCCTATCTTACAAATTTAGAATGAGTATCACTCTCTGTTCTTTATTTATATTATATTTGTTCCATATTAAAGAGAAGTTGCCTTTTTCCTCCAATTACCACCCAAACTAGCATGTGTGAAGTAAAGTCCCTTACAAGCAAAACCAGCTGAGGGGGAACCAAGAGGAATAGGCCAATGTCACCACATCCAATCCCCTTTCACACTTTTGGTTGAATCTTCTCCAACTCGAGTGGGGCTTCCCTAAACTAGGACTAGTAGGGCAGAGAAAATGAGGAGCAAGGTGATTAAAGAGGCTTCCCTAGCAAAAGGATTGAAGCATATTGTAAAGGAACAAATGATGGGAGGATAGAGGGAAACCACTGAAGAGACTAGTGTCTAAACCAACCAAGGGGCAAAATGGAGTCATAGAGGAACAATTTAAGAGGGCCTTGCTAATATGTCATTAAGGGGGAAAGGTCCCATTATCAACTAGGCCCTACTTAATAAAATGCAAGAACATGCTAGGCTTTACAAGGGATGGGATCGACTGAAGCATCCATTTCCTTTCTAGATTTGAGGGTGCACTATACACATAAAAGATCCAAAATCGCACCCTTCGACTTAAGAAACAATGTAAAAATTACTCTCGCATGTGCATAGATACAAAGAAAAGAATTTAAAATTTACTTTAGAAACCCTTCCTTCCAATAAGGTAGTAATACCCTTTTATGGCCTCTCACTCAAATGTATAGAAATTATAATGTAAAGTGTTGATGTTTTGTAGCTCGGAAATGAACTTCTACATAGGTTAGGTATCAAAGATGCGTGAGGTCGTTCAAGTCAAATCTATTTTGTAATTCACTTTATTTATAAAGTGAAAGTATTTTAATTAGCTGTTGGGTCTAATAAAGTGATTTAAACTAATCTCATTTGTTTATCTCACCATGAGATTAGGTTATTGGTAGATTTGGGTTTCAACTAAAGCATAAGGCAAGTCAAGGTAGAAGGAAAAGACACATTCATTCTTCACGAAGACAATTTTGTCCGAAGGTGAAGAGACTCGACAGAGAGCAAAGTTAGTGTGCCGAAGAGGAGCTCGAGTGAGGAACCAAGCATAAACCAGTTTGCAGTTAGCAAGGACAACAAGTATGTACATCTGTACAGGTTCGTATGGTCATACGGAATTCCATACAGTTGTACAGACATGTTTGTACCACAATACATAATAGGTCTGTGTAGCCGTACGAATAGGTGAGTACCAGCTAGTAAGGCTGCAACAAGTTCTCTTGGTTTCTGTGGGTAGTTTTCTTCAGTTTTGGTGGGTAGATTTGTCTTGTAAGTCTATAGAATTTTAGGTTTGTTTGAGTGTACCGTAATGCTGTAATTTACTGTAGGAGTGGAGGTTTCCTTGTAAGCTTTGAAGTATTTAATGAAAAGTTGATTTGAAAGAGTACATGCATGTGGTAAATTGTTTTATGCTTCCATTGTTCATTTTTAGCTATCTGTGTGATTGTTGCATGTTCAAAAATATTTATTTCGGCTGTTGAATAAATTCAGATTTGATTTATTTAATTAAGAGAAACATAGGACAACAATCACCTAGGGCTTGGAAATTTAGCATGTATCAGAGCATCTCTTTGATTGAGACTCTCAGGGGTTCTAGTGGGTAGATTAGTTGCAATAGGAAAATAACTAGCAACAAGGGTTTCATTATTTTGATTTTCAGATTTGTAATTTGTGCTTTAGATCTTAGAGATGGCATCAACCAGCCTCAGGTTCGAGGACAGATTAGATGGTGCCTGGAATTTCCTAGAATGGAAAGTCAGGGTAACTCTTCTATTAGAAGAGAATGACCTCTCGGATATCATCAAGGATGTGGTAGCTTCGTCGACAAATCCGCAGCTTTGGGCAGCTCACAAGAAGAAAGAAGTGAGAGCTAAGAGGATGATCATGGATGCAATAAAAGATCATCTGAGCCCTCATGTATCCGAGAAGAAGATGACGAAAGATATGTTTGATGCTCTGGTTAGCCTTTACCAGAGAGAGAACATAAAATAGAAGATTATTTTGCACAACAACCTTAGATTTGTTGAGATGACTAGTTCAGACGTCGTCACCAGTTACTTGATGAAGGTCACACAATTTCATGACCAACTTGCAGCAGTTTGGGAGGAGATAGAGGGAAAGGAGTTAGTAAACATGGCACTGAATGGGTTCCCACTGCAATGGGAAACATTTGTCCAGGATATTTGTGCTTGGGAGAATCTTCCTAATTGGGAAAGACTATCGGATGACTGTATCCAAAAGGAGACTTGGATGGAGTCAAAGGTCAACAAATAGGGAGGTGATAGTGACCATGCCCTCATTGGTCAGGAAAAGAAGGGCAAAGGACCCAACAAGAGTAAGTAAAAGAGTTAGGTGTCAACCTCATAGTTAGAGAAGAAGGACTTGAGTAAAATCAAGTACTTCATATGTCATAAGAATGACCATTATGCATCATAGTGTCTAGAGAAGAAGGGTAAAGGGAAGCAACAACACTAGGTAGCAACCTTAGCTAAAACACAGATGAACGAGTTTGCTTCCAAGTTTGAGAAGGATTTCTCGATGGTATCTTGCCTTTCTTCCAACATGGTTCCTGAGAACACATGTTATGTGGACGGTGGAGCATCAAGGCATATGACATCAGACCGTGAGTTATTTTCGAGTCTAGAAGAGCACGACTCTGGAGTTCAGGTTGAGCTTGGTGATGATGCCAATTATCCAGTAGCAGGAGGAAAGGGAAGCAAAGGGATGTAGTAAGTCAAAGGGATTGTTGATTAAAATCAAGTGCTTTATATGTCATAAGCACGACCATTATGCATCACATTGTCTAGAGATGAGGAAGGGTAAAGGGAAGCAATAACACTAGGTAGTAGCCTCAATTGAAATTTAGATGAACGAGTTTGCCTCCATGTTTGAGAAGGATTCCTCGATGGTCTCTTGCCTTTCTACCAACATGGTTTCAAAGGACGTATGGTATGTGGACGGTGGAGCATCTAGGCATATGACATTAGCCTAGGAGCTATTTTCAAGTTTGAAGGAGCATGTCTCAAGAGTTCAGGTCGAGCTTGGTGATGATGCCAAGTATCCAGTAGCAGGAATTGGTACCATTCCTTTCCAACTCTAGTCAGGTAACTCTTTAGACCTTGATGATGTGTTGTTTGTTCCAGGTCTCAAGAAGAATCTACTTTCAGTTTTGGTCATGGAAGATAAGGGCTATGCAGTAGAGTTCAAGAACCAACAAGTCCTTGTAAGATTGAAGGGGTCTAGCCCAGGATCAACTTAGGTGATTGGGGTAAGGGAAGGCAATCTGTACAGGTTACAGGGTGAACTTGTTCGAGCCCTAGGTCATGACACATACAACTTGTGTGAGTTATGGCACAAGAGGATGCGGCACCTTCATCACCGAGAGCTACCTAATATGAGGGAGATTGTCATAGGTCTTCCAGAGTTCAACATTGAGAAACATAGTGTGTGCGGAGGTTGCACACTTGGCAAGGGTGCCAAGGCTGCTTTCCCAAGTAGTGAGCACACATCTAAGGGGATCCTAGATCTAGTGCATTCATATCTGTGTGGATTGATGTTAGTAGCATCAATCACAGGAAGCATGTACTATGTTTCCTTCATTGATGACGTCTGTTGCAAAACATGGATCTACTTCTTGAAGACCAAGGATGAAGTCTTCAACAGGTTTCAGGAGTTTAAAGCCCTTATGGAGAACCAAACAGGGAAGAAGATCAAGGTTTTGAGATCGGACAATGGGGGTGAGTATACCTCCAATGATTTCAATGATTTCTGCAAGGATGCAGGAATTAAGAGGAAGTTCATTGTTCTTTAAAACCCACAACAGAACGGGGTTGCAGAACGAAAGAATCGATCCATCCTAGGGGTTGCTGGGGCCATGCTACATGATTAGGATTTGTTAATGTTTTTATGGGTAGAAGCATGCAATGCAATAGTCTTCATCTAGAACATGTGTCCTCACAATGTTTTGGGGGGTGTTGCCACCGAAATGCACACCTGGGGGGAAACATAATAGCAATCTTTCGAAGCTGCTAGGTGTGACCTTGGGGGCTAGTCTCGAGTCAGGTGTTGTGACATGATCCTGACTCCTCTGTTTAGGCAAACTCCTAACTGAAGCCAAGGGGGGTAGACCCTATCAAAGAGTTTTCCAAGGCTTTTAGATTGTTAATTATTATGGATGGGAATGAGTTTTATTTAGGATTTTTTTTAGGTGAAATAGTGAAAATTGACCAAGTTTGTTGCAAATTCGTTTAAGCACACCAACAACATGATATCAACATAATTGGAACAACAATAGTAATTGATAATAAGCAAATTAAAGAGATTGTTGCTGAAAAAGTAAAACCAGTGCCGATGGAGTCACAAAATTAAATAGTGCTGCTTGTAGATTGGAATGTCTTGCAAATGTTCTTGGTTTATTTTAATTATGATGGAAGGATGAGTTGATTAAGGGGAAAAAGAGGATTCCCGATATACCTTGCAGTACAGGGAATATGTCCGGATTTTGGTCTAAGTGGTTTCACACAAGAACATGTGGGATGGAACGGAGTCTCGAGAGCGTGTTCAACACTACACCAACAAGGATGTAGTTTAACGGTGCCCTGGGGTCGCTTTCCAGTGGTTCCCGCTTCCTTTGCAAAATTTCCCCACTTCCGATCAAGTTGAGGTAACGCTAGATTTTTGTTACGCGATTTTAATTAAAATGTTCATTAAACTAATTACTAGCCACTCTCAATTCCTTTTGATGCACCTTACTGTTCAGACGAACCGCAGGGGTGCAGAGCATACAGAAAGGAGTCCGAAATTTACAAGTTTTTGAGCAATGTTTTCTTGATTATTAGCCCAAGAATCTCTTTCAGGTTGAAGACTGTACTTGGGAGAGCAAGGGAGTTAATTCCAAAAGTAAATAAACTGAAAACTGAAAAGGTTCTTTAATTGCTACAACAAAGAGTATCTTTTCCCCTTTCGGGTACTTCGGTAGAGCAATGTTGGGTTAGTATTCAGTTTTGCCAAACATAAAAATAAAACCAAAGCTAAAGTAAACAAAACTAATCTAACAAATGAAAAGAAACTAACCTAACAATTTACCCAAGAATCTCTTTCAGGTTTGAGACCGTACTCGGGAGAGCAAGGGGGTTAGTAAATCAAAATTTTCCAGTGTAAACTTAAGTAAAAATTTGATGAAAATTTAAACTAACTCTAATTGCAAAAAAATGAAACTAGCTTAACAAGAATGCTACTCTAATGCAATGCAAGTATAAAGCAAATAAAGAAATGGACAGATACATGCTTCCCCCAAATGGAGGAAGAAGGGTGTGGTAGCCGTAATCCCACTTGCTTTTTATTAACTTATTACAATATTAAATTCTTTGATAGAGAGCACTTTTGATCCGCAAAAGCGAGATTCAAGAGACTTTAGGGAGTCTTAAAAAGACTCAAAAATTGCATAAGGGGTAAAATAAAGGGTTTTTTGATGGTTCAAACTCCTAACTTTGTGTCGCTCCTTCGCTTTCCTACAATAAAAGACAAAAAACCAGCAAACAAAATATTATAGAAAAGTGCCCAAAATCACTTTGAAAGTGTTTGGGCAACGTTAGAAAATTATGCAAAAATTTACTCTAAGTTATGCTAAACCAAAAGAAAGCAATACCTAAGATAAGTTGGTTTTTTAGACCAACTTACTTAGGATCTTGGACAACCTTTATAGGACAGCCAATGAATAGCACTTAAATACTTGATTTAATCTTTGAAAACTTATAAACAAATCTACTTTCAAGCCTTTAAGATATATCAAAAATTTACTTGCAAAAATAGTAGATTAATCAATTCTAGGTCTAATAAAACTTTTAATCTTCTCACTGCCTTAGATCTAAAATAAAAATCAGACCTATCTCGATTTTGATTGAAACACTTTAGATCTGACAACAAGAACAAGTAACCAAGAGAGTAATTTAAATTTTTAAAAGGAAGGATGAGGAAAGAGCTGCCCTAGCTCGAATCTTGTGAAGAGGAGGAGGTTCCTGTACTAGGACAAAAGAACATTAGATTCATAAAATATTTGTGAAGAGGAAGAAAATGCAGCTGAGCTTAAAAGTCTCCTTCGCTTTTGGTGATCTGCAAAACTTCACAACTACAAACAACCCATGATCAAATCTAGTATGTTTTGATAAAAGAAATTTGGGAGAGCCTAAGTATAATTGACTAATTTTGGCTACTCTTTGATTTCAAATACAAAATAGCAATAAACAATTTGAAACTACAAATGCTTATCCTATGGATTAACAAATGATCTTCTAAGCTAGAATAGATCAATGAGATTGCAAATATAGAAACAGAGCATATACAAATATCACCTCAAATGTGGATCAAGCATTCCCAATCATGACATTTGCACCATATGGACCTCCAAAGCCTCAACTTTTATTCAAAATCTTTGCACAAAGGCAATACATTACATAACAATACTAGTAGAGGTTCCTTGCATCCCTCTCAACAATGGACCAAGAGCCTTGCGTAAATAGAGAAAAGAGAAGAAGACGACAAGTTCTAGAAGGCATCAGGGCAAGAGGGCGCATCCCATTGATAGAGGAGCAATTTGTGATTGATCTACACTTCAACTCAACCTTTGTTGGCATGAATAGGAAGAGGTGGCAGCCACCTCACAAGAGGGGTGCCCCTCTCTCCTTTGGAAACTCCTCCAACAAATAGCAATGTGCCACATCAAGAGAAGTCGCCCAACATGAAGGAGAGCGCATTTCCCAAGAGAAGATCACTTGTAGTGCTCCGAATCCTTACTGAAAGTGTTAGGATTTGATTGGAATGGCCTCTAATATTGATTGCCAACTGGATTGATACTTTATTTGGCTCTTGTTCCTCTTTTTTAGAGTAAATGATTTTTCTCATATCCTTATTATTTTAATTAAATAATTCTCTTTAATTATTTTCGAGAGAGTTTTTATTAAAGTGATAAATAATCACTTAAAACTTAGGAAAAGTGGGTTTTGGGGTTTTGTGGGTGCTCCGAGTTAGAAAATGAGCACCCCCAAGGAAAAAACAACCCCTAGACCACACTTTTATCATATTTTTGATTTTTTTAATTAAAAATATTACAAAAGCCCGTAAAACAGGAAAAAATAATTTTGTCCGAATTGACTCAAACTCCTAGGGGACCTAGTGCATATTCATAATGGCTCAATTCTATGTCTAGCAAGCTCAAAAACATTGACACATGAACTTTAATAACGTCCTAAGGCTTAAAAATCAAGATGACCATTCCAGCTTTGGAGGAGCGGGTGAAAAACTCGTCGATTATACAACACTTATTCAACATTGCATAATTGACAAGGAAAAAACTCCATGGAATAATCATCTTTGATGAAAAAGTCCTAGGAGGCCAAGTTCTTTATATAAGACTGTCTTGCTAGCACATTTTTACAATATCCCTAAGGGGTATGAACATGCAATTATTACAAAGGGGCCAAAATGGCCCTGAAAATGACTTCTGGACTTCTGAACATTGATGATGAACATTGGAGATGTTCATAACTCTGGCATCTCACAAGAAATCCAACTATGGTACAAAATAGTTGGTAACAGGGGGCAAGACACTAGAGGAGGCATTCACTAGTGTGAAGCCGGAGGTGAGTCATTTCTGCATCTTTGGTTGTCTAGTTTACATCCATATACCAGTGGAGAAGAGGACCAAGTTGGAGCCCTCTAGCAGGAAGGGTTTGTTTGTTGGCTATAGTGAGAATTCAAAGGCTTACAAGATCTATATTCCAGGGGAGAGGAAGACAATTGTAAGTAGGGATGTGAAGTTTGAAGAAGACCTTTCTTCCAGGAAGTCTCATGAGCCATTACTAGTGACAGAGGATGAGGAGCAGAAAATTTCAAAGGTTGAGCTAGGGTCACCAACGACTTCCAATTCTGGGCAGCAACCTTCAGATGTAGAGGAGGAGCCATCAACTCCTATCAGTTCTGTTTGGACTCTGGAGACCTCGATGGTTCACTCAGACATTGGGGGATGCTTAAGAGCATGTTGAGGCTCCTAGGAGCTCATTTTGGGAGAGTCGACCTTCGAAGAAATTTTTGAATTACATGGCGTTGATGAGTAACATCATAGATTTCGAGCTTTCTAGTTTTCAGGAGGCAATCGACAAACATGTTTTGAAGGGATGCCATGGTGGAGTACACCTCCATCACGAGGAACAATGTTTGGGACATTCTGCCTAAATTGGAGGGGAAGTCAGTGGTGGCTTCCAAATGGATCTACAAGATTAAGCACGCGGCAGCTGGTAGCATAGAGAAGTACAGAGTGAGGTTTATGGAAAGAGGGTTCTTTTAGAAAGAGGGAGTGGATTACAAGGGGATGTTTATTCGAGTCGCCAGGTACATTTCCATTAGATTAGTGATGTCTTTAGTCTCCTTTCTGGGATGGAGGATATATCAGATGGATGTGAAGACATCGTTCCTGAATGGGATAATTGAGGAAGAAGTGTACATTGCGCAACCTCAAGGATTTGAGGTCAATGGGAAGGAGTCCCATGTTGGCAGGTTGAAAAAGGCATTGTATAGACTCAAGCAGGAACCACGGTCATGGTATTCCATGATCGATGGATACTTGCAAAGCATTGGTTTCACCAAAAGTGAAGCAAATCCCAACTTATATTTCATATTTGTTGAGATTGATTTACTCATCTTGGTGTTGAATGTAGATGACATGTCTCCCACAGGTTCAAAGAAGCTCATTGCAGGGAGCAAGGCAGATATGGCAGTTGAGTTCCAGATGAAGGACATTGGCTTGATGCATTACTTCTTGGGGCTGGAGGTTTGGCAAAGACCAAGGGAGATTATCCTTGGGCAGGGTGAGTATGTCGTTGAGATTTCAGATGGAGGACTGTAGGCCCATGGCCACACCTATGAGTACTAATCTGAAGAAAGTTACTACTTCAAATTTAGATATGGTGGATCCCACCTTGTATAGACATCTGATAGGTTCTTTGATGTATCTGGTCAACACTAGGGTAGATAGATGTTTTGCAGTCAACACCTTGAGCTAGTTCATGGTGGAGTCGAGTCAGGAGCACTGGCTAGCATCAAAACACGTGCTCAAATACGTGAGGGGGACATTGGAGTATGGATTGAGATATCTTGGAAATGGTGAAGTCAAGTTGCAGGGGTATACATACTCACATTGGGAAGGTAGTGGATTAGGTACAAAAAGCACCTCAGGGTGCTGCTTTAGCTTGGCATCAATGACGATATCCTGTTTCAACCGGAAGCAAACTTCCGTGGCACTCAACTCAACAGAGGTAGAGTATATGGGAGCGAGTACAGCTAGTTGCGAAGCTATCTGGCTTCGCAAGTCGCTTACATGTTTATTTGATTAGGAGTTGGATCCCACGGTAATTTACAGTGATAATTAGAGTTGTATCAAACCTTCTGAGAATCCAATTTTTCATGATAGATCCAAGCACATTGAGATCATATATCACTTCATTTGAGGTAGGATTTAGAAGGGGGCAGTGAAGCTCTAGTATGTACCCACCAAAGTTACAAATATCGTGTCGGCAAATAGATTGCCGAGGGCCCAAAAACAAATTATTGGATTTATCGACAAAAATGTCGGCAAACATCGGCAATATATCGACAAACTTGAAAAATACAAAATATTAAAAAATGCAAAAATGCAAAAAATCATGATATATTCGAAAAATTGCGATATTTGAAAAAATCGGGAAAAATCGCCAAAAAATATGGGGAAAATATCGGGCAATATATTGCCGATATATCACCAGTGAGTTAGCATCGCGATGTTGCCGACATATCGACGATGTTTGTAACACTGGACTACCCACAGATCAATAGGTTACAGTCTATAGATACTCTGACCAAGCCCTTAGCAAAAGGGAAGTTTGAAGCATTCGGAGACGAACTTGGATTGGTGCAGAATTCTTTTTTCGCTAAGAGGGAGTGTTGATGCATGTAGCTCAGACAGGAACTTCCACATAGGTTTAGTGTCAAACGTGCATGAAGTCATCCAAGTCAAATCTATTTTGTAATTCACTTTATTAATAAAGTGAGTCTATATTTTGCTGTTGAGTCTAATAAAGGGCATTAGGGATTTAGACTAATCTCAACTGTTGATCTCATCGAGAGATTAGGGTTTTAGCTAAAGTATAAAGGAAGGTCAAAGTAGAGAGTAAAGGCACATTCATTATTCACAAGAAGATGGTTTGGTCAGGTGGTGAAGAAACTCAACAGAGGAGCAGAAGTAGAGCATCTGAGAGGATCCAAGTTCAAGGATCCGGCAGCGGGCAAAAAGCAGGTTCATAGGCAGGTCCGCTCAGGGGTTTCTGTACATCCATACGGATCCCGTACAGTCGTACAGAATAGTCTGCACAGCCGCATAAATTGCATCTGTACAGACATACGTACTTGCTATACAGCGGGCAACATACAACAGTCTGATTTCTTGAATTTTTGGGCAATTTTTCCTCAGTAAGTTTGCTATTTTGCTCCAGTTTGAGTGTACATTACAGCTGTGGAGGTTTCCTTGTAAGCCTAGATCTATTAATGGAAGTCTGTTTTGAAGGTGTAAATCGTCTTTGTATTGTGTTTTGCTTCTGCTGTTCATTTTCTAGCTATGTGTGTGAATACTGCTATGTGAAGGATTTAATTTCTGCAAATTAAATATGAGTTTATTGATTTGAGAACATAAAGACAACATTCACTTAGGGTTTATAAATGTTTACAGGAAATAACTGAAAAATCTACTGATTTGTTTATCTTGATGTACAACAACTAGAATGTAAAAACAAATTTCCATGTGCAACATTAGATGAATTTTCCCGAATTTGAGAAGGAGAAGAGGGCTGGGAAAAATCTGCAATAAAACTTTGTTGTACTATCTCATTTCCAACCCCACAAATGGTCTCAAGGGATGATCTTTCGCCACCACCTGCATCCAAAACTGTAGGGCTACTTGGCTGGAAAATTTATACAATAACAACAGAACCAACTGCCCCAAATCATCTGAAAAGTCTGCACAAGGAGGTGTAGAAAGTGGCTGAAACTGATCATCCAAAGGCTGCTTGAAAAGTGATCTAGAATTGGAGGTATGAGGCTGAAAATGATCATGGGAAATTACTTCCTCCAAAGTCCAAAGGCTGTTCATGGTCTTTAAAATCAATTCTTTCGTAATGAGAAATCATAGATGGGATCACAAAAATGTTTCCAATAATTCTCACCCAAATTATGATCAAAATGGTGAATATGCCCATCATTAATATCATATACATGGTTGTCATAAATTTCATTACATGCCAAGAGATCCTCAAATCTATCACCTTCAAAAGATTTGTCTCCAAACGTATGAGGAGAAAATTTCTCCAAACCCTCATCACCATGAGGAAAGCAAATAGTAGCACCAATGTCTTCGTCGACTAGGTCTTGAACATGTTCTTCAATGGGCAAGTGACGTGGCTCTTTAACAAGGTGCTCTTCATGTGCTTATTGGTGTGCCACAGTAGATAATAATGAAATAGCATAGTCCAAGATGTTTTTGCTATCCTCGTCCTCTTCATCATGCCATTCTTTGATAAACATCTTGAGAAAATCTGCAATTGAAAATATGGACTTTCTATGAAGATCATAAACCCAGTTACAGGCCTCACCATCTAGGGCAAATATCTTCATCAAATCATATTCATGAACAACATTGAAATTAGTGACAACTTTGATGAAGGATGTGATGTGCAAGATGACTGAGTCACTGTTAATTTTTTGATAGAGTTAGGATTTAATGCAGGAAAAAAATCAATGTACTTTAATGCAAAATCACTTTTAACATTTAGCAACTAGTACCAAAATTGAAATAGTACAGCAGTAACTCTAGTAAAACATAATTTTCATCTCTTTCAACTTCTAACCTTTAACACTACCAAATGGTTACCGTGTTAAAGTAATATTCAGTAATAATAAAATAATAAACTTGTTTAATTAGCAATAAAAGAGATGAGTTAGAATACTTACCTGGGTGTGGAACCTTCCTGTTTTAAACTTAGAAATATTACTTTCAGAAAGGAACCAGAAGACCCTACTAGAGGGTTAGTACAACCAGAGAGAGAGAGAGAGTTGTAACAGTCAAAAGAAAAACACAGTGGCAAACCCAAACAAACTCAGTACGGAAGAACAAACCTCAATAAGACTCAGTACATAGAATTAGTCTCAACAGTAGATCAGAACCTACTAGGGTCTCAACAGTAGAGTTCTGAACCTAACAAGGCTTCCACACAGGGTTCACAGCTAGCATAACTCTGTGCTCAACATACAAGTAACAAACAAGACCTCACGGCCTTCACAGGGAATGCAAACAGTAGACAAACCGGAAGATCAAACCCTGGACAGCAGACCGAACAGCAGAGAGGACCCAACAGGCAATAGATCGGACTAAAAGGGAATCATAAACAGCAGGCCGAACCTCACAGTCAGCAGAACGAAGCAAGGGAAGACCCCAAACAGCAGACCGAACCTCACAATAGCAGATGGCTAGGTAAGTGCAGCATAAACCATCAACGTCACCTCTTGAACAGTCACCCAAATTCACATCTGTGAGCTGCAGAGATAACCTTTTTACCCTAGACGTCAAGCACAGCTGAGATATATATCCAAGTGAGGAGAAGAGGTCTTCAATAAATAGACCTTTAGGCACTTCTGGAAAGATCACCAAAAATTATATATCAAACCCTGGAAATAATCAAAACAAAAAATCATCAAAACAGATCTGAACTTGATCAGCAGGTGGGGCAGCCTTCAACTTCAGAAAAGAGCAGCTGAGATGTCTTTGATGTCAAACACAGGTAGGAGCAGAGCTAAAGTTATCTTATACAAATGCCAAAGAGAAGTCTTCAATAAATATGATTAAGATCTTCTAGAGGGGTTAAATAAATAAAACTTTTATTTAAACTTAGGGTTCCATTAAGTTAGGAAAAAAAAAGAGTCACATAAAACATAAGTAGGGTACTACGACTAATAAAAAGAATGGTACAAGTCAAAACCATACAAACAAGAGTGGGTAGCTTGACCCATAACCCCTAGGACCAAAAGGGTGTACTTCAAATGTGGACAAACAACCATAGTATACCCATACGATCAAAACATCAAAGGTGGTATAAATAAAAAAATAACTCAAGGTGGGTAAATGACCTTATTAACCACAAGTCAAAGACAAGGTACCACAAGACCGATAATCAACAAGGTGTAAGGACCAAAAGTAAATCAACCAAGGTGGGGAAGGTACAACCAACCATCTCTCTTTCAAATGTACAAATGTTCCATATAACCTGAAACTTCATCATCACTGTATAAGGAAGGGTCCACACGGATGATGTGATCATGTGGTCCTCTTGACTACTCCTAAGGTCAAATGTTAGTGGCTTCATCAAGGGGTGGCCAGTCCCTTGAGAAGACCATATAACTCAACCATCTCGAAGACCTAGGAGAAGAGGACATCACACATCATCATCTTGGTAACTGACCAAGAACGTCCATTCTCAAGGAATGGCTCTCAGCCCAAAGCTGAGCTTCAGTCCCAGACTGAGTCATGTTGATCAACCCTCTGGTCCTTGACCATGTCCTCCATTCTCTTGGAGAATGGTCCTCAACCTTAAACTGAGCTTTCAGTCCCAAACTGAATGTTGATCAACCACCTGTAGGACCTACTTGGTCCTTGACCAAGAATCTTCCTGGTCCTAGACCAGGATGTCTTTGTCTCAACCTGCAAGATCTGCTTGGTCCTCATGACCAAGAAACTGTCTGGACCCAGAACAGAATACCTTAGAAACAAATAGGGGCCCTAGCCACATGCTAGGACTTTTCCATGGCATTAACCTGCTTAGTCCCTGACCAAGAACCCCAGGAGACAGTTGGGGGGCCTAGGGTACCTTCTAGGGTCTTACTCTTTACTATGCCTGGTTAACTTGACCAGGAACCCTAGTTAATTGACTTGGGTACCATTCTCTCTAAGAATGGGTCTTGCAGTTGCAAGATGGAGTATGATCATATATATCCAGATCAAAAGCTATGTTTGTAAATCCTGGGATGCATGAGGCATCAAATTGTTCCAAGGAATAAAATCCTTCATTTTCTTCCATTTCCTTTCCTTCAAAATCTTCAATATGAGGCTATAAATTTGAAAATGAACCACAACCATACCTCATGTCAAAACAAGATGAGTGGAGTTGCCAAGATGAGCTTCCAAAGGTTTCAAAGTGTTGCATGTGCTCATCTCTTCACACAACAAAGTCTTCAAAAAATCTGCAAGGAACAAGGACTTTGTCCCTTCATGGAGTCGCCATGTGAGAAGAAAGATCTGCAATAAGAGTCTCTCACAAAAATGATAAAGTTTAATATTCAAATTTACTGGAGAGTGGACTTTCTCTTTGACAACGACGCCAAAATTGTTATCACCCAAACTAGCATATGCGAAGTAAAGTCTCGAAGAAGCAAAACTAGCCGAGGGGAACCAAGTGGAATATGCCAATGTCACCACACCCAATCCCCTTTCACACTTTCGGTTGGCACTTCTCCAACTCGAGTGGGGCTTCCCTAAGCTTGGATCATTGGGTTAGAGAAAATGAGGAGCAAGGTGATTGAAGAGGCTGCCCTAGCAAAACATTTGTAGCATAAGGTAAAGAAACATATGATGGGAAGATAGAGAGAAACGAGTGAAGAGACCAATGCTTGATCAACCAAGGGGCAAAACAGAGTTACGGAGGAACAATCTAAGAGGGCCCTGCTCATATGCCATTAAGGGGGAAAGGTCTCATGATCAACCAAGCCCTGCTTAATAAAATGCAAGAACATGCTAGGCTTTATAAGGGAAGGGATTGACTTAAAGCATCCACTTCCTTTCTAGATGTGAGGGCGCAACATACATATATAAGATCCAAAATTGCACCCTTCGACTTAAGGAACAATGCAAAAATTAATCCCGTATGTGCATAGATACAAAGAAAATAATTTAGAATTTACTTTAGAAACCCTTCCTTCCAATGAGTTAGTAGTACCCTTCTATGGCCTCTAACTAAAATGCATAGAAATTACTATGTGAAGATACTAGAAACACTCACAACCTTTAAAGCTTTATGCAAGATTAATGCTACACATTTAGAAGAAAGCACTTTCATACATGTCACAAAGCTCCAAGAGTTTTATTCATTAAGCTCCAAGAAGAGGAAACCCTACAAGTCCAACCATGAATTACAATGAGAAAAGAGCACTCCTTATATAGCCTAAGGAGCAAAATGGGGCACTCCTCCAAGCGTTAACAATCATGCAAGAGATAATGCACCACCTCTAGAAGAGAAATGGAGTCCAAGGCGCGACCTCTAGAGTCAACTAGGAGACAATATGTCACCTCTATGAGTGAACTAGGAGCAAATATGCCACATGTGTGAGCTAAGAGACAAGGAGAGGCACATGAGGGAGACAAATATCCCATACATTTAGGAAAAATATCCCCAAGAGGTGTGCCCCCCTTCAAAAAGGCATATTCTCCAACAAAAATTCCTCAAACAGGGATACTGGGCCCCAAAATCAGGGGATCATGTCCCCATAATCCATAAATTAGGGATTTGCAGACAAAATCCCCTAAATCAAGGAATTCTGTTTCCAACATCTACAGAAAGGGGATAATGCTCCTAGGTGCGCTAGGTATCTTTTGAGGGAGAAAAGGGGTCAAACAAATGTTTTACATCCCCTTTACTCATACATTACATTATTACAATATAATAATTACCCCAAGGTCATCTGCTGGAATTCCCTTATGCAATTTGAGGGGTAACGAACATGAGGCTGGAAAACATAATCAACCTAGTAAAGGGGAACATGACCTCCATTTAATAATTAATGTAAAGGTAGTTTCTTTAGTTTTGACTATCTATTAGGTTATGTTACAATCCATTCTTGATTGGCAATAATTTCAGATAACACAGAGTAGAGGAAGATTTAATAAAGTAGAGACAAATAAATTGTTCTTTGTTCAACATTACGAAGAATGGATGATTTTGGGAAATTCTCCAAATTATATATGGTCACTTTGTGAAGTTGCTATTGGGTGCTCCTTTGTTATCACTTTGTGAATGTTAAGAAGCCATTAGTCTAACATCTGCATGCCTTGAGAGAAGGCATGTACTAGAGTGAGGGCATGTACTGGCCATTTGGGCATCCACTCACTAATACTATAAGCTAACCTGTTAATACCAATTTAAGGGGCCCTAGATGCATCTATCATAGAGGTCAAGGCCATCAAAGCATTGTGGTCGTTGACTAACAAACAAAACTAGTTATTTTCCATTTTGTTGCTATTTACATTATAGCCACTGTGTTAATACAATGGTCATTATTTATAGAGTAGTTGATCTTTAATAACTTAATACATTTTCTAAAGCTTTTGAAATATTACTTTAGTAGAAACTTGTTCCTAGGTAAGTGAGTCCACCATGGAAGTTGGCCTTGTGACTTTTTAAATGTAACTCTTTTGTATAAATCACTTGAACTTACATAAAGTTTGTATCCTCCTTAGATTATAACACTAGTGTATAGTAACATAATTTAAAAATTAACATAGTGATAACAATTGTTTAACCTTTTGGACAGTTTTAGTCCACGTTAATAATATGTACTGGTTCGTGATGTTGTGCATTAGGTTAAAGGCCTTTCGAAAGAAGATATTGTTACTCGGAATGATCTAGTGTCGGCTTTAGCAGAAAAGATTGACTCCATTCCAGATGGAACAAACACAGGCACCGTGCGAACTGGAGCATGGAAGACATCAACTACACGTATGGAAATCAAAATTGACTCATCGTCTCCAGGTAGGGGTGGATTCCTTTCCAAATGATACAATATTTCCTCAATTTGGAGTTGGTGATTTGTTTTCCAAGTTTTGATAAATTGACTAATAAGAAAATAAGAAAATGATTCAATCATTTTGCAACATATTTTGCATCATGTGCATTGTGTATTACTGGTTTTTAATAGTTAATCTTGTGCCTTATATTGTCTAGAAGGTCATTGTTATTTATCTATTTTTTCTGCTGTTTCCGTTTTATGTGATGTATAAGGTGGGATGAATACTGAGTTTTATGAGCATACTGAGGAATCTAAGCAGTTCAGACAGGAGTTTGAAATGCGGAGAGCCAAACAGGTAAATGAATGATGTTATCTGTAGAATGTCAATAATTATTGTTTCTATTTGTTTAAAATGTAAACGTTAGATTAAGGAGCTAGTTCAATGTCAATTATAATAACCTAGGTAAAAGTGATTTGCAAGGAACATAGTTGTCATCCACTTTCCGAGTTATAGTTTCTTTGTATTATCAGTTTGAAAGCCACTACATTGAAATTGCCTTATCAATTGTTTATAAATCTACATAAAGCTAGTGTAGATTCACCATAAACCACATGTAGTGATGGATATGCTTGCAGTAACGAAGAGTAGACTAACCATTGTAAACAATAATGGAAAAAACTTATAATCCATTTTTCTGTAAGTAATTGGACAGAAGTACAAATAAGATTACTGAGATGTAGACAAACATGAATGAAGGAGTCTTGAGTTCAATCAGCCCACATAAATAACAAAAGATTGGTGCGGCTTTCTCACTGGAAGAGGAGTATGCATCAACACAAATGCATCTCGGATATTGGATTGCAACATAGACTAAGTGGCTCTTTCCACAACAGATTTCATCAAAGTACTAAAGATCTGGGATCAAACACCCATTTATAGAGTCAAATAGCAATTTTTCAACATTAAAGCATATCATGGATGTTAACCTCTTGCAGTAAATTGTTTTCTATAGTCGATAGTGTAAATGCAACAGTTACTAACATGAATGGATAATGGTTAAATGTCTTTAATTGAAAGTGTGTAATATTACTGATCTCCTTGAGAGATTTCTTAGCCTTAGCTTCTGGAAATTTTTCATAAAATAGACATGCTTTTTTTTTTTCTCACTAAAACGGTTAAAAAAATATATTTAAAAAATAGAGAAAAAATAGGTCGCGGCCGTAGCCAATACGACCTGGTTACAAATTTTCACTTAGATCTGTCTCGATTGTGATTTGTTTGTTTTACAACATTTATATCCTGTTCATCAACGTGAATCCAGAGTTTTAACCCTATTCCTAAATTCCAAGGTCCCATAACTGTCAATCTTTATTTGCCTCAGCCACCAATTCACTCCTTCTAGACTCTGAGTTTAGTCGATCTTGAGCAGCAAATATATGTCCATGAGATTATATCTTTAGTCGATCCCGAACAGCAGATGGTCCCGAGATGCTAAATGAAGTGCTTCTAATCTAACTCGAACAGTAATTAAAGTCCTTAGATACTAAATATGGTCATAGTCGATCTCGAACAGCATATTGGTCCTGAGATACTTAATTTGTTCCTCAGCATATAAAGTCCTGATGTGCTTCTTATCTTCACTCTTGACTTCTGTCTTCAGCGATCTTCTGAATCCTGCTATTAACAAAATTTTATATTACTTTTGATTGAGATTTGTTATACATTGCTTTGCTCTTTTAAAAAGAGCTTTAAACATTTACTGCCTACCTGATCCTTTGAACCTGTAGCTCTTTGAATCACAAAGCTAACAGGTTTATATCCTGCATTGTCTTCAAAATGTTCACATAACATCTCATACTATATTCTAGCAGACTTGACAGCAGAGGTTATCATGAAACAGGAAAACGGATATGACATGGGATCCTCATCTATTCATTATTACTGGGAATCTTGATAACATCTTTCTGCCTTGATTTGGAGGTGGAAATTGCTCATCATGGAAGTGAACTATGATAAAAATGAGGTCCATGCTTTATACCACCTGATCTACTGAAGTATCTCCTGCCAGTGAGGAGATGATCATTCCCTTTGTCAGATTGTGAATCCCCTGAGTCGATGTTCAAGGAAACTATGGCTAAATGAGTGCTTTGGTCCTACCTTGATTTGTAGTTTCCTGGGATCCATCAGGCAGACTGATGGTTTTTATGGCTACAGTTTCTGTTCCCGAATTGTGCTTCCTAAGGATGTGCCAAACATTGCACTCCATGAAAAAAGACACGATTGAAGAGACATTCTTTGACCATTCATTTCCAATGCATTTATGGATAGAGAAGTGTCCAATGGCCTCAGTAAGAGTTTCCTACAAAATTTCCTCTCTTTGATTACACCCCTCTGTTTAAAGTTTTAAACGTTGCATTTTGTTTGTTAACCTCTTGGAAATATGCTACTGTGATTTCTATCCAACTAGTCTTATCTTGCTATACTTTCTTGACTGATAAGTGATACTGATATATTTTTAGCTTTCCTATATTAGACAAAAAATACAATCGTTAATTAAGATTGTGTTCAAACTTCAAAGGAGTATTTATATAGAGAATTTAAATCCATGTCAAAACTAAGTTGGTTTTGAGTTTTTTTTCATCTGGCTTGGCCTTTTGTATTGCAGAGATTGTTCATACCAAAAATTATTATTCTTTCTGTTCTATGGCTTTAATTTTTTAGAATATGCATGTCAGACAGTAGACTGCATTCTTGTAACCTTGCACCCTATTTGCCCTTAATTTTTTATTTATCTTATGGATGATGCAAATCAGATGTTTCAACTTTCAGTTTCTATTATGACTAGTAATTAGACATAATAAACACATTAACAAGTTCAAGATTCTTGATCATAGAGACTTATATTTTCTCTCTTTACATGTTTCTAGAAAGTTCTTTTCATTGTGCTTTTACTTGCTGTGAAGTTTGGTTTGAGATCAATGTTGAATGTGGATTTCACTGGAGATCATCATGAAGCTGAGAAAAAATAAAGAACAAACACAACAACATTCATGAGAATATAGGAAATGTCATGAAGCTGTTATTTGACTCATAGTCATATGTATACATATACATGCAATCAAGAATGATGGAGCTATGATGCAAAATACACAATGCCTCCACTCATGAAGAAAATTGATGAGGGATATCTTTTTCTTCCTGAATCAACTCATCACTGTTACCTGTAATGTTGAAGTCATCAACATATACAACCATAATGATAAGGTTTTTTCCGTTTTTTGATAAACAAGTTAGGATCATAATTACTTCTTCTGAAACCTCTTGATCTAAGATACTTATCAATCTTTTCATACGAAGCTGGAGGGGCTTGCTTTAATACGTACAAGGCCTTCACTGATTTACATACCAACTTTTCTTCTCCTTCAACAGCAAATCTTTCTGGCTGCTCTATAAACACTTCTTCTTGCAAATATCCATTTAGGATTGCACTTTCGATGTCCATCTGGTGTACCTGCCATCCAAACTGTGTTGCAAGAACTGACAGCATTTTGATTGTAATTAATTTTGTTGTGGGAGCAAATATTTCCTCATAGTCTAGACTCTATACCTTCATTTTGTGCATATCCTTTTGCAACTAGCCTGGCTTTATACTGGCTCCTCCATATATACTTGCAAATCCTCATTTAGGAATGTGCTTTTGATGTCTATCTGGTGTACCTGCCATCCAAACTGTGTTGCAAGAGTTTAACAACATTTTGATTGTAATTAGTTTTGTTGTGGGAACGAATGTTTCATCATAGTCTATACCTTCTTTTCGTGCATATCCTTTTGCAACTAGCTTGGCTTTATTGCACCGAGAGAAGCGAGGTGCTCTACATCCCAGTATGGGGGAGATGTTGTAACATCTGTTCCTAACAAAATAATTAAAAAAAATACATTTCGGCTCATAAAATAAAAAATTATGGAAAGTATTTAAAAAAAAATCCATGTTGGCTCATAAAATAAAATATTATGAAAAGTAATTAAAAAATCGATGTTCGTTTATAAAATAAAAACTTAAAACTTAAACCCGGATCTATCAATCAAGAGAGATCAAATTTCTCGAGTTTAAATTTTAAAAAAGAAAAACACCTCAAGAAATTGGATCCCTCTCGGTGCTTGATAGGTACGGGTTTAAGATGGATCTATGCTGGTATTTATAAATCAAACGATCTAATTTGAACTTGGTTTGTTATACCCATTTACAACCTATTGGTTTCTACTTTATTTTTTGGAGGTAATTCAACTAACTTCTAAGTCTTGTTTTTCATTAAGGCATCATATTATACTTGCATTGCATCTCTTCATTCTTGTTTGTTGTTTGCTTCATTAAAAAAAGCTGGATCATATGAATTCCAATGTTCCTTCAAGTTTCCTAGATGCAAGAGTGGGGAAACACACATTGTGGATGTGTGGAGACAGTCCTCAAATTTTGGGGTAATTCATGGGGTATGTTTCTAAAATTATAAAAATAAAATAGAAATCCCCACAATAATTATTCATTTTATGTATATTCATCATTATGCAATGTAAATACTAAATGCATTGATTTATTTTTTAATTATTACTAGACATTAAAAAGTAAAAATAACGGATTTTTTTTTCTCGGTAGAGGGGGGGGTGTGAAACGCTTTGCCAGGAGGCCTTTGTCCTAGAGGCGTGGAGAGAGGTGGGGTGTGAATACTAATATATTCACAACTTCACTCATCTAAGTGAGATTTTCCTAATAGGGTGAATTTGACCTTGTTATTTTTTATTTTTTCAATTTGTTGCATCTAATCTAGCTTTGCATCTTGAAGTGTTTGATAGAACCATTTTGCCCTTTTTTTAGAATTGCTTAACTAATTTCCATCTTTTCTTTCTAACTCCAACTTTACTTTTTCATCCTCTTTTCTTTGTCGTCTCCCATATGTGATAGGAGTTTTGAATTCAAGCTCTTTGTTATCACTGTGCAAAACTTCACATTTCCATTTGGATGTTTCCACATGGGTTTTTTTTTTTCTTCAAAAATCACATCTCTACTTATAACAACCTTCCTATTTTGATTCGAAATGGATGAATATATGATTTGCCATCTATCTAGTTCTTTCTAGGTGGAAAGATTGGATGAATTGGCATGCAGGGCCGATTTTAGGGGTAGGTCTTACTTTGCCGATTTGGGGTCTAGAACCGTTTGAGGCCCATTTGAAGGCTTAAACGATGTTTTTTGGGGTCAAAAATTTATGAACAAAGTTTGTCACTTCTTATACCCTCAACACTATTCTACACTCCGGGAGCTTTCCAACGACGCAAAGATCACCTTAATTGCAGTTTGTGTGAGGAAGTTATGCCTCACGTAAGTTGACCTATCCTGTTGACCACCATGGTATCAAGCAGATTCCATGTTAGCCCTCATTACCCACACATTTGGAGCTAGTCATGTGTTTACTTTCAAGAACATTCTATAGGGTCCAAAAACCTAACCCTAATCGAGAGTTGAGACATGCAAAGGCCCTAAAACTAACAGTAGATGGCTATCAAGACATTGTTAAATATTGGGCCATTAGGAGAAGAAGGGGGTTCCATTCTTATTGTATTATTGTATTGTTCCATAGCTGAGCAAGAGCTAGGGAGTGGATATATGAGCATAATAGAGGAAGTAGGAAATCCTGGAGGAGCCATACAAGCCACAGTGTCGTAGGTAACTCCATATAGAGTACCGCATTCTTTGTATTTGCATTGCATATTGCAAAAGAAAAGAGCAAGACATAGTCCTCACTTATGGTTAGGTTTTCCCCCATAGTGGGTTTTCCCAGGGTATATCTTGTGTTATTTGTGTGGATGTGTGCAGTGTAGTCTCATTGGTTTCATATTCGCCGAGTATGACGAGCCGGGCCAAGTGACAGATGAAACATTTATTTGCTGAAAACTCGTGGTGCATACTCATTACTCGCCATACTCGCCGAATACTTGCCAAAAAAATGAAACTCGCCACTTACACGCCAGACTCGCATGTTCGTGGTCTCTCCAAGAAAAATCTGCGTCTGTTGACTCAACGGACTCTTTGACCACCAATTGGAGTTTTGGAGGGAATGCTGAAAGGGAAACAACCTTTAAGAAGGCACCGCTGTCCTCTTTCACTCACCACGTCGTCTCATTGAGTCATTTCACTGCCCTCGAGCTCTTCTCATTTGCCCGCGAGCTCGTCTCATTTGTTTGCGTGTTTGGAACCTGCGCACTGAGGAAGTTCCGAAGGAGTCTGAACTCTGAGCATTGAGGAAGGATGGGAGTCCAAAGGAGTCTGAGTATTGAGGAAGGGTCGAGTTGCATCAAAGGAGAGTTGAGGAGTTCAATGAAGTTCAACTTAGTTTTTCTTTTGTTTTTGGTTTTAAGTTTATTTGTGTTTTTAATGTTATTTTTAAAATTTTGTATTAATTTTTCCTAAGTTTTGGGCCATTGGCAGCTTGTGGACTTTGGAGGTTGTCACCACTGCCCACAGGCCTGTAGCCTGCCGTTGTGGCTGCCTATAGGCCTGTGGCCTATGATGGCAGCCTCCACAACCTGCCAAACTAATTTAATTTTGTTTTGACAAGCTACGAAAGCTGCCATCACACCCCAGGCTTGTAGGCTGCTCCCTGTGGCTGCCTATAGGCCTGTAGGGTTTGATGTAAGTCTCCATAGCCTGCCAAAAATGAGTTAAATTTAATTAAAAACGAAAAATTTCATTTCATTTTAATTTATAAATAAAATTCATTTTAATTTGTTCTTTTTCCATTATTAGATCCATAGGACTTAGGGGAAGACCTTGGAGGCCTCTTGATAAAGCTTGGGAACATTTTGTCCGAGTGGTCCCAGGGCAAGACAATCAAGTAAAGTGCAATTACTCTCCAACAACTATGTATGGAGGCATAAACAAGTTAAACCACTACCTAGCTCGAGTTGTGTGCAAAGATGTCGTATTTTGTAGCTGAGGTTTGAAACTAGAGGGGATGGGCAGATCTCCAATGGGACCTCCAGGTAGTTGCTCATCAAGTGTTGCACCAAGTAATGCACCAAGTCCAACTATCACCTCTCCTTTCTTCCTTCCTCGTACCACCCCAGGATCTCGACTAACTTTGAACATCTTTAATGAAAGGAAAAGGGAGGCAGATATGGCAGTGAGGAGGTTTTGGTACCATGACAACCTCTCATTCAACCTTGGAAGGTCTCCTTTTTATCAGCCCATGAGAGATGCTATTGCAGGCATTGGCCTTGGATACAAAGGCCTCTCTTACAATGCACTCAGGGGAAATATCTAGATGAGGAGTTGAAGTGTGTCAAGGCGCAATTGGAGAGCATTAAAAGCTCATGGGAGTTTACAGGTTGCACAATCTTGTCAGATGGGTGGACATATCAGAGGAGTAGAACAATCATAAAATTTCTTGTGGCTTGCCCTAAAGGAAACATGTTCCTAAAATCTGTTGATGCATCTTCACATGTGAAAGATGCAAATCTGATATTTACATAGTTAGTAGAGGTTGTGGAAGAAGTTGGGGCCAAACATGTTGTCCAAGTAACCACGGACAACATTGCAAATTATGTGGCACCAGGTAAATTGCTTTGTGCAAAATACCCTCTTTACTTGGGTACATCCTCTCAATGCATAGCATCACACCTCTCATCACCTCAAGATATTTTTGAATTTTAGACCCATCATTATAGAATATGCTCATATTGAGATATGCCCCTGCTGCATGCAATGGTGAATGTAGCTGCCTGTCCCACCTGGAATCAATAATATCCCATATAGGGAGATATTTAGATTCATCCCCCCTATAGAAGGCCTTGATGGCCTCTTTGGCCCTCTCCATCCCCTCATAAACATATGCCATTGGTCGTTTGTCATCATCCATGATCCTCAGCACTTTCACAAATGGTTATGTGTACTCTCTCATAAGGCTCAACACCCAAGCATTTTCTTTTTTTTAAGCAAAGGGTGAAACCATTCTATTTCATAAGGAGAAAAATTACATTCACTGTTCGTACAATATACTCAGTGCCAACACGACTACCTCTAAGAGTGAAACCCCAACTGACATACCAACTAGACTTCCCCAACTTACCATAGTGCACAAAACCATTTCTCAGCCAACCAGTCATAGGCTTAACCATGTTATGCCTAAAATTCCAAAAACTTATATTACATCCCAGATAGCCCATACAGGCATCAATTCGATAAAACATTACAAACGTATTACCAGAAAAGTAAGGAACAAGACTAAGAGAGATACCAAGCAAAACAAGACACAGTGACAACCCGTCACAGACAAAAGAGAACAAAGAAATTAGCCCGCAGGACCAGACCCAAAAGCATTGTTGACAATCGGTGGCACCTCCTTCGCCGAAGACGTGTCGCTAAGTGTTATAACTTTCGGGTTGGCGACCACCTTAGGTTTTGTCAGGAAGGAGATGCCCATGTGTGCAGCCATGGTGTCTAGCTTCATGTGCATGAAACTGGTGTCCTCAGCGTGGGCATAGCACCGTTCTTCAAGCTTTTGAAACCGCTGGGATCCCGACAAAACATCCACCCGCGCCTCAAGAGTCTGTGCAATAAGTGTCTTAGTCACCCAGAACATAACCATAGCTCGATTGTACAGAGCCATCCTGCCTCGAGTATTTCCCGGGTCTTGGATCCAATCAACCATAGCCACGACCTCCGACGACAGCTCTTCCTCCCCGACGCTGCGCCAAAGGTTCGCCTCAAGATCCTCCAAGTCGCGGTATAACTCCTGAGGAAACAAACGACGAAAGAAAACCGCAGTGGCTGCAACACTCCATTGGTCTCTACTCGGACCACCCTGGGCCGGATTCCCCCTTCTCTCTTTGCTCGGCTCCCACTGGACTGGACGTCCCTGTCTAGCAGGTCTCCCTCTAGGAGGCATTCTCACTTCTTCCTCTCTCCCATTACCCACCCATAGACTTAACACAGACAGCACCAGAAAGGTAAGAGCACCACCAGAACAACAACAAAGATGTCTGATTCCGACCAGGGTAGAGGAATTTAAAGGGATGAGCCCACTATTCGCAATTAATCCAACTATAATGATCCAGGCTCTGTTATAACTCTCTTCGTCCTTGTCATTCGTCATCCTTTCAAAAACCTTACTGATTTCACGCAGCCTGAGTGTGAGTCCGAGAGACCATCATCTTCTCACACTCCAGATCTCCAGAAATGATTATCATTAACGCAGAGTGATGGAAAGAGGATTGGGCTAATTAACTGTTCCTTTGATTAGCGCCTCAAGAGTCTGTGCAATAAGCGTCTTAGTCACCCAGAACATAACCACAGCTCGATTGTACAGAGCCATCCTGCCTCGAGTATTTCTCGGGTCCTAGATCCAGTCAACCATAGCCACGACCTCCGACGACAGCTCTTCCTCCTCGACGCTGCGCCAAAGGTTCGCCTCAAGCTCCTCCAAGTCGCACTGTAACTCCTGAGGAAACAAACAACGAAAGAAAACCGCAGTGGCTGCAACACTCCATTGGTCTCTACTCGGACCACCCTGGGTTGGATTCCCCCTTCTCCCTCTGCTCGGCTCCCACTGGACTGGACGTCCCTGTCTAGCAGGTCTCTCTCTAGGAGGCATTCTCACTTCTTCCTCTCTCCTGTTACCCACCCATAGACTTAACACAGACAGCACCAGAAAGGTAAGAGCACCACTAGAACAACAACAAAGATGTCTGATTCCGACCAAGGTAGAGGAATTTAAAGGGATGAGCCCACTATTCGCCATTAATCCAACTATAATGATCCAGGCTCTGTTATAACTCTCTTCGTCCTTGTCATTCGTCATCCTTTCAAAAACCTTACTGATTTCACGCAGCCTGAGTGTGAGTCCGAGAGACCATCATCTTCTCACACTCCAGATCTCCGGAAATGATTATCATTAACGCAGAGTGATGGAAAGAGGATCGGGCTAATTAACTGTTCCTTTGATTAACGGTAAGCCACCTGTCCACTCCACGACGTGGAGTACTCCTGTTGTTTATCACATCATCCTGCTTGACATGTTTAACGCTAGAGGGGGGATCCATAGTACATCTTTCTGCGTCAGCGATCTGAAGACACTTAATATGGCATGTGCCTATGGGCATGTCAAGGGCCGCGCCTTCCCATCCAACTCCCTGACAAGGGGCGCCTTGATTTGCTAGGCAATTTGCCAAGCAGTTAGCACTCCGATGGACATGGTAGAAGGTGACTGTGTTCATCGTTGCAAGGACTTCTCCCAGACAGTGTAGACCCCATGCAAGCCGCCACGATGGTGCCAACTTGGCTGCGCGGGACCCATTACGCAGATTAATCGCGAGCTGGAGAATAAGCTTGGAGTCACCCTCCACGTACAGACCTGTATAACCACGTTGCCCATCCATGCAAAGTCCCTGTAGAATGGCTTCACACTTCGCCACGTTGTTAGTCTCCCTGCCCAGAGATCCATAGTAGCTATCCATCACTCGTCCCTGGTCATCGCGAAAGGCTCCGCCATACCCTGCTATCCCTGGGTTTCCTTTAGACGCCCCATCGAAATTCAACTTGAGTCAACCTGACATGGGAGGAGACCAAACCATAGGACTGTCTGCAGTGCTCGGTCGACGATGAAGGCAACCGATATGACTTGGGAGCATCTGAATTCCCCAGGTATGTAAAATAGTCGTCTCAGTAGCAGGAATAATCATGTCTTGTTCCGTCCACGGTGTTAACTGAAGAGTCTCAATGATTCCTCTTTGAATTTGACCCCACACTAGCTTACAGGTCTACTGTTTACCCGTGAAGATACGTCTATTACGTTCGTTCCAAACCTCCCATAGGAGAAACCTGGGGAAAAGTTGCCATATCCGATTCAAGAGTCTACCTTGGAAGGGATCTTCCCTCCACCATTTGATTGAGGCGATCGGGTCTTCTTTACTCTATCCGTCAAATGAAAGACCATAGCTCCTTCATCCCATAAGGCCAAGGTGAAGCTACAACCATCAAGGAGATGAGTGATTGTTTCGCCATGAATTCCACATAGAACACAATAAGAAGGTCCCTCAAAACCCCTTTTTATGATATTATCCAGGTTAGGATTCTTCCTTTCAACACCAGCCATAGGAACAGAGTAATTTTAGGCCATAATTTAGCACCCCTGAGACACTTCCATTCCCGTCCCGTCGGCTAACCCGTTGAGACCGCTTCCTTGATGTTGAACATACCTTTAGGAGAGTAACCCCATCGGAGTAAATCCGATCGCTCCTGGGTTTTTATCTGCCTTTGATTTAAGATTTCGTAGATCTAATTCCCGACCTCTGCCCCATAGTTAGCCGTCCACCAATTTAGCGGTTTCCAAACTTGGAATCCTCGTCCATTCGGTTCCCCTTGCCAATAACGATTCATAGTCTGCCAATTTTGGTTGTGAGTAGGAGAATAGTGGGGGATGTTCAACACGAGAGTTTGAAGTGTAGGCTCTTGTTGCCAAGCATCAGACCAAAGGTTGGCCGAGGATCCCTGTCATATCTCCCAGAAACTATGCTTCCTAATCAGATCACTACCTGCCCTCGCCATATTCCAAATGTGGGAGCCTTTCTCAGGTCCTTCGATCCGAATCCAATCTTGTTGTTCAGTCGACGGGGCATACTTCCTACCCCAAAAGCTAGCCCATTGCTCATTTGTATGAGTGAGCCAGCGCCACCATATTTTCGCCCCACAGATGATGCTAAGCTTTTCCGGATCTCTAAGTCCTAAACCCCCCTCAGGCTTAGATTTACATAGAGTATCCCAATCAACCAGGGGCCATTTTCTGTGATCAACAGTGCCACCCCAAAGAAAGGAGCGTTGGATACTTCGAATTTCCTTCATTACAGATTTAGGGGCAGCCAAAACAGAGAATAGATACAAAGGTAGCGCTTGCAGAACAACTTTAACAAGAACTACTCTGCTAGGGAAGTTTGACGCTCTCAGAGTCCAGCTTGAGAGTTTATCCTTCATTCTACTTAAGAGTTCTTCCCAGGAAACTTTCTTCAGAACAACATCAGATAATGGAGCACCAAGGTATTTGGTTGGAAGGGTGCTCTTCTTAAATCCCAAAATCCGTAGAATATTTCTTTGACTAATAGGAGGAGTATTAAAGAAGAAAACCAGAGACTTATCCATATTGATCGTAAGCCCAAAGGCTCTAAGGAAAGTATTTAAAGCTCTCTTGATCCGTCTTGCTTCATGAACAGAGGAGTGACCCATGAGGAGAGTGTCATCGACAAACTGTTGGTGAGTCAGAGCTTTTTCATAGGGTGGAAATCTGAGACCTTTGAGGTTCCCTTGTTCCACTAAATGAGAGATGAGCCTTTCTAATCCTTTAGTCATAATAATGAAGAGGAATGGAGAGAGGATCTCCCTGTCGGATATGCCTAGAAGGTTTGAAGACCGCTGAAGGGTGACCATTGATCAGGATAGAGAAAAAGGCAGAGGAGGTAAGATTAGCTATCCATTGAATCCAGACATCACTGAACCCAAAGGTGCTCATAATTTCTTTCATATAGGTCTAGTTCAGCTTGTCATAAGCTTTAGATAATTCCAACTTCAGCATCATACCTGCTTTTTTGGTAACCCTCAAGGAGTGAAGAACCTCCTGGGCTAAGATGATGCCGTCGAGAATTTGTCTACCTTCTACAAATCCAGATTGTTCCATAGATATCAAGGGAGGAGAGTTTTGAGACGGTTAGCTAGGACTTTCGTGATAATTTTATAAATGATGTTGCATAAGGCGATCGGTAGAAGCATTTCCGGTCTCTCTGCCATCGGGACTTTGGGGATCGGAGTGAGGAAAGTGGAGTTCAGAGCTGGGAGAAGCCCCCTCATTTTCCTTGATTCTCCCACCACCTGCCAAACTTCATTTTTAATTAAGTCCCAAAAATAGTGAAAGAAGTTTGCTGTAAAGCCATCCGGCCCAGGAGATTTTCCATCCTCCATTTGGTTTATAGCAACCTCCACTTCCTGAAACTCTATATGTTGAGTGAGCATCTCATTTTGCTCACCTGTAATAAGCCTAGGAATGACACTTTTGATCTCCCTGCAAGCCTCAGTCTGATCCATCTGAGGTTCAGTTAAAACAGTCTTGAAATGGTGAATCGGTTCTTGTTCCATATCTTTGTGGGAGTCCACTACCTGACCATTGGAAGTTCGTAGGTTGATGATCGGGTTTTGATGCCTGTGTTGAATGGTAGCTTTGTAGAAAAACTTCGTGTTCTTATCTCTATCCTTCAGCCACTGGTTCCGAGATTTCTGTTGCCAAAGGAGTTCTTCTTGCGTCTGCCACTGATGGATTTGATCAGATAGAAGTTTTTCCTCCAAGGCTAGTTCAGTAGTCAACCCCATCTGCATAATGTTTTCCTGGAGACGTTCCATCTGGGATTCTAACTTGGCTTTTTCCAGCAGTATGTTACCAAAGACTTCTTTATTCCAGATCTTGAGTTTTTGTTTTATCAATTTCAGTTTCTATTGAAATTGGTACATCTTAGTACCATTGGGGGGAATAATAGCTTGCCACTAATTCTCCATTTGGGCCGAAAAATCTTTGTGGGTTAGCCAAAATTTCTCAACCCTGAAGGGCGATGTCATTTTGGTTCCAATATTACTCCAAATTAGGGTAATTGGCCAATGGTCTGATCCAGCTGAGGCAATAGGGCGAGAAGTCAAAGTCCCTCCTAAAAGCATAATACTTTCAGATATTAGAAATCTATCAAGCCTGGTTGCCACCAGATGATCCCCTCCTCTTCTGTTATTCCAGGTATAACCGTTGCTCCCCAGACCTATGTCAATTAGGTTACTTGACTCAATAAATTCATCAAACAACGCATTTTCAGGGGTAAGGACTCTTCTTCCTCCTTTTTTGTCAGATAGGGACCTGATCATATTAAAGTTCCCTCCTAAGATCCAATGAGCACCTTCAAACGTCCTCCTCAGGTTAATCAAACTTGTAATGAAGTTTCGTTTTTCAGGGTAGCTACTGGGCCCATACACATTGGTAACAATTCCTCTCGCATTTGTGCCCAAAAAATGAAATTCTGCAGAGAGATTGAAGGTCGTAGAGAGGAAGTTGGTAAGGGAAACCTTCCTAGGATCCCATAGGATTGCCACTCCTCCAGCATGTCCGATTGCATCAAGCGCCATACTCTTGCACTGTTTCCATAGACTTCTGGCATTGGTTTCAAGTTGAGATCCAGAACACTTCGTTTCCTGTAGGATTCTCCTTCATGATCTTGTTTTTCAGAGTTTTATTTTTTTGAGAACCATTGGTCCCTCGAATATTCCAAGATAATATTTTCATCAAGCACTATATCTTGTCGCCAAGAGAGCTTCCTGAATGGTAGGGTATTGGCCAGAGTCTACCAATCTTGCCCCAATTTCCCTAATTCGCTCCCTGTTCGACCTCCTACCCCGTTTAGACCCTCCTTTAAACTTTCTTTTACTCTCCTTTAGTTTTAAGGGTCCGATCCCCAAGCTAGGAGTAGGTTTCATTTTGAGGATTGCTTCCTTCAAAAGTTGCAGTTGATTGTCAGATATCGAGTGAACCTCCTTGTTCTTGCAGGCCTCTTCGATGCTATCAAGATCTAGGTCCCCCAGTTCCATTTCATCCAGTTCCTCGTCCAATTGGTCTACTTCAGGAGGGTTTTTTTAGCAGAGTTGTTTAGATTAATAATCCCTGTTGCCATAGCTATAGGTTCAACTTCTTGAGGTTGTGTTTCAAGAGCCGCCGATGGTGTTGGGGTCCCAACGGGTCAGGATCCAAGGCAACAAAACTATTCGGATTGATTTCCTTTTTGCTCAGATCTGGGCCGTTGTGCTTCCTTCCCGTTCGTTTCCTATTTGGTACTTTAATAAAACCTTCAGAATCATGGTTCTCCTGAGATTTGTCACTAGGGATCTCAGCTGGGTCAGATGACAATCCCGGGCCAGATGTCCATGGGTGTGACAACGCCGACATCGGAATGGGATGTGCGTGTAATCCAGGGTTTGAAACCATTCCGAGTCTTCCCAGGTCAGGGTGATCCCCTCAGGGAAGGATTTGGAAATGTTCATATACACACAAATGCGAGCATAAGAAACATACCTTCCTTGCTTAGTTAGGTCTGAGATCTTCACAAAATGTCATAGAGCACCTCCGATGGCCTTCAGAATTTTAGGATCCCAATATTCAGTAGGTAATGAGTACAGTCTAATCCATACCGGGGCTATTGATAGGTCCTCCTTGTCGGGATTAAAATGATCCTTCCAAATTCTTAAGTATAACCCGGCTGAGTAATAGAAATAAGGGCCTCCCTCAAAGATACGATCCTTGTCTTCCACATTTAAGAATACCACTATAAAGAAACCTTTCTAGCCCAGTAAGAGGTCGAAGTGACCTTTTGGTTTCCAAGTGCAGTTAATCCACCAGGTAAGAGCTTTCTCCGAAGGCCAGATACCAATAAATTTACCGATCAAGGCATGGTCCGTCATATGTTGTATTCGCTCCTTGACCCGTGTTGGGTTTACCGGAATAGCTGGAGTACTGAGAGATTTGGGGATACAAGAACCCTGCCCAGGTGTTCCTTGCACATATGCAGGGTTAGACATCAGAGGAGTGCATCCCTCTCCTCCGATTCCCTCCTCCTGAACCTTCAATGGAGAAACAGCCTGCTGCTGCACGATACCTTTTATTGGAGGAGGGGTAGGGTCCCTCCCCTATGATCTCACCATCCCGCTGAAGCTCAAGCTGATCAATAGCGTGTAACCCCAGACCTTTGATTTGTAGCAGAGCGTCTGTTAAGGCTTTGCACTTCTTGGAGCACTTTCATCTGCCTTAAACTTTAGCTCAACACCCAAGCATGGTTATAAATGTACTTGGTTATTTGTTTGCACTCATGAACAACATCTTGCACCCACTCCAACTCTTGAGAGAGCTTGGCTTGGCTTTGACTAAACACTTTTCCTCTACTTCAGAACTATAGGTGACCACCTTCGAGCCCTTCAGGCCAAGTGAAAGCTTTTCTCTCTTCCCAACAAGATTTTCCTTGATGAGGATCTCACTCGGTCCCAGGTGGCAGAGCTTAAATGCTCCAGGGAGTAGGTTGCCACGACATGACAAGCAAGGAAATGGGTAGTTATCAGAGATCTCATAGTTGTCATTCGGGATTCTCTGCCTCCAGGATGGTCTCGCCCAGTGTTCTCCAAATGACGGGCTTGTTGGCAGAGGCAGCAGGGCGCCGAAATATCGGTATGGTGCTGGAATGACAATGGAGCTTTTTGGTCATTGTTGGGTATGATTTATGATGCTCTTGGCTCATCAGACATCTTATTTATCATTAAGACACATGCTAGTTCGGTCCGTCCTCTCCCCAACATAGCAGGATACCACTGGCTTTTTGTTTGTAGCAGGAGATCAGAGCTTCAAGAGGTGTTAGAGGTTTAGGTGGGGTCGCTTGTTTAACCAACGACTCTCTTTAGGTGAGGGTTTCCATGGTTTCTTTGGATGAGTTTTCCCGATTCACGTGGATTCAGATTCACGAGCTTTCTCCGCTACCCAGAGACATCTATACAATAGTGTGCTACTTTCCTCCAACTTCATCGCCATTTGCTATTCACACCGACCCAACAGGGGACCACTACTTGGACTTGTACTTCGACATCATCTAATACTAGGTGGTTGGTGAGGTCATCCTCTTGGGGAACTTCAATGCCCGCATTAGAGATCTTCATATCCCCCTTCATGATCGTGCTGAGGATGCGTTTTGTACCTAGGAGATTGATCCAGATTTAGTGGGGCTCCACCGCAGTTTAGATTATATGTTGGAGCCTATTACAGCCTGAGGCAGACACCCCCTGAGACTTGGGGAATCTCATGATCTTTTGATCCTTAATGGCCTCCCTTGTTTCCTGGATTCCAACCACTTCACATGTCTCCCTCATGAAGAGGCCTCTAGCGTAGTGGATTATGTCATGTCCAACTAGGATCTGCTTCCCCACATTTGTCATTTCTCGGTAACCCCCAATCCCTTAACCGACCATGCTCTTCTCTTTTTCTCCCTTTGAGCCGATCCTGCCCCCCTCTCCACTTTACTTCCCTCGGGCCCACCTCGGACCACTATCCTTTTCAACGAAGGGGATCGTGAAACGTTCTCATCTTACCTCCACTAATTGCTCCCTACCACAACCTAGTTCTCATCCCTCAACTCTGCTTCTGCCAAGTATGATTGTCTTTCATCCATTGTTTGGAAGGCATCCCTCATGTCCTACCCCTACGTTACTCGGTCCATCTTGTCTCCCTCTAAACTCGGGTCCTGCCCCATGAACTGTTGGTACGACTCGGAGTGTAAAGTGCTCCATCGCCAACATCGACATGCCTTCTCTCACGGTCTTCCCTCCTACCCTAGCCTTAAAGCCTCCTACCATTGGCTCCTACGCCACAAGAAACGCCTCTTCATATCATAGAGGATGCGTGGATTGTTCGCTTTCCTCCACCTCTCTCCAAAACATTTTTGGCACATTGTCTTCCCTCGCCACTCCCCCCTCCCTTCTGATTTTAATCCTGCATCGATATTTGCTCATATCTTTGCCCTTTATGATGTTCTTGGACAACCACCGATTCATGTTACCTCCTCCCCCTCCTTCATACTATTTATTTTCATATTGGGATATCCGAGAGGTAGGCAGTGAACACTAGTAAAGGGACAGACAAGGAAGGATTCCAGGCAAAATTCTGTAAGCATGGCCTTTATGCTCCGGATCACTACTTGGCCGATCTCTGCAATGATGTGGTTCGCACAGGTTACCCATCGACATGGTCACTTCACACCATTCACTTGATACACAAATTGTGTCCCAACATAGATCCCAACAACTTCCGAACGATCATGGTAGGACACGTTCTCAAAGCTTTATGCGACCACTCTCCATATCAAGCTTTCAGGAGAACTTCAGACGAGATGCCTTAGAGCTAGAGGGCAGGTAGGATTCATGTTCGCTCATTAGACCATTGATCATATCTTCACCCTTAGAGCTGTCATTAAGAGGTGAGACACCACTCTTCGAAAGTCTACTATTGTTTCGTAGCTATGTTGTAGGAAACGCCACCCCCCCCACGTCCCCAAGACGTTCCTTGCTTGAAACATGGAAACACGTGTCGTATGTGTGGAAACGTGTTTTCGTATGGATGGGTGCGTTACTCAAGATGGAAATGTGTTTTCTTTGTACAAAAACACGTTTCCTGTACGAATGTGGTCCACAATGCCGTGTTTCCAAAAAAACTTCACCCGACTGATTAAAAATATCGCCCTATTCAGTAGTAATTGATAGTATTAAATGGAAATATAATTTCTTAAAGTAAAAGTGACATTCTCCTTATCTATTTTTAATATTACCATTAATTGTTTCAGGATGTTTGAGAATGGTTCCAACCTCATCTGACTTCATATGCAAAAAGAAGAATTTTAGATCCCATTCAAAATTCAGCAAACTTAAGAGTTTTCAAGATTGTAAAGTTTCCGTTAGTTTCTATCATGTATGAGGGTATGGGAGAGGCATTTAATCAAGCACATCAACCCGTATATGTACCTTGATGTTGGTGGTGTTGATTGTTGAAATCCTCTGTCATAACCTTAATAAAAAGTACCCTTCACTTAAGAAAAATCACTTATTAAGCATGGGAAGATTTTTCTACCTTATTTTGACGATTAAATTAGGAAGTTTCATCAAAATTGTAGGGTGTTGAGTCGTTGATTAATGTCCTTGGAGGATCAACCTTGAGATTCGAGTTAGAGGCAAGGGCTAGAGCCTAGAGGAGGGAGGCATAAGGTGTTTTTGATGAATATGATCCCAATATAGGCAATGATTTGCCAACTTGTATGATTTATGATTTATGTTTCACATTCATTTTTTTAAATGTCCTTGCTAATTTATTATATATATATATTTAAATGTCCTTGCTCATATATATATATATATATATATATATATTTTTGGAGGTCACGTTTCCAACGCGTCCCCCTTTCAGAAACTTGTCCTCGTTTCCTCGTTTCGTGCAACTTAGTTTCGTAGACTTTCAAAAAGCTTTTGATTTTGTCTCGAGGGAGCTCCTATTTCAGAGGCTCAAAGACATTGGCATATTCGAGACCCTTCTGACTGCTATTATGCATCTTTACGAGTCGGTCCTGGGTCGTCTATGCATAGCCCACGGGGTATCATATTTTATCCAGAGTACCATTGGGGTTAAATAGGGTTGCCCCTTGTCCCCCACATTATTTGGGATCTATATTGATGAGTTGGAGGATTTCCATGACCATATTCAAGACGACGTTGGATGTCTCCTTCATCAGGTGTTGATATCTATCCTACTCTTTGCGGATGATGTAGTTCTCTTAGCCCCATCTCCTGTGAGGTTATAGAGATAGTTATATGCCCTTGCTCTTTTCTGTGATCTTCGATAGTTGACGGTCAACTTGTATAAAACCAAGATTATGATCTGTAATGGGGCGAAGAAGACCATCTCAGACTTGCATTTCTTCTTCAAAGGGGCAGACATTGAGATCACCAACACCTACACATACTTGGGAGTTTAGTTCTCAGGACCTTGTTTCAGCGTATGGCAGGCCCTCTTGCCTTAGGTCCACAAGGGTTACGGATCACTAGCTCTCCTCGAGAGTGCTTCAGACACCATTTTTGGGACATCTCGTCCAAGATGACCCACATGGATTCTCTCATCCGCCCTACTGTACTCTATTGTTCAGAAGTGTAGGGGCCTAGTTTGATGAAGTTGGACTGAGCCTCGATCAAGAGGGTCCAAACCCTTCTCCTTCGGCTTATCATTCGATGTAAACAAGCAATACCTCTTCACATTTTCCTAGTAGAGTTTGGCACCCGACTCTTCCGGCTAGAGATGGTATTCAACCTGGTATCTTATCTACATTAAGTACAGAGCTTTGCTGACTCAGCTAAATGGTGAGTCAAATATCTGTACTTGGCCTATTGCTTCTTCTAGTCATACAGGTTGAACTCGATGTTGGTTCACAGTGGTCTTGACTCTTTTGGGATCCATATGCATTCAGATAGATCGGTTCCCTCCATTCAGATATTCCCTGAATGCTCTTGGCAACCTTCTCCCCATCGGACAGGAGTTCAACGATATCATTAGGGATGACATTTACAGGTAGTTTATCCAAACTACTCGAGTTAATCCTCTAGGAGGGTTACACCCAAAGATGGTCTTCTATGTAGAGCATCTTTTGGAGATGAGAGACTGACTCATTGTTCAACCACAATACACCCTCCGACATTGGATGCATGCTCTTCGCATCCCTTTGGGCCAGTTTAGAGTTGGCTCACATAGGGTTCGAGTGGAGACCGACCACCAGATCTATCGGTCAGACATGATATGCCAGCTCTGCCACCTTCAAGAGGTTGAGGATGAGGAGCACTTCATCTTCCACTGCCCCATCTACTATGAGATCTAAGGGCGGTTCCATTGCCTATTAAGGGAGACCCAGACCATCTCTAGTTTCTTCAGATTTCCAGATCAGAGATGTTTGGCCCTTTACCATGCAGGAGACCCTTCGGCTTCGTTCTCATTCCATCCAGCCACCTTAGAGACCATCCTCCACTCAACTCATCACTTCCTTTTTTATGGTGCTCCCATCTACTCATGGCACCAAGAGATAGATGGATATTGATCGGAGGCTCGATCGATCAGTGAGGCTTTGGAGGGTTGTCCACACACCACATAGATCTCAACAACACCGACAATCCAAATCTCAAATCAGTAGTCAGCGGAGATTGTCCAGATGCCATTGAAGGGCCTCCTCCTCTAGACAACAGCACAATACGTTGTCTAGTTCCCTCTTTGGCTCTTCCTCTACACAATTCTCTATCTTGAGTTTCCTTCATTAAACGTCGGAAGGTAGGAGCAATGGATCCTGTTGCTGCCAGAAGCACACCTCGGGTTAACGTCGCAGAAATCTTGAAGCCACTAGGTGTGCCCTTGGGGGCAAGTCTCGAGTCAAGTGCTGTCACCTGATCTTGACTCCTCCGTTTAGGCTAACTTATAACGAAGCTAAGGTGGGTAGACCCTAAGAAGAGTTACTGAGGCCTTTTATTAGTTCTTAGTTTTGAGTGAGATTTATTTTAGGAGTTAAAAAGGTGATTGATTGAAACAAGATAATGCAAATCAAAGATTTAATTCAACAACATGAAATAATATAACATATATAACATGATATGACTTTAAGCAAATGAAGTAGCTGTAGATAAACCAGTGCCAAATGGAGTCATAGTAGAGTGTTGTTGAAAATAGGAAATATGTTGCAATTGTACTTGATCAATTTTAAAATTAATAAGATGAATAAATTAAAGGGAAGGGGAATTCCCAATATACTGTGAGGTATTGAGAATATGTTCGGATTTTGACAAGTGTGGCTCCACACGAGAAAACGCGGTCACTATCTAGTTGTTCCTGCTTCTCTGAAGAATTTGCCCACAAATGACAAACTTCGAAACGCCGGATTTTCGTCTATTGAAGGGGATTGATTTTAATTAAAGTGAGTTTTTAATTAGATGTGGGAAATTATGGAGTGCAACACTTCCACTTTTGGTTATTCCAAAGATTAGGTAAGCCTGCGATGGATAGAGCATACACGAAATGTGCTAAATATTTGTTCCAATTGATTGCAAAAAATAGAAATGTGAGACTAATTACTACTGATCAAGAATCTCTTTTCTGATCATCCAACACGCACTTAGGGGAACCCTTTATGTGAAGGCGAGAGCAAACTTCTGGAAAGCGAGATCGATTCAATTACTTTGCTTGTAAAAATGGAAAGCAAAAAAGAACATGTGTGACTAATTACTACCACAAAGAGTCTCTTTTCCCTTATAGTACTTTGGGAAAGCAATACTAGGTTAGTGTTCTTTTACAAGTAAAAAATGAAAGAAAGTGAAATTTGATTGACCTAACTTTATTGAAAAAGACAACTAAACTAAGAATCAACTTGTGGTAAAAAGCAAAAGGAAAGCAAACAAAAGCGATACAGGCTTCCCCCAAATGGGGGGGAAGAGGGGTGTGGGAGCTTTAAAGCCCACTTGATTTTTATTAATTTTTATTACAATATGCTTTTAGAGATAATGCCTTTGATGCTTTAAAAATAGGATAAAAAAAGGCTTACAATACTTAGAAGAGTGCTTAGAAAAGAATGAAGAAGAGAAGGGGTGACTCCAGTACTTTGGATGGTCCAATCTTTCAACAATTCGCCAAAGTTTCTCTCTTCTTTTTCTTTCAAGTATGAAAAACCAGCTAACACACTAAAAGCAAATGTTAGTGGATTAGCCTTAAATCACATAGAAATACAATAAGCTAATACTTGCAAATAATTTGGAAAAAATTAACTATTCAAGTACTAACAATTTAAGACTAGATCTAAGCTTGAAGTAGAGCTTTGAGGTACTTTAGATCTATTAATTTTGCATAACAAATAAGATGTAAAATGAAGCTATGTAGGTCTAACTTTGTTAAGCAATGATAGAGAACCAAGTAACCAAAGAAGAAAATTTTGAGTTTTAGATGATGAAGAAGGAGAGCTTGCTCAAGCTTGAATCTCTTTTGAGACATGTGGATGCCAATGGGAACAAGAAATGCTATTCATCCAAGATTTGAAGAAGAGGGAGATGCAACTTAGCTCCACCCTTTGCTCCAAAAGAGTAACCTGAAAGCTTATTCACACTTGCGTAAAATGGATCAAATTTGGTACATTTCACAAATAAAAACCAAAAGAGCATGAAATATAACTTACAAAAGCATGCTACTCTCGAATGTTTAGAAGTAAAATGGTAAGTAAATAAGTTGAAGACTACAAATATTTACTCTATGTGTTATAGAAAAACCCTCTAAGCCAGATTGATTACCAAATTAAACAAAGCATGAAAAAACTAGAACAAGATTACCTCATTAAGCTCACACCATTCACAAATTGGCCATGTACACCAGTGGACCTCCAAAGTCTCAATATTATTCAAAAAGCAACAAAAAATGTTACAAGAGCAGAGGTTCCTTGCATCCGTCCAAATGGAGGAGCAAAGCCTTGCTTTTATAGCAAAATTCAAGCCCCAGGGGGGGCACACTCAATTGGAGAAGGAGGGCAAGTTCAGGAGGGAATCAAGGCATAGATTGATCCTTGATAGATCTTTATTTGGAGTTGATTGCATGAGGTGGGCACCACCTCAATAGGAGGTGCGCCCTCTCTCCTTGGTTGCATCTCCCAACAAAAGAGAAGATGCCACAGGGAGGAATGCGCCCTCTCTATGAGAGATGCACCCCTTGTAACTTGGACAAGCTCACCATCAAGGAGATTTGAGTAGAATCATTTCGATTTAGCATTTAGTTAACTCCAAATGACTACTCAATTAACTTGGAACATGTCTGGGACAAGTTCCCACTGATTTAGAGATGAGATTTTTCTCCATATTTTCTATTTTTTATCATTTTATTCACTTTTTTGACTTTTTTGGAGAGAATTTTATTTAAGTAATAAATAATCACTCAAACACTTAGGAAAGTGGGTTTTGGGGTAATGTGGGTGCTTTGAGTTAAAACGAGCACCCCCATGGCAAATTCCCCCTCTAGAACACACTTTTATGACACTTTGAATTTTTACAATTAACTTATTAAAAAATTGACCTGTTTTATGGGAAATTTTTTTATTTGCGAAACTTAAAAAAAATCCTAGGGAGACCTAGTACATGTTCATAATGACTCAAAATAATGTCTAGCATGGTAATATACATTGACACCTAGAATTTAATAACCTCCTAAGGCCCGAACACCCAGGCGACCATTCCAGCTTTGGAGGAGCTGGTGAAAAACTCGACAATTATACAATACTAAAAAAGACGTATAATTAACAAGGGAAAAAACACCATGGAATAGCCGACTCAATGTTTAGGTCCTAGGAAAGCCAAGTCTGTTACATACTTTCATCATGCTACGACATTTTATTACAATATCCCCGAGGGGTTTGAACATGTAAAAAATTAAAAAAGGGGCCAAAAATTTGCCCCGAGGATAGCTTTGAAATTCTAAGCACTGATAATGAACAATTGATTTGTTCACAACTTCAACGGCTCATTGGAAAAAAGGCTATTATTCCCAAGTACTAGAAAGAATACGTAAAGTAAATGCTCACTTTGAGGAGCTTATTTTCCTACTCTAAGCATGATATAAAGTAAAATGCTAAGTAAAATGATAAATCCAATGTAACCACCTTAACATTTTGTCAAAATTAAAGATTTTTGCTTTGTCTTTGGTTACCATCCAAAACAAGGACACGTTTACTAGAAAGTGTAAACCTGCATGAATATTCAGGATGGGAGGGTTGGATGGGAGATCATAGGCATGCAATAGATCTTTAAAGTGCTTCCCCAACTAGTAAGTCCTCCTGCATCCTTCTTCTATCCATGACTGGACAAGACCGATGTACAATTCTGTATGATGAAGAAGACCAACCACTACATCATGTTGATCCAAAGGGCTTCTTTGATGATAAGTCTCTGTGAAAGCATAAGCCCCAAGCTATTCCAAATCATAAGGAACCTTTGCATGTGGAGACGGTGGTTGAGATTGCTCTTCAATTAACTACATCCAGTCTGACTCTTGACTGCATTGCTTCTCTAAGTCTTCATTACTGATACTTGTGCGATTTTGAAAGATATGGCTCTGAATGATCAAATAAAGGTTCAAAATGCTCGTCTTTTGTACAAAGGCTTCCCAATGAGTCAAAATCCATGCTCCCTTCTCTAAACACCTCATAGATGGGATCTTAAAAAAAAACATCAAGAGAATCTGACTCAACATCCCCTTCTTTAGACATATTATATATGGGATTTTCAATAAAATCATCAAAAGACTCCGACTCATCATTTCCTATCTCATAGATTGGATTTTCAATGAATGTCCAATAATCATGATCAACATCTTTGTTAGACATAAGGGAGTCTTCATCACTTGCATCATACTCCTGGATGTACCCGTCCTCCTTATGATCATAATCATCCTCTTCAGAAAAAGGTCACAAGGGAGTAAACCTTCCAAACCATCGTCATTATATGGAGAACATGAAGGAGTGCCATCATACACATTATTGATTTCATCATAGGTTTCATTATAAGCTTTTGTCATGGTTTCTTCTTGAGGCGGTCTTGGAGTATAAATGTGATCACCATCGCTGAAATAGTCCTGAAAAAATTCCCACTCTTCAACATTCTCTGTTGAGGTGACATGAGGAGGGTCTTCAATAATATCTTCAATGAATGGTTCTTCATGCTCCTCTTCAACGAGATCAACATGAATCTCCGAAAACAGAATGTCATCTACCATGTTGACATTGGGTAGCTCAGGCTCTTATTATCTCAAAACAATTGAGTCCATCCAAGGATATCTCAAAACAACATCCACATCATCCAATTCCATAGCATGAATGCAACACATATTTATCCATAGGAAACTTCAAATATTTAAAAATTTGAACATTTTCATCCTCATCATGTGTGTTTTGAATATGCTTTGCTAGAACTTGCAATCTTTAACGACATTAACGTTTATGAAATTATGTTCGCTACTAGGGTTTATAGAAACAATGACCTTCTCTTGTTGAATACATCCATGAACATGTAGTAAGAAGTTGTTAAATGAAAACAAACCCTTGGTGCTTTCTTTATTATTTTTCATAGCAGGAGACCCACCTATCTAAAAATATCTTTTCAATTTGTGCATTTGAAAGTGCCTTTATCTTGACATGGTTAAGCAAATACCACCACCTAGCGGCATCTTCGTTTAGATCATTGCTCGTCCAAACTCTCCATCTCTATCCCCATACAAATTTCTTCTGTTCTATGTATTCTACAATAGTAGGACCATCATCTTTTCCTATAAAATGCATCTTGCTTGCCATAACTCCAAAAATAGGAATAGGGTTTTGAAGAAATTACTTACTTTTGAGACAATTTTTTTAAAATGAGCATGACTCCCTCAAGATTTCTTGGAATCTCTACTATGACCACAATTATGAAATGCCACTCATTTTGCATCTACTGGAGTTGGTTTGACTGAAATTTGGTCAGTATATCAAAAGATATCACTTCTGCAATTTGTGCGTCCGTCACCGGAAAAACCCTAAAAATATCTTATTTTAAATCAACGATAACTTCACTTTTTAGACTCCGTTTTGGACGATATTTCTTTTGAAATCGGGTGTATCAGAGAGAGGAACTCACATCTACAATTGATTTCTTTATATCTTGCTCATAAAGTTTCAGAAATCAACCTAGATTATGTCGTCCTTTTTTCCCTTAAAAATATGTAAAAAAAGGAAATCGTCCAATTTTTCTGCCCATGAAAGTGCTTTGATACCACTTGTAGTGATCCTTAACCTAGAAATTGAATCACAACATAGATATACAACCCTTATACTTAAGAAATAACCAAAAGACATTCACTATAAGAATAACACCAAGATATAGAGAAAGACCCCTATGGTAGGCTAACACCATCAATTACTCCTTAAGGAAGGAATCACTCCATAAACCATGTTTGCTACAATGTAATTCATCCAACATATTTCATACAATGTTAATCATATATATTTATAGTTTCTCATGAGTATTCCCAAGAGGCATATGCCAACTACCCTCTTATTATTATATTATTTCCTCTAACTACCTAGTGGGGCTATTTATTACCCACCTATTAAATTTTCAATTATAGCAGTATAATTTTCATCTCTTTGAACCTAGAAACAAGTCTAGGATCACTGAAAGAATAACTATGCACAGAAACAAAAATAGAGACACAATAGTTTACCTTGGGAAAACCCAAACTCGAGAAAAACCCAACAAATCTTTCTTACTCAGAGATTTAGTGCATAATACAAGTACAACAAAGATAAGAGTGATCTTGAATAATGAAGATCACAAAGAGAAGATATGCCAAAGAAGAAGCCCCAGAAAAAAGCCCCAGAAAATTGTCTTCTGCAACCAGAAATCAAACTTATCCTTGCTTGAGCAAACTAGCTTGAGATGATACAAATGAGGAGGGCGACCCCTCTATTTATACATGATTTAGAAGTGACTTTTCCAACTAGGGACGACTTGTCTATTTCACTGGGCCGACTTCTCTTTTACAAAAAATAAAATAAAAATTTGTTTTATTTCTTTTGTAGGTCGGCCTTGGCTAATGACAATACCTCACGTAGCTACAACAACAACACTCCCTCTTAGCTAGGGAGGTATCATCACGTTGGAACACATCTGAGCATCATTTGATCATCATGACTTGTCTCGTACATCTCGTCATCATAAGAAAGGTCAATACAGTCCACTTAGGACAACATGCCACACAGGGATACATGTGTACTCTACACAAGAGTCCTCTTCAGCCAGGAGAACATTCCACACAGGAACAAGAGTTCACACAGAAACTCATCTCAGTCTATACAGGACTGTCCGTCCACACATGACTCATCTCGGTCTACACAGGACTAAAACTCAACTCGGTCTACATAGGACCGTCTGTCCACACAGGACTAAAGCTTATCTCGGTCTACACAAGGCTGTCTGTCCATATAGGATTAAAGCTTATCTCGATCTACACAGGATCGTCTGTCCATACAGGACTAAAGCTCATCTTGGTCTACATAGGACCGTCTGTCCACACAGGACTAAAGCTCATCTCGGTCTACACAGGACCGTCTGTCCATACACGACTAAAGCTTATCTTGGTCTACACTGGACCGTCTGTCCATATAGGACTTATCAACACTCCCTCTAATAAAGGGAAGCATTCTCCAACACTCCAAGCCATTCACGGAAGTATACAAACTTCACTCTGGAAAGAGGCTTGGTGAGAATGTTGTTAGTTTGATCATCAGTCGGAATATATAGGAGCTGAACTGCTCCCCTTTGCACCATATCTCTAATATAATGGTACTGAATCTCATCCCTCTGTGCTAGAATCTTCTGCTCCCTCTGCACTAGAGCATATGATTGCAAGCTGTACTACTGGACACTGTTGCTCATCCATTAGTGTCATGTGTCATCAAGTGAGTCTACTAAGATGAACTTCCTGTCCTCTCAATAATACTGGATTGCAATCTATACTCCCTTTGGATCTCTTCTGCAGATTCCCTCTGCAACTCTGCATCATACTCTTGCTCTGGAGATGCTTACTGACTAATACATCAATATGTATGAGGTGTCATCCTTGACTACATCCTGAATCTTTCAGTATCTCAACTATGTACTCCCTCTGACTGAGGGATATCTCATTTGGTTTCTGCCATACTTCTAATCTCAAGAGGTAATGAATCAGATTGAGACTCTTCATCTTGAACTCAGAGGCCAACTCCCTCTGTACCTGTCAATAAATCTCTCTGTCTCGGTGGAGAACTAATCACTAGTATACAACATCACGATCAAGGAATCATCATCAACAACTTGTGTCATCAGCACATGCTGAATCCTGAGCCACTGCTCTATCTGATTATATGTATACTGCACCTCCTTTGAGGTCAACTGAGTGGTTCTTGTCCTAGAGCATGCTATTTCTCCAATTAGGCACAAGCAATGTTCAACTGGAAGCCAACTGCTATTCATGTAGTCCCCACATCTTAGGTAGCATACTGATGAAATTCAAAGAACTTATCTGCTGCTACTAACTGCAACTCCTTATGTTCATCGGAAGGATGAAGAGAGACCAATCGTCAGTCTTCATATGAGATCTCAGGACCTGTGGGTCATGGGTCCACATATGACTGAATGTACTAGATCCACATATGTCTGCTATTACTTCTGAATAGGCATCACATCCATTGTAGCTGCTCCCTTTGTCACAGAAGCCATCCTGCGATTTGACCTTGAGAGGCATTTTTGATCATCCTGCTCCCTCTCAAATACTAAATATCAACAGGATTTTAATATGGCTGACTACACATCTATCACTTGTTCTTCAGAACAAGTCCCATTGTCCTTCTCTTGTAGGCCATAGCATATGGTCTTTCCCTACAAGTCAGATTTGTCAAATAGTCAACAACATTGCATAATCACGAAAATCAAATCATATTTCAATGTAATGACAATAGTTCACACAATCATGTAAGCATCTTAGCCAATGCTTCAACACAACATCCATCCATATCCCAAACATACTTGGTGACTATCTGGATGCCTTCCATCTCCACCAGAACATACTGTCAGGAGCGTGCATTGCTCCAGTATGTTAGCAAAGAGGTTTCATCCTAGACTAGTTTTGTCAAGGGCTCACAGGATGTTGTGCAACATTATAGGTTACTTACCCAACATATACATAACATGTACTATAAGAGCCTACTGTTCGTCAATCTCAGTCATATATAAATGCATAATATGCTACATTATAACATGCATAACACACTTCCTGATTCTAAGAATACTGATCTGCATACAACTGTTTTGAACATTCAGATCTGATCTACAAGGGCAATAATGACAAATGATAATCCAAATCCAAATACTTATCTTTTATTATTTTGTGGGCTCCCTCTTGATCTCTGCCTCCTTGCAGGGATCACTGGAGTCCTTAGATCTGTCTTCTTGCTTGTCGGAAGTTTACTGCAACCTGGATCTTCATACATCACCAACGACAATCTCCTCATCTATAGATAATGCAATCATTTGTGTACTAGAAGAAATACTCCCCTCGACGGTCATCATCTTGTGTATTCCTTGGCTTCTTTGGTGAAGTCTCTTCATCAACATCAACGGTAGAGGCATGTTGCTTTCTCTTCTTTGATTAACATTGATTTGCATAGTGGCCAAACTTCTTGCAATTGAAGCATCTTGTGTGAGAGAGATCCTTCTTCTTCTTTTGTTCTGGAACTGGACTTGATCTTCCACCTTTGTCGTTTCTACCAAAGGTCTCCTTTCCTCTTTTCTTGGTGTGTGTAGTAAGAGCTTGATTTTCTTCATGAGAGGCACGAGCATTGCCTCTAGACACAAGTCTGGTATCTTCTTGTGTACAATCGGCCCACAATCATTCAAAATTGGGTCGCTTGGATCTTCCACTCCCACTTTAAATGAATGGTTCCCAAGATTGAGGGAGGCCATTTAGAGTCAACATGACTAGTTCTCTATCTGCAATAATTTCTCCAATATTGCCCAATTGATCCTTGAGTTCTGAGATCTTCATGAAATAGGATGCAATAGAATCTGATCTGGTCATCTTGACATTTTGAGAGTTGTTGTCTCAAGGCAAGAGCCTTATTGACATTTGTGTTCTCAAACAACTTCTTCAAGGTATCAACCATGGCTTTAGCTGTCTTCTTTTAAGAAATTTGAGGAATCAAATGATCCTTGACTGAATCTATTAGGATCCTTCTTGTCTTGGCATCACTCTTCTTCCATTGAGCCTTTCTTGCTTCTTTTTCTGGTTCTGGTACTCCTACAACAAAGCTTAGAAGGTCATTTTCTTCTAGAACAATGAGCACTCTAGACTTCCATGAATGAAAGTTTGAAGCCCTATCAAGCCTATCGTCAACTTTGATGCTTGTCATCTTGATTGAGAAGGAAGATTGCAATCTGGTTCAAAAACCCTAGCAGGAGCTAGGTCAAATCGAACTTTAAATTTTGAGAAAACTGCTTCTATAGATGAATGCGCCCTTCCAAGGTGATTTGAATGAACCACCTTTTCTTCTAGATCCGTGGTCAGAACAATCCAAACTTGCAGACCCTAATTCTTGACCTCGACCGTAATTAGGTCAAAAATTGAAACTTCTCAGAATGAAAATTTGCTTCCATAGGGAGATTTACCTTCCTAGGGTGAGCTCAACAATGCTGAGGGCAAGCTTAATCTATGGATGGAAAAGGTGGAAACAAGAAACCCTAGTTTCCAGTAGTAGTCTCTTTCAATGCTGCTCTGATACCATGTTAAATTTTCAATTCTAGCAGTATAATTTTCACCTCTTTCAACTTAAAAACAAGTATAGGATCATTGAAAGAATAACTATGCACATAAACAAAAATAGAGACACAATAGTTTACCTTGAGAAAACCCAAACTTGTGAAAAACCCAACAAACCTTTCTTACTCAGAAATTTAGTACATAATACAAGTACAACAAAGATAAGAGTGATCTTGAATAATGAAGATCACAAAGAGAAGAGATGCCAAAGAAGAAGCCCCAGAAAATTGTCTTCTACAATCATAAATCGAACTTATCCTTGCTTGAGCGAACTTGCTTGAGATGATACAAATGAGGATGGTGACCTCTCTATTTATACATGATTTAGAAGTGACTTTTCCAACTGGGGCCGACTTCTCTTTTACGGTAAATAAAATAACAATTTGTTTTATTTCTTTTGTAGTTCGGCCTTGGCTAGTGAGGATACCTCACGTAGCTACAACAACAACACCACCAACTACCAAGTGGTCCTATTCCATGATTATGGCCACATTATATACATTATCGTCTTGGGTTTGTCCCTAATTACCCCATATTATCCTCCCTAGGTACATAACAATTAATGCACCCTCTATCTCTTTTTATAGACTAAGAGATGGATTCATGCATGGAAAAATGTCAAAGAATAGAAATCGTAACCCCCAAGTAATTGTTAGTTTTTGTAACTCAGACAGGTACTTCTGCATAGGTTAGGTGTTAGGGATGCATAAGTCATCCAGACGACTTCTCTAGGAGCCTGCTTGAGAAGGGAAGTGACTTTTATGTTATAATGGTTAAAAGGTGACTTAAGTTATGTCAACAAGTGATTAAGTCATAGCTGTAGATCTCAAGTGATCTAAAATCACTTAGGAGATCTAGACTCTAGAGGGCCCATGGTATTTTAGTCATTGTAATGATATAAAAGGAAGCCTAAGGAGAGGAGGACACACAACAGTCACACACAGTGAGTGAGATCTCATTGATTGGTTGAAGATGAACTTTCAGACAAGCGTGCAAGTGTAGGGACATGGTTAGAGGAAAGGAGAGCAAGGTGCAGCTGAGGGTTAGGAACCAACAAGATTGAAGAACTAATCTTGAGGTGTGAAGGTTATCATTCTGTCATTGTAAATCTTCAGTGGCCATTATTCCAGGAAGGGAGCTCAAGATTTTTATCTTATTAAAAATCAAATGTTTGTTGGTTTTTCCCCTGTTGGGGTTTTCGAGGATAAATCTGTGTCAAATGTGAATGTGATTCCCTGTGTCTTTCAGCTGCGTAAATTTGTTAGATCTCAATGTGTTTTCAGTTAATAATTGTAGTAAATCATTTGAGACTATAAATCTGATCTGGGCTCAGAAGATTAACAGTAATGTGCCCCACATTTGCCAATAATAGGTGGACGCATGACAAGAAGCCAAGCACATCCTTCCATTTTGTGTCTACATGCCAACACATGTGAAACACACTTCTCTATATCACTCCTCAAGTAATGCACCCCACATGTGCCAAGAATAGGTAGACACATGCCAACACACACTAGACACAATCCTCCATGTGGTGGTCACACTGAATACATGCGAAGGACTCTCCTCTATGTGGTGAATACACACCAACACATGCTAAATGCTCAACTCATTATTAAAATATAAATAACTCATTGATGACTAATGACTAGTCAACTCTAGTCTATAGATAGAACTGCTAAAAATAGAACCCTAAAAATAGGAAGTGAGATAAACTGATGGTTAATGAAGAACATGTTTGCAGCAGCATAAATCCTAATAACACCTCCATATCCACCTTGTTTTGTGAACTTGAATATTCCACTTCTTATTGAGACGATCTGTGCTTGAACAATTTGGACGAATCTTATCAGTGAGTTTCTTGATTTGGGAGACCATAAATGGCTTCCCATAATACCCTTACAATCTTTCTAAGTCCATAAGGATCCAAAATTTAACTTAAACAAACAATCATATGGTGTCATTTGACACCTTGCAATCAATGCGGGTCTGTCTATGGCCTGAAGCCTTTGAGAAAACTTTGAGAACATTTAAGAGCTCTTTAGGATAGCCACGTACCTGTGCCCTTGTCCCACAAATCACCCCATGTATAAAAGCCTTTCTTCGCCAAATTCCTCTTGATGCCAAATCCCATTCTCAACAATAATCCACAATTCCAATGCAACTGTTTGGATACTAACTCCCAAGCTTGCTATATCCTTTTGAGAATAAAGGATTCCACCACACTGACTATGTTGCAAAGACCATTAGACCAAATATGCCATCTACGCATTCTGGATCCAGTGCTGAACAATTATTTGCCCAGATGCATTACCTGTCACATTTTTGATGATCCATTTTTCTGCTAATATAGCCCACTGAGCAAGTATATTTTCCAGGCCAAGTCATCCATAGTTTTTGAGCATAGTGTAGAGATCACATGAAACTAACATTAGGCCGCTTTTCCTGTCCGACATTCTCCAAGAGTAATGCGAAATGGTATTTTCTATCTGCTTGTGCCCTGTTCTGGAAGGAAGAAGATACGAAGAGTAGGAAAAATGACTTTCATCCAGGATTCTATGTATGATAGTGATTCAACCTGCAAGAGAAACATCTTGACTCCTGAGCTGCCCAACTTGAAGCTTTCTTTCAATTTTGCGCTAAATTCATTCCCAAAGAACCTTACAGTCACATCAATTCCAAATGAAATAACCAAAGAGCAGATGATAGGCTTTGAATGAATGAGTTTCCATTTTATACTAAGCCAAGGCAGCCAAGTCTTCTTGCCGTATGATGAAATTTGTAAGATGTTAAATAAAATTATATACATAACAGTGCTTGAACTTAGAAGTGTTGAACTTTGGTTGTCATTGATGTTAACTAATGTCAAAGAGGATGTCAATTGATTCAGTATGAGTCATTGATATCACTTAATGTCAAAGTGGATACATCATTCCTACAATAGTGTGAAAAAGTATATGGAAGCCACTTTGAAGAAGTATATGCGCAAGATAAAGAAGAACATGAATACCAGAAGTATATGTGCATGATGGTGAAGGTGACAGACATGGATGTTAGTTTAATGAAGTATATCCAGAAGTTCTTTCAGTCTGAAGAAGTGTGTCCAAGGAAGATACATCATGCAGATCCAGTTCAAAGAGGAACACAAGAAATGTATACTTCTGCATGTGGTCTTTGCGCAGATATCAAGTCTAGCAAGTCATACTCTCTCATTGTAGCAATCAAAGGCATTGGTTGGACAGTGGTACTGGTGCACAAGCAGCCAAGGAGTTGGTTGGACAGTAGTGCAGGTGCTCAAGCAAACAAGGTGTTGGTTGGACAATGGTACATGTGCACAAGCAGCCAAGGAGTTGGTTGAACAAATGGTACGAGTGCACAAGTAAGTTTAAGCATTGCTTGGTTGATGGTCGAAAGTGCGCAAGCAGTAAGTACCAGGAAATGGTTGGACAGTCCTGAAAGCACACAAGCCTAGCTAATTAGAATATGCTTTCAGTTAGTGGAACATGCACATGTTCCTAGAAATGTACAGCAGTTGAAGCAAGTCTATGAGCAAATTCCACAGCCGATGGTACAACAGGTGCACAAGTCCCACAAGAGATGACAAGGCAAGGGTCATAATCCCACCAAGTAGAAGTTGGAGTATGCACAGATTCCGCAAAGCATCAGTACCACAAGGGCGCAATACCCACAAGGGATGGTACAACAAAGCTTATAGACTCATCAATATGAAGAGTAAGGATGCGCACATACCTCAAGGTAGTGGTACATCAAGGGCGCAGAGGTATACCACCAAGGTGTAGAGTCCCACAATGTTGTGGACCATGAAGGCGCTTGACACCTATAATATGGCACATCAACAGTGCAAAAGATGACACGTGGCACATGCACAATCCGTGAAGTATGGAAGAAGGGATGCCACGACCAACTTGTGAACATACAATCCGTGCAGGACATGTATAAATAGAGATGCAAGTTGGAGAATGGATGTAAGCTTGATGGCGAGAGCATAAGAGCTTGAAGTGTTTGTTGAAGTTTTATATTTGGGGCATCAAAGGGCTTGAGGACATAATAGTATGATCTAGTGAGGAGCCGAGTGCGCACATGCAACAGAATGAAGGATTAATGGTGCACAAAAAATGCTGTAGATCTGTGACAGATGCGTAAGTACTAAAAGGAAGAAATACTGAAGTATGCGCAAGTACTAAAAGGAAGAAATATTGAAGTATGCGCAAGTGCTTGATGTTTCGAAGGGCAGCATTATAGTCAACACGTCGTTAGTCACAGATGTTGAAAAGACAGAAGCGCAGAGACAGAATCAAAGTTTATCAGATAATGCATAGATGTCTTGCTGACGCATATGAATAGAAGTGAAAGTGTGCAAAGTTGAGTAGACCATGTAACGCGCGACGACAGGATCCAGCGTGCGCATCATGAAGCAGATGATCTGAGACAAGTGCTTTTAACGGAACAGACGAATCATTTGATGCACAGGACGTCGCAGATTGTCTAAGAAACTGTAGCACTTAAACATAATAGACCCATTAGTAAGTGCGCAGTTTTATCTGGTACTAGTGTTTTATTTTAGAACAACAAACTATTAATTGAAAACACAATATCAGTTGGTCATTGCAGTCACGCAATTAGTAGAACACAGAGATAATCAGTGATGCTGACTACAGTATCAACGAGCACACAGAACATGAAGTGAGTCATCAGCAGAAGTGTGATTTGAGAGGAATGAGAAGTCAAGTGAAGTATGTAGCTCAGTGACAGAGTATAGACTGCATACGAAGGTAGCGCATAGCGGAATTATAATCAGAAGATTAGAAGTGTGCGTGGAGTTGAATTTTAGTACAACAACAACATACATTGGACATTGGGGCGGTCGGACGAGGCAATGAGACAGGGAGTTGGAGCTTCCTTCAGGTTGGTGCCTGTAAAATAGCAAGGAAACAAGGAGTTGGAGCTTCCTTCAGGTTGGTGCTTGTAAAACAATAAGGAGATAGGGGTCGGTGCCTCCTTCTAGTTGGTGCTAGAGAAACATAGGGAGTTGTAGCTTCCTTTAGGTTGGAGCTTGTAAAGCCAAGGGGTTGGTGCCTCAAAGCCAGGGGGTTGGTGCCTCCTTCCAGTTGGTGTTGGTAAACACAGGAATTTGGTGCTTCCTCGAATGTATTCTTTCTCATTATAAAGAAGCATTCCGTGGTTTTCTCCCGTTTGGGTTTCCACATAAAAATCCTTTAATGTCCCTTGTTAGGAATTTTATTAAAATGACAATTTTCCACTTTTTTTCCTTGGTTCGACCTTTGACTAGTTTTGATCTCTAGGTCCCAAATTTGCCCCAAATGATCCCAAATCTTTTGAGAAGGTATATGAATGATATTAGAACATAAATATGTGTTTCATGGATTCCTTTGTACCTTTAAAATACTTCTGCAAATACTCTTTCAATTCTGGTCAATGTAGGTAACTTTACTAGTGATTTCCCTTTGACTAGTATTGGTTTCTAGGTCTCAAATTGACTCCAAATGCCTTCAAATCTTCAAGGAAGGTGTATGAATGATATTAGGACTTTAATATGATGTTCAGGGATGAAATATGGCCACCAAAAGACCTCTGCAAACTCTCTTAAGATTCTTGACCAAGTATGCAATTTTACTAGTAATTTGGGGTTCAAATCCCCCTGGGGTAAGTATTGAAAATGGCTTCCCAATTGTCTCCAAACCCACTCAAATTTCTAAAAAGAGGTAGGGAATGTATTAAGGATGTTATTAAGGTCTCATTTGCACCATTAATTGATTATTACATCTATTCCAACCCTCTCCTATTCAACTGCAAAAATCACCAATTCGACCCTTGGGGAAATGGCACTATTTCTTCTCCCAATGCAATTAAATTGAGTAAAAATACTTCAAATGCTCAAGTACAGTAAATGAAACTTGTAAAATACATCCATGGCAGTCCATTAATCACAAATGCATTAGAGAATCATCCATTCATTCGAAATCATCATCAATACATTGGTTCACAACAAGGTAGTGGGGAAATGGCATTGTTCTTCCATTAAAAATGAGATTTATACATTTCTACTTGGAATTTCGACCTGAAACTTTCTGGAGATGAAGAACAGAGTATTTACTTCATATTACAAAAGAAATGGGGCATTAGAAGCTCCCCCAAAGAGTACAATAACTCACCAAAAACGCCCTCCCTCAAGGATCAAGAATATGCCATCAAAACTGGAAATGGTTGAAGGAGTGAGTTGCAATAGAAAAAACCATGAGCTGCCCTGTAGCTTACACCTGCAAATAAAAACTCCATTAAAGATCCAAATGAAAGGTCTGAATGGCCTTTCCAATTACCAACTTGGATGGGAATATTTCACCCTCGAAATTCGCTAAGGCAAGCAACTAGTCATCCACTAGCTCTCCCTCTTCACAAAATGCAATTGCAAATTCTACAAATGATCAAAAGCTGGTTTCATTCTTTGTTATTGACATTTATAAAGTTCTAATGTCCTCCATGGGTCGAATTCCTTCCAAGAGACTCATGCCAACTCAAGTTGGGAAGAGATTCCAAAGAACGCCACTTGTACAATAATTCCTAGTCTCCCACTTCCACCAAATCACATGTGGAAGCATCTTAGCTGCCCTAACACCCTTGAGCGCCCTCTTAGAGTCTATTTTTAGCCCTGACATGTCATGTATGTCATATGTCAGCCTTCAGGTCTGATTTGTGTCATAGGTGTCATAGCATCTTCATCATTGTTGTCATAGAGCTAGGGAATCTAGCCCAAGTGTCTCACTAGCTCCAAATTGCCTCTTCCTCTTCCATGGGAGTTACTCTTTCTCTATCTTTCGACCTTGGATGAGTCATGCCATGAATAATACTTTTTGGACTCCCCCAAGTATGTTACCATTCAGCTTGAATTCGAATTGGTGAGAGAATGATGCCAAGTGTAGTGGGGAAATCTAGCCATATGTGGGTCCCACTTCCTCCATGTGTCTTCATGATCAAATGCCACTTTGATTTTCACTTGTATATATTTATTTAGCTCCTTTATTAAATATTTATGCCACTCTAATGTTCAAACATCATTTATTATCCCCATTATTCTAAATCCCAAAGCTTCCACCCCAAACCTAGGAAACTAGTAATCTTCCTCCGTGGCAATTATTTGACCTTTAACATCAATTTTACAAACTCTAATGAATATGGCCAATGTGATTAGGACATTGTGACCCAATTCCAAATTTGGGACATGACAAATCCTGTGTATTATGTTTTGTTTATGTTGGTGCATATATGTGTGGATGTTTATTAATTGATGCATAACAAAAGATAAGAATTAAGTAAGGATATTCTATTTAAGAAGGTAAAAATCGCTGATAATTGCGCTAATACTGATTCACCCCCCCCTCTCAGTATGAAATCGATTCCAACAAGAAGTTTTTACGTGATCTCCTTCAGAGTATAGTGCTTTCATTGTGCACTTGCTCCACCACTCTAATACTAAACACATATTATGGATGATCCAATGCGCATACTTGTATGAAATTGGCTTACATCCATAGTTAAATACTATGCCAATCCAAATATGATTAGACCATTTTCAGTCATGAAAGACATTTTGGGGACTAAGGTGAGGTGGCAAGCCCTCATAAGTGGCATTTTCAATCAACTTCACCAATAATCAGAGAGATTCTTATATTGTTTCTAGATTCATTCAACTTTCTTTCCACTGCACAGAGACATGATAGTAGATGCCCCAACTTTGAAATCTCAGTTAGCCTATTCTATGTTATGTAGTCTTTCTGTTTCTTTTATGTTGCATTGATTTATTCTTTAATTCTAGGTATCTACTTTACAATGTCATTCAATTCAAATACAAGAATTTGTTACTTAGATATTGTGGGTGTCCATGAAACCATTACATCTTTGGTCCTGAAAGCTTCAATAGGGCTTGTGTTTATAAAAAGTAGATAACTCTTATTTTAACAAAAAATTAACTCGTGCACATATTTCTCCCAGGCCATTCCTTGAGTCATACATAACTACAGAGAGTATCTGCTAGGATATTATTTATAAGTACAGAGTGTATCGTCTAGGCCATTAAATCCTCAGAATGCATGTCTTCTGAAGCAATACTCTAAACCTGATATTGTGATTTGTGACTATACTTGTGGGAACTCCATTTTAAGGACGCTATTTTTTCCATTTATAACTATATTCCTTCTATTTTCTAAAGTATACATTGGATTTATTGTCATCGTGTCCAATTTGCTTTTTCATCCATTGCCACCAATACTAAATTATGATGTTTGATCTGTACATGACAAACCTCTCATAAAACTATTTATGACTTTGCCATTTCCAATTTGTAATTGGCAAATGTTGCAATAATTAAGTTGTGTCCAACATAATTGGCTTTCCATCCGCTTTGAATTTAACAATCCATATCCATTTTCATTATCTTCTAGAAATTAACTAATGCTTAAAAACATGATGCTTTGTTGCAATTTGCTAATGATATATAATCTCCCATAAAAAAATAATAATCTATTGCATTCCTTGCATAGCGTATAAATAATAAAATAGCTTATTTCCTCCATTTCATTCCATGGAGGGGGCCCCTTTTACAGTGACTGCATAATTTGGTGGCAGTCATCCTTGTGGGAATTCTTGGTAACTTTTGTTTGGCAATTCAGTTGGGATTGATGCTGTCGGATACGCACCTTGAGGGAAAGGGGGTTCCGTTAGCGTGGCAGAAATCTTCAAGCCACTGGGTGCATCCTTGAGGACGAGCAAAGAGTTGAGAAACTGTCACTCAACACTCAACTCCTCCGTTTAGGCCAACTCCTAGTGAGGCCAAGGGGGGTGGTCCCTGTAAAAAACAAACTAAGGATTTTAAGCTAAGTTAGAGAAATAAATTATTCTAGGAGTTTGAAGGTGAATTAATACTGAACCAAAGAAATGCAATTATGAATTACAACAACAACATGAATAGAGATACATCCATCTAACAAATTGATTCATTTAATGTTTGATTGTTTGCAAATTGGACTAGTGCCAAATGGAGTCACATAAGTTGGAGTGCTACTGTGTCGTGAAAAGTGTTGCAAGTCTTGTTGGTCAGTTTTAAATGATTTATTATGATGTGTGGATTAGGGAGTGGGTTAGTTCTTGGTTTGGCCCAATTCCAACTTAATCCTTCGAACCGAGTGTAGTGACAACTAAACCAAGGGTCCAACTGGGCGAGGCATAACCTGCTTAAAGTAGCCCACTGACTTTGTAGTTAGTTTTACGCGACCTCCCGAGTTCTAATGATAAAGTTTTTGTTGGATCGCCCTATTAAACTAGTCACTCAAGTCCCTTTCTGATTGACCAACTGATCAGACTAAGCTGCAAAGGTCAAGACTTGAGAGCATACTCGGGAACTTCAAGCCTTGGGTCAATTTTATTAAGCAAAAATAAAGTTTTATCATGTGGCTGAGAATCTCTTTTCATCTATCGGGGATAAACCCTTTCAGTTTACTTCGGGAATACACAACCTTAGATTTATTTGTTCATAATGTACAAAACTGTAAAAGAAAAATTGTAGCAGTTAAGAATAAACTAACTATACAACCCTATTGGGGCGGATTGTGTGCATGTGAAGATAAAATAAAATAAAGAAAAAGTTGGAAAAATTTGCAAACCACAAAAACGAGCCTGCGAGATCCCCCAGGGGGGATGGGGTGTGGGTGCTAAAGTAGCCCACCTGCCCTTATTAATTATTTTACAATAAGAAGGTGGATGCCTTTGGTCCTTATAGATCTGGATCCAAATGCCTTACAAGTTTAAAAAATGATGCAAGATGGAAGTATGTTGCTCCGGGAAGCCTTGGATGGCTTTAGATCTTCGATTTTCCAGCAACACTTCCTCTTGTTATGGTGGTAAACTGTGAAACCAGCCACCTGAAATGCACCAAATGTGCCCAAATAAAGGTTAAAAGCATAAAAATTTAAGTACTTAAATGATAAACAATAAGCCTAAGTACTTAGTCAATCTAGATCTACAAAAAATAAAGCTTTCAGATTAAGATCTAGTATCGTACTTAAATAAATCAGCTTTTGAATGTTCTTTTTTAAAAGTGCACTAATTTACTTAAGCATATTCATTGTAACTGGAACCAAAGAGGAAGTTTAATTATAAAAGTGAAGGAGAGAAAGAAGGAGCTGCTCAAGTGCTCAAGCAGAATGCCCAGATCTAAGGAGTCCAACGGTGGGAAACGAAGGGACTATGTCTTTCTTGAAGTGCTTGAAGAATGGTAGATTCAACCAAGATCATCCACTCCAATCAAGCTAGGAAACCTGCATCACTAACAATACTTGCACAAAAGAGGATCAAATCTGGTATTTCAACAAATAAAGATTGAGAGAGCATAAGTACAACCTAGTACAGTCTGCTACTCCTAGATCTTTACAAACAGAGAATAGTAAATGAAATCAAACTAGAATCATTTACCCTATATGTTAACAACAATCTTAAGGCCAGATAGATTACCACAAGAAGCAAAGCAAAAAAAAAGGGGTAGCAATACAGTTACCTCATAAGCCAGTGACAATATTCATCCACACACAAATGCAACACACCATGGACCTCCAAAGTCTTTCTATTAATCGAACAAAGTTACAATACAAAGCTTCATAGCTTGGGCGGAGCCTTCAGTCCTCTGACCATGAGGAAGAGTGAGGAAAGACCTCGCTTTTATAGCCAAATGAGAGAAGAGAGGGGGCGCATTCCAACTAGAGATAGAGAGGGTGTGAGTTTAATATCCCAAATTGATATTTTTCTTTTTCTATGTTGACTAGTAGGCTGATATCTCAAACAAGTTTGAAGATGTATACTGATCTCTGCATGCATGCAGAACTATAACCCCGGTAATATCAAAATGCTATAAATTAGGGAGAAGTTTATGCATGTACATACCGGTATTTAGCCAAGCTGATGATGATGTTGATGGTCCCCGCATGCATGAATAAGGATGAAGCAATAAAGAACTAAGGCAAGTCGTGTTCTTGGGGAGAAGACGTCCTCCTTCAAAGCCAAGAGTGCTCCAGAATAATAAATAAGATGCCGAATGAAACCCCGATGAGGTAGTCTAGGGTTATAATACCCTTATGAAAACTATGGAGACTGCATGCATGAGAAATAAGGCTCCCAAGCCCAAAAACGTGATGATCTCCTTATGAGGAATTCGCCCAAGAAGAGGATACGTGTTCCTAAAGGAGGAACTGCTGATAAATAATAAAAGAGGCAATATGAGAGGCTAACCTTCCAGGTAAAAGGTAATACCAATGCCCTGATGCTGATGGAGGCTGCATGCAACAATTCTGACCACTGAATACTGCAATACGAATAGATGTGCTGTGGAACAATTTGCCCAAGCAAGGGTAGCGAATGCCCAATACACTCAATAAATCGATCTCTTGAAATCACTGATGAATAGAATCTGATACTGAATCAATGCTGAAGTAATGTTGAATCTGAATGATCCAACCTGATGATGAACTAGGGCAGATAGATTTCGCTGCCGAAATACACCAGTTAGTTAAGTGCATGCACTCAACCCCAACTTTGCTCGCTGAGCTCTCCAAATCGGAATCACAAATCAATAATGAATAATGTGTCTTCTCCATTCACTTTACCTTTCTTTTATAACATTTAACTGCCAAAAACCTAACTTCTGACCTAACTAGGTCACTTTATCTTCTAATTCGCAGTTGACTTGCATGCAGGTGCCTGGAGACTCAATCAGGTGCATGCATCATGAAATAATGCTCAGATGTCATGCATGCAGGTGGCCTTTGGCTCTGGTGGCCCCTGTCTATCTACTGGTGATCTAATAATCATGCTAAAGATCCTCTGAAGGTGTATATGGCATCAATCCTTAGTAAATTCCCCTATAATAAAAAAGGGAATATTACAGTGAGCTTGAGTTGAGGTGAGCGATTTAAGTGATGTGTTACTTGTGATCTCAATGTGGAGGCGCCACATCTCATAAGAGAGATGCGCCCTCACTCCAATCCCCACCAATCCTTTCCTCATCCACCACATGAACTCACACGTGAGTATATGAACTATGAAGGAGGCGCATCTCTTAAGGTGGAATGATTCACTACCTAAGAGATCTCTCTCAAATCACACGTTTGATTCTCCAAAAAGAGTCAAATTTCTCATTTGGCACATGCCAAATTCCTTATTTAATATATATATATTTTTTTTAAATATTTGGTGCATTTTGTCGCGTGCTTAGCATTTCTCTGCCATTTTGTCACCCAATAAGCAACAATGCTCTAAGTGATTATGTAATCGCTCGGAACATAGGAAAAGTTGGCTCCGGGTCAAAGAGGATGCTCTGAGTGTGAAAATGAGCACCCTTGCACCAAATTCCGCCTCCAGAACAGGCTTTTATTACAATTTGAATTTTCCCATTTAAACCATTAAAAAATGGCCTAAGTTTACGGAAAAAATATTTTTCTCGGAATTGACTCAAACTCCTAGGGGACCTAGTGCATGTCCATACGACTCAATATTGATGGCTAGCATGTAAAAATGCATAGACACTTAAGCTTTAATAACCTCCCAAGGTTTGACCGCCAAGGAAAATACTCCAGCTTTGGATGTGTGAGTGAAAAACTCGGGAATTATATGTTATTGAAGTGCAACGCATAATTCCCAAGGAAAAACCACTCTAGAGTATCCCCTTGATAGATAAACCTAAGGTAAGCCAAGCCTGTTACAAAAATACCATGCTTAGACCAACTTATTACAATTTCTCATGGGGGTATGGACATGCAACGTTTGGAAAAAAGAGCCAAAATTTGGCCTGATGGATCTATGAAAACTGATGATGAACAATTAGATTGTTCAAGTCTTCGACGGTTCACTCAGAATCCACTAAGTGCAATTTAGTGGATAACAGGGATTACTAAGAAAAGACTCAAAATAGTAACATTTTGTTGCCTGCTCAGGTATTACGTGCTTGATTTGTCTGCTTTTTAATATTTGACTATCAGATGGAAAATTCTTTGAAACATTGCATTTTTAACCTTAACGTATAGGTCTTGACTCTTGGCCTATGTATTGTAGAAGCAGCTAGAAAATAGTTACAATTTTTTAATTTAAATAATTAATCCTTGTTTGTCAGTTCAGTTTGGATTACTAACAACGTAAACATGTTGTTGCCTGTGAGTGCCAAGTTTCAGCTGCTTTATCATTCCACTTTTGCTGCTTTATCATTCCACTTTTTAACTTTTATTATACTACTAGATAGGGGAATTTCTAGATATTGCATTGGTAGCTTCCTAATAGTCCTTTAGCTGTGTTGTCTGGAGCAACTGAAAAACGCTTTTGTTCTTTGGATAAATTGAATTTAGGCAACTCGCATAAAATTGCTTTGTCGCTATCCAATTAGCCCAGTTAACAAAACTTGTATTTCATGTCAACCTGATGAAAGTGAATGTTATTCTGGAAACTGCTTATGCCGAATTCCTTGAAACTAGTGACAAACTTATTAATGTCTGATGCCCATGACTACAGGATCAAGGATTGGATATGATTTCAGAGGGCCTTGGTACATTGAAGAACATGGCTCAGGACATAAATGAGGTTGCTTTTTCTAGACTCAATTATGTGTTGTGCTGAATTTTAGTACATTTTCTTCCCTTGATTTGGTATAATATGTTTTTCACTCTGTTTATTTCAGGAGCTGGATAGACAAGTGCCCTTGATTGATGAGATTGACACAAAGGTTGACATTTTCTCCAATATTTGTATATAATGTGGAAATTATAATTCTTTCATTGATTCTTATCCCAATCTTGATGGTGTCTTTCGTTATAATTCAGGTTGACAAAGCAACATCAGACCTTAAGAACACAAATGTGAGATTGAAAGACACAGTTAACAAGGTAATTATGATATCTATCTGTTGTTTGTATTTGTTACTTGCTTTGAAGTTTGAACCATGATACAGACAGAGTGATTGAATTCTTCATTTAAAGCATAGTTGCATAGGTTCTTCTCCTCCTTATCGTCATCACTACTGCCTGCTAACCTGCATCCTGATGACCTCCTTTATAAAGAAAATCTTCTGTACTGCCACACCTGTAATTTAAAATGTTTTCACCCTTGCTGCACATGGTCCCATACACAACTCCAAACTCACCACATCCTTGTAAAATGGTTTAAAAGAGTTTTTAATATAGTAAATCATTCTCTGAAGAAAATGGAAAATGAAAGTAGCGTTAGCTGGAGCAGGACACAGTGGCAGCTTCCATATCTGCAGATGCATTATATACCAGAGTTGGTTTGCATTTCAAGCTCTCTGCTGCAACCAGTAAGCAGAATGCAATAAGGGGAGAGATTTAAATGCTAAAAATTTAGATTCAGACATGTTTGATACAGGGTGGCTCTACTATTTTAGTTTCTTCTAATTGATTTGTTGTAGTGTACCTTAAATTCTTCTCTTATTTTTGCTGTCTCCAGAATTCTCAGCTGGATTATTTGTGAGTCTGTGACATATTACATATAAACTCTGAAATTTAGTGCAATTTTGATGTTAATATAGATGAACTTTTACATAAATAAAATTTATTGGGGGGACATTATTGGTTGCTAGGAGTACATTAGAAGAGAACCCAAGATACAATATTAATCTGGTGAAGGCCCATACTATTCTTGGATAGATCTAACAAAGATGTCATTAACTTGGTTGATTGATGAAGAGAGTAATGTGGATCAGTAGTCAGACAGAAATTACTATACTGTCCTACCTTCATAGCTTTAAGCTGATGATTATGAAAAAATGCAATGCATAATGTTATTTCTGGTAAAGATTGCTTAGATCAAATAGTCAGTAGCATTGAAAAGGGGACTACTAGAAATATGGAATATGCACGTCTAATTTTGGAGTTGTTAAAGCAGTTAATTTTATTGGGATGATGCATTTCTGATACAGTGGTGTTTGACTTTTTGTTGCAGTTGCGATCCAGTCGCAACTTCTGTATTGATATTATTCTCCTTTGCATAATATTGGGGATTGCTGCGTACTTATACAAGTACGGATCCTCTTTCTGATCTTTTTACTTAAAATTGAAAGACTATGTAGTCGCAACTTCTGTTTTGATATTATTCTCCTTTGCATAATATTGGGGATTGCTGCTTACTCATACAAGTATGGATCCTCTTTCTGATCTTTTTACTTAAAATTGAAAGCCTATGTACTCAAAATGGCATATATTATAAAATATATTCTGTATTTATGCTTTACGGAAATTATCACTGTTATTATTGTATAGTTTTTATCAATAACCAATCTTTGACTGGATTCTCTCATTCATTTTCGCACATTTTATTCATTACATATAAAGATGTCGAATGATTGAATTTGTTTTGCATGTCCCTTCAACTTGGACATTATTTTTCTTGCATAGACTTTTAGATGCAATAACCCATTTTAATTATGATTATGTCAAGAGTAACCATAATGAGTCAATTTTAAAAAATCGCCGAAAACTTGTTTTGCCTGTCTAAATATGAGGGAAACAATTTCCCTGTCATGCTGGAAAGATCTGTTTGTGCTTGGTACTTTGTAGAAATATTATTCCTTTAAGATGTGAAGTGTACAAATTTAAATACTTTATTAGGGTTTGAAGTTTAAACCATGCAATATTATGATTATTAGAGTTAGAATCATTTTAAAGAAACTATGGATTAGAGATCTTGGATTGAAAAGCCAAATTGAGAAGAATACAAAATATTGTAAGAAAGTTTAGCCACAACAGGACCTATGTGGAACTCTCTCTCTCTCTCTCTCTCTCTCTCTCTCTCTCCTCTGTTGCTGTACGAGGGGAGATACCATTCCCCTTCAATCTCTAATCCTTAAACATGAAGAATATAATAAATACTACAAACAGAAGATAGTGGTTAGAGTGACATTATTTAGTTATTTAACTACTTTGTGTTCGACACTAGCTTCAAACTTAAAGATTCTCAAATCTCCAGGACTAGAACTGCAACTTTGCGATGGTATCTTTTTCAACTTCCCAGAACTGCAGGCTTTCCTCTGATACCATGTGATGAATTTTGCATCGTAGTTCAGGTCCTTATATTCACCCTGATACACCAACCTTTAAAATTTCAACGGAATGTGTAGCTGCTGCAGATCACAGTCAACCTCTGCATATCAGATCAGCTCTGCCTTGCTGATCGCACAACCTTTTCTGCTACCAGTGTAGTCTAAGTATTGTTCATGTTCCTGATATTTCGTGTTTGAATTTGACGACAATGAAAGTTGAAAGAAATTCACCCTGTGATAAAATTCGCCATACAATTTGAAAATAAAAAGTATATGAAATGCTATGGATTTGGCATTGTGAGGCAAACCACTTGTGCCATGGGGCTTATATATGAGTTTATTTTTTTGAATTTTCCAAAGAAAAAATTGTATCTTTGATTATTGACATGATGTCAAAAAAGTTACATTCAGAAAGATGTTGACGGCATTGCATCTGAATCTGAAAACGTCACGGAAAGTCTTTCCATCTGTTTTATATTAAGTCTATCACTGACAATGACATTTATTTTTTACATTTTTGATAAAATATATACATAATAAAAAAGAGGCCAAAGCCTCTGGAAACCTGATAAATATATAACAGCATGCGAACATTCCAAACCGTAGGTGACTGCTGTCCTTATGTTCTCAACTAAACAAGTATATTATTTAATTGAGGCCAAGGGACCTTTTATCACTTGACTTGTAGCTTCCCCTAGATGGCATCTTATCCAGGATGGTAGAGGGGACAGGCAGCTAAAGAAGTGATCTGAGAGGATCACGCTCACCGAATAATTGATGGTTGTCACATCGAGTGAGAAACTCTTCACTTTAAGCCTCACTGAGCATGGGCTTAGGGGGAGACCCTGATCAATCCTTGAGGGAAAGATCTCTTGTCAAGAAATCAAATCTCGATATTAACTATTTAATGTAAGGAATCCTGAGCGAAAACCCTAGACCAAGAGATGATATGATATTAAGGTATAGGGATCTAGGACAATACTAGGGTAAAAGATTTTAAGGTTCAAACACGTCCTAGGTTCAAAACTCTTGCTATAAAAGGTTTAACTATTAATACAAGCAAGCACGCATTTCATATGATGAAGACTTTAGATTTTTAAGGGCAGATTTAGGATCAGTGCTTTTATGATGGGTAAACAGAGTCTAATTAACCAATTTGAGGATAACACCCTTAGACAAAAGAAATGATTTTTTTTTACGTAATGTTTTGTGAAATATTACTCCCCAGCAATCGCGTCAAAAATGTTATCACCTAAGTTGTAGTTGCCACATGATGGGATCCTATCCAGGATAGTAGAGGAAGGGAAGCTAAACTGTAGTGTCCCTTTTTGGAAAAAATTAGGCAGACTATCACAAAATATTTCAATAGAGGCTTAAAAACTTTAGACAGTGGAAGCATTCTTTCTCAAAACCCTCATTGACAATCAATTTCACACTGATTCCATGGTTATGAGACAATGATGCAGCTCTAGGAGAGTGATATGGAGCTTCTGATTGGCTTAACAAGATGATATATGTGGCTGCTTAAGATTGTGTGGCTGAGGAATTTTTACAAACACTTCACATACATCCTCCTTCAGTACTTTGTCTAGTTTCGAAACTAGGAAAACTTGGAAACTAGTCTTTCTTTGTTTTGTTCCAAACACCTCCAGACCTTTCCAAATTTCTTCTGGAAGGAGTAGGACGCTATGGGATTTAACACATCCTAACAGACCTCAAACACTCAATAGTCGAATCAGAAAACTCCTTTTGACCAAGTCTGCTCAAATTTGGCCAATTTCGAACCTTGGACTAGTGAACCCAAATTGCTCCAAAAGCGCCCAAATGCTTTCAAATTCTATATGGAGGGGCTTGAGAGGTCTTAAGACATCCTAATGAATCTCTTAGACACTTAGACATTCATTAGAAACATTCAGGGCTTGCAATTTTCAAGGAGGAAAGAAGGTGAAAAGTACTAGCAAATTCGATGGTTAAAAACCGCACTAGTCTATGAACTTTTTGACTTCCCAAACACTGTACGACCTTCCCTATTTTCTGAACAGATACTTGGCTTTGATAGAGGACCTCAAGGGCAACCAGAATGCATCATTACTTCGGTTTTAGGGTCTGCTATAACTCCAATAAAACCGAATGTTGTGAGACATAGAAATTGTGAGGAAATTGTTAACAATGGACATGAGATTTGTTGCACAATCTTTAATCAAAACTCAAAGGGGCTGCACATAGTATTTTGGTCATCAATATTACATCATAAGAAGCTTGAAACATCAACAAAAACTCAGAGAAAGTCTGATGTAAAACAGATACAAAATTACTCCAAAAACTCTGCGTGAAGATAGAGGGGAAACTAGCTTGAATCAATAGTTTGCTTGGAAAGATTACATGAAAGCTATAGAATTTCGAGCTATGGCTCCAATGTGCAGCTCATTACATTGATATACATAAGATAACATAACCATGGAGTCAATAAATCATCCTCCACAAAATCTACTCAACTATGAGTGCGCTATCAACAATAGAACATGGACATTGAAAGAAGATTGAGAGAAGAGATAGTAGATGAAATCGAACTCAAAGGGGACTCGAACCTGCATCAAAACACCTTGATTAAGCTCTGATAAGAGGTCTGAATGGCCTCTCCTCCAACCAACTTGGACAGGGATCTTTTACCTTCGAAATTGGTTCAATAGCAAGGAGGATGAACATCCACCGTGCAAGGACAAGCTAAGCTCTCCAAGAGTGCAAATGAAATGATCCAAAAACTACTCTCCTTTGTCATCCTCCTCTTTTATTAACCTCAAGTGAACTCAAGAGCTCGAATTCCCTCCAAGAGACTTCACTCAACTTGAATTAATGATAGATTCTCTCATGACACACTTGTCCAGTTCTTCCTTTCTTTCCTCTTTCCCCAATTCGAATTGGGAATCTTGGCTGACCATAACTCCCTCTATGCTCTCTCTTGGTATCTATTTTTAGCCCTGATATGTCAGATGTGTCATAGGTCTGCAATCAAGTTTGAATTTGTCATATTTGTCATAGATTCCTTCATCATTGTTGTCATAGATGCCATGGAATCTAGCTACAAGTGTCACAATTCCTCTTCCTCTTCCTCGGGAGTTGCTCTTCCACTCCAATTCGACCTTCCTAGATTCTTGCCATGAATATTGCCTCTTCATCTTTCCCAAGTACATTACCCTCCACCTTGGACGCAAATTGGTGAGAGAATGATGCCAAGTGTAGTGGGGAATCTTGCCACATGTGGGCCCCACACCCTCTTATGTGCCCTCATGACCAAATGCCACCTTATTTTTCTTTTATTATTATCTATTTGACCCAACTAATGTGAATTTGTATGTCTAAGGTCAATTTGGGGTCTTGTAGTTCCTTTATTCCAAGTTTTAATGCTTCCACCCCAACCTTTAGTGGAATTTTTCTTCCATGAAGATTTATTGCACCGAGTGTAACGAGGTGCTTACAACCTAGTATGGGGGAGATGTTGTAACGTTTGTCACATTTGTCACGTTTGTCACGTTACCTTTCCATGTTGGCTCATAATTTATAAAATGTCAAAAGTAATTAAAAATTTAATGTTCGCTCATAACTTATCAAAAAAAAAAAAAAATTTAAAAAATTAAAAGAGAGGGATCCAATTTCTTGAGGGGTAATTTTTTTCTTAATGTGTAAAAAATTTAAGATAAAACAAAAAAAATTACACCTCAAGAAATTGGATCCCTCTCGGTGCTTAATAGAGCCGGGTTTAAGATGGATCTATGCTGGTTGGAATGGGGGCATTACATAAACCGAGTGACACCTTAAGGGTCTCATCCACTACTGATGCAGTAGTCATCACACTAGACGGGCTCTTGTCACTTTAGGCCAAGCTAAAAGCAAGACCAAGGAGGAGACTCTAGTTCGACAAGAAGTCAAACTAACTTCGGGATACCTATGCAATATGGAAAACTGGATAAGTATGATATCTTGAGATAGATCCTAAATCTTGAGATGATGTGAAATGGAGGTAAAAGGACTCTAGGATTAATAACACTAGGGCAAAAGATTGGCACACCTAAGCACACCCTAGGTACAAAGACTTGCTATGAAAGTTGATACAATCAACACGGGCAAGAAGACAAGCATTTCATATGTAGGGAACTTCTAACCCTGGAGACAATCAACCATGCGGAAGATCAATGCTTTATAGCCGGCAAAATGGAGTCAATTACCAAATTTAAAATGATAGGCTTCAATACTTTAAAGTTTTAAACAACAACGATGCCAGTGACTCAACAAATTTCGGCCTCAAATCCTATAGTGAAATATTCTTTTGTACAAGGTCTACACCACATTCAATTATCGAGGATTTAAAAGTTTAAACCATGGTTCTCTTACATCATAAGAAAGGGGTGTTTGAGGCCAAATCGGATTGTCACTCCTCATTAACGATTTAGTTCTTGAAATCGATTTGTCATAAAACATGCCCCTAGACGACCTACATGTTGGATTTTGTACAACTTCGGAAGATATTATTCATTATATTTTATTGTACTTGTTTGTACCTCCTAAGGGAGATGAACTGGATGTAATTATTTATGTAACCACATGAAAGAATCAATGTAAACCTTGGGGTGCAAATAAACAAAAGAAAAATATTAAAATTAAATTATTTCTTGTTCCTAGGTGAAGTCAGCCCAGTTAGGGATTTTTCCAGTTTTGCACTTGTATAAATAAGAGGCTAGTGCACCTCATTATCACTCATTCACTCACTTAGCATTTGCGCATCACCTGGAGAGAGCAGATTTCGCACTAGCTAGAGGAGGTAGCTGTTTTGGGGTTTCTACTTGTGGAAGACATTTCCACATTTTCTCTTTTCTTATTTGTACTCTGATCTCGGGATTATCATCTCTATGCGAAGGTTGCTGGGTTTTTCCCAATTGGGTTTCCCAGGGTAAACTCTATGTTGTTGTTTTGTGCTTTGTCTTGCTTCTAGTGATCTTGGTTATGCATTTATATTATTATGCTACGAATGTATGAATTTTAACACTACAAACTCATTCTAAGACCTACAAACTCAATCTAAATCGAAACTAAAGGAATCTAATTGCGAGATGTCAAAGCAAAAGGCCACATCAGTTTTATAAATATGCCAAGTAATTTGTATTAAGGAGAATTTGTCTGTTTATGAAGACATGGCCCAAATGTCACTTATAAGAATGAGGCCTTTCACTAAGGGAATCAAACAATAGGGATATTCAAATGCATATCAACACAATGAATTGATTTTTTCTAGAAAGAAATTGATAATGGTAAAGTCATGGTACATATCAATTCGTTCATACTCTAACGCTAAAGATAAACTGATCACAACGTCTCGATGTGAAAAAGTATGCAGAGAGAACAAAAGCATTGCGGTTACTGTCGCAGCTTGAGATTTGTCATTTTGACTTCAATAAAAGTCACCCGAGAGATGCGTTTTCTCACCAAAAGAATTTCGACCAAGAACACTTGCTAAACAACAATAAAATCGAAAAATAAAATTTTTGAGAGTGATACGTCGTGGATTCAGTGCCAAAATCGACTATAGCTAATTGACTTGCTAAAATTGTGGATAAGAAAAATTCGTTTGGTTCTCAAATTTATGGCTAAGGTAAATAGAGATGAGCAACCATGAAACACGACCTCTCCCGCCAGAGATTCACCCTGAAACGATTTCGTTTTGGCAGAGATAACCCAACGACTGAAGCTTAATTAATTAAAATAGAGTCGTTAAGCACTAGAAAAAAAGTGCCCCAGGAAACACGAAACAACTTCTTAGACCAAGTGAGAATATCTTGGACCAAGTGAGATCAAGTGTACCCTCATACATGAACTATAGAACTTAGGATAAAATATGTACTAGGTAAATGTGCATGTGCTCTAATACCCCCCCTGAAGCACAACTAGGGTGTAAACAATGAATGGGTCCCAACAATCGGCGATGTTAGGTATGCATGTACAATTAAAAATTCTCTATAATATGAGGTAAGAGGAAAAAACTCATGGAGAAAAACCCACTCAAAAAGAGGATGATGCAGAAGAGACTTTTGTAGTCATCTTCAGTCATGATCATTCTTAGGTTTGTTTGTTCCCGATTTTGATTGATATTTCCACTTGAGCCATGCAAGTTCCCTACTAGGTGGTAAGGGATCTTGTTGCCAAGGTTGGTTCTTCATTAGGGGTTGATGCTTCCCTTCATGGTAGTATCGCAATGTGGATTTCCCGCCTCTTCTGAAAAGGACTGTGGATCTCTTGTATTGACTGTTACCAACTGAGTTGCACATCAGTTGGACTTCCAGAGAGCCGCTAGTGTGTGCACAAATACTTGTGCATTTCAGTGTTCAAAAGTTCAAATCAAGCCTTTTCAGGGCCCCGTTTTTTAATTTTTAAAGCATGTCCATGCCCCACGAGGTTTGTAATAAGTTGGTCTAAGCATGGTCTTTTTGTAACAGGTGTTATCACTCAGTATTCTTCTAGGTTGCGACAGAAGGGATCACTGAGGTAACTATTTCAACTACACTCTTGTGAATGGAAACTAGCCTTTCCAAGACACAGAGAGGGCTCTCTCTCTCACAATTCTTTCAGCATGCAAAATATCACTTGAATTGGCTGGTTGTGTATTAATAGTGGTGGCTAGACCTTCAGATAAGGGTATTAGGGCTTTCAGTTGGTTGGGTTGAGGATAGGTATATCACAGGGCATGGAGGCAAACTTTCATAGGTTTTCTGTCACAGATGACTGATTGGACTATAAATTGAGAAGCGGAGGCAAGATAAATGAAGTTTTTTCACGTCAAAAGGATATTAGTAGATGGTAGCAGAAGGGGAAACAAAAATCCATCACAGAGTTAGAGCATTTACTAATGAATTCTAACTTGCAATTTTAGAAAGAAAGAGTGGAGTATCTAATCATATGTATCTGAAGCATCAAAATGATAGACGAATTTCAGACCATGTAATCTTGATTTAAACACTTCAGAAGAAGACAATCAATGGACAATACTAGCAAGGAAAACATGCATAGGAATTACAAACATCAAAACATTCATTTTAGGAATTTCTACTCCAAAATTTAAGTCTTTTCATTAATCAAATGATGGGTTTCATTACATACTCAGAGTTTTCTTATCTCAAAATCCCAACCCTTGGGTCTTATTCAAAACCTGCCTTTATAGGCTTACAAAAATAAAAACCTTCTTGACTACTTCAACCATATGTGGTTGTTCATTAAATTTGCAACTACAACTGTTTGTAATACCTCAGTTCTAACTATTAGTCTTATGGACTATTTATTAAAAATAAAAGTAAAAAATTGTAAGTGATGTGGTGGTCTTCTTTCTTCACTTGGGCTGTTCGGATCAATCCTTGCTTCTTGAACTGGAGATGAGCTGGTGGGGGACTTTTAGTGCACTGCCAGTGTAAACTTGAATTGTCAAAACTACCCGCTGTCCTTTAGATTGAGCCCTTTCAGGCTGATTTGTAGGGATTGACCTCATATTGTGCTTTCTTCTGCCTTCAGATCGACTCCCAGTTGCAGAACAGTTCGTTTATGCAGTCGGATCTTCCATCTTTTCCTCCTGTTCTGCAATTTATTCTGAAAAGCCAGCTTTAGTCCGCAATCCGCAATCTGCATGTCGAAATGCGGGCGTCGGAAAGTCGAAACACCAAATGGATAGCTTTGAAGAAATCACACCTCTGACTTCCGCAATCCGCAGTGCGGGAGTCGAAACCCCAAATTCACCGCTTTGAAGAAATCACGTCTCCGACTTCCGCAATCCGTAGTGCGGGAGTTGGAAGTCGGAACCCCAAGTTCACAGCTTTGAAGGAATCACGCTTCTGACTTCCGCAATCCACAATGCGGGAGTCGGAAGTCAGAACCCCAAATTCACAACTTTGAAGAAAATTACTCCTCCACATTCCGCAATCCGCAATGCGGGAGTTGGAAAGTCGGGACCCCGAATTCACAGCTTTGAAGAAATCACGCCTCCAACTTCCCCAATCCGCAATGCGGGAGTCGGAAGTTGGAACCCCAGATTCACAGCTTTGAAAAATTTACTCCTCCACAATCTGAAATGCGAGAGTCGGAAAGTCGGAACACTAATTGCATAGCTTCGAAGAAATCACACCTTCGACTTCCGCAACCCGCAATGTGGGAGTCGGAAAGTTGGAACCCCGACGCACAACTTTGGGAAAATTTACTCCTCTGCAATCCGCAATCCGAAATGCGGGAGTCAGAAAGTCGGAACATCAAATTCACAACTTTGAGAAAATTACTCCTCCGACTTCCGCAATTCGCAATGCGGGTTCGGAAAGTCAGAACCTCTGCGAAATCGCTCTACGGTTGTCGATCTAGCTCTATCTCCAATCTCGACCATTCAATCTCTTAAGAGCGGAAGACCTCCTTTTTATCATTTTTCTTACTGTGGCTTGCTCATCGAGTTAGAAGCTGTTAATACTTAGCCATTTTTTGGGAGTTTTTGCTTTTTGTTTTGGAGTAAAAAGTTAGTGGGTAGGCTTGAGATTTCGGTAGGGGGTGCCCTTTCCTTCCCCTGTGGGAGTTTTCTTAGAGGTGATAACAATAGGCTTGGCTTTCCTTAGGGTTATCTGTCAGGGGGATACTCTAGAGTGTTTTTTCCTTAGGAATTATACGTTGTGCTTCAGTGATGTATAATTCCTAGTTTTTCACTACGCCTCCAAAGATGGAGTATTCACCTTGGTGTGGGATCCAACTTTGTCCCCTTCTCTGAAGGAACATGTGAGTATGTTAGGCATCCAAATATCCTGAAATGACCAACCTTAGGATTCTTCCCTGTAAAAGCATCCTCTAGGGTCTTACACCCCAAAGCCCTATGGGTACTCTTGTTCTGAATGTATACAACTGTACTGCAAGCCTCGACCCAAAGAAAGAAAGGTAAATTCTGACCATGAAGCATCGCTCTCGCTGCTCCAACAATGTCTTGGTTCTTTCTCTCCGCAACCCTATTCTGTTGTGGGGTGTATGGAATTGTCAACTGTCTCCTGATCCCCTCCTGTGCACAAAACTCGTGAAATGCCTTGGAGGTATACTCAACCCCATTATTTGATCGCAACACCCTCATCTTCCTTCTTGTTTGGTTCTCCGCAAGAGCTTTGAACTCTTGGAACCTCTGCAAGACTTCTTTCGATTCCTTGCTCTTTGGAAAGTAAATCTAGGTCTTCCTAGAGAAGTCATCAATGAATGTCACATAATACTCATAACTAGTCAATGATACAGAAGACATCAGACAACATAAATTAGAATGAACCAGATCAAGTATCCCTGCCAATCTACTGTCACCGCTCAGAAAGACAGTCTTGGTTTACTTTCCAAGAGCACACCCCCTGCACACATCACTATGCTCTGTGCTGAACTTAGGTAAACTTGTCACCATATCTCTCAACGTCCTTAGAGCTGGATGATGCAGATCACAATTACTGCTGCTGCTGTGTGCTAAGGCATGAAGGGGCTGAAACAAGAGCTTGTACAGTTTCCCACATTGGACACCAATCACAATAGATGTTGAATCTCTATATCCCTTGGGATGAACGTGCACATACCCATCTCGGATGTACACTCCAAATCCCCTATCCTCTATAGTGGAAACTGATATCAAGATCTTCTTCAACCCAGGGACATACAAGACATCCCTCACTGTCATGGACTCCCACGACTCCCTCTAAAAGGTAATATACCCACGTCCAATTGCCCTGACAATAGTGTCATCCCCAAGCACCACCTCAAGATCCAAGCCAGTCTTAGTGAACTCAGTGAAAAGATCACGTACACCTGTCATATGGTTGGAAGCCCCGTTATCAATGTACTAAGTGCTAGTGGTAGATGCACTCAACAAATGGCCTACAAATAGGGAATACTCTCTCTCATACTCTCCCTTTGTGTTGGTAATGGATGCGCACAATGAATGATCAGCAAATAGGGAAAATTCCCTTTCAAACTTCGCTACATATTCATCAACCTCCATCGAAACTACTGTCTGCTGCTTCTTCTTCTTCTTTTTCGGACACCGTCCCACATAGTGCCCAAACTTCTGACAAGCAAAGCACTTGACCTTGCTCATATCTTTCTTCTGCTCACCCTGTTGCTTAGCCCCACCCTTGGGACCTTTCTTGGACTTCTTCTTTCATTTAGCTGCCAAAGCAACATTCTCCTCATCTTCCTTACTGTTGGATGAACTCCCCTGCACATATCCTCTCCGTATCTCCTCCTAAATGAATTCATCCCAAAGACGATCCCAGGAAGGCATATTTTCTCTTGCTACAACAACCTCCACAAAAACATCCCATGGCTTGGTTACACCATTCAAGGTTGTCCGCACTATCTCGCGACCGGAAACAACCTCCCCAACTGCACCTAGTTGATCCCTCACCTGAGTTATACTAGTAAGGTAAGATGCAACATTTTCAGATTTGGTCATTTTAATGCTTTTAAGCTTCTCCATCAAACCTTCTTCCTGTTCTCATTGGAACTCTGGTACAATCTGGTTAAGGCATCCCACATTTGATATGCATAATCCTTACCCTTCACATGAGGGATCACATGATCCTTAACTGCGTCAAGAATAATTCTCTTGGCCTTGATGTTTTTCTTGTCAAAGGCTACCTTTGCTGCTGCATCTGTAGGCACCGTCACGGGATTGGGCTATGTGTTGTTCACTATGTCCCACAACTCACACTCCTGTAGAAGCAGAACAATCCTCCCTTTCCACGGACTGAAATTGGCAGCCCCGTCCAATCTGTCCTCAACCTTCAAGCTTGTCGGCATGACCTTCACACTGAAAATGCAAGTCCAAAATCTGCCCGGTGAACAAAACAACCCCTCTTTGCAAGTTGGAAATCTACTTTGATCTTTATGACAACTCTGATACCATGTAAAAATTTCACTTCTCCAACCCAGTTTCAAGTCACACAGACTTCATTGTTTAATACCCAAACCCATTCAACAATAGACCGTTGAAAACTAAGTCACCTGACACGGGGACACGGGCCACGAAAATACGAGAGTCCGACACGGACACGGTGACCCCCGGAATCAGGACACGTAGGACACGTTTTATATACATATATATATATATATATATATATTTTTTAAAAAATATTAAAATTTAAAAATATAGACATGTAGATCCAAAAATCTTTAGAAACTAGAACATTTACAAATATTCAATAGAAATTAGAATAAAAACACATTAATGATTATGATTACACATTGTCATTCACAAATCATGATTGACGAATCACAACACATTTCACATTTGTCATTCACAAATCACAATGAGACACATAGATGCATGTCGGAACCATATTTCTCATTAAGTCATCAAAATCAAAATGTATACATATATGTCGAAATGCCACTGGGCACTGGCAAATGCCAAATAGACTAATAGTAAATACAAAAAGGGGTGGATCAAGATGGGAGAATCCCATATGTCAGTAGTCCTCCTCCATGCCTGAATCAACCTACTCATCACTGCCACTGCCTTGATCCTCATCCTCCTCCCCCTCCCCCTCCTCTCTGCCCATCTGACGATCTGCATCTGCGGCTGTGGAGGATGACCCCTCTATACGATCACTATCATCAAAATTGTCCGGCTCTAGCATTGGATCATTAAGATCCATGTTTTCTAACGCCAACTCAATACTGCTGTCCAAACCCATATCATCAGGAAAGACATCCCACATCTTTGTCTTTCCCTTCACCCACGCCTCCCTCATCCTGTAAATAAGACAAAGGTTGGAGTGCACATACACCATCGACTCTGCCCTGGACTGCTCAAGCCTGTTCTTCTTCACACTGTACAAGTTCCCATATGTGCTCCAATTCCTCTCACAACAAGAGCATGATGTAACTTGAGAGATGACCCTCAAGGCTAACTTCTGTAGAATAGGGGATGTTGCCCCATGAGTTGCCCACCAAGCATAGGGTTTCTTACCCTCCCTATCTCTAAGCACATCATAGCCTCCAAATCTCCCAGTGCCAGTGGAAAGATCTACAAAGCCCTCCTCCGCCTCCTCAAGCATGTCTCTATCCTGAAATAGCCGTCTAAGTGCTATCTTCCTCCCATTTGCAATCTCTGCATCCATGTGAGGAGGGACTCTGTGTGAGGCCCCCGATCCACCAGTGAGCCACTCCTGAGTGTAGAACTTGGGGTTCAAGGAGTGGGCCAAGCAATGCAAAGGTGTGCAATTCTTATCTCACCTGAAGATAGGAATATCCCGAATAATGGTCCATAAGTTCTCTGCCGATGTCCCATACTCGGGACACTCATTCTCCATGACAATGGACCTCATGGACTCAATCATGGAATCCCACCCCTCATAAACCTCTGCAAGGATGGGCTGGTCCATGTCTGCAAACCGCAACAAAGAAATGATTGGCTCCATGATCTTAATGCTAAGATCTATTGTGTCCCACCAACCATCATCTAACACCGTGTCCTTCACCTTTTGTGAAGTAGCCTAATCCATCTTTCTCCAAAAAGCCCAAAACTTTGAAATCACCATGGACCCAAGAGCGGTTTTGACCTCCCTCAACCTCTTGAGCATGATGAATGAGGAAGCAAACAGAGTATCTGCAATCTTCAGCAATGAAAGCTGTGTGTACTGTTTGTAGATGGTGAGGGCATTTGTGTGGTTTTGTACAAAGTTACGGATATGGCGTGCATCCTCAATAAGGTTGCCAATCCATGTCACATCCGAAGCAATGGATTTCAGTGCTAAATTCAAGGAATGGACAATGCAAGGTGTCCAAAAAACTTGTAAGAGCAATAAAAGCATGTATCAATGACTCTACAACACTAACATTGCAATGACCAAATTCAAACAATGAGAAAATTAGAAATGAAAGGTGTCCAAAATGAACATACCTGTGGATATTTAGCTTCCACAATCATGCCAATAGCCTTGCAAACAGGTGCATTGTTCGTGATGATTTGTACACACGAATCAACACTTCTTCAATGGTTTTGATGAATAAATCACCCATATACTGTGCATCCTTGTATTTCCCAAGAGCATCCGCCGCTTTCAAGAATAACGGTCCATTTTGGGAAGATACCATGAAATTGATGAGTAGATGGTGTGTTGGATCCATCCATCCATCAGAAACAATACTCACACTGCATGAGGGCCATGTTGTTCTAATTGGCTCAAGGATTTTATCTACCTCCTTCTTTGCTTTAACCAACAATGTAGTTCTAAGCTTCTCTGAACCAAGAGGCACATAACCACTTGGAGCTCGTTCCAAGATAGTTCGAACCGTCTCAAAATACAATGGTAACCGTGCAACATTGAATGAGATGAAGTTGAGGTAGAAGAAAAATGCAATGGTAAGGTCTACCTCTTCTTGCGCCTCTTGTTGGAAAATCCTATCCATTGGACCACTTGTAGATTGCCTCTTTCTTGTTTGATAAGTATCCCCACTCCCATGAATGTTAGGTGGAAATGGAGGCTTGGTGCTAGAGGACTTCCTCAAAAATGGAAGAGGATCATCCTCTTTTTTCTTGCTTGCTGCTGCCACCTTCCCTAAGCCAACATGATCCTCTCTTTCCATATCCCTTCTTTGGTTAGCACTCACCGCTTTGCATGAAGAAATCCCACAAGAAGAAAGGGCCAACAAATGGCCCTTAACCCGGAAATATGTGCTCTTGAACCCATGCTTGCAAAAATTGCATCTCCAAGACACATTGCCTCCCCCACCAAACTTTGCCCCGGGCCCATCTTTCCTTGTCACATACTTCCACAAAGGGTATTTTTTTTCTTGGGCTTGTTGCCTTGCTAAAACAGGGTTAAATGGAGCCATAGAATGAGCTCCACTAGCAGTCGATGGAGCACTTGACGGAGGAGGAGAACCGCTTGTGCTTGGTGAAATAGGAGGGGAGGCACTAGATGGTGCATTTCTCCCTCTCCTTTGCCCCCTACCTCCTGCCCTAGTTGATTGAGACATTCCTTTTCTTGTGTGATGGTTGAACTTTTAATCCTCTCCACAAATCCACCGGAATGCACTTGGAATCGCTTGGAAACAATGGATAGCCTTCAAATCTCCGTCACCTGCACATACAACTCACTCTCAACCAACTCCTTCCTTGCAAATGACAAAAAGAAACTCAAATTTTGCTTTTAAAACAAAACCGACCGCACTTTTTTGAACTTTTGCGCACTTTACGTGTCCTGTTTTCGGGACTCGTGTCCGACAGTCGGGGACACGATCTCAATTCGTGTCAGATTCGATTTTAGAGCGTGTCCCGATTTCGAATTCGACTAAAAGTCAAATCGGACATGAATTGAGATCGAATCGTGTCCGATTCGATCCCCACGGGACACGAGTGGGGTTTCCAGCGAATCCGGTTTCTTAGGTTGAAAATGAATTTTTTAATCTCATAAACAAATTTGAACTTGAACACTTGAAGAAGTTACAAATTTTTGAACATAAATAAATGCCCATGTTGCCGCCGGATCAGCACACCCAGTTAACGCAGCATAAATCTATGTTGCTGCTCGGTGTGCTCTTGGGGGCAAGTCTCGAGTCAAGGCTGTCACGTGATCTTGACTCCTCCGTTTAGGCAAAACTCCCAACGAAGCCAAGTGGAGTAGTCCCTAAGGAATGTTTCTAAGGTTGTTAGAGCTTCCAGTGAAATGGTTAAAAGGGTGTTTTAAAGTTTTAGGAGTTTTTTATGAGTTTAGGGTAAAATGTCACAAGATAGCCTTTGCAAAATGAATTGTAATTGAACAAGTGCTTTCACCAGCAAGAAATAAAGATGCACAATACTGATATTAAGCAAATACAAAACCAGTGCCTTATGGAGTCAAATAATGCGCTGAAATGAAAGCGAAAATTGAAATGTTTTGCGAGTGCTGTCTTGGTTGATTTTAATTATTAAAGTATGAAACTTGATTAAGGGAAAATGAGGGAAAACCCCCGATATACTGTGAGGTACAGGGAGGAGTGTCCGGAAATCAAGATTTGGTGGCTTCGTACAAGGACATGTGGGCTGGCCGGAGTCTCAAGAGCGGTGTTCAACACTAAACCAACAAGGATGTATCCTAACTAGTGCCCTGAGGTCTCGTCCTAGTGGTTCCCGCGTCTTCAGGTAGAATTTTCCCACACAAAAATTGTCGAAGTGTGGGATTTTCACTTATCTTAAGGGTAGTTGATTTTATTAGGTGACTATTTAAGTTAAGTGTGGGATGTTAAAAAGTGCTTCCAACTGTTTCTGGGTATCCCACAGGTGGGCAGAGCATACGCAGTGTAGGCAAAATAATTTATTCAAATTGAGAAAAATAGGACCATTGTGCTCTTCAATAGAGAGTGCTCTTGAATTGCTTTTCAGCTAAGTTCAAGAGACTTCAGATTCTTTTTATTAAACAGTTAAGTTATAGAAAGTAAAATGCAAAACTTGGAAAATATATGAATCACCAAACTTATGCGTCACTTTCTAATCAACTTCCACTAACCGGCAATGCCTTGAGGTGGAGGTGAGAGCATACTTCGTGGTGACGAAGTTGGTTTTATTTTTAAGTTACTTGCAAAAAATTGAATGATTTAAAACTTATAAAGAAATACAAAAAGTATACACCTTGCACTAAAATAGTGAGTGTGTGAACTTTTTGGGGTTAGAAAAAAAATCAATCTCACAAATTTTGACAAAAGTACAAACCCCCTAGGAGGAATGGGGTGTGGGCACTGGGTATCCTACTGCTCTCGTTTAATAATTACAAGTAAAGCTGAAATAAGAAGTGCTCCTTAGTCCATTTTACTTGGATCTAAGGGCTTACAATGGTATACAGGTGAAGTAGAGTGAGTTGGGTGTCCACTGGAGTGTTTTTTGCAGTTTCTTGTGGCCTTGGTCACTCAAATCTTTCACTTTTATGCGCAGACCTGCTAATTTCCAGCGAGCTAAAGTGCTTTAAAAAGTGATTAGAATGCACAAATATACATGAAAAATACAACTTCTAACTTGCAAAAATTATTGGAAAATTTTGGCACATACAAGTGTAGAAATGAAATCTAGATCTAGCCTTTTTGGATGTGAAAACTTAAGGACTTCTAGATCTGATTTTGAAGCAAGAATAAAACGAAATGAATTTTCAAATCTAAATACTTTCTTCAATGTGAAAAAAGTAGAAAAGGTTTTGCTTGTAAATTTTTAAGAAGAAAGATGGAAGAAGAACCAAAGCTTGTTAGCTTTTAAAAATTGGAAGAGGAACTTGGTGCCTGCAAAAATATTAGATGTATGTTTGTAAAGAAGTGATCCACCACTAATTTCGAGAGAAGAGTCAAGCCAAGATCGACCCTCAAGCTTAAGCACTGAGTCTTGTAACATCACCAACAATGCTCATACAAACAAAGAGATTAAATCTAGTAAATCCAATGCAAAGAAACAAGAAGGGAAAATGTACAACCGAATACGCTTTGCTGCTCCTAAATTGCTAAACATCAAATGAAAACAAGCAAGTCAACAACTATGAATGCTTACCCTACTAGGATCCAAGATCCTTGCCAAGCTAGATTAACTAACTAGTACAGAAAGCAAATAATGGAAATATACAGTTTCACCTCAAACAAAACTTGCATGCATGAAGAACAAAGCCACCAATGACCTCCAAAGTCTTCCAACAATATATTAATAAAAAAATGTTACAAATCTCAAGAGCAGAGGTCCAATGCTATCCACCCTATGTTTGAATAATGGAGCATGAACTTTCTTTTATAGCCTCATAGGAGAGGAAGGTCGAATTCAAGAGGAGGGCAAATTGGTGAGTGAGGAGAGACAAGTGTTGAATCAAATCAATGAGAGGATGCGTTAAACTCTTTGTTGGTTGGCGAGAAGGGTGAGGTGGCTTCCACCTCACAAGAGGGGCGCCCCTCTCCCTTGTAACTCACGCCCCCTTTATTGGAATGATTGCCCACCATCACAACTCCGATTGGAAGAGTTTCCCACGTGAGGAAAGGGGGATGCTCTCCCTTAATTAAATGTTCAACGTTGACTTCACTTCAATAAAAAAATGACGCTTTCTCAAATCAATATATTCGCCCTCCACATTTGAATGTAATGCCACCCCTTTTCCATAATTTTTTATCCACCTTTTGTCTTTTTTGATTTTTGTCTCTTTGGTGCATAATGTGCTTTTTTAGCATTTTTATGCCATTTTGTAGCATCTTTAAAGAAAAATGCTCCCAGAGGCGACGTAATCGCCCGAAACATGGAGAAAGTGGGCACTAGGGTAAAGAGGACGCTCTGAGCGTCAAAATGAGCCTCCCCATGCCAAAAACCAGCTCCAGATGACATTTTTATTACATTTTGAAAATTTCCAATTAAACCATTAAAAAAATGGTCTAATTTACCGAAAAAAATATTTTCTTTGGAATCGACTCAAACTTCTAGGTGACCTAGTGCATGTCCATACGACTTATTACTGATGGCTAGCATGTCAAAATACATAGACACATAGGCTTTAATAACCCCCCTAAGATCGACCACCATGGGAAATACTCCAGCTTCGGAGGTATGAGAGAAAAACTCAAGAATTATACACCATTGAAGAATAGCGCATAATTCCTAAGGAAAAAACACTTTAGAGTATCCCCTTTACGGAAAACCCTAAGGTAGGCTAAGTCTTTTACAAAATAATAATGCTTAGACCAACTTATTACAATTCCCCCGCAGGGGTCTGGACATGCAAAATTTACAAAGGGCCAAATTTTTTTGGCCTAATGGATCTCGGAACATTGACAATGAACATTGAACATGTTCACAACTTCAACGGTTCACTCGGAATCCACTAAGTGCAATTTAGTGGATAACAGCCCACACAGTAAATTTCAGACACAGTATTTTTGGGCAAATGCCCTAGAAAAAACCTCCTAGGGGGAAAACTTGTGAGAGTAATATTATTTTCTTCAAGAATTGTACAGTAGTTTAAAAACTCATCATTTAAATCACAACTTATCTCGACCACAATGCACAGGAATTACTTGCAAAACAGTACCAAAGTCTGCCTTGTAAAACGTGCCAGACGTTTTCTTCAGAACTGTATGGACTCCACTCCTTGATTTGCGTGTTGCTGTATGGAGCGGTGCATTGGTTTTCGTGCGAACTGCTAGGAAAAGTTCAGACTGTAATTTCTCGTCAAATTTTGTGCTGTTTGCCTTGAAATTTGTGTAGCCTGTCGAAAGTATGGACTGTTCTTCCAACTGTATGGATGCTGCATTAAATGATAGTCACTTCAAATGCTGATATCTGCCCCTCGAAAATCGTGCCAGCGACTTGGGAATTTGTGCACAATTCCTCTTCTCTGTATGAGTGCCAGCCTCCTTGATTTTTGTGCTGTTTCTACTGCTATTCGAGTGCCTTGGTAATTGTGCCCTCTCCTGTCTTCTGTCTCTCAAAAACTCGACCTCCTCCTCTCCAAAGCTCATGGAATAGAATGAAGTGCCTTTTGCTTGCCCTTGCCTTTTTGCTTGCTTAATGAGGGTAGTTGAATGGTCACAAGATCCAAGGGCCCAAATTGAATCCTGAGATATCAAATCAATGGATGAGAGAAAATCACTTTTTCTCACCATAAAAATTTATTTCACTCACTTATCATTAACTAATCAAAAAGTCACTTTATATCTCATAAAGTGAACTCAACTTCAAAACATATGAAACTAATGCAAGGGTCATGTCACTTTTCCCCGTTTATGACTTAGGCACAAAGTCACTAGGGGAACACTTCTCCAAGGTACAAAAATCAACACTCCCTCTTACCGAGGAAAAGTATTTTTCACAACTCCCAACTTGTGTATGAAGAAAACAAACTTGTCTTTTCCCAAAGATTTTGCAAGGAGATTTACTACTTGCTCATCAATGGATATGTACTGCAACTCAACAGCTCCTCTCTGGACATATTCGCGGATGAAATGGTATCTGATCTCTATATGTTTCGACCTATCATGGAAAACTGGATTCTCAAAGAGTTTAATGCAACTCTGATTGTCATTGTAAATCACCAGACCTCAGATGCTGACAAAACAATCCCACTAGTAACTTGCGAATCCACAAGGCCTCTCAACTAGCTTGACTAGATGCCATATACTTCACCTTAGCAGAACTCAGTGCAACTGACTTTTGGTTCCGACTGAACCACGCCACAATCGCCGAGCCGAAATTGAAACAATACCCGGAAGTGCTCTTCCGGTCTGTCACACTACCTGCGCAATCTGAGTCTGCGTAGCCAACCAAACTAACTCCATCCCTCTCCTATAGTCCAGCCCATAATCCACCGTACCGCAAAGATACCTGAGCACGTGTTTTGCAGCTACCCAGTGCACTCTCCTCAGCTCAACCATGTGCCTCTCCTAACTACACCAAGCTCTTGCTGAGTAGTTTGAAACTTTGATGCTTGTTTAGGGCTAGAATACTATAGAATTGAAATACAAGTTGCCGTGCAGAAAAATACTCATACGTGGCAGTTATGTTGTAAACTTGGTCCTTTGTTATAACCTGAGGATATCAAGGTTGGACTCGTAACTGGATTAGTGGTCTAAATCCGAGTCAAAAAGCTTTAAGTAAACTTTTTTTAGTAACATGATGTGGCTGAATTTTGATTGTTGGCCTTTTAACTTGGCTGTAAAACTCACCCAAATCTGATTTTATTCTTGAACAAGCAAATTGTGTGCATCAACAGCTTTCCAGCGTTTCAAACTGGCCAGCTTTGAAGATCTGGAAGTACGCTGATATGAGTAAACTCTGGCTCATTTCAGTGAGAAGATGCTAACATGTGGTTCAGTTGGCAAGGTGTTGTTGCTACATAATCATATAGCTGAATATGTGCGTTGGCATGTGAACAATATAACTTGGTTTTTTTATAATTGCTCCCTTTAGGATCATAAATATTCCTAATGCTTATTTATTTAGCATACAATAATAATTCGTTTAATGAAATTCCACTTTCCTGGATTGTTATTTACATTGAACTCCGTTTTCCTGGTTTCTTATTCTTGTATTAGAATTCCTTATAGGAACCTCAAGGGCAATTTTCTATGGGTTTCATGCAATAGTAATGACTTTTAGTGCTTATTTGTTTCTTAGGTTCAGATTAAAGCATGCTTTCTATCATAGGGCACATCGGTAACATACATTGGTGTTAATTGTTAGAAGTTAAACAATAGAAGTGATTTTGTGTTTTCTTCCACCTGCAGTGTCTTGAAGAAGTAAATGAACAATTGCGAAACCAGAATTTATCTACAGGGGAAAGCAAAGGTGACTTAGAAGTTGGTTTTTCCTGGTATGTGGCAGCTCTGTTGCTGCTGGTAAATCTTGCAGAGAACTAATTGACTTCTTTTCTGCTATCTTACACCATTCACGTACATGTTTGTGGTATCGTTCACATTGACGGCATTTGTTCAATGTTTTACCTGTTTTAGTCTGATGATTTTTATTGAATACTTAATGCTATTTAGTCTAGATTCTTATCTCACTGTAAAATGGCATTGAAGACATGCATGTTCATTACGAGAAACTTTCTATATTCTTTTGTGGCCTATGAAAACATTCATTGTTTATTCTAAAGGTGTGTGCTTTGCTATTGAATGCAATATTTTTGCTTTTTCATCGAGGTATCCAAATACACGGTTTTGTTGTATATAAAATGACTCAATAATGTACTCTTGATCACAACATTTTTTATAAATGATGTGATTGGGGTGGGACATATATGGATTATATTTTTGTTTTCGAGTGCACGCTTTGTTAGAAAATCCTTTGCATGTATGTGCAACTTACGGTTCAAGTACATGTAACTGAACACTTTTTTTGATGTTCAATGTTTGTTTAATAGTATATTTATTTTGTTACTGGAACCAAAGTTATCAGAACCAGAACTGGGGCTAGAGCCGGCTTAGTCAGACTGGGACTGGACCATAACCAGTGGACTGTCAGATTGGGATCAGAAATGGCCAGAAAACCGGGTTAAAGAATAAATGACTAAAAAATACATAAAATATGCAAATTTTAATATATATATATATACTGAAGAAAAAAATATTTATATTCAATAATTTTGAGATAGAAATAAAAAATATATATTTGATTTCTGTCCACTTTGGACTCAACTTAGCAAGTGTGGGATGCACTATCTATTTCCAAGGGTCAAAACATAGAAAAAAACATATTACAGTCCTCCTGTAATGCCATGGACACATGTATCCACCCTGAGCAACAAAGGCAACCTACCTCTTGTGAGATTTAAAGGATCTCATCCAGAGTTTATATGTATTCTATTAAACTCTCAAAAGCATCAAGCAGAAAACTAGTCAGTGATTAATGCAAAGATCTTTCTGTCTTTGAAAGGAGAGTGGCTCCTATGAATTCCAGTTCAGTTAGGGTACCTTCCTGCAAAAGCAAAGCTTCCTTAGACAATCTTTCTGCCTGTTAATTGGATTCATGATAGACATGTGTGAAAGAGATAAGCTCAAAAAACTCTTTTACCTCTTTAACTTGATTCATAATAGGAACTAGACCTAAATGACCAGTGTTACACTTTTTCTAGAATTTTTAGCAATGTTTAGAGTAAAATATTTTTATACTATGGAATTTGGGTAAATCATTTTAGAAAAACTGGAAATTGACTGAATGTTTTTTGGAAAAAACATGGAAAATTAATCCATGGGCTAAATTTCTCTGCTAAAATATCCCTAGGTCCTACTCAAGGAAAAGCAAGGAACACCTGTAGTTGTTGCGCCGAGAGGCGCTCTACAGCCCAGTATGAGGGAGATCTTGTAACATGTGTGGAGTGTTTGTCGAATAACAAAATAATACAAAATAAACAAAAAAGAATAATAGAAAGTAAAAAGTAATAAATATTATGTCGGCCATAAACAAAAAAGAATAATACAAAGTAAAAAGTAAATATGAGGGAGATCTTGTAACGTTTGTCTGTCCAGTGTTTGTCGAGTAACAAAATAATACATAGTAAACAAAAAAGAATAATACAAAGTAAAAAGTAATAAATATTATGTCAGCCATAAACAAAAAAAATAATACAAAGTAAAAAGTAAATATGAGGGAGATCGTGTAATTTCTATTTCTTATGTCGAGTATAGTAATTTATTATTACCAGCTCTCCTTGAATAGCTCCTTGAGTGCAATACCTAAGCCGAGGTTTGCACCTAGGGAGATTTGATCCCTCTCGGCGCTTGATAGAGCCAAGGATTTGGATCTATGCTGGTATTGTTCCATTTCATGCACTCTTTATTACTGTGATTTCAATTTCTTGCAATGTTTTATTTTTTGCACTCTATTACTGTGATTTCAAGTTTCTTATAGTTTTATTTTATGAAATTATTTCAATAGTCTTATAATTTCTTGCATTTCTTTCTTTTTTGATTTCATGAAACACTTGCAACCTTTATAATTATAATGTCCAGTACTCTAGTTTACATCCTAAGGGTTGAATATGATCACTATTACATTATAGTCCAATGATTTTGAACATATCATTCTAGTTGTTTGTCTACAAGAAAAGTGACAACCACCTTCTTTCTCCCTTGCTTTTCGACTTGGGATTTGGAGGTAAGGTCACTGGCCTAGTGGGTGACTAGTTAGTGGATGAGAACCCAAGGTTAGGCATTTCTTTTACATTATAATTCTATACATTTAATCTCTAATTTAGTATTTTTATTAAATATTTTACTTTAAGCATAATTTCCTTAGGTATGAATCACTTGAATATGTTTTTATAGTCAGCCTACGATGTTTGATAATGTAGAGAGGTTGTTGAACCTAGAGCACATCATCTCATTGACCGTAAAGATCCCCTTGTTGATTCATCCCTGTAGCAACAGATAGTAACCCTATAATCTATTGTTTACTCTCATGGAATAGGAATGAAAGTTATGAACTAATTTCTTAAGGAAATATCTAGTAAGTTGTTCAAGTAATGCATTGGATTGCATTCATTTCATCAATTCATAATCCATATTAGACTCATGTAGTTGCATACATAGTGCAAAGTATATCATAAAGATAATAGATTCCTGGATTGATAAATTAAAGTAAGATTGATGAGTTCAACAATATTGTTGTAATTCCTTGGCCTATCAATGTCAACCCATGGTCCAAGAATGAAAACCAATGTCTTAGGTACTAAAAGATGCTTTTATGGTTCATGGGGTATGTATAGGGTCTAAAACCACTACATAGGCCCTGTAAATGGAATATTTACCCAACAAATATAATATGGACACCATTAAGAGGCTTGGCATGCTAGGGAGATGAAGCTAAGGCAAGGCACAAGAAGAACATGATTAGGGAAAAGAGAATCATTGCAGATTCTATCAAGGATCACTTGATCCCTCATGTCTCATCATTGAGGACTCCAAAGCAGATGATTGATGCCTTGTCCAAGTTGTTTGAAGGCAAGAATATCAAACAGAAGATGACATTGAGGACACAACTCAAGAATGTGAAAATGCAGAATTCAGAAACCATTCAATCCTACTTCGCAAGGGCATTTCAAATCAAAGAATAGCTTGAAGCCATTGGAGAAATAGTTGATGAAGCTGAGATAGGGATGACTACATTAAATGGTATCCCAAGGTCTTGGGAATCATTTATTCAGGGAATTTGTTCCAGAAGGAAGCTAACAAAGTTCAGCAGGCTATGGGAAGAGTGCAAACACTAAGAAGCTAGATTGGTAGTAAGAGAATAAAAGTTGGGTGATGATGAAGATCAAGCACTAGCAGCAAATGCAAGCAAAGGGAAAAGCAAGAAAGAATCTCATTCCCGCAAAAAGTTCCAGAAGGCAAAAAAGACAAAAATATTACTCAAATTACATATGTTACAGTTGCCAGAGGATGGGACACATTGCAAGAAATTGTCCTCACATAAAAGATCAGATCAGAAAAGGAAAGAATAAAAGACATCATGCTCATGCCGCAGAAGATGATGAACATGTTCAGAAGAAAGCAAGAGAAGATGATTCAAGTGAAGAGTATGTGTTAATATTAGCTCTTACAGGGACAGTCACTCATGGAAGTGGCTTGTTGATAGTGGCGCTTCTAAGCACATGACGGGCTACAAGAGTTCGCTCACAAATTTGGTTCAAAAGGATTCACCTCATAAGGTAAAGCTCGGTGATGATTATTAGTATCTCATAAAAGGGGTAGAAGAAGCCTCCCTACAAGTTGGATTCCGGAAAGCCTACGAAGATGAAAGATGTATTGTATGTACCTGGTTTAAAGAATAATATCCTATCCATCTTAGCATTAGAGGAACATGAATATAGAGTTGCTTTCGTTGATGGCCAAGTTCTCATGTGGCCAAAGGGGAAGTCTATTGACGATGCTATCATGATTGGTGTTCAAGAGGGAGGCCTATACAAGTTGAAGGGACAATCAGATCAAGCTTTGGTACATAGCACTGTGAATCCGAGTGAGCTATGTCATACAAGACTTGCTCACATACATTACAAAGCATTTCCGATCATAAGCAAGATGGTTACAGGTCTACCAGACATTCAGGTGAATCATGATGGTATATGCAAGGGATGTGCACAAGGTACGAATGTAAGAGTTTGTTTCCAAGTAGTGACAACAAAGCAAAATGAGATCTTGGATCCAGTCCATGAGGACCAAGGATGAAGACTTTAGCAAGTTTCAGACTAGATGAAGAAGAAGATCAAGGTCTTTAGAATCAGACGATGGAGCAGAGTATGCTTCCAGAAACTCCAGTGACTTCTGCAAGGAGGTAGAAATCAAGAGGGAACCTACAAAACACATGGAAGATAAGTATGTACTGTCATTTGAACTATTCCTTAAATTAAATTCCTGAGTATTTTGAAGGATATTGCTCATAACAATTATATCTAGATCCGTGGTACAATTTTCTTTTATGCATATATATATAACTGAGATTGACTAGCAGTAGGCTCATGTAGTGCATGTTATGTGTATATTGGATAAGTATCCTATAGTGTTGCACAACATCCCATGAGCCCTTGATGGAGCTAGTTTAGGATGAAACCTCTTTGCTAACATACTAAGCGCTGTGCACGTTCTGGATAGTGTGTTCTGGTGAAGATGGAAGGCACCCAGATAGTTACCGTGTGTGTTTGGGAAATGGATGGGTGTTGTGCTAAAGCATTGGCTAAGATGCATTGGTTACATGACTGTGTGCATTATGCAGAAGATTTTTTTATTGCATTGAATTGATTGATTAGTATGCAATGTTGCTAACTATTTGACTAAATTTAACTTGTATGAAGACCATATGCATGACCTACAAGAGAAGGATGGTTAGACTTGTTCCGAAGAATAAGTTATGGATCTTAAGTCAGCCAGGATACGCATTCCATTGATATTCATTCTTTTAGAGAGAGCAAGGGACCTCGACCATATTCCAACTACCTGGCATTATTATGTGACATCATTGATGTAGAGCCTTCCAGTTATGAAGAAGCAACTGATAAGAAAGTATGTAAGGATGCCATGATTGAGGAATATCAGTCCATTATGAAGATTGATGTTTGGGATGTGGTTTTGAGACCTAAAGGGAAGTCAGTGGTGACTTCCAAATGGATCTACAAGACAAATCATGGAGCAGATGGTAGTGTTGAGAAGTACAAGGCAAGGTTCGTGGCTAGTGGTTTCTCCCAGAAAGAAGGAATAGATTATGAACAGACATTTGCTCCCGTGGCGAGATACACTTCGATTAGAGCTATACTTGCGATAACTGCAATGATGAAATGGAAGTTACATCAAATGGACGTGAAGACAACTTTTTTGAATGGTGTAGTGGAAGAGGAAGTGTACGTGGAGCAACCACAAGGATTCGAGACACATGATAGGCAGACACATGTGTGCAGGTTGAAGAAGGCCTTGTATGGATTAAAGCAGGCACCCAGGACGTGGTATGGCAGAATTGATAGTTTTCTGATGAGCTTGGGATTTACTAAGAGTAAAGCGGATTCCAACCTTTACTACATGGTTGTGAATGGTGGACCGGTAATATTACTATCATATGTGGATGACCTGTTTCTAATAGGGGACGAGAAGCTCATCGCAGGGTGCAAGAGGGAGCTCACTGCAGAGTTGGAGATGAAAGACCTTGGTATGATGAACTATTTCTTGGGTCTAAAGGTGTGGTAGAGACATGACGAGATTTTCCTTATCCAAGGAAAATATGTTGTAGAAATCATGAAGAGATTTAGGATGATTGATTGTAAACCCATGCCTACACCGATGGTAACGAACCTGAAGTTATTGAGTGATACTTCTTCAGAGATAGTGGATGCCACCATGTACAAACAAATGATTGGTTCGTTGATGTATTTGACGAACACGAGGCCAGATATATGCTTTGCGGTGAACACATTGAGTCAGTATATGGTTGAGCCTAAACGTGTTCACTTGATTGCGGTAAAGCATGTGATGAGGTACCTGAAAGGTACAATGGACTATGGACTTAGATATGTTTCAGATCGTGAGATAAGATTGCAAGGCTATACTGATGTAGATTGGGTTGGTAATGTCATAGATAAGAAGAGTACATCATGATGTTGCTTCAGTTTGGGATCAGCTATGATCTCGTGGCTCAGCAAGAAGCAGCCTAGTGTGGCACTCTGTACGGCCGAGGCAGAGTATATAGCAGCATGTTCGGCTAGTAGCGAAGCTGTGTGGCTTCAAAAGTTGCTTGCAAGGCTGTTTGATTTCAAGTTGGAGGTGACTTGTATCTTCTGTGACAACCAAAGTTGCATAAAGTTGTTTGAGAACATTGTGTTTCATGACAAGTCCAAGCATATCGAGATCAAGTACCGTTATATTCGAGACATGGTGCATAAGGGAGCTCTAAAGCTCCAGTATATTGCGACAGACGAGCAGATAGCTGATGTGTTGAACAAGCCTCTGTCAAAGATAAAGTTTAGTATTTTAGGGACAAAATTGGCGTGGTGTAGAATAACTTCCCTCGTTGAGAGGAAGTGTTGAGTTACATATGCGATTCCAAGGGCAGTAGCATATAGAGTGTGGCAACAATGGGTAGTCATTCACGAGCACATTACCAACTGAGGCACAAGTCGGCTTGACCTTGCATAGGGTCAGGATACCCAGTCTTCGGGGCTGGAAGACCATGTCATGTGGACTGGTGGATGCCCATCTTTCGCGTTGGAGGGCCAATCTGTGTGGGTTGGAGGATCCCTAGCCTTGGGCTAGATGGCTAGTGTATGTGCATTGGATCGCCTAACCCTTGTGGTTAGATGCCCAGTCACTGTGGGCTAGATGCCTGGTGGTGCCAACTAGAAGGGCTAGCTTTTAGGCTAGTTGCCCAGTTCTGTGTGAGCTGGATAGTTACCTAGATTCTGTGTGAGTTAGATGCCTAGTTCCATATGAACTAGATGAAGTCTCGTAATGACATAAGGTTCGAAAGGACGCCGAGACCCATAAGGTCCGAAAGGACGACGGGGTTGTGCCCACTAGAGAGATGCTATGTATGATGATGAGACCCTAGATGCATGATGTGGATGATGGCTTGCTTGTACAAAACTTCTAGTGATGGATAGATTCGCGGAAGATCAACAAGTAAATAGTCAAGTATGGGTCAATGGAAGCTGGATTGAAGATCGCGTCAGAAGAATACCTTCCTTGCCAAGAGGGAGTGTTGATTCTCCAAGGAGTTGGTGTTTCCTTCCGGTTGGTGTTGGAGAATTCTGGGATTTGGTGCTTCCTTCCAGTTGGTGCTAGAGAATCTAGGGAGTTGGTGCTTCCTTCTAGTTGGTGCTAAAAAATTTAGGGGGTTGATGGCTCCTACAAGTTGGTGCTTGTAAACTTGGGAGATTGGTGTCTCCAATAGATAGGTGTCTGCAAATCTTTGTAATCATTGTTTATAAAAAGAACATATTTCTGTGGTTTTCTCCCTTATTGGGTTTCCACGTTAAAATCTTGTGTCTCTTATATTGTGCATTTTTGTTGACTGTTGCACAATTTGATTGAAGGCTAACATGAATTGTAAATAAGTTTTGAACGTTAAAATATGTCCTATACCGATTCACCTTCCCCTTAGTATAGCTGAATATTCCAACATCCCTTTCATTAATAGTCATGTATTTTCGATAAGACACGCCTTTTTAATATGTCTCTTCATTAGTTATTATTATTATTGATATTATCTTATGTATATTAATGTTATTTATGCTCATAACATTGCCGTCCTCTTTAGAAATGCTTTGTCCTCGAAGCATATTGATGAAAAGGTTTTACGTCTTTACTTTTGCTTGTAATGCCATCGCATCATTCTTTATTTTGTTGTAGTTGATGATACAAGAGGATATGAACCGATGAGTGCTGAACAAAATTTTCGAATCATAAAATGATTAGACCATCCTAACTCAATTCTTTGTGGAACATTGCACTTCCATGATGAACTATTATCATTAGACTTAATTGCTCTAGTATCAATATTTTTCAGACGATAACTTAATTGTTCCCGGCCTAAGGGATATTGATACTTTGATTATTTAAGATATATGCTTTTATGATTTGGAAGTCGATAAGGAGTTCTTATAACATTATTTTCCCTTATCATGCTTTTAGTGTTTTCTTGGTTTAATACTGGTATATGATTTTGTTCACGCCTTGATGTTGCTTGGTTAACTGATGAACTTCTATTAGTATGTACACTTGGAGTTTCCATTGTTTATACTCCAACATCCCTGTATGTTTGTTCTTCAATTGGATTGGCATCTTTTTGAGCTGTGATGTGGATTGAATCTATATTTGTTCTTTTTTTCACAACTTGGATTTTTACTCTCGAAGACTTTGATATCTCCTCTTGGATTTGTTCTAACTTGTTTTTCAACAACCTCTTATCATTCTTAAACTTCTTAATTTGCATTAGTAGGTTTTGATGATTATTTTTTTGATGTGAATTTTCTTCATTATCTGATTTGTTGATATTTGAATTTTCACGTCTCTTCTTTCAATTCCCTGATTTGTTCTAGTAGCCCTTGATTAAGGTTTTTCAAACGTGAATTTTCTTCTTCTTCTTCTTTTAATTTTTTGCTAGGTTCTTCTCGAGATCTTGATTTGCTTGTTCCAACTTCTGAATGTGTTGTTTTCTATCTTTTGACTTCTTGATCTGTATAAGTAGTTTTTGACTGTGGTATTTCAAGCGAGAAATTTCTTCATTTTTATCCATGATAACTCCGTCAAACTCTTTCTGCATCTTGTGTATCAACTTTTGATTTTGCTGCGAAATCACCCTTGAGATATTTTTGAAGCCTTCATACGATGGAGCTTCTAAATCTGACTTCATTGTAAGGCCATGCAATGTGATTTTCTTCTTATAAGCAGACACCAGAAACTTCTTTTCGGCGTTTAAGATGGAAGCCCCCAGTGTTTCTATCCAGGTTAATCCTAAAATTATGTCACCGTCATTGCCCTACAAGGAACTAACAATGGATTGCGACATGACGATATAATTTCCAACATTAAACTGTAAAACATTTATTTCATAGTGTATCCTATTCAAAACGTCTAACTTTTCACCCATATTTGACTTAGGAATCACTAACCCGATAGGGAATTCAACATTAATATAATTATTGAGTTCAACGAGAGCAATAGAAATAGTAATATCTTTCTCTCCAATTGTTTCTTTTATTCTAAATAACAATGTAGAATTTTTTTTTGAAGTGCTAGTGAATCTTCTTTTATGTTCATTATTGGAATCCATTTATTTTCGTACATCTTGATATTAATATTTTTCTCAATTTAAAGGTGATAATATACCTCTTTTAATTTTGAAATAAGCCTTTTTGAATGGTAGTTTAAGGGATTACTTTTATAGCCATTTTAATTGAACTTAATAATTAATCTCTTATTGTTGATAATAATATCTCCTTACGACTTGGCTTATAACTAGAATCTTGGTTTATAAACCTTTTCTTATAATATACTTTTATAATTATCTCCTTTTTAAATAACCTTATAATTTTTGAAATAATAAATGTTATAAGTCATGACTCCTTCACTTATTGTATGGGAAAATTAAACGTTTGACCTTTTTATCCCTTGATTTTAGATGGCGGCTAGTCGATACTTAATTAAACTAATTGAGATGGGTTACCAACAACACGAACTCTGAACAGTTGCAACCTAAGAAACCAGATTCGTCCTAAACCCCTCGCGTGTCCCATGGAGATCGAATCGGACACAATTTGATGTCAAATCGTGTCCGATTCGACTTTCGATCGTGTCCAAAATCGGGACACAACCGAAAGTCGAATCAGACATGATTCGATGTCAAATTGTGTCCGATTCGACTTTCGGTCGTGTCCAAAATCAGGACACAACCGAAAGTCGAATCGGACACGATTTGACATCGTGTCCCCGTGTGCGTCGCATGTCCCGAAAACAGGACACGTTTTCCGCAGAAAAGAGCGCCCAGGTTGAGTTTAAAAACAAAAATACACTTCATTTTTGTCATTTGCAAGTGTGGAGAAGCTTGAGAGTGGGTTTTATGTAATACTAACAAATGTGTAATACTAATCATTAATGTGTTTTAATTCTAATTTCTATTGAATATTTGTAAATGTTCTAGTTTAAAAAAAAATTTGGATCTATATGTCTATATTTTTAAATTTTAATATATTTAATATATATATATATATATATATATATATATATATATGTATATAAAACGTGTCCTACGTGTCCTGATTCCGGGGGTCATCGTGTCCGTGTCGGACACTCGTATTTTCGTGTCCCGTGTCCTCGTGTCAGGTGACTTAGGTTGCAACTTTATTTATGTCTTTGAAGATGGAATGGTAAGCACTCTTATATTCGGGTAGATAGCCTTACAATAGAGATATTATACCTCCATAGAACTCGTGGCCCTTTTCCTTCTGATGGATCGATGGCACAGAACCCGTGAATCAGTTTGGATTCATTTTTTTGAGAATTTGAAATCATGGTTTTTTTGGCTGTGGTAAACAACCTTTAATAATTTATAGCCGAGATATCACATAAATAATTGATTATGCCCTCAACTTAATTTGCGTTCTTTGTCGATTTTGCAGTGGAAAAATACTATTGGACAGTTATTCTTGGATGGATATTTTTATTTATTTCTCCTTCTCGAATCGGATTGGATTGGAATCATACTTCATTTTTTCAGTGGAATAATTCTTTTCAACTAAGTTTTGGAATTGAAATGGCCAAAGGTTAGTTGGTGGTCAAGGACCAGTTTAGAGAACCTCTGAATAATTGATGAGTGTGGCAAAGTCCAGGTTAGACAAGGTCTGAGAATTATGGCCAAAGGCCGGATCAGACTTGCTTTGATACCAAATGAGACGAACAAAATTCGTTCACACACAAATTAGCCAAAATACGTAAAGTAATCCATTAAAATAATAATATATAGAGTAAATGTATAAGAATATGAATTAGATGATAGATTACAACTGAGAGTGTTATATATATATATAGAGAGAGAGAGAGAGAGAGAACTCTTTCATTAATAGTCATGTCTTCTCGATAAGACACATCTTTTTAATGTTTCTTCATTTTTATTATTATTATTATTGATATTATTTTATTTATATTAATGTTATTTATGTTCATAACATTGAGGATGGAACCCATGGTATTGAACTCATGGTATTTGTAAGACCCATGATATTCTTCACATATTTTATTAATTTTCTGGGAATTTTTTGGCAAGCAATGAAATTATACTCAATTTTCTCTAGCTCCCTAGTAGCCTAGGCTTTATGGTGGCTTGTGGATCATCTTAGGATTTTTTTTTGAATTTTTGGCGAACCCTTAAGTGCTTGAGGTAAATTTCATTTATTTAGATTATGCGTAATAAAGTACTTGATGATTGTTGCAACCTTGTATTGTATGGATATGGATTGATGTACTTATTCTCATAATTAATCTATATTAACTAAACATTTTACTAACCATTGGTTGAGCTTGCTCTAGGATAGAAGGCTTCTTTCCCATCTTGAATTTCGCAAGTTTGATCATTGGATTGGAGCTAAAGATGTTGGGGTTTCCTTGAGTTATCAAGGAGGGGGGTTTCTTTGTCCTCCACTCTCCCTTGGGTTGTTTAAATTTTATGAAATTTTTCCTAAGACTCCATTTGTCCCTTGATGTTCCCTATAGGAAATAGATCTAGTGTGTAGAGGGTTTTAATTATTCTTGTTAATTCTTCTCCAAATACTATAAACTTCTAATCCTTTATTTTTCCTTGTAGGTTCTTGGAACAAATTGATAAAAACTAGGAGCAAGAAAATATAATCAAGAACATCAAGAACTCAAAACATGGTGGAAAATGCACTAGACTGAATCACTTGTATTAACACAATGTAATGATAACCACCTAATAACGGTACACATAACTAAGTGTATGTTTACCAAGGATAACAACTATATCCTAAAATCAACATAAAGTGGTTTTAGGACTTTAAGATTAGTACATATTTATAGTACATGAAATGATAACCACCTAATAATGGTACACATAACTAAGTGTATGTTTACCAAGGTTAACAACTATATCATAAAATAAACATAAAGTGGTTTTAGGACTTTAAGATTAGTACAATATTTCTAACAAACCCCCCCTTGATCTTAAGTTTGTACAAATGTATCAACTCAGCAACAGGGATTAGTGCAAAAGATAATAAGTCTTCAACTTATAACTCATGGTTTGAAATCTCATGAGTGTCGATGAAAAGCTTCATGAAAAATTGCCCAAAAATTGGAAGCCGAAACCAAGTTTAGAAAACTCATTCTATAACAAATGAGCTAAACAACCTACAACTGTTTACTAAAGTGAACCCAAAACCTTATGAGAGCAAACCCCTGATGAGAAATGATTCAAATTCCAACACATCTCATAACTTGAAAATTCCTGACATGCGAATATGCCAAGCAAAGATGTAGAAGAATCATCCGTCCTTTGCAAGATCTGAAGGTCATCCCTGTAAGTGAAAAAATAAGTTCACAAAAACTGCTATAAAAAAACGACACAAAAAATTGCCAAAAATCAACTAACAAAAAAATGTCGAATGGCATTGGAAACATGTATCCATATAATCCCGTGTCCATAAAAAATCCTGTGGGTAGTAAACCAAACTAGGTGAATAATTGGTACTATATTTAATCCAAAAACCAAAATCTTGTCATCAAAATGTCAAAGTATCATCAAGTTGTCAAACTACCATCAAAGGGACAAGGTGACCAAAATCCATCAAATGCCAAAATGTGACAAGTCATCTATCCATCCAATATCCATCAAAATCCCGAATCAATTAAAACTGCCAAGTGCTGAAATGTCTTGACAAAAGTCCAATGAACGTCCAACTGACCAACCAAATCAATCATTAATCCTGTTGAATCAATCCCAAAAATAGTTGGAACTCTATCATGAATCCATCATCCTAAATCCATAATCCATCCTTAATCATAATAGCCTATAATCAATCCTCAAAACATCATCAAAAGTGGACCTTGAAACTTGAACTCGACAACCTCATCAATATTCCCCCCGTCAATTGAAAGAAGAGAAGTCTAAATAATCTAATGTAGCCCCCTTGAAAGTGAAAAGGGTAATCACATTATCTTTGAGGGGAGTAAAAAAGACTCGATCTTCAACTCAACGGAGATCAAAACCAGTAAAAATTGGTCCTCATAAACATGGTTGAACTTATGTATGAACTCGTCGATAAGACCGCTCAGTAGCTTGGCTTCTAAACTCCAATGCCAATTCCCTAACCATTCAAAATGTATATGTTTCTACTGAATTTTCTTGCACTTCTAATAGCCGTCTGAGAGGTGATTGGTCTTCCCACAAAAACTAAATGGGTGAAGATCAAAACACTTCGACTCATCATGGCCAAACCGGTGACAATCTTGGCACTGTATGGGGTCCTCTTCCAATTGATCATCATGATCAAACAAATCTGCAATACTTGTAGCAACACCAACATTCGTAGCAACAACATTAGCATCAATATCTTCCTTGACTGCATCAACATTTCCATCTACATCATTAACATGATCATCTCTAATTGCAACATCATTTTGTACGTGTTTCTTGTCATGATCATCATGTGCTCTCTTCCAATCAACATCTTTAAAAAAATCTCCACTGACAAATGAGATTGGTTTGCTATAATTAAGAATAGGAAAGAAGCTATCATGGTTCTTTACATATCCCAAGCCATTTTTTTTTCAACTCCAATTCTTCCCAAGGTCGAATGATTTTAACTGACTTATCCTCAAGTTCCTTGATGTCATCTATTATTGCAGTGGATTCATTCAAGTCATATTCTTTATGTTTAAGTTCGCTTTCCTTCAATGTTGCATCAACTTCAGTGTTATCAAAAGAAAAAGATTCTAACTCATAATCATCAATTGCAACTTTATTTTCATGTGCTCTTGTGTCGCCCTAAAGTGACTTTAGCTTCTCATTCAAAAAATTCATTTGTGCTTTATGCAGATCCACCTTCTTGTTCATTGCATGTAGACATGTAAGAACATTTTTAACTATCTCTTTGCTCAAACTAATTTGAAATTTTGGAACAATGTTGACCAATGTATGTAACTTTTTGAGCAATTCTTCAATGTGTGCCATTTTGAAGTGGAATATGTACAAAATTCCAAAAGACACAAGTTCTTTTTGAGCCCCCTTATTCAAATTTCAGGTGGGTTTTACAATGACAGAAGACAAGGAATTCTTCAAAAAAGACCATCTTACAATGTAAAAAGACACTTAATTCCAAAGTGCTTTATCCTCGTGCTTGTGCCAACTTGTCACCAATGCATATGCTTGTTTTCTTTGAAAATGTGAGTGCTTTATCTGAATGAGTAAAATCCACGGAAAAAAACCATCATAGATCACCACGACACACAAAAATTCCAACGACCCCCTTATTCAATTTTAGGCGGGTCTAGGACTTGAAGACAAAAAGTGCAATTTTATTAAACAACTTGATGTTGATGCTTCTTGTGAGTATACACTGTGCACATATCACTCCATAACAATGTGATTCCCATCAAAATCATAAAACGAGAGAGATTTACCCAATAAACCCAGATGGAAAACTAAAATTGAATGGCTTTGCTTAGCCTCGTTTCCTTAGAAACTCTAGAATTACAATGGGGTTTTGTCTCTCTGGAGCTTATATAGATTACAATGTCAAAAATATCTCATGCAATCCTTGTCTTTTTTTCCAAACAACTCCTCAAATGATGTAAAGGAGTTTATAGTCTAGTTTAGTTTGTTGGGAGTGGCTAGAAGGCTAAGCATCCACAACTCTTATGCATCCTAACTCCACCGCTCTACCTTTCCTTGTCATTTGTCTTGATTTTAAAAATTATTTAATTTTTAAATTATTTTGTGCTTTCCTTGGCTATGCAACACTTAGCAAGTGGTAGTGGATTGGACAACGGCAAAGCCCTTCACACTATAAAACACATTCTCCAACCTTGTCATTAACTTCATAGTCTCGAGCTTTCTCCATAGCCAACCTTTTGGTGTTGCCAAGTTTTCTTCATTGCTAAGCCATTCAAATCATTTTATTTAAATTTATGATTTATTACACCCCCCATTGGGAGCTTTTGGTCCAAAATAGCTAAAATGTGGATGAGATGGAAGCTCATGGCCTCCATTTGTCTCTCCAAATCCACTACTCCATCAATTATAAAGGATACCTGGATCTTGTTTGCTCCATTCAAGCTATTGGTCTACCCCTATTTCACTATTAGAGATGTTCTTCCTCTCCCTGTGCGTTTTAATGATGCAGGCCTGACAACCCATAACCAAGTTATATTTGCTTTATAATTTGTAGAAAACTGCATCCCTTTCCCATATGTACATGCTTCCAAACATCACTTCACAAGTATATAGTGTCGCAACTTTGCATTCTACTTCATCGACATAGTCAACATTAATGGCAAACTTTATTTTGCATCTCCTGGTGAATCTCATAATGGTTTCTCTTGGATTTAACCCAATGAACATGGCTCTGTACCGGTATATTAATTTCTAGACCAAACTCATATACTAAGGATTCAAAAATCATATTACGTTGAGAACCAATGTAAAACAAAACATCTACCTTTTGATCCTTCACTTGAAGTTTTATTTGGAATAATGCATTTTTTTCTCCACTTGTCCTTGGTTGTTGCAATGTGGTGTAGGTCATGGCTTCATCCACATAGAAAGTGCTTTCTACCACTGCTTCTTTTGTCTTGGTAGCTACATTTACTCCCTTCTTGGACTTGTGCCACTTTATACACAATTTTGGATAAAGTTTCCAACACTTCTTATATATATGCCCATCCACACCACAATGTTTGCAATGCCTATTAAGCCTTATTTTTTTGGATCATGGCTACAACCTTATTGTCTTAAGAATAAATCCCTTTAGAGGGCCCCTTCCTTTTGATAGGATTTGTAGAAACCTAGTGCGAGGGAAAACACCCAACTACGATCCCAAGCACACAGACCCCATTGTAAATTAAAACAATGGGATATGATAACTTATAACTCCTTTAACAAATCTTCTTATAAGTCATGCAAATCCCCTCATAACTTTACCAAACCCGTTACAAATGAACTTAAGACATTATAGCCACCCATTGCGAAAAGTGAACCCCAGATATATTTGTTAAATCCCCTTTAGAGAGCAATAAAACTTTAATAATAAAAAATAATACAAATGAACTTAAGACATTATAGCCACCCATTGCGAAAAGTGAACCCCAGATATATTTGTTAAATCCCCTTTAGAGAGCAATAAAACTTTAATAATAAAAAATAAATATGGATTCTTAAAGATTTTGTTAAGACATCATTGGATCCTCTCATTTCAACGCCTTGGAATTCAAAACTTTCAATTTTCTTGACTTTTTAATGTTTATAAGTCTTAACCTTTAAAGTTTTATTACCTTTTTAGTCTGGGAATCTTGGGTGGCTACACGTTTGAGATCATCACTGGAGACTTCAATCACGGTGGGAAAACACCTCTGCTCAAATTAAGCCTCAAGTCATCCAATTGCCACTAAAGTCAGCCAATTACCACTTGATGAGCAAACAAAACCAATGTCAAGTCAGCGCTCTATCTATTCACTAAAATACGTTCTTTAGCCATTCTTCTTCTTTCTGCGGAAACCACCTTCGGTCTTCGAGAGCTAAACTGATCGAGATCGCATCAAATCAGAAACAACTAATCATGCACCTTTAAAAGAAATAATCATAGCGAAACCCTTCAGGTAACAGTTCTTGAAACCTTCAATGACTTCAAGCAGAAATAAAAAAAATATTATTTTTGGCAGTAAAGTTAAACTTTTCCGTTTTGTGCATTCTTCCTTCTTCAACAATATTTCGGGTCCTTCACTCTTGCGACTACTTTTCTTCACTCTGGCAGCTAACAGTAATATTCAATTTCTAGCCAACGATGACAAATGCATCATTTGTCCTGCTCAAATAGCGTGAATCCTTGAGAGATAGTGCGCCATCGACCTGTTGATAAATTTACATGACTGTGGGAATGCTATCGCACTGCCCAAATAAATAAACCCAATGCAAGGTCGAAAACCTCCAAACGAAGTGCCGTAAAGAATTCCAACTGATGCACTAAATAGTGATTCGAGCCTTTGAACGCTCAGTTGCGGTTGAGACCTAATTTCCTGATCTCCTCTGTCAAGTTTGTCTTCAATTACCATTGATATTGAAGAATTTAGGCTGTGGACAACCCACTGAAACAATGGCAGCGATTATGTGTAGTTTGACAAAGTGTGTTCCTTGGTAAGAGAGAAGGTTGGAGAGTTGGGAATGAGAACAACTCCAAACCCTGTTAAGCCAAACCACACACCCACACAACGTTCCTCCTTCACGGGTAGCCTTTCTCTGACAACAATGACGACCTCAAACCGACATCAACAAATTGGAAGTACGCGGTTATTTTGTGGGGTATGATGAGCATATGCACATGGTTGCCAAAATGAATAACACAACGTTACCTCCGGCTGCTCACTTCGTCTTATGATTTCACTCTTTCTATGCTCTGCATCTTGTTGGTGCATACATACACTTGATGAACGATGAAGATAAATAGATGCTCAAATGGCTCTTCTTGCTTCTAGGTCACAGCTTGACCCTACACGCAGGTTCCTCCTTTTTGTCAATTGAAATTGTGCACTCTTCACAACTGGCATGAGCACTTTGATCACTGGATAATGTGGTCTTTCCAACAATGTGTGGGCTTGGAAATCCTCTCATCAATTGCATGCATTCCTCTCCTAATTCTGGTGCGTTGGCTATTAAGCATATTGCTGGTGTACAAATGGAATAAAAAACACGTAGGAATCTCAACACCACAAGGCTTGTCCTTTCAAACAACCATTGTTTGGAAACAAGAGCAGCCAAGATGATCTCAAATTTACAGTTAAAAAACTTAAACCGGAGCTAGAAATGGAGCTTCTTTAGTCGACAAATGATCAAACTAATACGAAAACCCACTCTTTGACAAATGAAAACTGATCACATTATACTAAGCACACTATCAATAGTTGAGGGTGTAGTCTATTATTGAATGTTATGATCCTTGGAAGGGAGTGTAAGGGCTTAATACTAAAAAAGAAAAACCACAGAAAATAAATTGGTGACTTTTATCTGGATGGTAAATACCTCAAGGATCTTCCAAAAATTACACAGGAACTAGCAGAACACAAAGGAGCACGGGGCATTTAGGGTTTCAGAATGCAGGTGGACACAATTAGTTTCAAAAAGCCCAAAGAAAATAAATATTTTCTTCAATAATCAATTTCTCCCAACATTTTTTTTCTCAAATTTGGTCCAAATAATCTTCAAGAGATGCAATAAAAAAATTATCCTAAAAATAATTTCTTTCTGCACACTATCTTGATTCATCCCAAAAAGAACATGAAACAATAACTCACTTATGGCGCCCGGAGGCGCTCTACAGCCCAGTATGAGGGAGATCTTGTGACGTTTGTCCATGTTTGTCCTTATTGTGGGCCATAAACAAAAAATAATAATACAAAGTAAAAAGTAAATATGAGGGAGATCTTGTAACGTTTGTCCATGTTTGTCCATATTGTCGGCCATAGACAAAAAAGAATAATAGAAAGTAAAAAGTAAATATGACGGAGATTTTGTATGTCAATATTGTCGGCCATAAACAAAAAATAATAATACGAAGTAAAAAGTAATAAATATTATGTCAGCCATAAACAAAAAAGAATAATACAAAGTAAAAGTAACGTTTGTTGCTAACATGTCGGCCACAAACAAAAAATAATAATACAAAGTAAAAGTAACGATTGTTCCTAACATGTGGCACCTCAGGAGATTTGATCCCTCTCGGTGCTTGATAGAGCCTTCAATGGGAGATGCATACTTCACTCTTCAACATCTTCCAACCAAGCAAAGCCAAACTAAGTCCTGTTGGGCTCTGATACCACATGAACATCTTCTTGTTGTAAATGTAACTTCGGAAGATATTTATTTGTATTTTATTATTATATTATTATTGTACTTTTATTGTACCTCCGTCGGAGATGTTTTTCCTCCGTTCGGGGATGTCATTATTATGTTTGGTCATGCAAGATTATTGAGGTAAAACCTCCATTGTAAGTCGGGGGAATAACTCCCCAAAAGATAAATATAAATTGTATTATTGAGTCTCCCCGAGACAGGTTGACCTAGTCAAGTGAGTGAGGTCGACCCCATTAGGAAAAAGGTCACCCCCACATAAAGTATAAATAGAGAGGCTTGCTCTCTCATTTGGACATAACACTCACTCAAGCAAGTTCGCATAAGGAGAGAGAGAAGACAAGTTTGCTAGAGGAGAAGAGAGAGACCTGTAGAAGATATCTTATATTTTGTTTTTTCTATCTTGCTTGATATTGTACTAGTGACAAATCTATTTTTGAGGAAGTTGCGGGGTTTTCTCCTTTATGGTTTCCCCGTGGAAAATTATTGTGTCTCTCGTGTTTTGATGTGCTTGTCTGTTTTTCAGTTAAAGATATAATTAAATTGAATTAAAGTGCAAACTCTAACATGGTATCAAAGCCAACCTGAAAAGAAGGCATTGTGCAACAATGGGAAACTAGGGCTTCCTAGTTCAAGGTCTTCTCTCCATAGATCATCAGAAAAAGAGGGCTAGGATAACTCGCCCTAGGAAGGCGCATCTTTTGGAGGAAGCATAATTCAATTTGAAGATTTTTCATTTTGACCCAGACACTAGTGCCGAAAGAAAACTAGGGCATCAAGTTTTTGGGGTTTTCCTCCATCAATCCAGACAAAGGAGTACATTGGACAACTCGCTTTGAGGAGGCACATCTTCATGTCCAATCAGAAGTTTAAAATTCCAAGTTTGGAAAATTAGGGTTTCTCTAAGAAACCGTAGGCCAGCCAGCTCTAGAACCTGGTTGGGCATCTCAAATTGGTAAGATCTAGATCTTTGCTATTTCCATTTGAGTTTCTCATTTCAAAATGACAATTCACACCAAGCTTGAGGATAAGCTTGAAGGAGATGACAACTTATGAGCATGGAAGTATAGATTCTCTCTTGTCCTAGAAGAAAATTATTTGGACAAGTATGTTAATGCGGAGGTTCCAAAACCAGAGGGACAAAAGACAAAGGAAATCCACAAGAAGAACCTGGTCAAGGCCAAGAGGATTATTGCAGACTCCATTAAATATCATATCATCCCTCATGTATCATCCCTGAAGACTCTCAAGGAGATGTTTGATGCCTTGATGAAGATATTCAAAGGGAAGAACATCAATTAGAAGATGACACTAAGGAACCAACTCGAGAATATGAAGATCCAACACTTAGAGACCATGCAATCCTACTTCACAAGGGTCTCTCAGATCAAGGAACAACTTGAAACAACTGAAGACAAAGTTGAAGAAGGAGAGATTGTAATGACTCCCTTGAATGGTCTCCCAAGATCATGGGACTCATTCATTCAAGGTATATGCGCAAGGAAGAAGCTAATCACATTCAACAGATTATGGGAGGAATGCACCCAAGGAGAAGCTCGATTAGTAGCAAGAGAATAAAAGATGGGGGATAATGATTATCATTCCTTAACTGCTCATGCTAAGAAGTTTCAACACAACAGGGAGGACCACCATCACAAGAATCCCAGAAGATCCTAAAGGAATCATGGACCCAAAAGAGACCTCTCCAGTATTAGGTGCTTCACATGTGATGAGAAAGGACACTACTCAAGAGATTGTCCCAAAAATCAAGGACCCTCCAGGAAAACCAACAAGAAGAGGCATCATGCTCACACCACTGAAGATGATGAACCAGTAAGGAAAAGAAACAAAGAAGAAAGGGATGATTCTTCAAGTGATGAAGAATATGTATTGTAATAAATGAAGGTAACCAATTACATCATTCGAAAGGTTCCACCTCATACGGTGAAGCTAAATATGACTTTCATTATTACATGAAAGGAGTCAGAGAAGCTCCTACAAAGTTGGACTCCGGAAAACAATAAAGATCAATGCTCTATGGAAGATCCCCTCATCCATTTCAGCATTGGTTAAGATGCAGAAGAAGGGACACACATAATCTACTTCAATACAAAGAACAAGGGACCTACAAAATAGAATACTTGTTCAACATTCCCAATCATAAGCAAGAAAGGCACAGATCCTTAGAATCAGACGATGAAGCAGAACACACTCCAGTAGTTCCCGCAAGGAAGCAACGATCAAGAGGGAGTCCACCCAACAACCAAACAAAGATAAGTATTTAATTTCTTGTATATCTAATTACTTAAATGATATTGTTCACTGGTGTACATACTTATGTTCCTAGATTTAGGATGTGCATTATGCATGTTAAAATGTTTGCATTGATGAACAATACACTACTAATATGCATGTGATGGGTAAGTGGCCTATGGTGCTGTACAACATTCCATTGTTACTTATCTAGAATGAAACCTCTTTTCTGACATGTTGGGAGTAGTGCACACTCTAATAATGTTCTGGTAGAGATGGAAGGCATCTAGAAAGTTACCGTATGAATGCAGGATATGGATGAATGTTGTGCTGAAGCATTGGCTAAGATAGTTGCATGACTATATGACCTATGTCTTTATACATAAGATTTGTTCTAATCACGCAACTAAATTTGACTTGTAGGAAAGATCGTGTACCATCACCTACAAGAGAATAATATTGATACATGTTGCCAAGCCTACAAGTCAATACAATTACCCACTGAAGAAATTGAAGAACCTGTAGATCCACCCTGTGAGAAGAACTCCCATAAGAGAAGACCAACATGGGCACATGAAACAATACAAGATGCAAAGAAGTATGGTGCTCCAGATGGGATACACAGAGAAAGAAAGATACCCATACCATACTCCAATTACGTGGCCCTACTATGTGACATCATTGATAAAGAACCTTCCAACTACGAGGAAGCAGCAAAGAAGAAGGAATGGAAGGATGCAATGATCGAGGAGGACCAATCGATTATGAAGAATGATGTCTGGGAAATAGTTCCAAGACCAGAAGGGAAGTCTATTGTGACTTCGAAATGGATCTATAAGATCAAGCATGCTGCAGATGGTAGCATAGAAAAACACAAGGCAATATTTGTGGCACGTGGCTTCTCCCAGAAGGAAGGCATAGACTATGAGGAGACATTTGCACATATAGCAAGATTCACTTTCATCAGATATATACTTGCATTGGATGCAGTAATGAAATGGAAGGTACACCAGATGGACGTCAAGGCAATATTATTGAATGGTGTAGTTGAAGAGGAAGTGTAGGTGGAGCAACCACTGGGATTCAAGACACATGACAGACAGACTCATTTGTGCAAGTTCAAGAAATCCTTATATGGATTGAAGCAGGAACCTAGGACATGGTATGACATGATGGACAACTTTCTGATGAGCTTAGGATTTACCAAGAGTAAAACAGATTCCAACCTTTACTTCAAGGTTGAAGGCAAAAGACCAATGATACTACTACTATATGTAGATGACCTGTTTGTAACAGGGGAGGATGAGCTCATTGTAGATACAAAGAGAAGGCTTGCCGCATAGTTCGAGAAGAAGGACCTGGGAATGATGCACTACTTGTTAGGCATGGAGGTGTGGCAGAGTGCAGATGAGATTTTCCTTGATCAAGGAAAGTATGTAGTGGAGATTCTAAAGAGGTTCGGAATGATGGACTGCAAGGCAATGACTATACCTATGGCATTGAACTTGAAGCTACTATGTGACGCTTCTTCAGAGACATTTGATGCCACGATGTATCGACAGATGATTGGTTCGTTAATGTAATTAACGAACACAAGACCAGTCATATGTTTTGCTGTGAACACCTTGAGCCACTTCCTGACGGATCCAAGACATGTTCACCTAACAGCTGCAAAACATATATTGAGGTACCTGGAGGGTACAATTGAGTATGAGGTGAATCAAAGGATTAACCTGCATGGCTATGTTGATTCGGATTGGGCAGGCAGTGCCACAGACAGGAAGAGCACTTCGAGATGCTGCTTCAGTTTGGGATATGGTATGATCTCTTGGTTTAGTAGGAAGCAGTCATGCGTGGCACTGAGTACAACTAAAGCAAAGTATGTTGCAGCTTGTTCGGCCAGTTGTGAGGCAATATGGATTTAGAAGTTGTTGTCAAATTTGTTTGATCTCGAGCTTGAGGCAACTTGTATCTTTTGTGACAACCAGAATTGCGTGAAGTTGTCTAAGAACCCGATGTTCCATGACAAGTCAAAGCATATTGAGATCAAGTATCACTATATTCGAGATATGGTGTAGAGAGGAGTAGTGAAGCTCCACTATGTGGCGATAGATGAGCAGATAGCCTATGTGTTGACAAAGCCATTAGCGAGAGTGAAGTTCGAGTACTTCAGAGAGAAGCTTGGTGTTATCGATATCGATGTTCCTCGAAAGAGGGAGTGATGAGACTGGAAGACACATGTGCACTAGGGATGGTTCTCACATGGTGGAAGACGCAGGTGGTCCATGGGACGTAATGCACCTGGCATGCTCTTGGGATGTATCCACATGTTGGAGATGCTAATAGGTCCACAGGTCACAAAGACACCTGTGGTGTACCTGGGCTGGTTCTCACATTGTGGAAGATGCAGGTGGGCCTTAGGACGTAATGAACCTGGGGTGCTCCTGGGCTGTACCCACTAGGTGGGAGATGCAGGTGGTCTGTTGGACATGAGGTATGCACCTGGGCTGCTCTCCTTGCGTGATGATGAGATGATCTGGATATGATGAGATGATAGTAGGAGACATAGGTGATTGCTGTGGAAATGTAATGTGTGGTCCTGGGATGTACCTACTTGATGGATTGCTCGTAGAGATGATGAAGACCTAGATGAGAGCTAGGCCTACAACCAACATGAAAAAGGGTTGGCTCTGTAGAACTCCTCATGACGAATATATTTGAGAGATGTCACTAGTCAATGATCAACGAGATGAGGATTACTACAACAACGACGATGATGATCCAATGTTGATGATGATGTTCTAGCATTGATGATGATTCCACGATGATGACGTTGTCCAAAATTTGTGTCCGGAGTGATGATGACTATGGCGAGAGAATACCTTCCTAGTTAAGAGGGTGTGTTGTTGTAAATGTAACTTCGGAAGATATTCATTTGTATTTTATTATTATATTATTATTATACTTTTATTGTACCTCCGTCGGAGATGTTTTTCCTTCATTCGGGGATGTCATTATTATGTTTGGTCATGCAAGATTATTGAGGTAAAACCTCCATTGTAAGTCGGGGAAATAGCTCCCCAAAAGATAAATGTTTGTATTATTGAGTCTCCCTAGGACAGGTCAGACCAATCAAGTTAGTGAGGTCAGCCCCATTAGGAAAAAGGTCACCCACACATAAAGTATAAATAGAGAGGCTTGCTCTCTCATTTGGACATAACACTCACTCAAGCAAGTTCGCATAAGGAGAGAGAGAAGACAAGTTCGCTGGAGGAGAAAGAGAGAGAGCTGCAGAAGATATCTTATATTTTGGTTTTTCTATCTTGCTTGATATTGTACTAGTGACAAATCTATTTTTGAGGAAGTTGCGGGGTTTCCTCCTTTATGGTTTCCCCGAGGAAAATTATTGTGTCTCTTGTGTTTTGTTGTGCTTGTCCGTCTTTCACTTAAAGATCTAATTAAATTGAATTAAAGTGCAAACTCTAACACATCTTCCAAATGAGTAAAGCCAAACCAAGTGGCATTGGGCTCTAATACCACATGATAAAACTAGGAGCAATAAAATATAATCAAGAACTTAGAACATGGTGCAAAAGGCACCTGACTGAATCACTTGTATTAACAGAATGTACACATTTATAGTACATGAAATGATCAACACCTAATAATGCTAGACATAACTAAGTGTATGTTTACCAAGGATAATGTAACTATATCCTAAAATAAACATAAAGTGGTTTTATGACTTTAAGATTATTGCAATATTTCTAACACAAATCTTATGGAGGAAGCTTCAAAATGGGAAAATTTTCTGACATTATCACTTTATCTTAAATCCTAAACGCCCCCCTTTAATTACTATTTTTTTTTGTTTTTTTTGTAACTAGGGGAATCGACAAATGGGAAGGGGCTAGTACTCGTGTGACATGGGGTCCAGGGATCCAATCCCGTCCGCTACCACTATACCCCTAGGTGCACCCACACAACCCGCAATCATGGGGCACTGGTAAGTCTACGTGATTTGAACTCGTGACCTCCATTGACAACATTTCCTTCATATCAAGCAAATCGTCGATTGAGCTACACCCCTGCGGGCAATATTTTGAATGTTTAAGTTTATAATGATACATAACCCCCAATATATAACCATAATCATTATGCCAATGGGGACATCCACAAAGATAATGTCACCCTTGTTATGAGGCAGTTACGATCACTTAATCAAGAGAATCAAGGTATGGCCAGAAATACAATCATTACAATAGGGGCTCAACAAGAGCATCATGCCACTTATCAGAATTGAACCTGGGTGGAAAGGGTAACAATCATTCCTCCCAACCACCCAAGCTACAACCAAAGGACCCCCCTTTAATTACTAGTTATTTATTGAAGTAAGATTCTAATTAATAGATCCAAGTCTTTTTTATTAATCCCATCAAATATCTCTCTTTTATTTCATAACCTGGTTTCTTTAACTAAGTGTTGAAAATTTTATTTGTTTTTTCTCTAATCTTGCGTGGAAGTCAAATTCATAGGTTTGCTATGGTTAGAAGCCTATGAATTGGAAACACTAAGTTGAACCCTATACGATTTGGCTAAGATTTGGGTGATTCGACCCTCCTTCTGAATCACTAGAATGTAAAATTATTATTTGTGTATATTTTAAAATTTCTTTTTTTGGTGGCCTTTTGCTTGGGCGTTTTTCTCAAAACTTTGTTTCAGTCTTATATACTATCCAAATTGACCCTCTTTCCTTTTACTCCTATTATGCTCTTAGTTACAGACCTAGATTTTATGAGTCATATAAGCTCCTCTAGTGGGACAATTAAAATTTAAACTTTTAATGTAGATTAAGGTTTCCAAATGTTATTGAGTTATTTGAACTATTGAAGCATCTCAAAATTACAGATATGCAAGACAATTGAAACATCATGGGCGATCCACCCTCTTATATACTAATTTACTTGCTAGCTCTTTTGGTTCAAGGGCTCACTGTATTTGCACATTTAATTATTGTTTCACAAACTTGAGCTTCAATTCACTAAGACTATTGAAGGATATCTATTCGACAATCAATAAGGAATGCTTTTAGTTGGGAATTGGGTAACAGTAAATTGATTTTAATCAACATATCTCTTATGTTAATGTTATAAGTCTGAAGTACAAGTTCATATACTTCTGATTGAGATGAAATGTTAAGAGAAGGGTCAAGAATTGAGTGCTATGTGTTGTCACCCAAAACTGACATGCGCGTGCTGAAGCCCAAAAATAAGCACACCGGCTTGATGACAACTCTGAAAAGAGAAACCAATCTCACCACACTCCTCTCTTCCTCGCTTTAGGTTGGCTCTTCTCCAACTCAAGGCAGGCTTCCCTAAGATAGGATCGCTAAGGCAGGTGCAATAAAGGGGCAATGTGAATTGAAGAGGCTGCCTTAGGGAAACGATTGTAGGATTGAAAGTAATTTGAACAAGTGATGGGAAAGATGAGAGGATCAGTCCTTGAGGAAAGGCCAATGCCAGTATATTAGAGGGGAGAATGGAGTCAAAAGAGAACTCAAGAGGGCCTTGTGTCATATGTGACCGAGGGGGGGAGATCGCATGATTGAGCAAACCCTGCTCAGTCTAGTGTGAACATCCAAATTTACTTCTTCTCTTCTAGTTGCGGGAGGTGCGTTGTACACACAAAAGATCAATATCACACTGTTTATCGGACAATCCACTCGAGCGTACGCGAGCATGATCTCCCTAGCTCAATGTGAGTCTAGAACAAATAGAACAGACTACGAATGCATTTCCTAGATCTACTTAAGGATCGAGTACTAGATGTCTTACCTTTCACTTCGCTATCCTTTCTCCTGAATGCTGCTCCACGTCTTACGGTCGTCAGATCCAAGCTGCAAAACCTGTCAAGACAAGAAACAAGAGAAACAAATAAAGGGCATCTATACAATAAGAGATCTAAGTGAACAGTTAAGCAGGTAAACTACTCAATATCATTACACACATGAACAATATTGGTGGAAAGCATTTGTATTACTGTAAAAATAGGGAAGTACATAGCAGAGATATAGAACTACAATCGAGGCTTAACGCTGCATCCCTTCTCCAACAAAGCCATTTGCCATTTCCTCCTAAGGAAGCTTGAGTCTCTCAAGGATGAGTAGGGATCTCTCAAGAGTGATTTCACCAGCATGTAGACACCATAGACTTCCTCCTTTTGGAGAGGGGTAGAGATTCTCTTATATAGGACTAAGTGGATAGGGTATGGATAGGATAGGTTGAGATATGGTAGGAGAGAGATAGGGGATCCTCCCAAGGTGTTAGGAATTGAGTACCAACTCCCTTAGAGGTCAGGGATAAGGCCCCAAGTCAGCAAGTTTCGAGAAGAACCTCAAAGAAGTTGTTTTTTCCCATTAACTGACTTTGTCGCACTCTACAATGAAGCAAACTGCGACGTCGCATGTTGCATGAGTGCAACCAGCGACGACCTCACAAAACCTGCTACAATTGGGTACAAATCCTCCCAAGTTAATTACTCAGTCAAGATATCTTCAGGGGTGTATACACTGAATCTCATGATGGGTAGATTTTGGGTGTAACAAAATGCGCCCCAAAGCATGAAGTTGTTGAAGATAGACAGGTGAAGTGCTTTGATAGAAGAAATGTCAATAGACTTGTCAGACGAAGGACACTGCTATAGTACAACCGACTCTGAACTGACAATCTCATATGAAGTACAACATGGCTGCCGACCAATACAATGCAGATCCATGGTAGTAATGACCGACTGAACACAATCATGGCTACTAGACACAAGCGTAGATCCATGATGAGATGATAACACAACCACGACCAATACAAATGTGGATCCGTGTGATATAACTCAATACAAACTCCATTGCAACCTGGGTAAAACATGACTTCCAAGGGTCTTCAAGTTGAACCCGCAATGATACGAATCTATCCATGTGATTACAAATGTCTTGATGTCGAACATGGTAGAAACCACTTGATTACTGGCCATTGATGTAAACCGTTAACAAGCGTGAGGGAGATCACCATTGATGTCAATGATTCCCAAGGTATCACAGTACATATCATCAAGCGTGAATAAATGAGTTGAAGTCGAACACAAAATGAAATATTTCAATCAAGATTCAATGATGTAAACTCATGTTGAAAGCAAGGTAACCTACCATTGAGGCATGGAGAGCCAAGGTACTTGATTGGTTTCTAGATTCAATCCTCGAATGATGAGTTGAAGTCGACAAGGATGAATCTTTCGAAGGAGGGCCATGATGAATCCCCCATAAATCGACACGAAACACGACAAAAATGTATAGAGTAGATCGGATGGTACAGTAACATGCAAGACTGACTCAGAGGAGACCAATGATAAATGATGGACATATTCTTGAACATGGGCATGGCATGATTTGGCAGTATTGACATGACGAGTGCGACACAAATTCCTAAGGCGACTGATGATGGAAGCTTCTTTGAATGATTCAAAGGAGTAACAAGACTCAGGAAATAAGTGGAACTTGAGGACAAAAGGATGATCCAAGTGCTGTATGCAAATGCAGATGAGTGCCATGTTCAAGAATGACTACATATTGCCACTAACAAGGTATGTAACACAAAAGCTTTCCTTTTTCCCCATCATGAACGATGAGTGCCTCATGTATTTTTTACGAGCTTGATGAGGGTAACCAGATGCTCGGTATAGCTCATCTCATAGATGTGTCCAATCCCAAATATTTTTCGAACTTGGGATAGGAGGGGTTTGTCCCATGGTGGGCCCTTCAATGTAAGAGTTTAACGAGTCCATAGAAGGTAAAATTGGTCGTCATTTCATGTTTAGAGAGTCTGAAAAGATCTAAAGAAGACTCCAACTGTCCTTTTTTGTAAAGTTAGCCTCAACGCCCGAAAAAGGATAAAACAACGTGGGAGAGGACTCTTCCAGTCATGATTGGCTGGAGTATACCTTTTTCGTAACTAGTGCCCCTTGGTCCGTAAAAGGGGTAAACTATCACCAGGAAGACGACCATTCAAATTCTTTTACAAGCGTGAATGCGACAAGTTCGCTTGGCAATATTTTCGTATTTTGAGACCTTGAAAAGGGCTTAAAGGTAGACTCCGGGGGGTTCCTTTTCTATAGGAGTTTAATGAGCTCGGAAAAGTGATAGATCGTAACTCGGTAACGTATTCTCATAGTTTCAAGGGCACGAGAAAGAACAAAGAGTAAGCTCATTAATTGCAATCTATGAAAAAATGGGTAAACGACAAAAACTCACAAGGGGTGTTCATACCTGAGATGACCGTTCCAATATGAAAATGGCATAGAAAGGCACTTCACAACTCTTGCACACTCAGAAACTAGGTCAAATAGTCAACCAAACGTTCAAATGCAATAAAACTGATCCAAACTATAGCAAATAGCATAACAACATCAAATATTTGAAAAATGAATATTCCATTTTGTTTATAAATAGAAATAAAAACCAAATATAGTCACCATTGTTCTATTTGCCAAATTTGGGAGGAATAGTGCCATTTGCTGCCAGATCTTTACTTGTCGATTTCGAGAGCTACGATCAGCCATTTCACCTGCCGTCAAGAACAGGTAACCCTAAACTTCAGGCAGCAAAATCGTAGTGGTTTACAATTTTGATTTTCAGTCATTTTTTTGGGTTTTGGGTTGATTTGGGAAGGGCCATTGCGCCCTCGGCTCGTCGTAGTTGGAATTTTCGGGAACTGCGACGAGACCGAGTCATCACAAATGGAATATACATGGACTGCGACGACGTCGCCCTGTTTTCAAAAACGGGGTGCAACGATGGCGACGTCCATCCCCAAACTCAAACAAAACTCAAAAGAAGGACTTCCAGTGGGTGAAGCAAGTCCTAACATTGTTAAAAACTTCCTGTTGACAGGTTCCAAGCATCCAAAATGGTTTTGGAATGGCGGAAAAGGGAACATGAATTAGATGATGAAGAAGCTGCAAACAATCCACATTGTGTGGAAGCTTTGAGAAACTGTGGGCTCCTCAAGTTCTTCCGCACTCAGGGGATGAGATCCCAACTTCCACTACTGAACCCTATGCTCCAATGTTGGGATGCGGCCCAGCAGTACTTCCTGATTGGTGAGCATGAGCTTCACATAGATGTCGAGGACATCTATTTTCTGACTGGGTTGTCCCGAAGGGGGGACAATGTGACACTCACTGGATCACGTGGGTGTAACATCCCAAAAATCGCAATTTTTTTTTTTTTAATATAGCCTATTTTATAAGATAATGTTGTCTGCGGAATGATAATTAATGACTAATAGATGATAACTACTTCACAAAAATTGTCGTATTTAATTTAAATATGAAATTGCACTTGGTTGTAAGTAAGATGCGACAGAACGATGTTTATTTCGTTATGTGTAAAGATCTGGTAACAATACTGATGACTTTGTTTGCATATTTCTGAAGGGGTTCTTACCGGGTGCCCTTGGGTTTACTTAGCTTTGAAAGCTAAAGCACTGGATTCTTCTTTCGCAGATCTACAGGTAAGGTTATAGAGTAATTCCAGTTTTTGCAAGACAAGTTGTAAGCTTCAGCTTGTCGTATCTATGTTTAAGATAGTTGTATAATCTGCCGTGCATGAAAATGTCGATGGTATGTATCTCCAGTTTAACTTCGTCACTTGTATCGTCTTTATGGTAATATTCGTATGTGTCGCTAGTAATGTTATACACTAAACTCATTGCAACTGTTTGTAGGATTAGTGGCAATACAGCTTAGTTTATCCGTCTGAAAATTGTAACAAGTTTGATCTTATGAAAGATAATGTCATCAATAGAAATAAATGACTCTCCTGGAAATGACGGCTGCAATGTAATGAGTCTTGGAATGCTATAGTGATGCTGTTTGTATTGTGTCTACTTGTGAATCAAAATGTTGTTAGACATAATGGCATACGGCATAATAGAGTTGGTGTCAAACCCTAGCTTTCAATATAGTGTGAGGGTTATGTATTCATTACACTAACCTTATGCAAGTGGCCTAGCTATTTAAAATGTAATGTGGCCTAGCTATTGTAATGCATATTTAAATGTTAACCTTGTGATAATTTCCTACGATACTATGGCATTGTATTGTTTTATAATACATGGTTGATATAATAAATATATTGATTCCATTGTTGATGACATATGGAAACAATATTAATAACATTGTTGAAATGTTATATGTGAACTTTATGGCGCAATGTGCAATGTATATGTGATAAGTGAACTTAGAACAAACTTTGTATTTATGGCTTGAATGAAATGTCGTGATAACCTTATGAATAGAACCATGCATCATTGTTTATGGTATTGATATACATCTATCCTATGGTTGTTAACTTATAATGTGGTTGTATACAGTTATATGGCACTGTTGTTATTTCGAGAACTTCGCTGTCACCATAACTCGAATTCTGATATGAAATAAATGTTGATGCAGTCGAGACTCTGGCCGATATCTACGTGAGATCTCAGCATTTAATTCGATCCTGTGTGGTGTTAGTGACTGCTACGCTGGCTCTTACGTGTCTGGTTCCATGTGATAATTGTGGTAAGGAATGGTGATATATCATCGAGCTGTGAGATCAGCTCTAGGTGATATGGCATCCGACTGTTCTGCAATTTTTTTTTTAAACAGAAACAGGTGAACGGTTTATATAAACAAAGGCTGTGCACAACCATTCAGTACAAAAAACAAAAGCCAGCATTCTGCATCAGAGGAAGGAAAATTGCAGAGGCTTATAGAGTTTTTTTCCTGGAATTCTATACTTTCTGACTTCCTGTAAACTCTAATTTTGCTGTTGGGATAAACCCTTACAAATTGATTGCATAATTTTAGACAAAAAAACATTCAAGATAAAAGCATCTAAGAGAACCTGTAGACAAGTGACTGCCATCATCTGAAATTCTGCTGCTGGACTGAAGCCGCGTCTACCATATCCTGATTTACTGTTGGGGCCTCCTGCACAAAGCTGCATTGTGTTTTGAAAGCAAAGGCAGAGGTGTCTGCTTTGATGCTGTCGATTTTCCCCATTACCTCAATAATATTTCTGTCCATGTCCTCCATGCACGATTCCAAACAAGAGAGCCTAGCGTGGATGTATTTGTCTTCCAGAGCTAACTCGTCGATTTTATTTGAAGTGGTGCATACTGCAGAGTATGTCTTGGAAAGATATACCTTGATTTCAGAGGTAAGCTGGCTCAGCGTGGCTATGGCCTGCCTGACGCCGTCCATATCGCAGACTGACGAGGGAGAACCGTCTACGAACGACACTGTATGATCCTGGGAGATGCAGAGACTTTGCAGAGCCGGGCCTAGGGCAGGGTATGAAGGGCCTTCCATTTTGAACGCTATACAACCGACGGGCGCCTGGGGTAGTAAATGCCCAAGTGTGAGGACTGAGCAAGCCATGGGGAGAGCACGTGGGGTGATGTGAGGCTCCCGAGCTATGTTGTGGTGATGGGAGAAGAGATGTCCAAAACTAATTTCGCAGTGGTGATAGGGACTACCATGCATATAGTTATTCCAAGAAGTAAAGCTCCTTAACAAAGAAATCATTAAGGTATGAAACGATGTGTTGGAACCTTGTTGAGAGAGGCTTGTCCCATGCCTAAATTGACTCCAACATTTGCTAGTTCGTCTGCAATGGAGTTAAGATCTCTTAACACATGGAAATAGAGAGTGTCCATTGGAAGATCGAGACACTTGATTCTTTTTTGAATTCTCTGGCTTCTGTCATTCTTGTGGGAATTACCATGGCGCATAGCTTGAATAACATGTCTGGAATCCCTGAATACCTGTAAGCGGTTCATGTTAAAGGTGACCGCTATTTCTAGAGAGTGATACAAGGCCAACCATTCTGCTTGGTTGTTGGTACTGGTGCCAAGTCCCCAAGAGAAGTCTACTACTTTATTTCCTCCAGGGTCAAAAATTATCCCCCCCGCACCTGCCGCCCCCGACTGTTCTGCAAATTTAATGAAGTCATTGATTAGTATTTTGATTGTATCTCTGCCCTGGTACTATCATAGCTTGACGGCTCAATCTCGATCGTCGATCTCATTGTCTCGGTAGATGAGATGTGTAAAACCCTAGTCAATCTTCCCTTAGCGTTATTTTGCCTTCGTGCATTCATTATGTGATTTTCGTTTGGGAGAAGAAGGTTGACAAGCTGCTGGTTTACAGGGCTCGACCCTGGGTGGTTGTGGATGGCACTGTGCCTCCAATATCTGTAATTTGTTTGTGAAAATACTGTATAAGTGCTTGACTTTTGCTGAGAGAGTAGCGTTGAAGCCTTGTGGCTTTCGGTCGGTGAAAAAATAGGTTACTAGTGAGGTTTGACTCCGAGTTTGGTTGTGGTTCAGTTGCATGGCAACTTTGCTGCGTTGGATGAAGGATTTGGAAGCCAAAGGCATTCCAATCGACTGTTGAAAGCAAGGTAAGTTATCTTGTTTCTTAGTTATGTAATATGTTTCCTCGTTTTGTCAACATTCAAATGATATTGTTGCTAACTCCTCGCAGTTTTTGTGGCAGGTAATGCCACTGTGCTGTAATCATAGTGTTGGGTTTGATGACAATGGAATTTGGTGGCAATGGATAGCAATGCGAATCAAAATGGTAAGCCCGGTGGAAAACCCTTGTAGGTTCTCCTGGCAGAAATCGTGGCAAACAATTGTATCACCTAATCTGGAAATCGTGGTTGAAAACCCTGGGTTATTTCTTAGTTTATAGAGTCGATGTAATAGTTGATATATGTACAGGGTTTTTGGTTTTGAACTTGGGCAACGTTCCTTCGTTAAAAGGGTTTCAGACTCTGTCAAGATGATAAAATAAGAGATCTTTTGCAAACTAAGTGGCCGTGATTGTTTCTATGTTTGTAGTTTTGGGGCTTGGCCCGTGAATGAAACCTGTCACTCGTCAATTCAAGAAATGGAAATAGTTCATGTTTGACAGTCTCTGTGTAAAAATGGTAATGTTTGTGCAAACTAGGTTTTAATCATACCCATGCTATCGTGCTTCTTTCTGGACTATAACTCATGAATGTTTAAAAGATAGACAAGGAAATCGTGTGCAAAGTGTGTAAGATGATAGATGCTGCCTATTGTTATTAAATCAATAGTTAAGTGTGGAGATATGTGATGGCTTCGGCCTAATGCCTCATTGTCGATTTGTATGAAACGTTTGTGCTTTTGATTTGAAAACTCGTCGACGGTTAGGGTTTGACTATGCCTAAAGTATAGAAGAATGAGGATGCTTGTTGTTATGTTTTTGGTATCCACTAGTGTTGTGACTTTGTTTAACTTTGTTCCTACAGACATTGTAATGTCTTAAACTTTCAGGATGATATTTGAAATCTATCTATCCGACCTACAGTAATGATTTGGATAAATATGCTTGGTTTGTCTATTGCTAGTAAAAATAAAGAAAGTCTTTAGAATAGATATCTGAATATGATCTAAATCAATTTGCAGGAATAATTTACAGTTTAATAAATGTGCTGTGATGTGTGTGTAAAAGAACAAGGATGAGATGTGTTTGTCATCCAAAATTAGAGTTTAGGGTTTTGTACAGTGACTATAACAATTGCATGACTAAGCATAGATTTTTATTGCAACTGTATCAAACATTTATGAATTCGATAACTATACAAACAGTATTCTTTGATAATAGACATTTGGAAAACAAAAAATGTAAAGAGTAGAATGATTTCTTTATCTAATATAAACTCTATTATTTCCATGAAAAAGATTTACTGCTTTGATGAAAAGTATGGAAATAAGAAGTAGTACTGTGAGTAAAATGCATTAGATAATACTAATTAATAACAACAGATAATTTAACAGAACATATAAAATTGTACTTCCATCACCATGGTAGTTTGCCCATCATATCTTATCTATCTTAATCTGTTTCTGTACTGGAGTACGATGCTGTTCCTTTTTGCATGGGGAAAAATACAGAAACTATTTTATTCAATCATTTCAATTTATACATAATTACTAATTTACACAGGAACTGAAATAAGCTTATAAAATAAACAATGAAAGTTAACTAAACAACATAACTGTAAATATACAAAATAGATAACAAAACTTAAAATAAAATAGATAAGACAATAGAACCCGTAACTGAGGATAGGGCCGACAAACACCCAAGGAGGCCTGTTCCTCCCAACCTGCTTCAGAAGAAGCAGCTCAACTGCTGACTTCTAGTGAACCCCCGAGCCTGATTACTGATCTAGTAAGTGGGTGGAATTTGTGTAGAAGCAAGGCACTCAAAATACCTTCTCCACTCGGTATCAACCTCCTGAATAAAATGCCTTCTCCACTCAGCATCAACCTCTTGAACTCAATAAGAGTTTGGCAGACTCACAACATGATCAACAACATAGCATATCCCCTCATCAAATCTCTTGGGTGCAAACACAACAAAACCCCAAGGTAAATTTCCTCGTCAGGAAAAGTGATGAACCTCAGTTCAATATTTGATGGCTAATATATAGACTGCCTAGGTATTTTAGTGGTCAGTTTGGAATAAATGAGCCTCAAGCTCCAGTCCCATCTTTCAGGGCACTATGACCACATTTCAAGGGAGTTGTCCCATACCAACAGCTAGTTAGTTGCATCATGATGCTGCCACTTGTCCATTGCCTTCTACCCCAGATTCCATTCCACCTAGTGGATCAGTAACCACTCTTTCAACAGTCCTCTTAGGTGTTTGTCTCCTATTTTATTTATTTAATAATAATATATTGTGCAAATTACAGTCATCCTTGGACACCTGTCCAACATGAAACTTTACAATAAAATTTATAATAATGTTTCTTAACACAAAATGTTTTCCAGCTTAAAGGGTATGTTACAGTGGGAGTGATCGAACCGTGTAAGATTTGATCCGACATCATTGCGGTCCCAACACCCATGCATCTAACGGGAAGATTTGCATTAAATATGTACGAGAGCGCTCATTGCGGGCCATTTTATTCACCATTAAGAGGATGGCGGGGAGTCAAGCTCCTCACCTAGCCACCAGAGCACATATGCTTTATGCGGAGGACTGTTTGTCTCCAAAGATCTTCAACTGGTGCGAGGGGGTCCTCGCAAACGCGCGAGCTCAGTTGACAAAGTGTCGACGGGGAGAGCTCAAACAATTCAGCTATGGTTCTATAGTGATCTCATTCTTGCTGGAACAGGTTCCCCTTTTGCGTCCTTAGGTACCACTAGAGGATAGGGACCTCAGAGATCCACACATGACTAGGTGGACCAATGTGATGGCTCGGCATGGTGGGGGTCCTATCATCGGATTCCCTCCTGAGTTCTTCACTTGGCTGGTAGGCCAGTTATTGATGGTGGAGGACTTTCCATATAGTGGCACCGACTTCACAGATGACCCAGACTTGCTGCTTCCTGAGGGAGCAGCATGGGGAGACCTCAGTAAGAACAAACGACCCTTGAACTTTTTAAGTTTTGTGCATTTATGATTTTTTTGATATAGTGTTGACAGGTGAACAACATGTGTGTGCAGATGTGGGGGCTATATGACTAGTGGGGACCTCTCTTCTGGATAGGAGAGAGAGAGGAGAGGGAGCGATGGTGGATCTAGCTGTGCATGCTGCCATTGTGGAGATGGACAGAGTTTACGCCAACTTGAGTGGGTTGACACTGGTCGTTCCTGAGCCAACAGTAGATGAGGTTCTGCGGCCCATGTAGGTGCACATGGTTGGAGCGACTGCGCGCTTCAACGCACTGCTTCGCAAGGTTGCGAGAGTAGTGGACTGTTTCCAGACTCAGCCGGTTAGGGCTGTTAGACCACCTAGGGTTGTACAGGCCAGGCGATAGGCCACATGTTGTTATTGTGTGTGTACTAAGAGCTTAGAGGCCTCAGATTTTGTACTACTGAAAGTTGCGAAGCTTCAAATTTTGTAAAGACTTACTGAAAGCTATCGGGCTTCAGATTTTTGTATTAGCACTACCTTTTTGAGATTATATATATATACAGACAATACGACGATTTATACATTATGTGTTTCAAAAAATAATGATGTGATTCTTTTTATATGCTTGCTTCTATAGAGTGCATTATTTACATGTTGTGAATGCTTTTACATGTTATGAGTATCATGTGTGTGCGATGTACCAATCTAGAATGAAGTTTTCCATCGAGTCAGCAACTGTGTTTAACTCTCGTGGAATGTGCAGGTATTGAATGGTTTCAAACGACCTTTCCAAGAGACGAACCTGTCTAAAGAGACAGAGTAGGGTAGGATCACAGATAGCGTAAACTAGGTTAAGATGGGAAACCACTAGTTGAGAATCCATGTGGATGACAATGTGGTTCATACCCAAGGAAATTGCATCGGTTAAGGTTCCAACTACCGACAGATACTCTGTGACATTATTGGTTGCGAATCCAATGCAACTTCCTCCTGAACTGATGAGCTCACCTGTTGGGGAATACAGTACCCAGGCTGCCAAGGCAAGGTTATGAGTATGCCGGTTGGCACCGTCCACGAATCCATAGCAGGTTGCCATTTGCACATGCCGACAGAACATGGTATGAGAAGCGAAAACAAGATCTAAAGACACTAAAAAACAAGTGCGTCACACCACACAAAAACACACAAGCACGCCATGTACAGTATATACAAGAAAATCTATGCATGAGAGGGTCAGGCATAGTACCTCTTTAGGTAAATTCCATTACGGGGTTCACCCAAAGATATTCCGTCATAATCTTCAAGCTCGTAAGCTCCCTTTTCCAAAACACGTTTGACGATGTAAGGTCCGTGCCACATGGACTTGAACTTTCCTGCTCCTAGTTTGTCATGCTTCTGGTCGTATGTGAGGACTAGGTCACCCTCGTTGAAGGTACAGGGTTCAACTAACTTGTTGTATTGAGCTTTGATGCGTTTCTTGTGTGCTTCATTAGCAAGAGCATCATCTCGGGGAGAGTCGTCAATTTTTGCTAAGTACAGGAAACGTTCTTCCTCGGCAATAGTGTTAGGAAGAAGTTCGACAGCGAGTTGTAGAGACGGAATTTCGCACTCTATAGGTAGGACAACTTCCAATCCATACACCAGTTGGAAAGGAGTGAAACTTGTGGCAGTTTTAATGGAGGTTCTGTAGGCCCATAATGCTGAAAAGAGCATATTATGCCAGTTGGACTTGTGCGTACCTACCATCCGTTGGACCATAGTTTTCAAGACCTTGTTAATGACCTCGACCTGTCCATTGCACTGCAGGTAGTAAGGTGTTGAGTTTTCATGTCGGAAACCCAATCTATCGCTCAGTTCATCAACCATATGGTTCTGAAAGTGATAACCGTGATCAGTAACTATAGCTTGAGGAACTCCAAACCACGTTATTACATGATTGAACATGAAGAGTGCGGCGGTTCTGTCGTCGTTTTGGTATGTAGGAATTGCCTTGGCCAACTTTGTGAAGTAATCCACAGCAACGATGATGTAACTATGCCCCCCAGCTGAGGTAGGCTTACAATGCATAAAATCGATGCCCCATTTTGCAAAGGGGCTCACGACAATAACCAGGTGTAACGGGGCGGGATGTGTGTGCTTCTTTGTATGGAAGTGTTGACATGGAGAACATCTCTTAACGGCCTCAATACAATCTTTGAAGATAGTAGGCCAGTAATATCCTGCGTGCAAAATCTTCTGGGCTTTAGCCATCCCAGAGAGGTGACCGCAACACGCCCCAGCGTGACAGTCATTTAGAACATGTTCAGCCTCATCGTGAGTTAGACAACGTCGAAGAATGGCATCAATGCCACGGAGGTACAAAGCATCACTGATGATTAGATAATACTTTGCATGGTGACGTATTCTACGACGGTCTTCGCGTGACAGTTGAGGGTTGAAGATATAATAAAATATCTCCATACCACGGATCAGTCATACTGATGAGAAACAATGATTCGTCTGGAAAAGAGTCATTGTGCTCAACTTCTACATCAGTATGGGGAAAGTCACAAATCAGCTCAGCAAACACCAAGGACTTTTTGGACTTGGCTTTCTCGAAAAGAAGATCGAATTCTTGCAGTATCACGATCCAGCGTGAATACTTTCCCCCAAGCACTTGACATGTTAGTACGTGGTACATGGGGTTCGAGTCTGCAATGATGGTGGTGGTGCGGAGCAGGATGTAGTGTCAGAACTTTTGGACGGCGATGACTGCCGCGAAAGCTAGTTTTTCGACATGTGAATATCTAGTTTCAGTGTCAGTGAGACCTTTACTTGCATAGTATATTACATGTTCCTGGGCATTTTGATCTTCCTGTACCAAAACCATGGCGATAGTGGTAGCAGGAGCGGCGAGATATAAGATGTAATCTCGAAAATAATTTGGCGGTTGGATTACGGGGGCATGTGTGATGGCATGGTTGATGCTGTCAAAGGATTTCTGCGCTTGATCGTCCCAAATGAACGGGACATCCTTCTTAAGCAATCTCATATACCCCTTAGTCTTTTCCGCGAAATTACAAACAAAACGTCTTAAGTAAGTCGCATTCCCCTGGAGACTTTGAAGTTCCGTCACAGTGGTGGGAGATTGACAATAGCTTCCACCTTTAAGGGATCAATGCGTATCCCATCCTCCGAGACTATAAATCCTAAGAGGCATCTGGACTCAACGCAAAAGATACACTTGTGAGGATTCAGACGGACGTTGTACCATCTGCATTTGAGGAAAATGGCCGTTAGATGATCCATGTGGAACTCACGTTGCTTTGAATGAGCAGGGAGATCGTCCAGGTAAGGTTCCACAAAGTCCTTAATATCATGGAAGGCATACGACATGGCTCGCTGGAACGTGGCGCCATCATTTTTAAGGCCAAATGGGAGTTTGCGATATGCAAACGTTCCCCAAGGACAGATGAAAGTTGTCTTATGTTGGTCAGCTGGGTTGATCTCAATCTGGTTGTAACCAAAAAAGCCATCCATGAATGAAAAGATGATGCTTTCGGCACAATTGTCAATAATCTGGTCAATGAATGGGGTCGGGTAATGGTCCTTTGGACAAGCCTTGTTGAGGTCCCGATAATCGACACAGACGTGAATGGTGCCCTATTTTTTGTTCACAGGGACGACGTTTGAGACCCAATCCGTCAACGGGACAGGATAAATGAAACCAGCCTTTAAGAGTTTTTCAATCTCTGCCTTGATTGGTCTAGTCTTCCAGGGGTGTACTGGTCGCAACTTTTGACATACAGGTTTGATGTCGAGATAGGTTTTTATTTCATGAGAAACAATCGCAGGGTCTATCCCAGGCATCTCCAAATAGGACCAAGCGAATACGTCTCGAAATTTCTTGAATAAGGCCGTACCCATAGCTATTTCTTCAGGGGAACACTTTTGGCCTATGCGAATGTGTTCCACTACACCAGGTTTTACCGAGATGTCTGCCGGGGTGGTAGGTTCAATGTTGGCTAAGTTACCCTTAGTGTCCGAAAGACATGTAAGTACGGGGGACTGGGGGAATGGATAGATATCCGGTAAAAAGATGGCGTGCATGTTGTTTTCTATGTACTCCAAAGGTGGAAGAAAAGAGGACCTATGGTGAAGGTCATCCCTAGGGCCATCATCAACATTCATAACTTCCATGATGGACTCATCTGAATGAAAAGTCCGAAGTAAGAGGTCAGGTAGGGATGATGCCCGTTGTAGAGAACAAGATAGGGAGGTCATGGTTAGGTGGTTCTCCGGTGCTGATTGGATAGCCTCGTAAATACGTTCAACAGGTGAAAGATGCATTGCGTCTCCAATCAGGTGTGTTGTGGCTTCGTCCGGTACAAGCCAAGTATCAGTAGAGTAAGATGAAATCTCCGCAGAAATCATGTTTACTGAGGCAACATGATTAGGGGGGTCCGAAATGGGAAAAACGCCCATGAGAGTTGAATCTTTCAAAAGGACAACCCCTATACTCTCATACTGTTTTGACGTTTGTCCAATGAAGGAACATGGTCACCAGGATGAGTAGTAGTGTCCGGCGTGCAAAAATCTAATTGTTCGATGGTAACAATTCGTCCTTGGTGGGGGAATTGCACCGTGCAAAAGATTGAAGAAGCTACCGCTTGCATGGCGTAAAACCAATTGCGACCAAGCAACAGATTATAGTCTATTGGGGCAGAGACCACTTCCACATTGATGGTTACAGTCTTTTCGCCTAGCTCGACTGCGAGAGCTTGTAAGAGCCCATGAGGTTGAAAGCCATGCCCATCGAATGCTTTCAAAGTGGTAGGAGAATGATTCAACTCTGGAGAGCCAATGGCTCTCCAACAGACGATCGACATGACAGACACAGAGGCACTTTCGTCCAGAAGGGTACAATGGACAATTTTCCCAGTGAGGTTTGCAGCTACTTGAAATGCGAGCTGATGGGAAAGCCTCGGCTTGAAATGGTCAAGTCGGAACATGATGGTATTCGAAGAATCAGGGTCAAATGCACCGATTGATACGAGGAGAGTTTTGCGTTGATTGGGACAATTCTGCAAAACTTCTAGCATGGACATGGCGCAAGGGGCTTGTGCCAAGTCATCTACGATATTGTAATTCTGTGCCGCCCGAGCATTAGGATTAAAAACAACTTTTCTAATCGTGCCCTTGGGCAGTCGCAATATCGAATTGAAGGATGGCTTCTCAATGGTGAGAGAAGTTGATGGTATAGTGACATCAGGTAAGGAGTTGGAAGCTTTTTCAGTATTACTCCCAACAGGTTCCTTCGAAGGGACCATGTCGTATGATCGCGAGCGAGTGTTCAAATTGATCATCTCATTTCGTAGCATGAGAACATGCACGGTATTGGATGATTCCCCCTAGGCTGGGGGAGTTTGAGCAATCATCTGTTGGTTTTGAGCAGGAAACGGGTCGTTGAGGACTGCGGGAGTGGGTTTACCCCTAAGAAAATTTTGGACTTCGTCTCTATGGGGACACTCTTTAGAGAAGTGATCATCTCCACACAGTAAACAAGGATATTTTAGCTTCCATTTTTGTTTGGCGTCATCAGAAGTGCTCTTTTGTTCCTGCTGGGCAGAATATTTCTTAGGTTTTCCCTTGCTTTTCTTCTTACTTCCAGACTTCTCAGGTGAAGCTGATGAGACAGAATTCACTTCTTCAGTAGCAGCAGGAGCGGATGACTTGGTGGTGTTGAGACCAGCCTGTGTTGGTAATGGGGATGAACCCTGGGGATTCGAAGAACCAATAGTTTGACAAGGAGGCTGGGTGCGAAGGGATCCGATAATTCCATCGACTTGGGGTCCCTTAAGTGGTTTCGCAGGATCGTTAGCGTCACGGGGTGCATCAGGAAGAATATTAAACAAAGTGCCAAATTGAGTGTAGACTAGGTCTAGTACATGGGCACTCGCAATGGCTTGTTCTTCGGTGACAACACCTCGCATGGCAACATCTCTTGCTATGACAGGGATGAATGACTTCGTAAACCAGTCTGCTAGGAGTTGATCTGGAATGTGAGCTTTGATGAGATGACATCTCCTTCGCCACTCATGGATATGATCAGAAATATGAGTAGCGGTATTCTGACGGAGCGAGGTTAAAAGCTCAGTACCAGTTTCATACCATATAGGCAGCTGGAAATGAGTCAAAAAGTTCATGGCCAGAGAGCCAAAATCAGGAAAAGAGTGGGGTGGCAACTCAATGTACCACTTGGCAGTTGAACTAGTCAGAGTCCTTTGAAACAATCTAAGACGAATCGAGTCGTCCATTAAGGAATTAGATAAACACCATAAATGGTAAGTCATCACGTGGTTTTTCGGATCTTCACTCGGCTTGCCGTCAAATTTCGGGATATCAGACGGAAGTTTCACCGGAATAGGTGGCCAATTAGTTCCATGGTAAATGGGGTCATTGGTTAAACGAGATAGGTCAGGTAGGTCTAAGGTAGCCAAAAAGGGCAGCTGTGGACTAGGCTGTGCGTATTGATAATACAGATAAGGCGTGTAAGGACCAGTATGACCGTAAGGTGTACCAGGAGGAAACTGGCCGTAGGGGGGTGTGCCGCCTGGACCGTAAGGGGGTCCTCCACCATAAGGTGGTCCATTCCAATAAGGCGGGGGTCCACCTCCACCACTGGGAGGAGGTGGAGGTCCGCTGCCACCAACGGGAAGAGGTGGGGATCCATAACCGTAATAAGGCGGCCCACCACCGCCTTCGCCTGGAGGGGGTGGTGGACCACCTCCGCCACCAGAAGGATGGGGGCCCCCACCACCTCTGCCACTGGAAGGATGAGGGTCTCCACCACCATCACCGCCACCATAGTAATTAGGTCCCCCACCGCCCCCGCCTAGAGGGGGTGGTGGACCACCTCCACCACCCAAAGGGAAATGTCCTCCTCTACCATAATAGGGTGGTCCCCCATCGCCTCTGCCTGGAGGGGGTGGTGGACCATTCCCACCACCGCCGGAAGGGTGAGGGACATGGTTGGTAAAATGAGGTGGGCCTCCACCACAGTTAGGTGGGGGCCCGCCGCCTCCAGCAGGAGGTGGGGGAGGACCGATCGGGGGTGGTGGTGCTTGAGGGATAGTTGGTTGGGGTTTGTGTTGCAACATAGGCTGTTGCCCCCATAGAGTGTATGGATTCCCGGGATAAGGTATCCCGTATGGTGCGTTTCTGGGATTAGATTGGCTTGGCGCAGGGTTAACAGAACCTGGATACGCTTGACTCCATGAGGGTAGGGTTACATTGGATGGCCCCCCAACATGAGATAATCCCATGGTGGATGGTCTAGCAGGTTGGGGAGGTCCAACGGGAGGTCCGTTGGGGATTCCATTGCCTATGTTCTGGTTAGGAAACAGGGGTTTCCCCCCAGCCACAATAGGCTGACCACTATTCAAAGGTTGAACCAACATAGGTTGTTGATTAGCCACCGTAGTAATAATGTTACCAATGAGATAATCCGTGGGAATGTAATATCCTCCCCTTGAATTTTGAGGTGGGGGAGGAGCTAGTAAAGTAAATGTGGTAGTCACAGGTGTGTTGGACTGTTGTCCTTCCACCGGTTGGCTCACTTGAAGTGTAGGACTAGACTCTTGTGAGGGCTGACCAGTCTCATTAATGGTCTGGTTGTGGGGAGATTGTTCCGGTGATCCAAAAGATATCGGATGAATTGAGGTATCTCTATACCCGAGTCTTTGCTCGAGACTTTGTCTTCGAATTTCATTACCTTTAATACGTAACCGATCCAAGCGTTCTTGAAAAGGTGCAAATATTTCGGCGAGGTCAGGTATGTAGAAGGTTCTAGAGAGCTCTGGAGTAGTCCAGTTGGGTGGTGATGCGATGGAAAAATGAGCCACCGGGTGACCAGTAGAAGATGTCCAATAAGCTGCTGAAGGACCAACAACTGTAGGGTCATCCAAGGGTCGGTTTATCCATTCCAACAATCCAGGTTCTCCTGGGATGATGGGAGAAAGGTCTTGCGAAGTGGGGATTTGTGCTCTATCTTGCGGGGGATGAGAGGCAGGTGAATCCAAAGGAGTTTGTGGAAACAAAAGTCCTCCAATGTTTAGAGTGGGGTTTTCCACTTCAGTGACTACGACTGTGTTACGCTGATCCATTCTTACCCTCGAAATAACCTCCGAATTAAGGGGATATTCGGGCGATAAGTTTAAGATCCTATGGGATCTTCTCTAGGGAAAATCCTCCAGAGTGTCAAGAAAGTCAGCCAGAGTGGCTAAAACAACGTTTCTCCTAAGGGTAAGCTAAAAAGAAAAGCAGTCCAGAAAAACATACTCAAACTAAGGCAACAAGCAGACTTATGTGACAGAGTGGATTCAAAAGTATGGAACCTCACGGGATTATCAAGGCATTGCAAACCGCGATATACTACAGGTTCCAACAATATGACGCAACAAGGAGGATTGGGACCGTACCCTTTCCTGCATACTCGATTACCTGGACAGTACGTGCGTGCTAATCTCCCCGAGTGCTGTTTTTGGTGTATTGCTTTTCCAAGACGGCCAAATGGTTAACTCAGTTGGTTTTAGGAATCCTATTGGTGTCTCCCGATATACGCAAGGTACGTGGGAGCTCAAATCCTTAGTGGTGCTGTCTAATGCACAACCGTTCGGCAAGAGACCTTCCGATATACTATCGAGTACGTGATACACCCTTCGATATACTCCAAGTATAGATTATGGTACTTGGTGGGTACGTGAAGGAGCTCGATATACCGACAAGTACGTGGAAGACTACAATACCCCCGGGATACAGTGCTGGAAAATAATGACAGCTTCCATGCTTAACGACGTCGGAACACGTCTCTAACTTACACACAAGTTGCTAAAATTTTTACCTAGTTCTACCGTTAATTTTATCTTGGACGGTTAGGTGAATGCATGAGGTGAGTACATAATCGGAAGCATAATGAAAGTCCTAGCTACATGCATGAAATATTCTTTTCTTTCAATGAATTCTAGCTATGGGAAGGAGAAATCTTTTTCTTTCCGATGAGATTGCCAAAACAACACAATGCAACAGTTCCCAATTCAAACAAGCTTGACTATGAAAGTATTCTTTTCCTTTTTCAACGAAACACAAAAAATCACAACACTACTATCCAAATCACAACATTTTTCCTTTTCTTTTTCTTTTCAAACCGAAAATGACACTAGGTAATGAAAAGAGAGAATTCTAAGATGGAGTATGCAAGCTTTTCAATTTCACTTTCAATGGCCTAAAAGCAATGAAAAATAAAAAATGCACCTATCTTTCCCTAACATGGAAATACTTTTGCAAAATTGGAAGTGTAGCTTGAGTCTTTCAAGAAGATGAGCGATTCATATTTCAAGAAAAACACAAATGATTATACATTCATTCAATTTTCCAAAATATTGATAAACGAAACATTCCAATGCAAGAACGTTTTTCTTTCAAAAACACTCAAGAAATGACGGGAAAGAAGCACTTTTTAACTTTTCGATAGATGCATCAAAGAATAAACTTGATAACAATTGAGCTTTCAGATCTAAATGAATGAAAAGAAAACACTGTTTGCAACACTCGGTGCACTCATAAAACTCAAGAAAAGACAAGCACTCAATCAAGCTGAAAGACACACTTAATTCAAAATCAAGCAGTAGCAAGCAAACCAAGCAAGCAAAGCTCAGAAGATAATGTAAACGAGGTCTAGAAGCTGATCTAATGTAATGATCAGATCAGGAATGGATGGAAGGGAATGCAAGGCCCATGAGTGGATGAAGGTGGAGGAGGTAAGAGTACCCACCACTACCGGTCCTCAGACTTGTCCAAAACGGAACCCAAAATCAATCCAAACAAAACCAAACACTCAATACACAAATCAAGGATGGGATCTCTGGCTGGATCTTGCAGCATAGAGGGAGTTCATACAACAAACCAAAGTTCAGACTGACAAATGGAGAGGGGATGCCTGCATGCCAAATTTTGAGAAATCGGCGCACTTTGTGCTTGTACACAGTGCGACGTCGCGGTTCACCAATGCGGGAAGTGCGACGACGTCGCAGTATACCAATGAAAAAGATGTGACGAGTGACTAACATGTAAAGAACAGAGCCCAGAAATGACACTGTGTCATTCTGTTTCCACTAACTAGGTGCGATGGGCGAGATCTAGGTCCAACAATGAATTAGATCTCCAAGCAATGAACTATGGAATGGTTTGGAAATGAGTAGTATAAACTCAGAGGAAGTAGATCAGAGTCTTCAAGACGAAGATCTGATAGTGAAATCAACTCATGACGCAAATGACAAATGGAAGGCTTGTGTCAAGCAATCAACTAAAAATGACTCTTAGGCAATTACAAAATCAGACCTGTATTCCCCAGTATGGTCGCCAGATTTGTTTATTGGACAATCCACTCGAGCGGAGGCGAGCAGGATCTCCCTAGATCAACGTGAGTCTAGAACAAATAGAACAGACTACGAATGCATTTCCTAGATCTCCTTAAGGATCGAGTACTAGATGTCTTACCTTTCACTTCGCTATCCTTTCTCTTGAATGATGCTCCACGTCTTACGGTCGTTAAATCCAGGCTGCAAGACCTGTCAAGACAAGAAACAAGAGAAACAAGTAAAGGGAATCTATACAATAAGAGATCTAAGTGAATAGTTAAGCATGTAAACTACTCAATATCATTACACACATGAACAATATTGGTGGAAAGCATTTGTATTACTGTAAAAATAGGGAAGTACATAGCAGAGATATATAACTACAACCGAGGCTTAACGCTACAACCCTTCTCCAACAAAGCCATTTTCCATTTCCTCCTAAGGAAGCTTGAGTCTCTCAAGGATGAGTAGGGATCTATCAAGAGTGATTTCACCCGCATGTAGACACCATAGACTTCCTCCTTTTGGAGAGGGGTAGAGCTTCTCTTATATAGGACTAAGTGGATAGGGTGTGGATAGGATAGGTCGAGATATGGTAGGAGAGAGATAGGGGATCCTCCCAAGGTGTTAGGAATCGAGTACCAACTCCCTTAGAGGTCAGGGATAAGGCCCCAAGTCAGCAAGTTTCGAGAAGAACCTCGAAGAAGCTATTTTTTCCCATTAACTGACTTCGTTGAACTCTGCAATGAAGCAAACTGCGACGTCGCATGTTGCATGAGTGCAACCTGGGATGACCTCACAAAACCTGGTACAACCGGGTACAAATCCTCCCAGGTTAATTACTCAGTCAAGATATCTTCAGGGGTGTATACACTGAATCTCATGATGGATAGATTTTGGGTGTAACACACACAATCAACTTAGATAAAATGTGAAGATTGATGCCCATATATGCATGCTTACAAATGAGGGAGACAAGCAATTGATAAGGCTCTTTCCATTCCAACATGATGACAACACCCTTCTATGGCCTCTTACACAAGCATATAAAAGAAAAAGGAATGTCTAGTGGCATTCACACTCATTTAAGTTTTCACAAGATCACGCCACAATTCACACAAAATGCTCCATTAGATCCAAAAATCTCAACATGATTTTTCTATTAAGCTCCAAGGGAAAGAAGAACTCCCAATATTTTCTTGTCTTACAATGGAAAAGGCTAGCCCTTATATTGACCCAAAAGCTTCTCATAAAATGAAAATAAAATAATAAAATACTTGGAAAAGGTGGGATCCGAGATCCACTTTTTCCTACCCAACAAGTGCATGACCACTCCACTTATTAAATGGAACTCCTACTTTGGTTAGGTGGTTCCAACCCCCACGTAACCAAAAAAGAAGGAAAAAAGAAATCCCAAAACGTAGACTCGTCAAAGATGCAACTGACAGCTACTAAAACACGACTCTAAGCACACAGGTTCCAATCATGATAATTGATTCGATGATAAAAAAGGCGAACAGGCATTGCTCCTCATCTCCATGTAGAAACGAAGATACCTCCAAGTTGTTTCCTAATGGTAAATAATTATTAACTGGCTGCCACTTCAACCAGTGAATTAGAGCTTGGATTCGTACGTAAGGGCATGTTAACTCTAGTTTTCATACACAGCAAGGGTCACCCAAAGCTTACAGAATGGTGGGTCTGCCATGTGAAAACATTTCGCTGATATCTGAGTCATGGCCCACTGGAAACACAAGGGAACATGACCACCATAGGGGGAACGCTTCGCGTTCATCAACACGAAACGAGGAAGCCTATGGGCACATATCTTTCCGTCCACGTGCATGGTTCCGTCGAGATAGGAGAGTTCATGCTTTTGTCAAAATGGTAGACAACTCAAGATTGGCGGCCTTGTGTCAACATCTGGTTTCTTAGTGGGCACGTCTTTTTACCGAAAAAATGAGTCTTCATGCCTAGCGTTGATCGCCCTTTAGCACTGTTCTGCCACACGTTCTAACTCATCTGAGACTCTGAATATCAGAACTATGCTTTGTTAAGTCCAACATAAGAGTGAAATACCTTCATACTAAATATCACTACTGAATCGACTGTCGGTTCTTTAGATAATTGGGTAGTTGATCTTTCTTTTGAGTGAAAACCTGGTGGATTTCATCATTCAAAAATTAGGTTCACGGCATCCAACCTTCAAAGTGCTAGACATAAGACCATGTTCCTCTTAGAACACTTGTAAATAAGTGTTGGTAACGAGCTGCTACAGGATTGACGGTTATTTCATTGATTTTGCAGGTAGATGTGCTAGTTAAGAAGGCATCGTAAAAGTGAAAGCTGATCTTAGGCCTAACTACCAACTTGTGCATATGAATACTCTCTGCTCCAATCGTCTAAGGTAAAGTTGCTTGACAATACATATATTATCTTATAATGGCTTTCTGATTAGTGGATCCTTGAATCCGATGATATTCCTTCTGCTAAAGGCTTGTCCTCATTCTACTTTCAAAACAAATTCTAATTTCAAAACAACAAAATTGTTGAGTATGGATCAATTCTGCAAGCACTGCTTCTGACTTCGCAATGACGGGATGTCCAGATGCCATAAAATTCCTTCCGACCTTGAACTATAATCAGCGAGGCATATGTATGGGCGACTTAAAAAGCAAGTCTTTTAATTACTGAAGAATATAGCAATCTTGTAGCTGACTATATATCAGAAATACCCCAATGAATACTGCCACATACCAATTGGCAAGAAGAGGTCACACCTTTGATCAAATCTGTACAAATAATGATAACATCTGGCTCCTTCCTTGCATATGTTTATGCTCCCTTCTATTGTTTTCATGCCACTTGTGGATGACCATTGTTAGTTAATTTTGCATGCTTATTTGCTTTGTATTGACACTCCTTTAACTCTGTTTCTCAGAGCTGCTTTTCACTTGCTCCTCTGCTTCAATGAGATGTCATGATCTTCTTGACCCTATAAGAAACAACACAAAAAAATGCCTTACAAGGCATCACCGTGCTGAAGGATGTGAGAGCATTTTCACATGTGGACACCCCTGCCAATATGGGGGGTAACATTTGGATCCATATGGGGACATGTGCTCATCTCGTGAGTGCATGAGAACCTCAGCATCTCTGAGTATTCGCAGACTAGTTTGGACATAGAGACAACATGGTGGGGATGGCTTAATTCACATCCCATGACCACATATTTATTACATAAAAATTGCAAAAATGACAAAAAAATGATGCCAATAACAACAGAAAATGCTCATGCAAGAGCTTTATTCTTCCTACCTACACTAACTTAACATGAGAGAAGAGAATGCTAAGTATAATGGTACAACCAATGAAGCCATTTCAGCTCCTCATCTATGCTAGACTGCTTCCTCTTGTGCTTGGTTAGGAACAAAGACACATATATATACGCCATAAAACCAATCTGCCCTACAATCTGTTCATGAAATGGGATAAACTAAAACAATTGTTAGTATAAAAAATATTATCACAGTTTTGGTAGAAAAAATCAGGATGTGCACAAGAAGCCTCTATCCACTGATGGATGGGGCTCATATAAAAACCTCCATCGTAAGACTGCTCAAGTTGATCTACAAAACAAATGTTAACATCTTTAATGAAATGAACTTGAGGCAGATCTTCATCATAAAACTGTTTGTGAACATCTTTGGTAACATAATCTTGGGGCAGCTCCAACTCTTCATGATAAGGCTGTTCATAAGCTTGAGGCAGGTCCAACTCTTCATGATAAAGTTGTTCATAAGCTTGGGGTAGCTCCAACTCTTCATGATAAAGTTGTTCATAAGCTTGGGGTAGCTTCGCATCTTTAATGTTTTCTATTATGGCCATATCAAGGGGCTCTTCAATATTATCTTCAACCAAGGGCCCTCTTTTATCTTCAACGTGTTCTTCATGGATCTGTTCTTTTGGTTCAAAATGGGCCCTATGGAGGAGGGCATCATACTCTTTAGCAAGCTTCTCAATCTCATCAACAATTCTTTCATGCCAGCGAAGGAGAAACCTCTCGAAAAATTTTGCCACTAAATCTATGGATTCATCCAAAAGGCCATAGAACCAACTTAGTGCATCCCCTTCCAAAGTTATAGAAAAAACGATCATAAGATCATCCTCATAATGAACATTAAAATCAAACATCAATTTGTAGAAAGAGGCAATATGATGGGTGGTTGAACCATCATCATTTCCATGGAACTTTGGAACAATCTGATGCACCTTCTCACGGTCGTATCACTCATTAGGAAATCCACGGATATTTGAGAAATCTAGCGGGGTGAAAGCTTCGTGTAGAAAATCATGATGTTTTTCTTTATCATCATCCATAAATGCAATAATGAGGTACTAAATCTGAAATATGTATATAGTCATACCTCATACCAAACTGTGGAGTCGCCAAGGTGAGCTTGACAACCTTCCAATGAGTGTGCTCACCTCTACACCCAATAGGATCTTCAAATCTGCAAAAGGACAAGGGCTTTGTCCCTTCGTGGAGTTGCCATGTGAGAAGAAGAATTCGCAATATAATCTTCCACAAATATCAATGAAGCATAGTCTTCAAATCTATGGGAATTGGACTTTGTCACCACACTCCTCTCTTCCTCGCTTCAAGTTGGCTCTTCTCCAACTCAAGGAGGGCTTCCCTAAGATAGGATTGCTAAGGCAGGTGCAATAAAGAGGCAAGGTGAATCAAAGAGGTTGCCTTAGGGAAACAATTGTAGGATTGAAAGTAATTTGAACAAGTGATGGGAAAGACGGGAGGATCAATCCTTGAGGAAAGGCCAGTGCTAGTATATCAAAGGGGAGAATGGATTCAAAAGAGAACTCAAGAGGGCCTTGTGTCATATGTGACTGAGGGGGAGAGATCGCATGATTGAGCAAACCTTGCTCAGTCTAGTGTGAACAACCAAATTTACTTCTTTTCTTCTAGCTGCGGGAGGTGCGCTGTACACACAAAAGATCAATATCACACAATTAGCTGAGATAAAGTGTGAAGATCGATGCCTGTATATGCATGCTTGAAAATGAGGGAGAGAAGCAATTGCTAAGGCTCTTTCCATTCCAACATAATGACAACACCCTTCTATGGCCTCTTACATAAGCATATAAAAAAAAAAGGAATGTCTAATAGCATTCACACTCATTTAAGTTCTCATAAGATCACGCCACAATTTAGACAGAATACTCCATTAGATCCAAAAACTTCAATATGATTTTTCTATTAAGCTCCAAGCGAAAGAAGAACTCCCAATATTTTCTTTTCCTACAATGGAAAAGGCTGGCCCTTATATCCACCCAAAAGCCTCTCATAAAATGAAAATAAAATAATAAAGTACTTGGAAAAAGGTGGGATCCCAAATCCACTTTTTCCTACCCAACGAGTGCATGACCACTCCACTTATTAAATGGAACTCCTACTTTAGTTAGGTGGTTCCAACCCCCCCCATAACCAAAAAGAAGGAAAAAACAAAGCCCAAAATGTAGACTTGTCAAAGATGCAACCGACAACTACTAAAACATGGCTCTGAGCACACAGGTGCCAATTATGATAATTGTTTCGACGATAAAAAAAGGCAGACAGGCGTTGCTCCTCATCTCCACGTAGCAACGGAGATACCTCCAAGCAATTGCCTAACAGTAAATCTGTATTAACTGGCCGCCACTTCAACCACTGAATTAGAGCTTGGATTCGTACGTAAGGGCATGTTAACTCTAGTTTTCATACACAACAAGGTCGCCCAAATCTGATAGAACGGTGGGTTTGCCACGTGAAAAATTTTCATCGATATCTGAGTCGTGGCCCATTGGAAACACAAGGGAACATGGCCACCATAGGGGGAACACTTCTCATTCATCAACGCGAAATGAGAAAGCCTATGTGCACAGATCTTCCCGTCCACGTGCGTGGTTCCATCGAGATAAGAGAGTTCACGCTTTTGTCAAAATGGTAGACAACTCAAGATTGGCGGCCTCGTGTCAACATCTGTTCCTTAGTGGGCACATCTTTTTACCGAAAAGTTGAGTCTTCATGCCTAGCGTTGATTGCCCTTTAACACTGCTCTTCCACACGTTCTAACTCATCTAAGGCTCTGAAGATCAGAACTATGCTTTGTTAAGTCCAACACAAGAGTGAAATACCTTCATACTGAATATCACTGCTGAATCGGCTGTCAGTTCTTTTGATAATTGGGTAGTTGATCTTTCTTTTGAGTGAAAAGCTGGTGGATTTCATCATTCAAAAATGAGGTTTACGACATCCAACCTTCAAAGTGCTAGACATAAGACCATGTTCCTCTTATAGCACTTGTAAATAAGTGTTGGTAACGAGTTGCTACAGGATTGACGGTTATTTCATTGATTTTGTAGGTAGATGTGCTAGTCAAGAAGGCATCGTAAAAGTGAAAGCTGATCTTAGGCCTGACTTCCAACTTGTGCATCTGAATACTCTCTGCACCAATCGTCCATCGAAAAGTCGCTTGACAGTACATAGATTATCTTATCATAGATTTCTGATTAGTGGATCCTTGAATCCAATGATATCCCTTATGCTAAAGGCTTGTCCTCATTCTACTTTCAAAACAAATTCTACTTTCAAAACAAAAAAAATGTTGAGTATGCATCAATTCTGCAAGGAGTGCTTCTGACTTCGCAATGACAGGATGCCCATATGCCATAAAATTCCTTCCGACCTTGAACTATAATTAACGGGGCATATGCATGGGCGACTTAAAAACCAAGTCTTTTAATCACTGAAGAATATAGCACTCCTGTAGCTGACATATATCAAAAATACCCCAATGAATACTGCCACATACCAATTGGCAAGAAGAGGTCACACCTTCGATCAAATCTGTACAAATAATGATAACATATGGCTCCTTCTTTGCATATGTTTATGCTCCCTTCTATTGTTTTCATGCCCATGTGGATGACCATTGTTAGTTAATTATGCATGCTTATTTGCTTTGTATTGACACTCCTTTATCTATGTTTCTCAGAGCTGCTTTTCACTTGCTCCTTTGCTTCAATGAGATGTCATGATCTTCTTGACCCTATAACAAACAACATAAAAAACTGCTTTACAAGGCATCACCTTGCTGAAGGATGTGAGAGCATTTTCACACGTGGACACCCCTGTCAATATGGGGGTTAACACTATGAAAGTTTTATTTTCGCTACATCAAGTGAATGATATATGGTGGATTGATTAGTTTAAATATAGCAAGTTTGTGATAGGGATACTTATTATTGAAGTGATTAGATGCATAAGTAGATTTATTGAATCATTTGCTATTACAGTACTCTTATTCATTAATGACTAGCTTTTAGAAATCGATGTTGAATATAGAACACCAATTTCACTGGATACCTCTTTGAATCTAGGTTGCAATATGAATTTCATAATGAATATTGAAAATTAGTAAGGCATTTAGATGAATTGATTACTTGAATATAAGTTAAATGCATTAAAGAAGTAGTTTTGACCTTTTATTGGATACTTGTTAGAAATATTGATCATTGAGTATATCTTTTGAATGATAAATCTTTTGTTTCAATGCTATTGATGATAAATGCTTAATGATACATTGAATTCTCAAAATGGATATATATCATATTGTGATCACTGGGCTCTAATATCATTGGGATTTATTGGGTAGAATACATGTGGCGATGTCTATAAATATCTTCAAGAACTATTGTTGGGTAGGTAAAATTGCGGTCTAGGGGAGACTACTAGTACTGTGACTAGTGTTGGGATACGTCTCCTTGCATCCCCATTAGGTGCAAGATGTTGGAAATCCCCTCTGACTCCGGTCTTGTATCCCTAGTTGAGTAGTACTGCATTAGGTAGCATCAACCACAGACTTGGGCCGCACGTACCTTGAGAATATTGGGGACTCTTTAAGGATCTTGAAATCAACCTATCGGTTGTATAGTCCTTATAGTGTGCCAAGACAACATTCAAGAAGATTCCTCTTCACTCATCTGATGGGACGGGTGGTGTGGCCAGGGGTATGGTCCTAATCCTCCTTGGTTATTGCTCTAAAATATTGGGTCGAGCATCATTATTGGAATCCATAGGTGGTTAAAAGGGCTATAGCATCTAGATAATCCTCGTGACTTTGGGTTCGGGTTATTTACCCTTTTATTTTCCATTGGTATATTATATTTACCCTTTTGCTTTCATCTTGTATCATTTATTTTTTATAGCATTGTGTTTCATACTAAAATTATGTCTATATACTATATTGAACTTCCTAAGTAGGCATAATCATAAAAATATTGCTAGGTTAGTCTCTAGGGATATAGAGGTCTTCAAAATAGCCTTAGTAAAAGCTTGGCTAGGGTCTCTCCCTTGGTTAGTTTGGGCTCATTCATTATTGAGTATGGGAAACCTAAATAGTGGGATCCTTTCTATTAATGACACAGTGGATTAGGAAGCTGTGGTTATGCCGATTTAGCGATCGATTCATTTGCCTATCTTGTGGCTTTTAGGTTGTGCATTAACAAGTCCTAATACTAAACTCTAGAGTTCCAAACCTGATAATGATGTCTATATTATACTTGTAGGTTAAAGATTTTATTTATAGGGCTTGTGTGGTGGTTTCAAACCCTATACATAATCCATGAACCACAAAATAATATTTTAGTCTCTAAGACATTGGTTTTTATCCTTGAACCATGAGCAATGTCTTGAGAACCATCCAATGTGGAAAAATTTATAATAGTTGATCCCATATGACCATTTATAAGGCATTGAGACCCATCCTTGGTGAACAAAATATTCTAATGGAATATGTATCCCACTTGGTGGACAAAGATCCCCTCTAAAGAGTGTGTGTAATGGTTCAAGTTCTCATTTTTTCCCATGAGCCCCTAAATATTCATCTAGGTCATATGGACTTTCTTTTCCCTACTTGACCATAGTCAAGACCTTAGGATCCATCCCTAGTATGAAAAACCTTCTAAAGGTTCCCATATCCCACTTGGAGATCCAATATCCATTTTAGAGGGCTTATGTGGTGCTTTAAGGCCATGATAGACTACAACCCAAAATATTTATGTATGACTTGAGGCCGTTTATTTCCTTAGTGCACAAAACCTCCTAATGACACCCATATACAAATTATGGTCAAGGCCTCAAGACATGTGCTCGGTATGTAAAATATTTTAATGATACCCATATCCCACCAAGAGGCCAATGCTCTGAGTCTTTATGGTAGTTTGAGGCCTAGTTTAGGGACTTGAGCCCTAGAAGCTTCATTTTGGGCCAAAAGCCCGAGAGCCATATATTTTGTGTAAAACTTTCTAATAGTACCAATATCCCACTCAAGGACAAAGATAATTTATAGAGTTTTTGTATGGTGGCTTGAGGAATCTTTTATTTCCCATTAGACCTATAAGATTCATTTAAGGATTAATGACCTTTCTTTCCTCCCCAATTCATGATCAAGACCCTCACACCCATCCCTACCACACCAAATCTCATAATGGAACCCATATCCCACTTCTATGCAAAACATCCCTTTTAAAGGACCCATGTTGTAGTTTAAGGCCTTGATCGTGGCCCTTTATCCCAAGAATCTTCATTTATGATATAATTCAATGAATTTCTTCCTCAATTATGTCACTAAGGTCTCGAGACCCATTCATAATGCAGAAAATGTCATAATGGTACCTAGAATACAAGGAGAACACCTTCTACTAAAGGTTTTGAAAAAACCTTCAATAAAAAAATCCCCTTTATGCATTTATAGAGAAGATGAGCAGCCAAATGTTTTTGCAGATGTTTTGCCTCTAGTGCACTCATTATATATAAGCGCACTGCGACGCTTTATTATTTATGAATGCACCAAATAGTTCAAATGCCATGCAAATTTAGATTAAAAAAATCTAAAATAAAACTACCGGTGCCCCTAACAAAGACATAAGCACCAATGCATTTACAAACAATGCAATAGAAAGCTTATATTATTTGCCCCAAATTAAAAATAAAAAAATATTTCAAAATTCTACAGTGCGCTTTATCTAAATAAAAGCACCAATACATTTTATTTTAGCAATAAGCACAAATGCATTTTATTTTAACAATAAGCACTGGCGCGTTTTTGCAAAACCCAACGTAATCATTGAAATGATTTAAAATTTTTAAAAACAATTTATACATTACTTGATGTGCTTCATAATTATAAATGCACCAATGCTTTTCTCAACAACTAATCAGAAAGCTAATGTTTTTTGAAAAAAACAAAAAAATATTTCAAATTTCACGGTGTGCTATTTCTTAACCAACGCATTGGTGTTTTTTTACCAAAAATGCATCAGACATTATTGAAATAATTAAAATACATATACTTGTTCGGTGCACTTTGTTGAATCAAATGCACTGATGCGTCATAAAATTTACCTGGGCACTGTGTTAGGGTAGAATAAAAAAAGAACAGACTGTAAAATCATTTTTTTACATTGTTATAGTGATTTTGTAGAGCCATACAAGCATTGGTGCTCAAGTATTTACAGAAGTTCCCCGTGATACAAAGTTCTTATACCATAGTACTTGTCAATTTGTCTACATCTAAGGTTGGTTTGTGTTCGTTTTGGAATTTCCAAACAACACATTTTTTTCATTTTTCCTATACATGACAACTATGCATCCTCGATGCAAAAGGAACTACGTAAATCAATTATCATCCTTCAATTTAAATTTTTAGTGGATTAAATTTTAAAATTGGCCTTTGTTTAGGTAAAATTCTTTAAAAATTTAAAAACTTTTCCGCTAGTGCTCCCTTGTAACCTGGGTCGCACTAAAATATGGTACATTTACAAGTCACACCACATTCGATGCATTCATTTCACATAAAATGCACTGAGAAATTCACACCAAATGTAGTGTAGTTATTTTAAGATAACCGCACTGGTGCTCCTAATAGTGCTACAGTGCATCATATAAAACAATGCATTTATTGGCACACCATCAATAGTGCATCCTACATCACACCTCTAATGGTCAATTCCTCTAAATAAGGTGTGTCGTCCACCACCAAAAATGAGCAACTGGTGTGTTGTAAGGTGCACTTAAAATTTGCCAACAATGCATTGTATGGTGTATCTTTACCGGCGCATTCCATTCTTTAGGGCACACTACTAATGCAATTATAATTGAAAAATTAAATGTTCATCGGTGCATCATCTTGTGCATCGCCATCGATGTGTCGATCCATGCACCACAAATGGTGCGTTCTAGTATACTAGGCGCATTGTTAACCACTGAAAAAATAACCACTCACTCTTTGTATGGCACGCCTTTTACCATTGCAGCCGGATAGATTAGGTGCACCAGTATTACATTTATAATTGGAAAACATGAAATACTCGTTGGTGCGTAATATTGTGCATTAGAAACGGTGCATTTTTTAGGACAACTATAATGTTGCTTTCAACTAGATTTGGCACGTCGTTAATGCATACATAATAAAATCTAGAAATAGCCATCGATGCATTTTATGGAACATCAGTAACGACGTTGTGTAAAGAACTGCTACTGTTTCTTTCTATTATCCTAAATGCGCCACTAGTGCATAGAAAATTTGCAAAATTTGTGTTTCATGTTTTCAGAGTTTTGTTTCTAGGTGCACCATTTATGGTGCTTTATGTTGAATACATACGCATCACCTTTGGTGCATTTGTTTTAATTTTTTACCCCTGTTGACGGTGCACTAGTGTAAAACATGTCGCACCATGGACGGTGGATTGCACCATGGATGGTGCACCTTATTTAAAACATATGCATTGGTAATGGAAATGTTTGTTTGGTTCAAAAAAATTAAAAGTTTTCTAAGAAGTATTTCATGTACCTATTTTGTATATATATTTTATTTTAGTAATATATTTCATGTTGAAATTGGTATCTAAATCAGGGACATGCACCACCGTCACCTCAAGTTTATTTGTATAACGTCATTTAAGTATGGCAAGTGAGAGAGAGAGAGGGATTTGATTCCTTATCATATTGTTGATGGGACTCAACAAATCTTATTTCAGGTTGTCCTTCTCAAGTTTTACGAGGAGGCTAGTTCGCTTAGGGGGAAAATGAGCTACTTCCATAGTTGATCCATCGTTGGGATCATGACAACAACGCCTTTAGGGTTGGTCTCGATTTTTGGTACCAACCCACAAAGGAGGATGTGTATTTCATCATAGGTTTATCTTGGAGGGGGGAAGGCTTTCTCCATTTTCTCAATCTACCACCTGCTGTTGTATTTGAGACTCACTTGATGTATGTTCAATAGTTCATCAATGCAAATATTACTCATCCCAGTGAGTTTCAGGTGAGTGGGGGGCAATTGAGGCTACATGAAACTAAGTGTAGCGTGCCTAACCATGCAAAATATTTACAAAACTATGAAAATGCATCATGCTATTACTTTTCTGAAAAAGAAAGCTTTAGTTGTCAGTATATAAGTGCATAAATAATTCAATCTTCTCTGACACATAAGTAAATTATCATAGCTTCCTTTAATCCGTAGAATCAAATTTGCAATTTCCTCTCATTTCATAATTGTAAATTGCATTTGAATTCGAGGAACTTAACATTTCATCCATGAGTACAAAAATGCATTAATAATTTCCATTTCTTTTATGACTAAGTTATTTTGTGAATACGATTTAAATGCACAAAAATAATCCTATCATTTAGCTTAGTTTGGGATTTTTAAATGTAGCTTGAAAAAACAGTTTTGTTTATGTAAAAATATTAATTAATCAACAAGAAGCATGTCAACTATTTCTATTTGAACTTGAACTAAAGCGTGGAAGCCTGAGACTAAAGGTTGAAAATTAGATTTTTATATACAGTTAATGAAAAAGCAAAAAAATAAGAATATGTGCAAGTTAATAAAGATAAATTTTAAAAGATAATATTTACAGTCCACAAATATACATAACATACAATTTACAAAATTAAATAAAAATAAAACTAGAAACAACCACATTAATAATATTAATGTGTCTGAATATGCCGATAGGCGTAAATGGGTCACATACTATAGGAAAAAACATTAATATGAAAAGTGTGTGCCCCATTTACGCCTATCGACGTATTCGGATACATTAATATTATTAATGTGGTTGTTGCTAATAACAGGAGGGTGCATAGACATATCTCCAAAATATTAATAAAATAATATTAATTAAAAATAATATCAATTCATAAAATTATATTATTTAATATCATTAGTAATATAATAATTAAAATTAATGTCATTTGTTATATTTTAATTAATTAATTATAATATTATTAATTATTTTATATTATTATACGAATATGGTATTTAATTAAAATATTATAATCAAAGTAATAATTTAATATTATTATTTAATTCAAAATAATATTATTTAAATATTTATAATGTAATAATTAATAATTATAATTATATGTTATAACTATATATTACTAGAAAAATGATGATGCATTATTATAGGAATATGGTATAATTAAAATATTATAACCTTGTATTTATAAAATATTAACATTTACTTAATAATATTATTATTATTTTTTATTTTTTTAATATTATAAAGATAAAATAAAAATATTATTAATTAAATAAACTAATTAATTAATTGTAATGTAATAATTAATTAAATAATAATATCATTGAAGTATAATGATATTACTTTTTAATAATATTATATTATACTATATTATATTGTACTATTATAAGAATATAAAATTTTAATATTATTTAATTTAAAATATTATTATTTAACTATATACTATTATAGTATAGTATAAATTATATAGTTGAAAATACTATTAAAATTATATTGATCAATGTTGCAATGCAACAAAACCCTCAAGATGAATGTCACAATGCAACATAACTCTCGATGAACGTCGAATGTCAAATTATTAATGTGTCACATCTCAAGAATTGTTGGTGTATATCATTTTTAATCCTTAATAAATATCAGAATGGGACATAACCCTTTGTCATATTAGGCATATAACCCTTGATCAATGTCGCGATGCGACAAAACTCTTGACGAACGACGTGATACAACATAACAATTGATATACATCACAATGTGACATAGTCATTGATGAATGTCGAATGCCACATCTTGGGCATTGTCGATGTATACCATTTTTTAATCCTTAATGAATTTTAAAATGGGCATAGCACAAAACCCTTGATATACATCACAATGTGAGATAGCCTTATTAAAATTATATTGATCAATGTCTTGATGCGACAAAACCCTCAAGATGAATGCCGCAATGTAGCATAACTCTTGATAAACATCACAATGCAACATAGCCCCCAATGAACTCCAAATGTCAAACTATTAATGGGTCACATCTTGGGAATTGTCATTGTATATCATTTTCTAATCCTTAATTATAACCTTTGATCAATGTCGCAATGCGACAAAACACTTGATGAATGCTGCAATACAACATAACACTTGATATACATCACAATGTGACATAGTCGTTGATGAATGTCGAATGTCACATTAGTAATGTGTCACATCTTGGGAATTGTCAGTGTATATCATTTTTAATCCTTAATTAATATTAGAATGGGAAATAACCCTTTGTCATATTAGGGATATAACCCTTGATCAATGTCACAATGCGACAAAACCCTTGATGAACGCCGCAATACAACATAACACTTGATATACATCACAATGTAACATAGTCATTGATGAATTTCGAATGTCACATTATTAATATGTCACATCTTGGGCATTGTTGGTGTATATCATTTTCTAATCTTTAATAAATGCCAAAATGGGGCATATTCCTTTATCATATTAGACATATAACCCTTGTTCAATGTCGCAATGCGACATAACCCTTGTTAAACCCTTGATATACATCACAATGTGAGATAGCCCTATTAAAATTATATTGATCAATGTCTTGATGCGACAAAACCATCAAGATGAACGTCACAATGCAGCATAACCCTTGATAAACATCACAATGCAACATAGCCCCAATGAACGTCGAATGTATAACTATTAATGTGTCACATCTTGGGAATTATTAGTGTATATCATTTTTAAATCCTTAATTATAACCATTGATCAATGTCGCAATGCGACAAAACCCTTGATGAACGTGCAATACAACATAACACTTGATATACATCACAATGTGACATAGTCATTGATGACTGTTGAATGTCACATTATTAATGTGTCACATCTTGAGAATTGTCAGTGTATAACATTTTTAATCCTTAATTAATATCAGAATGTGACATAACCCTTTGTCATATTAGGGATATAACCCTTGATCAATGTCTCAATGAGACAAAACCCTTGATGAATGCCGCAATACAACATAACACTTGATATACATCACAATGTGACATAGTCATTGATGAATTTCGAATGTCACATTATTAATATGTCACATCTTGGGCATTGTTGGTGTATATCATTTCCTAATCCTTAATGAATGCCCAAATGGGACATAACCATTTATCATATTAGACATATAGCCCTTGTTCAATGTCACATTGTGACATAACCCTTGTTAAACCCTTGATATACATCACAATGTGAGACAGCCCTATTAAAATTATATTGGTCAATGTCTTGATGCGACATAATCCTTGATGAACATCGCAATGCAACATAACACTTGATATACGTCACAATGTGACATAACCCTTGATGAATGTCGAATGTCAAACTATTAATGTGTCACATCTTGGGAATTATCGGTGTATATCATTTTTTAATCCTTAATTATAACCCTTGATCAATGTTGCAAAGCGACATAACTCTGGATGAACGCCACATTGCAACATAACCCTTAATAAGCATCAAAATGAGACATAATGGTTGATAAATGTCAAAATGCAATGTAACCCTTGATAAGCATCACAATGTGACATAGCACATGATGAACGAAAAATTTCAAATTATTAATGTCTAACGTGACCCTTGATCAATGTCACAATGCGACACAACTCTTGATGAACGCCGCAATGCAACATAACAATTGATATACATCACAATGTGACATAGCCCTTGATGGATGTCGAATGCCACATTATTAATGTGTCACATATCGGGCATTATCGGTGTCAAATTATTGATGTCTCACATGACCCTTCATCAATATCACAATGCGGCATAACCCTTGATGAACGCTGCAATGCAACATAACACTTGATATACATCACAATGTTTTATGAATAAAATAATAATAAACATCAACATCAACATATATATATATATATAATAATAATAATAGTAATAATAACAAACAAGAATAATATAATAATATAATTAATTAGTGAAATGGTGTAACTCTTTATGAAGAGTAGCATTAGGCACCCTTTAAACAATTATAAATACGGGAAAGTCTATCTTGTAAAAGACCATATCTATTTTATCAACTTTTATATATATTCATGGATTATTTCTATTTTCGAAAGTGGAAGTTCGAGAAGTTCCAGTAAACAAATTCTTATCGTTACAGTGGTATCAGAGCTTAGTTTTCGATCCGGCTATTAGCCATCATCCTAGAGATTCTTTGAATCTTGGAATTTTCCCATTAAAAACTAGGGTTTCCTTAAGTACTTGAGATTTTTTATTTTGAAAAAAAGTAAAAAAGAAGAAGGAGAAGGAGAAGAAGAAGAAGAAAAGAAATAAAGAAGTAAAGAAGTAAAAAGAAAAGAAAAAGTAAAAACAAGAAAAAAAAAGATGTAAAAAAAAAGAAAAAAAAAAGAAAGAAAGTAAAAAAAGAAAAAAAGAAAGAAAGAAGAAGTAAAACCGCACATGGTTTTAAAGTGCATATGGTTTTTTGAGAAGTGGGTTTGGTTTTATTCCCTAACAACAAACCAAAAGTAAGATTTGAACTTGGGTAGGGAAGGTTACAATCATTCCTCCCAACCAACCATTCTACACCATTTTACAAAAATTAAGGGGAAATTAAATTAGAAAAGAATCAAACACAAATAATTTTTACAAGAAGAATCATATTGAACATTGTTATTAAAAAAAAAAATCGAGGAGGATTCTTTCCAAAATTCGAAAGGGAAGAAGACAAAATCAAGGAAGACCCCCTTATCAAAGAAGACCATGTCAAAGAAGAAGTTGAAGCAAAGATGAAGTCACGAATTATGGCGAATTCAAAATTGAAAATGACATCGCAGTCACAAGCAACATTGAACGAATTAAAGAAATCTAAAACCAATATTGATTTTCAATTCGAAATTCTAAAGCTAGAAATGCGAAATCGTTTAGCAGAACATGAGAATCAAAGATTAACAAATAAAAAACGAGATCTCTAGAATAGGTTATTATATAAGGATAAGGAAATTTCACATCTAAGAAGCCACAATTGAAACTTGGAAGATAAAATCAGAAACTTCAAAAATGTCAAAGAATCTTCGTATGGAAGTAATAACGATTTAGAAGATGACATAAAGCACTTAAACAAGCTTGTCATGGATAAAAATATGGAATTAATGCAAACCCAGAGAAAGCTAGAAAATCAAGAATCAGAGAGATGTCAACATCAACAACAGAGGGAAAAACTTCAGCAAGAGTATGACGACATTAAGAAGACATATAAGCTGGAAATTAAGAAAATTAAGGACGAATTAACAAGCAATACCGAAGAACTATTTCGACTAAGAAGTCATAACAAGACATTACTTATGAAAATCAATAAGCTGAAACATAGTAGGAAGACAGAGCATTCAAATGAAGACCTTGAAGGAAGAATACTAGAAAAGCAAGAAAAAAACCAACACCTCAAAAAGTTTAAACAAGAACTAGAGGAACAAGTCAAGAACTTAAAAGAGGACAAAAAGTCACAAGACGAAAGGTTCGAGGAAATTCAGAGTAATAACAATCTATTGGAGAACAAAGTAGCACAAATCCAAAAGGAAGCATCCAGACTCTCCAAAAAACAAAATCAATTTGAGGAAGAATAAATAAATTCAAATTCAGTCTTCGCCGCAATTCAAAAAGAATTCAAACCAACAGAAAAACAAACAACAATAACTCCCTATCGACACCCCAACCATATAAACTAGTATCCTAAAAGTGGGAATTGTCGAAAGATAATGGTACTAATGTGCTCAAAGATCCTGACGATAGATCAATAGAGAATCCCAACAGTCATCAACAAATCAATTTTGGCTGGATTGATCCGTTAACATATCGGAAGTTATGTTCTACACTTAGAAATTCGTACCGACATGTTCGTCAGCTACGACATCACAAGGAACGGTGCGACAACGTTATAAGGCTTTGAGGACGAAGCCTTTCTAAGAGAGAGGCAATGTTATGAATAAAATAATAATAAAATAAACATCAACACACACACACACACACATATATATATATATATATATATATATAGAAATAATAATAATAATAATAATAACAACAAACAAGAATAATATAATAATATAATTAATTAGTGAAATGGTGTAACTCTTTATGAAGAGTTGTATTAGGCACCCTTTAAACAATTATAAATATGGGAAAGTCTATCTTGTAAAAGACCATATCTATTTTATCAACTTTTATATATATTCATGGATTATTTGTATTTTCGAAAGTGGAAGTTCGAGAAGTTCCAGAAAATGGATTCTTACCGTTACATAATGTGACATAGCCTATGGTGAATGACGAATGTCACATTATTAATGTGTCACATCTTGGGCATTGTTGGCGTATACCATTTTTTAATCCTTAATGAATTTCTGAATTGGACATAACCCTTATGTCAAATTAGACATAACCATTGATCAATGTCGCAAAGCAACATGACCCTTGATGAACGCCACAATGCAACATAACCCTTAATAAGAATCAACATGTGACAGAATGGTTGATAAATGTCACAATGCAATGTAACCCTAAATAAGCATCACAATGTGACATAGCACATGATGAATGTGGAATGCCAAATTATTAATGTCTCAGATGACCCTTGATTAATGCCACAATGTGACATAACCCTTGATGAGCGCTACAATGCAACATAACAGTTGATATACATCACAATGTGACATAGCCCTTGATGAATGCCGAATGTCACATTATTAATGTGTCACGTCTCGGGCATTGTCAGTGTTAAATCATTGATGTCTCACACGACCCTTCATCAATGTCACAATGTGACATAACCCTTGATTAATGTCGCAATGCAACATAACACTCGATATACATCAGAATGTGACATAGCCCGTGATGAATGTCGAATGTCACATCTTGGGCATTATCGGCATATACCATTTTCTAGACATAACCCTTATGTCAAATTAGACATAATGATGAACACCACATTGCAACATAACGCTTAATAAGCATCAAAATACGACATAATGGTTGATAAATGTCACAATGCAGTGTAACCCTTGATATGTTCACTATGTTGTCTTATAGTAATATTCCTACACGTTTAATGAGTTGACTAATGTCTTTGTATTAACATTTGTTCACTATATTTTCTTTGTATTAATGTTAAGTTTATTAAAAAATACATTTAAAGTTTTTGAAATTTAGAAAAAATAATAATATATTTTTAAATTTCCAATTTTTAAAATAAAATAGAAAAATACACAATTTTTTTTCTTTCAGATTTATAAAAAAAATGATATTATATTTATAAATTTTTAATTTTAAAAATAAAATAAATAAATTTAATTCAATTGTTTAAATTTATTTATTTAAAATATAATAAAACTTTTAAAATAAATGAATTTGTAGAATTTATATTTCCTAACAAAACATAATGTATTGAAAATTAAAATGTTAGAATTAATTAAAGACACGTATAATGACTATGTATAATGATTATTTTCTTTAAATCCATAAGTTATCTTATTTCTTATATGTTTACGCCGTAGGCGTTTCACCAACGAGAAGCATAACCATCCACGTTGGCTAGAGTCCTCGCTCATAGAGTGAATGGAATCCTGCCACGTGGATGGCCGCTTTGGCCCCACAGATTTCTGACTGTTACAGCTTTCTCTGCAGGAGAAAGCATATTTTACCTTCAGTCGTCCTTGTCGACGTTCAAGCCCAACCAAAGCACCTTGCCTTCCTGGTTATTGCTCGCACTATTTATTGCAGGAGAACTCTCCCAGCATGCTTCAACCCCCGTATGCTCTTCAACTTCACACACCCATCCTCCCACAACTCCTCCAAAGATGTTAATGGCTCCATACTTGGCAGATCTTCTAACTCGGACATCCCAAAAACATTTAGGATTCTAAGTTTTGCCGCGTGCTCCAAGCCACGTATGTTGTTCATCTTCACACACTGGTCTGCCCACAACTCCTCCAAAGATGTTAATGGATCCATACTTGGAATCTCTTCTAACTCAGACAACCCACGAACACTTGGGATTCTAAGCTTATGCCCAACTCCTTCTCCATATCCGTGTTCTCTACAAATGCTACACCTCCCGTATCAATATTACAACAATAGATAGAGAGAGAAATGTATGAAAAAAACCTTTGGGAACCCTGCACATCAATATCGCATATTTATTTCTCAGAGCCCTTGTGTTCTCAGAGAGCCTCGCTGACTCTGCTACTTTCATGGGAAAGCATTCATAAATAATGCAAAAGAATTTGTCAGGTACCATGCAATACAGTTAGCTGAAAGCATGCATGAATAAATGCAAAAATATGTCAGATACCATGCAATATAGCCATCTCCTAGCTTCTAAGACAATTTTAGTGTAAATATTAAACTAACCCTAACCCTAAACATATTTGATGAGCTACGCATCAGAGGAATCCCTAAAGCCTTGAATTTAATTGAAAAAATAGAGACGAAAAAACAATCTAACAGATATGATTTCCTCATTAGAGTTAGCCAAGCATTAGAGACCTCCCCACTAAAAACCAGTGTGAATTCATGTGGTCAAACTAAATGCCAAACACCAAGGAAATATACAGGGAAAATCAAAACCTGTACTTGAAGAATTATCACCTCATCGAAAACCATGCAACAAGGCCTGACTTTCGATCATAGATCGAGTGACTTATCGCTAAAACAATCAAAAGGGATTGAGAGAATTATATACAACAGAGCTCTGAAACCTCACTATTCATTATGGATTTCAAAATAAGGGATTGAGAGAATTATATATGGCAGAGCTATGAAACCTCACTTTTCATTACTGGATTTCAAAATATATTTTATATTTTCCTTTATGTGGGAAGGACACATTTATCACTCTCGAAGGGTTTAGGTGGCAGTGCATCCCCATGCTACTTCACCTGCACTCCTGAAGAGGCTTCTTCCTTTTTATCTCTCTTTCTGTTGCTCAGCCTTTTGGGAACACATTTCTAAATGCGCATTGTGTTTTGGGTGCACTCCCAAGCACTCTATCTTCTATCTTCTGGGGGCTCTTCCGGGCACTCTTATGCTGATGCGTACTTCCTGAGCATGCTATGTTCCAGGTGCATTGCATTCTGGGTGCGCCCTCCCTAGGCACACTCCTTCCTGGGAGAACCCTATTTGTTTTGTCGTGTGCTCCAACCCCCGTATGCTGTTCAGCTTCACACACCTGTCTGCCCACAAATGAGAAAAAAAAATGAGAATGAGAATGACAATATCAATATCTATCATCACACAACCTTACAATAACAAATCTCTGGAACAAAATTAACATCTACATTGGATGAACAAATCGGGACAATATACAGCCAATCTCTACACCCCATCAATCAAATGTACAGGAGGATTGAAATTTGCTTGATTCTCCCTTTTTCCATTTTTTTCTTGGTCTGGAAATCAATCGAAGCCAAATTTAAAACCCTACATATAGTCCCTTGTATATAATGTATACAAGTTATTTCCTATAGCTCTGTGCCAATAATGATGCTATCCAATGAGGTGCACAACATCTATGAGTACTCTATATATCCATATCTAGGCCAAAAGACTACCAAATAAAAGCAAAGATGAATGCTTAGCTTGCAATCCCACCTACCACCGCTAGAAATGTTAGCACCTAGGAATAGTAAAAATAATTATGTAATTTAAAGAGCCAGGCCCTCTGCTATGGCCAGTGATACCATGGGAAGAGAGAGATCGGTCAGGAGGTTATAACTTTGGATCTGTAGAGAATCTTCTTTCTCTTTGATGAATTGTTCTGAATGGTTAGCACCAACTTCCTTGGCTCTGGATTGCATATTACCTCAATGGCTTTCGCTGCCTAGTATTACACAATGAGTGCTATCTTTCTGCCTGCTACGATTGTTCCCATGACCGCAACATTAGTCTAGATCTCATTATGATTAATGCCAGGGTATTTATTTGCAACCTCATGGCAAGATTCCAACGAAATTCCATCAGCGAGCTTCATTATATTTTCTTTGTGTATTGCTGTCACTAAAAGTGATTTTTATTTGTATTTGTATCTTCTTTACTATGTCCAGCACAATGCTTGGATGACAAGAAAATGCTACAAGATGTCAATAACAAGCATAAAATTTGATTCAGGTTGCTGCTACGAAAAGCCTAACTGATTGTAGGATGAATTATACTGAATGTAATTATCCCTGGATGCATCCAGATAAGCCTTATGCATATATTTGATAATGCCTTTGGAGACCTCCTTGACAATTTTCCAAATATCTTAACTGAAGTCTTGTGTTCCATAGACCAAAAAATCCTAAAAGATGTTGCGAACCTTCGAATGTTCCTTTCTCTATCTGTAATGAATTTATCGACAATGATTTCAAGCATACCATTTATGAATTCTATGCCTACATCTGCATAAGCTTCTGAGAGATTGGTGCACATGACTGCTACCAAATTTTCCAAGAAAGCGTTAATTGGGGCATCACCATTGTCTTCTTCTTTGCATACTTGCAAGGAATGCAACAATATGCTCTTTGAGATGAAGTGGGGTTCTAGTGTCAAATATTTGTTTGCTCTAAGTGTCGAATCTAGGAGAAACTACGACTTTAACAAAATAATAAGCATTTGGAAAACCATGCACAACAGACAATGCACGAACATTTGGCGTTTCCACGTGCTTTGCATGCAATTGAAGGATTGCAACTTGTCGAGGCAGAATTACGTTGCCTGGGATATTTTTCTTGTTAGTATTTATTATTTAATAATATTTTACTAATAGTTTTAAGAAAGATATCCACATAGTGGTTTGTGTTGGAGACGAACAAACGCTCTGCAACCTAAGCTCAAGGTTATGCGCATGCTAGGGTTCTTCAGCTCAACCTTCGACCCTCTACACTGATCGCGACGGACTTTGGACTGCTCTTCTTGGCGGCTCCCATGGAGGCTCCTCTGGGAGGGTCTTCTGGCCCCTCCCATACTTCACCGCCATCCAAAATGAACACCACGTCCATTCCTAAATCCATTCGGATTGGATACTCAGACGTCCCTCTTGGAAATGACGGCAACAGACAAGGAAATACGTAGACCTCTCAAAATACTACAACATCAATCAATAATTCGAAATGCATTTCCAAAACCATAGATCGGCCGACTCTCTACCTCCCTACAGAACGAATCAATGCTCGAGCTCAATATATGAAAGATAACGCCCTAATAGGCAAGTTCATGGGATTCTGGCCCACAGAACAAGCTCTTCGAGGATGGATCATAGCCAAATGGAAGCCCAAAGCACATTTCGACCTACAGCTCGGTTCAAAAGGATTCTTTACCACCATCTTTGAAAGGCTCGACGACAAAGCTAGAGTGGAAGAAGGCGGCCCCTACTTCTTCAACTCTGCAGGTCTGTATCTGAAGAACTGGATAGAAAGATTTAGCCCTGAAAAAGAAGACTTCACTTGGGCTTTGGTCTAGATTGGAATATACTCTCTTCCTCAAGAATATTGGGATGAAGACACCCTCAAGGACATTGGAAACTCACTGGGAAGCTTTGTCAAAGTTGCAGATCAGACCAAATACAACAGGTATACCTCCTATGCTAGAATTTGTGTTTACATGCATATAGCCAAAGCTCTACCAGACTCTATTAGCCTCATGCATGATGACTATGAATGGATACAACCCCTAGACTATGAGCATATACCATTCCACTGTAGACGATGTCATGAACATGGGCATCTATACCGTGACTTCCTACTAAGTCAAATGACCACAAACACCAACAAAGATGAAGATGGATTCCAGAGAATTGTCCGCAGGAAGAAGCATTAGCGTAAACCCCCACAAGAAGGGAAAAAATCAAATATTACAGACATCAGCAACATATTTGATGCCCTCATTGATCAGTCAGAAGATCTCACAAAAGGACCTGAAAAATGGACATAGCTGCTGAAAAACCATAGATCTGGGCAACACAAATGAGATCCACATGGACCCTGCCACCCCTCAGGGGGAAATCTGTATTCCCCAAAAAGAAAATGACCCAAAATCTTCAACTCAGAACGTAACTAAAACACATGAAACAGGGGACCCCATCAACGTTGAAGCACCCATGGATGAGTCCATGATGGATCTAGAGATAGGAGATCTGGATATTCTAGGCATGGAAGATGCATGTTCCAAAAAAGCCTTCAACTCCATTCCGCCCAAACAAATCCAACTCCTGTCAGAAGTTCTCAAAAAAGTAAAAAATAACAGGCTTGGAATACTCAATCTCCCACAAAAAGACAAACAGAAGCTCCAAAGGGACAACAAGAAAAGAGGCAGAAAAACAGATCTGCAAAGAATCAGTCAGCTGGGCACAAGATTAATCGAGTCTGGGAAATACACCCAACTCACGGAATTCTTTCCTACTTTTAATTCCGGTTCTCCATGCAGTTAATCTCTTGGAATATTAGAGGTCTGAATGGTGCCACCAAACACCGTATGCTGAAAAGAAAAATTATGCAAGACAAACCTACCATAATATTTCTTCAAGAGACCAAATGTATTGATATTAATGTCCAAGACCTTTTCCAAAAATGCATTTGGAGAGGTTGTCAAACCATGGCAATAGATGCTAAAGGCACCTCCGGAGGCCTACCAAAAGCCTATAGCCCTTCACAAATCTAGCTCAATGATTTTGCTACCACAGCTCATTCCCTCTTTGATTCCTTCCACATGGAAGGCACTGACATCTCTGGTTTCCTCATGAATGTCTATGGACCTCAAACCCCTACTCTAAAGACCTAGCTCCTCAACCATGTAACTTGGTTCTCTCAACTTCACTCGAGGAAAATGCTCATCATTGGCGGGGATTTCAACATGATCACCTCACTATAGGAAAAAAAAGGAGGAAGACGCTTCCTAACCAAGGAAGACACCAGTTTCAAAGAATGTATTGAGGATTGTGACCTTATTGATATTATTCCATCAGAAGGCTTCATGACCTGGAATAACAAAAGAGGAGCAAGCAATCAAATCTCTTCCTGGCTTGATCACTTCCTTGTCACCCAGGAAATCATAGCAGCTCCAAGCAACATCGTGGCAGCCGTCATCCCATCTGCAAGCTCTGATCATTGGCCCATATCGCTCTCTTGGAAAACCTCAGGTAATCTCAAATTCCATCTATTCAGATTTGAAATTTTTTGGCTAACCCATCCCACTTTCTTGGATATGGTAAGCACCTAGTGGATCAACACCAAAGTAGAAGGGCACTCCAAAATGGCCATAATGCACCAAAAACTCAAGCTTCTGAGGGCCAAGCTAAAGATTTGGAATCATACATCCTTTGGCAACATTTTCAAAGAAAAAAACTCCCTGGAGAAAGAGCTTGAACAAACCCAAAAGACCATCATGGAAGAAGGATACTCTGACTCTCTCAACGAACAAGAACAAAACTTACATAGACAGCTGGATGACCGATGCAATCAAGAGGAAATTCTTTGGAAACAAAAATCCCCCAACAACTGGTTAAAGGAGGGTGAAAAAAACACTGCCTTCTTCCACAGGACTGCGATACAACACATAATTGCCAACCGTATTTCAGCTATCAAAGATGAATAAGGCGGCCTTCTCATAAATAAATTTGACATTGAACATGAGCTAACTACTCACTTCAACAACCTTCTCATGGAAGATATTCACAACAGGGAAGCGGCCATCAATACAGTCACAAGCCATATCCCCAAGATAGTAACCGCGGAGCATAACGCCTCTCTAATGAAAGTTTTCACTCTCCAGGAAATTGAAACAGTGGTAATGCAAACAGCGGAAGGCAAATCACCAGGGCCAGATGATTTCACTATAAATTTCTTCAAGCATTGCTGGAACTTTCTCAAACACGATATTCTAGAACTAGTGGATGAATCCAGAAGAAAACGTTGGGTTCTCCCAGCTTTGAATGCTACCTTCCTCACTTTGATACCCAAGGAAGTGGGAATTACATGCCCTGGTAAGTTCCGTCCAATCTCTCTCTGTAATGGAATTTATAAAATCATAACCAAAGCAATTGCTAACAGGTTGAAAGCTCTGCTTCCTATCCTCATTTCTCCAGAGCAAACTGGATATGTTGAAGGCCGTCAAATCCTGGATGGGATTATCCTTGCCCACGAAGTGACCCACACCCTCAAAACAGCCAAAACCCCTGGCATGCTTGTTAAACTTGACCTCTCAAAGGCCTTCAACAAGCTTAGCTGGGTTTTCATTCAAAAAATGCTTCAGGCCTATGGATTCAGCAATGAATGGATACAATGGATTATCTCACTCACCCCCTCTGCTTTTTTCTCCGTGTTGGTCAATGGCTTCCCTGCGCTTACCTTTTCTCCCACCAGGGGCATTCTTCAAGGAGATCCCCTCTTCATCCTCATGATGGAAGGCCTAAGCCGCATGCTTAAAACCTTGGTCTCAAACAACCTTCTCAAAGGACTCACTCCTCATGGCTGCCACCCTATAACGCACCAACAGTTTGTCGACGATAACCTCCTCTTTGGTCACCCCTCTGTACAGGAAGCTCGCACCCTAAAAAGAACCCTCAATACTTTCTCGGCTGCCTTAGGCACCACCATCAACCTTGAAAAGTCTCAGCTATTCTTTTTTAATACCAATGCTGTAACTCAAAGGAACATTGCGCGCATTCTCGGCTTCCAAGTCTCTAAGCTTCTGTCCAAATACCTAGGGGCTCCGCTGTTTGAAACCGCCATCAAACACTCCTCTTGGAGAGAACTCCTTGACAAACTGGAAGCAAAAATTTCCTCCTGGATCTTCAGAACCTTAAATCTCCCCAGCCGTCTAATCATGCTTAAAGTTATCCTACAATCTATGCCCCTCTATCTCTTCTTAGTCCTAGCTGCCCCCAAATGGGTTATTAAATCCATGAAGAAGATGCAATGCTCTTTCCTATGGGGAGGGAATCACGACAACCGTAAATGGGCACTTGTCAGCTGTAAAATGCTCTATCAGCCTAAATTTGCTGGAGGACTAGGTCTCAGAGACCTGAAAATCAACAATCATGTTCTCTCAGCTAAAATATGGTGGAATTGGGTAACGACAGACAGCTCTCTGTAGATCCAATTATTGAATATCAAATACGCTAAATACTGGGTCCCTCAGCAGAGAATCCGCTATAATCTTGACCCTCTGGGCTCACTCATCTGGAGGGCAATGAATAATCAATGAGGCCTTATACAGCAGCACAGTTTCTGGGAAGTTCAGGCAGGCGACCAAGCTCTCTTTTGGCACAATTCCCAGCAGCAAAGGCCCAGCCTCCACTCACTCACTACACACATGGACCTAACACTTCATCTCCAAGCACATCTCAACTCCACCATCAAAGACTACTGGCTTCAGGAGAGCAATTTTGGCAATCGAATATGGAAAGATCCGCACACATGGGACCCACCGATACCTCTCATCAGCGAAGAGGATATTTGTATTGAACTACAAACCCATCATCAGAAGATCAATGAAAAACATGACATTCTTAGATGGGGATATTCCACCAAAGGAACCTTCTCAATAAAGGAAGCATATCAGGTCAAAACTCAGGACAACAATAACCCCAGAAATCCAATCTGGAAAAAACTCTGGGGCTCGAACCTCTAGCCCAAAGTTACCACCTTTCTTTGGCTCCTCACTCATCGCAAGATTCTTACGTGGGAAAATCTGCTCAAAAGAGGGTTTCAAGGACCTTCGTGGTGCATAATGTGCAACTCCCATGCTGAAGATACTGATCACCTTCTGGATTCTTGTGAAATGGCGGACAATTTTTGGAAGCATATAGAAACCTTATTCCATTATACCAACAGAACACAGGGCGATATTGTCAACAAAATCTCCATGTGGGACAACCACCCCTTCCAAAGCAAGCTGCTCAACCGTATCTGGGAACTCACCCCAGGATTGATCACCTGGAACCTTTGGAAAGAAAGAAACCGAAGAATCTTTGAAGGAAAACACAAGAGCTCCTCAGAAATCTAGCTTAGCTTCAAAACTAACCTCCAGGAAACTCTCAGCATCACGAGATGGAATACTATGGCTCTCCACACTATACCAGAGGAAAAAATGACCCTGCTCAGATGGGAACTCAATCTCCCTACCACAACTGATCCTCATCTACCGGCTACCCCCAAAATCTCTAGCCCAGACTTTTGGAGCAGACCCCCCCCTGAATTCTACAAACTGAATTTCGATGGCGCCTCAAAAGGAAACCCGGGAGCATCTGGATTCGGTGGAGTCTTCAAGGACAATTTAGGAACTATCCAATGCATTTTCCATGGTTCTTTAGGGTATGGCATAAACAATGCAGCTGAACTATCAGGGTTGGTTGAAGGAATTAAAATTGCTATTCGGAATAACTACACCCCCCTGATCATTGAAGGGGACTCCCAAATCATAATCACCTTGGCAAGAAAAATCTTTCATGGCACAACGGTTAAAAAAAATCCCCCAGTTGAAGATTAGAACAACGTTTCCAAGAGCTCTCTGAACTTCGGACAGGATTCAGAACCATCTCTTTCCAACACGTCAAACGTAAAGCCAACTTGGTAGCTGACATTCTAGCCAACACCAGTGTGGAAAATAGCTCCCTGCTCACCATTGACACGGCAACCACAATGGACAACAGAGAGTTGCACCAAATATGTTAAGCAACTGCACAGAAAGACCTGAATATCCCGGATGCGGGTGAATCTGCTGCACTATCCACTGATGTCATGAGAAGAAGCCACTGCACCACCCTGTACGCGGCGATAGGACCTGCATGCACCTCTGCTACGTGGGAAGGACAAGGTAGCCACCTCGACACGCCATCTCCCCTAGCTCCAGCTCCTAGGATGGCCTACACCCATGATGACACTTAAATGCCAAGCCTAATCCCCTCCCAGCTGGCTGTATCGCATGCTCGAACAGACTTTGATCACATGGCTTGATTTGTGGCATTAATGCCGGATCTTTTCCCTACGTCCTCCAACCCCTGCTGGCCTTATTTCGCCATTACTCTATCTCGTGTGAAGCTTCTCCCTCCTAGACACTCCCTCCAAGATATGAAGAGGATGACTCATTCTTCTGTGATCATTCCTCACCTCCAGTTCTCTCCGTCTGCGTCTTCTGCTGAAAGCTCAGTCCCAAAGCATCGCTTCTGCAATCTGCCCATTACGACCATGAAGCGAACTAGGGGCACTTCTAGGCGTGGCTCCACGCAGAGCACTGGAAAATATGCATCGACTAAAAAAGAAATCCCTACAAACATTGGGTATAAGGATAATGTCTCGAAGTCGGTTCGGCACCTGGTCGATGACTAGGAATCGCGTGATGTGGCGGAGATTCTGGCCTTTGGTAGCCCGAGCACACAGGTAAATCACTACTGGCTGCTCAAGAACCTGATCGAAACACTGGTAGAGGAAATGCTGACCCATTGGCATTTGGCCAAGATGTCCATTACAGACACCAGGTCTACCATGGCGCACCTGGATGGTATTCTCGTGGCGCTGGAATCCAACCTCACTAATCGCCACCTCTACTCGTTGTTTCCTCAGCCGGCTCAGCCCATCGATTTTGGACCGGAAGGTCCTATTGCAGGTTTCGAAAAGGAGAGCAATGCTCTCAAAAAAGGTATGGGCTCTCAGGAAACTGTGCAGGCGACTGGAAACTCTCTTCACGACGCCATGGCAACTCCAATCCTTGGACTCGCTTCTGGCCCGGACTCTCCCGCGGTGGTTGTGGTACAGGAAGTGTCCCTTGGGACCTCCTTCCCGGTTCCATCCACCATCGCGGTCACCCAGCACAAACGCTCTCGTAAGGATGGACTTGAGGAAATCATCCCGCGTAAAACAGAACCTCTGCCTGTCAAATTCCCTGAGCAACAATGGAATGAAGATTTCTTTGATCCTTGCCCCATTTCCAGTGACATTCAGGACTCCAAGGGAACAGAAGCCAACTCTTAAACAGGCTTGTCTAGTTATGTTTTTTTTTGTTTGTTATCTATATGTATCACAGAGACTCACTCTGTCTTCTGTCTTTCATGATCGGTAGATAAACTATTTACTACTCTAGTTTTACTACACTTCTCTGTAATTTGGGCATTGAAAGCAGCACTACTTCTCTGTAATATGGGCACTGAAAGCAGCACTAGAAGGCTATATTCAGCATCTCCTGATGTTTGTACTATTTTTTGTACTTTAATATAAATTTCCTATGCAACTTACAAAAAAAAAGAAAGATATCCACATAATTAAAAGGATAAATAAATGACACTATAACACCAACATACCAATGCCTTGCAGACTACACTGGTCTATTAAAAATCAGAACCCTGCTTGCTACTTGGACATGGCTGTATTGAAAGATTGAAAGTTGGATTTTTTGAAGCTGAGGATGACAGTTTATGCTCCGTCAATGTTTGCATGTCGTCCACGTTGTTGCTATCTCCGAATTTCAGTGAACTCCCAGGGATTATCAATATGGATCTTAAAGTTTTATTCAACGTGCCCACAAAAAGAGATGTTTTGAGTTTTAAAAAAAGCATTTGTTGTAACTAAGATACTGCACGAATATTGAAGAGCTAATGTAATTTTCAAACCTAATTTACTAATTTACAAAATGATCATAACATAAAAAAAATTGGGAACTTTTACAAAGAACCAATGTAATGTAATCTATTAGCTATATGGTGAAAAATTAATAATAATAGACATGTGATCATATAAAAAAATATTATAGCTACTTTATAAGCTGATTAATCTCAATGACATTGGATAGATTAGGTATATTTAAAGATGTGTCTTTTGAATTTAACCCTGCCTTATGTCTCTGCAAGCAACAAACAACTTTTGACGTGGAATCTAGAAGCATAGAACTTCTGAGTGGAAGCCAATGAGTTATAATAGAAGAACAAGCGTGATATTCCAAAACCATTTGCTAAGCTCCAAAATGGTATTTAGTGTATGTAAATGAATTTTCTTTACATAAATTCTTTTTAACCAAATTACTTTATAATCCTTAAAATAAAGTTGCGATGAGAGGATTGGAGTAAGACCTTAAGTGAAATGTGTGCATGGGATTATAAGTTTGGAACTTTTAACTTTGGACATATTTTCTTAGCATTAAGAAAGGCACCAGTGATCAAAGCACTAATCGATTAATTGACTAAGGTAGTTGTGCAACGATTTACCAAGAAATTCTTGATGTTATAGCTTGTGGTTCAACAAATAATCATTTTATGCTTAATGGGAAAAAGATGACACTTACCCTTGTCAACTTTGTCTATTGCATGCCCACGGTTTCACTTATTTTTTCGGCCCTACTCTCAACATAATTGGCAGGGACTACGCTACCACGTAGTACTTGTTAATTATGCAATTGATTCGAACTTAATAGAAACCTGATTTCTATTATCATCCAATTCTACTAAATATTAGAGTAGTAGTTCTACTAAATATTAGAGTAGTAGGATGTTGGCCTCTTTAACAATTTTTACAGACTACATTGAGTCGTCAAGATGAAAACCACGCCAACCTCCACTCTTTATGCTTTTATCTGGAACTTTCTCTTTCTTCATTCATTACATTTGCACCGTTTTATCTTACTACAAACTGAATCATCTCAACAATTATTTAAAATTACCATAAAATTTCAACAATCAATATCATGAATACGTATATCTTTACATTGAAAGAAAGAGTTACACCTTTTTTTTTATGATCAAGCCATCCAATTAGCTTTATGCTTTATGCTACTATTGTAAGTGTCCCTCATGCCATTCTTGGTTGAATACTAGAATAATACAATAATTATAAATAAATAAAAAACACATTAACAAAAGTGGGTGAAACAATTTATATATATATATATATATCAAACACATTAATCAAAGTGGGTGAAAGATTAAAAAATGTAATGTATGCATCTATTTGCTATGGAGGCATAATTTGGAATAAAGTTGATTTATAAAACAATATATTTGATATTGCATTGCCTTAGTAGAGATATTGCATTGTCTTTTATAATAAGAAAGTATGATATTTTATAATAAGAAAGTATGATGTAATTTAAAAGGGACTTACATTAATTTTCTTTTAATTGTTATGAAAGCTATTAAACTATAGTGATAAGTGAATGTAGAAATGAATGAAAAAAATGTAAGGTTAATAGAAAGACTTGCTACATTGTAGCTCTTTTTGTTTTTTTAATAGTGTTATTTATTTTTAGCATGGCCGATTAATGCTACATGGGTAGGTATGCGTTCTTACTAAGTAGCCTTGTTAATCGAAGATACGAACAATCTATGATAATGGGATAATTTGAAATTATTGTATTTTTGGAAATGATATTTTATGTATCTTTTATAAAGAGTGAAAGATTTTAAGAAGGTTTTAAAGTTGATATGTATAATTTGAAATTTAATGTAATTAATATAAATGATTTTAAAACATTAATTTTTTTTATGGGTTTTTTTAAATTTTTTTTGGTTATTTTTTAAAAATTGTTTTATTTTTCCTTCTAAAATATTGGAACTCTATTTTGGAAATTTGAATTTTTTTACTTTTAAAATTTGAAATTTTACTTTTCAAATTTAGAATTAAATTGAATTCATTTTTGAAAAATGTGGATGGAGAGGATAACAATCCAACCCACAACCAAGTAGGTTACAACCATTTACTTAAAAGATAAGATATTTATTTTGATATGCTATGTCATTTAGTGACCCTTACAACCATTTACTTAAAAGATAAGATATTTATTTTGATATGCTATGTCATTTAGTGACCCACGGGCATTAAACCTTGAAAATCTGCCCTTGAAAATCATAGTGGGATCGCCCATTTCCTAGGCCACACCAATATCAAAATTCTAATCAATATTAGGGTTTTATTGTGAAGTAATAATTATGATTGTTTTATTTTTCCTTTTAAAATCTTGGAAACAAGAAATGGTGTCTTTTAACATATCTTTCACTTTTGAAACGTGAATTCAAATTGAATTCGAGATGACATATTTGTTTTGATATTTTCTATATCATTTTCAAGATTATTATGATTGAATAAATGGAATTTATCATAAATATTAAACTTTAATTATTGTTATGTTTGATGTTTAGATTTATAATTAAGATTGTTTTACTATCTAGAAAATAGATAAATAGGATTATGGGATTATTCGAACACACGAGTTAACTTATATATAAATCCATTTTTCAAATGGTAGTCTAAGAAAAGTTCTTGATTCATCAAATTGGGTTGGTGTAAAGCAAGGGATGAAGGAGCATGTCTATATCAAACTTTAGTGGGCACTAGAAAACTAATGTTAGTACTTAATAACCATAAGTACCAATAAGAGTGAGTTAACATAAAGGTCCAAATTTTAAAAGCCGTAAAGTTAAGGCACGCACCATCAAAATTGATGCATTAACACAAACATAAAAAATAGCTTTGGTGCAACAAACAACATAGTAATAATCTCCCCCTTTCTTATCTAAGAACTCATTGTGGGCAGTAGTTCTACCTCTGAGTCTATTCTCTTGTGGGTTCATTCATAGATGAATATTCAATCCCTGACAATGCTCTTAAATGTGGTCAGGCTGGCTAAATAAAGACAGACTGGCCTATAAATGAATAATAATTATATATTGTGTCACCATATGGTGACTAATGAATTGAATTGAATGCCTCTAATTCTTATAAATAACCTTGTGATCCTCGAGCAAGCCAACAATACAAGGAAGACCTTGTTAATTGTGTCCAAAGGCACACAAAATGTTCAGAATCTTCTTGCCTCTGCAAAAAAGGATCATCTCTAATTCAATGTCGTTACGGCTTCCCCTTTGATCTACAACCTACCTCTTCCTTATTCTCGAAGTTGCACATTCTTGGTCATACTCACCTCGTAGAAAGCACTCCCAATGGAAATCAAACTACCCTCCCAAAATTGTTCTTGTCTTTCCTTGCTTCACTACCATTCCACCCTTTACTACAAATTCCTTTGTTTCCTTTTGTTGGAGTGAGCTCCTCCTATACAAAGCTTTTCGGACCCTCCACGATGACATTGGATCCACAACATTGGCCATAACTTCTAATTGGCTTCGCATTAAAGACACATACATTGCATGGCATGTTGATCATTTGCCAGAAGCCCCCAGTACACCTCCCTCTGATGACTCTACTTCTACTTCCAACCACTTTCCCTTAGCCCCTGCCATGGATAAATGGGAACTCCTTTCTCAACTCCGCCCTAGAGACAACCTCTATGTTGATGACCTTGACATGCTTGGCCATCGTGACTTTGATAAAGAACAAAATTGGACCGAAAACCATATTCCTTCACACATGCATGCAACGGCCATATAATTCATTGACCTCACTCGATTGTTCGCCCAAGTACAACAAGACACCTTTTCATCTTCATGTTCTCCTGCCTCCTTGTCTCCCACACAATGCATGGCCTTTGACCTTATCCTTGCACACTCCACAAATGCTACAAGCCCTCCCCCACTCAAAATGGTCATTCAAGACACTGTTGTAACAAGAGAGTTTGTCCTCTTTCAATAAGCGAGGTTCTCAGATCTTGGAACCATAAAAAAATAGGTTTTATGATCATGTTCAAAAAGCACATCTTGGAAGAGTAGAGTTCTCAATACATTTTTTTCAAACCAGAGGATGAACAACCCCATACGACAATAAAAAAACCTGACCTGGACATATTTCAACGTCCTAAACACATTTCTGGGCACATCCTACTACAGTTGTCCATTCCAGTTATGGGCTAATTCTGGGTCTTTAGGATCAATTCTTAGCTCTATGTTAATTGATTCCTAGTATAATTAATATATATATTCATTAATAATTATGTATATAAAAGAGAAAATTATTTTTAAGACATTTTTATTTTTAAATTTGTAATTTTTAAAATAAAATAGAAAAATACACAATTTTCTTCAAATTTATAAAAAATTGATATTATATTTATAACTTTTTAATTTTTAAAATAAAATAAATAAATTTAATTCAATGGTTTAAATTTATTTATTTAAAATATAATAAAACTTTTAAAATAAATTAATTTGTAGAATTTATATTTCCTAACAAAACATAATGTATTTAAAATTAAAATGTTAGAATTAATTAAAAACACATGTATAGTGAGTATGTATAAACATAATGTATTTAAAATAAAAATGTTAGAATTAATTAAATACACATGTATAGTGAGTATGTATAATGATTATTTTCTTTAAATCCATAAGTTATTTTATTTCTTACATGTTATTAATTATGGTGTATATTCAACCTTACTCAAATTATATTATGTTACTCAAACTATATTATGTTAATTGATTCATAGTATTTTATATATATATGAAAAAGACATTTTTATTTTTAAATAAACATATTGTTTGTTGATCCCTTTGCCATGTATTTATACTCTTTATTACGAAATGAATAAATTTTTATTTTTTATTATTTTGAATTTAAAATATTGCTTTTTAGATTGTAATTTTCCAATTTTATAAAATATTCAATTAACTTCAAACTTTATGAAATTGTATCTTAACATTAATCTAATAATATTTTAATATTTAAATAACAAAAATAAATAATAATTTTAATATTTAAATAACAAAGATGAATAATGATTTCAGTTTCCAAATTAAAATTTAGACAAGTAAATTAAAAAAAATACAATTGAAGTTTTTAAAATTTAGAAAAAAATACTAATATATTTTTAAATTTCCAATTTTAAAAATAAAATAGAAAAATACACAAAAAAAATTTTCAAATTTATTAAAAAATTATATTATATTTATAATTTTTAAAATAAAATAAATAAATTTAAACAATTGAAAAATAAATTTAAAGTTTTAATAAAATTTATTAAAATATAATAATTTTTTTAAAATAAATTAATTTGTAAAATTTATATTTACAAATTGATGACGAAATTAATGTGGCATTAGTCATTATTAATGTGACATTCGTCATTTAACTTTTTTTTCTAAATTAAATAGTTTTTTACTTCTATTTTATGGTCTCATCTAAACTAAATTAATTTAAATAATTTAAATAAACGTTTCGTTTCATAGGGCATATCCTCTTTTAACAGTATTTAAAAGAGAATCCTTTGCATGCTATAACAGTTCTGCATGCTGACATTTTAGGGTTTGATCACAAGACCAACCAGTTTTCGACAATGAAAAAACCAAACCAATACAAGGAATGAGGCAACGTAAACATTTGTATTCCATATAAAACATATTAGCTGAATCTTATGATATGGATTAAGAATGGTATTCAGGGATGAAGATGCAATTAATTGGTGAATGAAGAGGAGAAACTAAGTTGCAGCTACTTGTAATCTAAAGACTGAAAATGTAAAATGAAAAAGTACAGGAAGGCTTCATGAACCAGCTGGTGGGCCCTTGCCTGTTGTCGATGACCCTGAAGTTTTACTCCAACTGTGAAATCACAATGCATAAATGTATTTTAGTACTGAAATGTACAGATCAAAAGGCAGAGATAAGCTACATCAACCAAACGCAGAAATGTAACAACATAAAATTGTATATTTCAATATGCCTGAATAATGACTTTCAAATACAAACGAAGGGCTATAAGTCGGGGCTGCTGCTATTGCTTCTGTAATCGTTGTGAAATTTCCGGAGCCATCCTGAGCCACGGTCACGTTAGCCACTACGCCGTTTGGAGAGGCGCGTAGGATCCTCCGGTCTCCTGCAGATTTCCATGAAGGAAAGCCATCCTTGATGGAATCGGGTGGGAGACGTAGCTCATGGGAAGAATCAGGCTTTGACTCATAAGTCGCCTTTGCTATTGCCAGAGAATTATTGATGACCTTCCTCACGTTGTGCACGCCGCTCTCAACCAAAGCTCTCGTAATGCTATTTGGGTGTTCTGAAATTTCGTCCAAGCAGGTGTCCTGGTTGGTGATTGAGGCGCTGAGCCACCTCTGTAAATCGGCGGCCTGTTCACGCGTGAATGCTTTTAGATCGTGGCACTTTAAAAGAGAGATAGAGATGTCAAGTTGGTCCTGGTAATATCCATGAGCTGGGCGCAATCTTGAAGAATCCTTGTTGCTTAACGAATCTTGAAACAATAGCGAAAGCTTTGTTCGCTTCGTCCATGGCCACCATTAGAGCAACGTGAAGGATTCTACAGTAAAATAGCACTCTGTCTACCACACAGAGATCGCTATGACAAAGTTAATACTCATTAATCCTCGCTTGATGCCGTGTGTTGAACGGTTATCACAACAGAATGCCACCATCATCACAACAGAACGCCCTCATCGATCAATGCCGAGTGGTGAACGGTTATCACAGCAGGATATGTGGTGAATGCCACCATCAGCTCCTCGATCAATGCCGTGGTGAACGGTTATCAAACTGGTTTGGTTATCAAACTATTAAACCCTAGTCTGGCTATTAAACCCGCGTCAAGCAAGGGTTTGTTTATTAGCTAACTATTCGATTCATTATCGTTAACTAAAAAAGACGATCATTGAAGCGATCTCGATCACACACTTGTCCTTTGTTACCTTGAATCTAGAGAATCTATAAGTCTTACTCCATTTCCCTAAAAAAATCTAAGATATTAACGCCCTAATAAGACAACAGCGACACTGAACAATAAAAGTGGAGTACAGAAACAAATCTGCCTAAATAAGATTTGTTTTTCAAAAGACATGGAATTTGACAACCATCTAGTACAATAGGCCACACAGGTTCAACCCATGAGAAAGGGAGGCTTACAAGATACTATGCAACTCTCAACAACTCCAGGCTCATTTAAGTGAAATTAAGATAGTGGGAGTACTCCCTGTTCACAGTAACCTGTATGCATGAAAACATCAATAGAGAAATATACATAATAAAATGAAAATGTGTAGAAAAACAGAACATACCTCCGGGGGAAGGGCACTTTGACTTCACCCTAATAGATGGACATGGACTGTAGTCTTACCTGCAATTGCCCCCATCAAATGCAGAAATGGAACCTAGCCATACCGGCCTCTTACCTCCAGTGCAAGATGATGTTTGTGGCAGCTTCATCCAGCTTTTAAAGGCTGCAGCAAGGCATGCGATGCCTGTGAGTGAAGGTGAAGTGTTTCAACAACTACTTGGAGCTCAATGGTTGTTGTGTCTTTCAGCGTTTTGTCTTCTCATATTCTTTCGAATGAGTGAGGGTGAGACGCAAGTAACCGATGAGTGAGGGTGAGACGCAAGTAACCGATGCTAACCCTCTTATCGTAATGAATCTTTGGGGATTGTGTTAGGTTGCAATTAAGTTTTCATGTTCCCAATGGTTCTTATTCATGGGAGAAGTCTTGTCCGTTAGAATCTTTTCTTCATAGCATCAACATAATAGAAAACTAGAATCAACGAATATATAATGATTAAGGTTTCTTCAAGAAACTCGGAGGTTTAAACAAATACATAGACCGGTTTTATGAGCTTTTTCGAAAAAAATAAGAAGGAATGCATTTCCTTTTATCAATCAAATCTTCATCGAGGCGAATTTACATAGTCCTTCCGAGCTCTTCCCGATACTTTCCCACTGTTGAGTTGGTATTCTATCTAGACTTTAGAGAATCACTGCACGTTCTTCTTCAAATCTCTTCGAATATCTCGGGCCTCTATTGCTCTACTAATCTCTCTTTAAATTGTAAACAATATTATATTGGCGTGCATGCCAACATCTTTTACAACATAGTAATGTCGATGTGTACTGCGGGGTCGGTGTCCAATAAATTTCTTAAAGGTAAGCTGCATCATGGTGCTTCATAATTCAATGCCCATACACTCAATTCCCGAGCCCGAAGTGTGGATGTAATGTGTTTACATGCTCTTTGAGTTCATAAATGTTGAGGGTAAACCATACTTCGAAGTTCTGCAAATAAATGCAACCCTCAACATTAAGCAAACAATTAAATAGTGTTTAATTGTCTGGGCGTTGCAAACAATTAAGCCCCAGCTTGTGTGTGCCTGTGTGTGCATGGATGTAGGTGGTAATCCCTTCTCGGCCTGTTGGCGTAGAAACTATTTTTCTAATGATTTGAAGGCCCGTGTGTCTTAGGCTACCGAGAGCCCGTCACTTGTTCCTTTGAACTGAATAACTCGTACTGTAATAAATATGACGTCTATCGTATAACCGACCTGGAAGCAGCAAAATTGGCATCGATGTTCACATCTTGGCACCACTAGCTGCAAAAATGAATTTAGAGGGGGAAGCCCAATGACTATCGATCTGTTTGGCACTGCCTAAAGCTGGTTTTTCCTCGTCATTTTTGTTAAAATTGTGTCTCAGTAGTCCTTTCTGCTGTCGAGTTGCTTGGAGGAATGAGCGATACTCCCTGCAACTCGACTGCAGGGCCATCCTTATCCCGATTGCATATTCCTATGTGCGGGCGGATGTGGCGCCGCAGGCCCACCTCTCCATCTCCTTTCACATTAACGGTGTTTTCCCTCGCTGCCAGAACCGTTTTACTGTAGCTCCCTGAAACGTGTGCTCCGATGGGCGCATCAAATGGTGGTGGATGCCATGCCCCCATCAAATTGGTAGATGCCATTTATGTTGGCGATGTGGTCATGGTAAACGCCAGTAAATGCGTGGAGCCGCGTGCCTTGTACGATGAGCCACGTACAGTGGCGATGGTGACAGAGGAAGAGCAGTCAGGACTCGGGACTCGGGAGAGACAACGGGGTTTCAATCGGGAATGATCAAATGTGAAGGTAGGATCCTATTTCACTTTGAAGGGATATGATATATTGAAACCTTCAATAATGACATGTTAAAATAAACCACTCCTAAAATTATGTAGTAATATATCAAATTTGCATTGTATATTAAAAGCAATGTAATAAAATTCATCAATATAGTGATAAAATTTTCCTAAAATTATGTAGTAATATATCAAATTTGCATTGTATATTAAAAGCAATGTAATAAAATTCATCAATATAGTGATAAAATTTGTGTTGTTCCACTCTATGGTTTTTAATAAGTAATGTATAATCTAAGTAGTCGAAAACTCATACATAGGAAATTTTAGAAACATAAAAAATATTTGACAATATAAATAAATAAATTGAAACACATTTATAACTAATCGAGTCGGAAAGTAATAAACTTATAACAAATAATCAAGGTTGGATGAAAATGGAATACAATCTATACAATTTCCAATGAAAACAGAGATCGATAAATACAAAATATGGAGTGAATATAAAAAATATGTTAATGAATACCAAAACTATTGTCTTGAATCACTTCAATAACAAACTCCACTCCTTTCCGAGAAGAAGCAAATAAATACTTATAAAATAACACAACAAAAAAACTATTCTAGTGATGCACATACCTAAATAATCATTTAGTTGCAAGAATAAACCAACCACTATTGAGTTCCACTTATGGAAGGAATCCCTTTATATATGTTTCTAGCCGCTCAACTCTATGAACCAAAGGAGAGACATACTCCCCTATAGGAAATAATCATTAGGGGGTGTCTTTATGTCTCTAGTGGAGATGTGCACTTGTGCAGGTTGGTAGTGGATTGGTGGTGTTGGGGCATATTTGTCCTTACTTTGCCCAAGAAAATACCGTGGAGTCTAAAGAGGGTATGATATACCTTATGAATGAATAGGGAAACAAATGGTGGAAGTGGCCTAAGTAGGGATTGATGGTGACAGTGGAAAAAAAATGAACAAGGGTTGAACTCAATAATGGAAGCAACATAAGAAAGGGTGAAGAGTTACTCCAATTTGAAATTCTTATTTTAATAGGAACGATTTAAGGTACCTCTTCCCCTTGAATCCTAACTCATAGGACAAATGACAATCTTAGTCGATCATGATTCTTGCAAACAATGATAGTGATATCCAATAATAAGGAAATTTTTCCTCCTACGATTTTGGGGGCCTTTGAGTAGTACAATCATCTCCATGTAAATGCCAATAGAGCCATTCGAGACAGAAGGATGGAATAGTTTGATCAAGTCTCCATATCAACCATTCAAAAACCCAATGACAAGAAGTGACCCGCCATCTCACTTACTAGCACAAATATCCATGTCTCACTTCTCAATGACAAAGTAAATATTGATTGGAAAATGATAAAGGAACTTGATCCAACATGAAACTTGATAATTATGTTCGTTCGCCTACATGGCCAGCTAACTCTGTCGAGTCTCGTTTGAATCCAAGATATATCTGCACCTTGGCATGAGCCCCCTCCCCTATCTAGCTACCATAACTCTAGCATGTACTAAAACACGAAACAAGGTAGAAATATGAAATTGAAATAGGATTGAGAATAAATGGTGATGGTGGAAGTAGGAACAACCTAAGTAGGGACAACAAGTTTGGAAATTAGAATAATGGTAAACAAAATTTTAAAGTTGAAAACCACTTAAGTTCTAAACTTTAACCTTTCATAATCACATTCCAAAATCCAATAACCATTTCATTAACCACATTTCCAAATCCACTTTCATGATCACATTTCCAAATTCCAATACATAACCATTTAATTAACCATGGTTCTGAATCCATATCCCCTAATTCCAATCACTCGGCTACATTAATTATAAACCGGTGAAAACAATGATAAATTGATTCTAATTCTAATTTTGATCATTAGATGCACAATTTAATTCCAAATTATGTGATTGAATTCTCTATTAGTACATTACTTATTAACCTTACACATAGACTGGTTGGGATTTGAGAAGGAATATTTGTCAAACTATGTTAAGTGTTGAAGCATGTTGTCAATTGATTTCAATTGTGATAGCCTACTGAAACACAACAATCATTAATGCATTTATTTTCTACCAGGATACTAGCTTACCACAACATATTTCCAATTAATGATTTATTTGCTACCAGGCTACCAACATACTAGAGGCGATTATCAATTAATGCTTGACGCTTAGGGTTGCATCATGCATCATAGGTGATTACTGGTTATAACCTTCTGGAAAAGAGTGGAAAGGTATAGAATCCTAGCGTTTATGGATCACATTTGTCAATATAATAAAAAATATCCATCAAATTTAACTTAGGAGAAAGAGCTATCAAATTGCCTTATTTTGAGAAGTTTTCTCATTCAAATCCCTTCATTTTGGACAAGTTTTCTAACCAAAAATTGAAACATAGATCTATACCAAAAGGGTGTGTAACTCTAGCTTCCTTGAGTCACACACTCTCTTCTTAGAGTTTGAAAGTCTTGTTGTACCATTCTTCTCCATTAATATCTTGATGTACAATATCATTCAATTCTGTTGGCTTACCTCCAGACTCTTACACTAGCCGTTGTTGATGAAATGGAAAATTTTAGTGGAAAAATTTAGCCATGTGCTCATTTTTTAGGTTTTTTTCCAAGAAAATATTTTCCATTTTATATTTTTTCCAATATGGTTTCCCCAAATTTCATACCATTAAAATTTGTTACTCTAAAAATCGCCAAAATTGTCCAAAAACTATATCAAAACCCTTATAAATTTGAATATTTTTTAAAATATCACCAAACATTTAATGGCTGGGATTTTGATAATTAGTAAGATTCGCCAAGGTTACTACACTTTAAGAAAATTATGGATCCTTACAATTTTCCTTGGTTGATGAAATCATGAATCCATGGCTAATAGAGCAATCAACTTACATTATAGCACACGTCCCATCGAACAAGTGATAATTGTTGCATACAATAAACCAGAAATGGATTTGGAAAACATGGTTTTGGAGGATTCAAACCATGAAAGAAGACAAGGTCGTGCAGTAGAGTTTTGAAAGATTGCACAATATCCCGATGGCCTCTGCCCTAAAACAATGAAGAAAATTCCCATCTACAAATCCAAGGAAGGGGATTCTATTATGAAAGGAAGAGTAGTAATGAAAATGCAACCATCCTATGATTAAGTCTTCTTCCCAAATGCACCCATGCTAGAAAATTAGAATTTAAGTATTAGATCATATCAATCCTATTATCAATAATAGCCGACATATGTGTGATTAATGCTAGTGTAATTGTATAGTTACTTGAAGATCCAAACCACATAATTACAATTTTAATAAATTTTAGAAAATCAATATAACCCATTGCAAAGTCACAACATAACAAAAAATATCAACTCTTGTAGTATTGAAAAAACTAATAACCATTAAAAAAATTATTTTCATTTAATTTTTGTATAAATAACTTATATTTGAATACAAAATCATTATATAAAGACACCGATATCAAGTCGAGAGTCCATCCATATCTTGTAGTATAGTCTCGTTCAGTTAATGATTGAATGACCTTTCACTATTGAATTTAATAGAGGCTTAAGTTTGATGCACAATTTTATCCACTTATGAATTAGATTTGAGTTAATCGTATATGTGTCGATAAATTATCCAGGACATTGAAAGTTAAGCTTTGTTTTGTAGATGTGTTTGGAGTTGAGCATTGAGCAACTAGATGGAAGAAGCTACATGTAACATGGAAATAACATTTAAAGTTAACTTTAGATATTTTAAATTTTCATTGTGATTTAAAATTTGATAAATAATTCTAATGGAATGTGTGGAAGACTTGGTTGGGATTCTGTCTTTGTTGGTGCATAATCATCCATTCTCAACCATCTAAAAAAGATTGACAAGCAAATATTGGAGCAACCCTTCAATTGCAAAGTTGCAAAATAATGGTCAATTTCACTATTGAAGGGCCATCTACAAAATTAAACTTTTTTTGCATGGTGAAAGTTGTTGTTCCCTTCTATGAAGGGTAAAATAGGCCCTGAAGGGCATTGAAGGCTTGAAATTTGAATCACGATCGGGATAAGCTTGGCATCCCAAGACGGCGTGGGATAACTGGCACTCAAATCGCCCTGCTTTTTCGGCGATTTGTTCCCCAGATCCGGTTATAAAAACCCATGGAATCGTAGTTCCACCCAATTTACTGTGGAACTATGCCCCTAGGGGTTTTGGCCCATTTTAAGATGACCCAAATCGTCGAAATTCCAAAAAATAACCAGAATGGATGGAACTATGCCTCGCCGGAAAATTTTCCGTCACCGGTTGCCGGAATACCGGGGCGATTTGAGTGCGACTGTGTGTAATGTCATGTGTAAAGCTTAAGATTGGATGTGTTTTAGAACTCGGGTCAAATCGTTGGTGGAAAGCAACATAGAATTTTTTTAACAGAATTTCATATCTAGTTCATGGTTTCGCCATGATTTTAAATCAAATTCTATATTTTTATTGTATAAATCAAGTCAGGTCAAGAGTGTCATAAACTTCTCGATTAAACTATCTTTTATGACTTTAAATATTTAATTTAATGTTATAATTTCATTAAAAGAAATTCATATTATACTATCTTTATCACTTTGAACTTACAATTCCATTTTAAATATATGTGACATTAACAGTATAAAGAATCTAAAAATTGTATATTATATTTGATATTCGGGAAGTTTGTGTTTTTAAGTTGTCTAACCATTATACTAAGAGATTGAATAGGTGGATTGAAAGTTAAGCATATGTTTAAATTCAGAGTAGGTCATGTGGAATTTATTTATAGTTTTACATAAATGGATTGAAAGTTAAGAACATGTTTAAATTCAGAGTAGGTCATGTGGAATTTATTTATAGTTTTACATAAATGGATTGAAAGTTAAGAACATGTTTAAATTCAGAGTAGGTCATGTGGAATTTATTTATAGTTTTACATGATATGTAATAAGTATTTATTACCAAGTTTCAAGTTTCAAAAATAATAATGAATATTTATTTATTTAATCAATATTTTTTCACTTTATTGGTTTAAGGGTTAATTGTTAAATAGTAATTATCTTAGGTTAGATATTATTATTAATAGATTTTATTAACCATAAGGATTAGATAGATTTGGTTGAAATTAACAACAATGAGTCAAAAAATTGATGACATGTTACATATACATACTCATGAAATAGAGACTCCATTACAAAATCTCGATAATGTATATGATGTTTTAGAGTAGAAATTCATTTGTACTTAACAAAGACTTGAGATGTATAAATGTAGTATCTTATTGAATTAAGTGGTAGTTAAGGATAAGTACATGGACATGGATTAAACAAAGGCTTAAGATATATAAATGTAGTGGGTTATTGAATTAAGTGGTATTTAAAGATAAGTAGAAAATGATGTAAACTAAGAAACAAAGAATAGAAAATATATGAGAAATGAGCCAATCATATAGATCTCCCATTGGTACTCTGTTTCAGTTTTAAAAATCTATATAGATTTAAATCTTTTCATTCTTCTTTTTGCTACCATGATTAAGGACACCATTTCACTTTCCTTAATTGGATCAATTTCTCTTGTATCCAATAACTTGTTCAAATCTTCTTGTACCTTCATCTTGTATTCATCAAGCTCATTGGGTTCACAATGCAAACATGATTGTACTTCAATTTTCAATTTCTCATATTGAAATGGTTTTAAAATAATAATCATTGTATGCAAAAACATATATGCAAGTTGACTAAGGAGTGTGACTATTTTAAGCATAGTAACATAACATTATCTATGATTTTAAAATGAGAACACTAGTCTTGAAAACTCATTTTTTTATCAAATATCTCAATATCAACTCCTCAATCTAAATGTGGTGTTATTTTGGGGTTAAAATTACAACCTATTGCAAGCATGATCTTATAAACACATTTTAAAACCATGGTTTAAAAATTGGTACAATTGTAACCAAAACATTAAATCAATTCTCAAATTAAAAAGTGGTGTTAGTAATAGCATTTTGATGTTAAAGTTACACTTTTTAAACTCTATCCTAAAATATTGGTAGTATTATCAAACTTTAAAATAAACCTTAAACTAATTTTTTAAGACAAAAATGTTAAAAAATAAAATTTATATATAGAAAATTTTATTTATTTACAAAATTTTTATTAATTTTTAACATATGATACTTAAATTAATATCGATAGTGTCAATTGACATAAATGATTTTGCTAAAACTTATTTAGTGATTCTTAATCAATTACAAGAGAGTGATGTCCTTCCACATGATAGGGTGCATTCCTTATTATGTTGTTAATGGATGTTATAATGTTGACTTTTGAGAAAATTGAGGATGCTATAACAACTCTTACAAATCCACAAACTTTGTTTCATGTTGTATCAAGAAAGGCAAATTTATCTTAGGCTTAATTCCTCTAAGAGAAAATTTAATGTGTTACATAAAGAAATAATATGGAAATACATTGCTACCAAGCATGACATCATTTCAGATTCCTTTTAGGTTTTCTCATAAAATGGTGTGTCATTTTGTGGATTGTATGTGAAATTTGTACATTGATGTGTGACATAACACCTTGTACACCAATGAATAATTAATTGGTTTCGAATGATTTCTTTAGTGATTTTAATTTTTTAAGAAATTTCCTTCATTTCATTTTTAGTTGTTTCTTTTGTATTTTCCATGATGCTTTAACATATAAAAAATGGGAATTTTGATGATAAGAAGGAAGCTCTTCATGACTTACTATTTACAAATAACTGATAACATCTTCTAAAATATATAACTTACTATTTACAACTATGGTGCCAACTATATACTTTTAGTCATTATGTTGTTGTGACACTCATACTCAATGATCTTTATCTTCACTCTATAAATAGTCCATTGATTTTTTAATTAGTCAAATTCCTTAACATGTAGTCTATTTGGATGATGTAACTAACAACATCCTCTAAATAATGTCATTTACTATTTACAACTAATTGACAACATCCTCTAAAAGGTGTCACTTGTCATTTACAACTATGGTGCCAACTATATCCTTTTAGTCATTAGGTTGAACTGACACTTATACTCAATGATCTTTATCTTTGTCATATATATATATATAAACACTGACACTAACACTAACACTGATTTTTAATTATAATTAAATCCAAATTCTTTAACATGTTGTTTTGCTCATATAGATTGGTTTAAAATCAAATTTAGTGACATCAACCACTAGGGTGTTTAATTATTCACATGTATGTATAAGTGAAAATAAATCCACACACATTTAGGTTCTTGTTGAGCCAACCAATGAGTAGGGTTCATGAAGCACACCTAGAGATAGATTATGCTTCTTCACTACCTTGTTCAAATTAATTAGTGAACTTAGACAAAAATTAATATATTCATTCACACAAACAATGGCATGTCTATATTGGGAAATGAATCAACTCCAAATTCCCATTAAGTTTATAAGAATGTATAACAAGGTATGGATAATTTGAAGTTGATCAAAATATTCAAGTAACCAACTAATCAAAGTATTCATAATATCATGATATGTCACTTATCATCTAGTCAAGAGATACAAACATTTTGTCTTCTATTCTATTCATATTCTCTATATTGAACAAAGTACAAAAATTCCCAAAGAAGGAGAGATAAACAAGGAAGATGATTTGTCTTAATTATTGGTCTTCCATATGCAAACCATTGAGTTCTTCAACTACATCAATATGCCATGTTGCTTAGATCCATGTCTGCAATAAGAATCATTGCACTATGTTGTGCAATGCAAAACAACATGATTGAAAGCTATGCCTATGTGACTAGGTCACAACACCATAGTTGTGTGACAAAGAATATTAATGTGCTTGTAATAGAACGTCGCAATTATGTGACAAAGAATAATATTGTGCTTGTAACACAACAGTATTTTCCAAATTTAATTTGTGATGAATATTAACCACTACAATGTGCATCTAGCACCGATGCCTCTATGATAACATGCATATCAATACAAAAACCAAACCCATATGTTTGTCCTTAAACAAATTCTTAATGAATCTCTCATCAATCTGATCTGTCAATTATCAATTATGGAATTAGTCAATTTCTCACTCCTTTATTTATCACCATCGACCAAACAAATCCTTTTAAGACCATACCTTAAAAGGGGTTCATTTAGGCAGCACCAACTCTTCCAATTGAACTGGAAAAGGTTTGATTAGCAAGACCAAATTAACTTGACACTTGCCATTTGATTAGAAAGACAAAATTAACCTAGTTCTTACCATTCCAAAAGGATCTTTAATTGTTGGTTGATTGATTGGTTGACAGGGTTAACAAGGGCGATTGGTTGACAGGGTTAACAAGGGCCTTATTGTGTGGTACCATTCATCATCACATAGTTATTTAAGTCATTATTTTCATTTAGAGATGTTTATAACATTTTAATTACGTCAATATGCATTTATATCTTAGAATTTGGGGGTGTACTACCATCTATGTTTTTCTTAGATTGTAGGAGAATGGGACAAATGTACTATCCAGATTGATTGTATGGGCGTCATTCAAAATTTGCAATAAAGAATTATAAAAAAATATCAAAAATAGCTCTATTCATGGTAGTTGGAAAAAATCTTGGTTAACTCTAGTTCGTGGTAGTTGAAGAAATATTATTATATGTGGAAAAACCAATATAATTCTTTTAAGGTTTAGCCCATAAACTAACACAGTCACTTAACTTGGCCGGTGAACACTGATAGGTCACAAGTTAAGTGTCACAGAAATGTTACTTGTTCTTCATGTGTAGTTGTATGAACTCCTCGTCAAACATGCATTAGCTACGAGTTATCCATGCATCAACTACCAATTATCCATGCATAGATACTATCTATATCTATATCTATATCTATATCTATATCTATATCTATATCTATATCTATATCTATATATATATATATATATAATTGTTTATTTTGAGTTTGGAACGATTGCCATAAAAATAAATATGGACAATACACTTGTCTCATCCTCGTGTAATCTAGGAAAAGCATAAGCGCTAGTCCACCCCAAATTATAATATATAAACACCCATCAGTGCAACAATTATAAAAGTTCATGGAAGTTGGATAACTCTTATTATACGTGGATAAACCAAAGTAATTATTTTAAGATTTAGTCGATAAACAATTATAAAACATGTGATATGTGATAATAGTTGAAACAATATTGGTTAACTGCACTCGTGCAGTTGGATAAATCTTATTATACGACGATAAACCATGGTAATTATTTTAAGGTTTATTCAAACTCCCAATAAACTCCTCCATCTAGCAGTTGAGTCGAGCTAATGTGCAATCTGCATGACATGCTAATAAACTCTCAACATGGTAGCATGGGCACAACAAGTGGAGGTAATGTAATGTGTAGTGAGTCCATGAACCCCATGACACTCCTCCATATGGCATCGTGGGTAGAAAGGAGTTGAGGTGAGTAAGAAGGGGTGAAAATTGAGATTTTCTATTCAATGAGGGTTTTCTTTCTGTAAGAGTTTCTGTTATGATCTCCTCTAAAAGTTGATATTTTCTATTCAATGAGATTTTTCCTCATGAACTCAATGAAATATTTGTTGATTCCTCATTTGTATATGGATATCTAAAATGGCTTTGTTTATTGGAACCCATATCGAGGATTGTTTCCCATGATGTTTTTTTATGGTACCTCTTATTCTGCACATTTGCATAGTGGATTCTGAGCCACTCATGCAGATAGTCTTTGGAGTGTAACCAATCATTTGTCTCCCTATACTTCCTTGTTTCGTAGTGTCTTGGAGCTTGCGACTTTGGAGTGTTTTTGCATGGTTGTTGGACATCGTCGTCGTCTTTAACTAGCACCTTCATACTTTTTCCATCAATTGTGACATCCATTGTTGTCATCTTTTCCACTCAGTTCAACATTGTGGGGTGGTGGTACGCAATGCTTCCTTGGGTGATTTTTTTGTTCGCCATGATCGATCGAGATCAAGCATCTTCAGAGTGAGCCTTGTACATACCACCAATTCCTATTTTGATTTGGTGGTTGCAGCGGCTATTTACCCATGTAGTTTGGTGAGATGGATTGGTGTCCATAAGGACACTCGACATAAGATTTTGTCTCGGATGTCAAGATTCATTCTAGAGGATCAACTTATTTTGTGTGTGCATTCAACTCTTGTTATGTAATTATCTTGGATGGTGTGCTTTCAATACTGTGGGAAGTCCAAATCAAGTGGAAAGATTAAGGAATTGGGAACATTGAAGAGGAATTGCAATTTTAACAATTACAAATTCACAATTTTAACAAGTACAATTGAGGGTAATTTACATTTTTTAAGAGAAAATGCAATTTCAACAATTAATTGATTGCAAGAAGAGAAATTGCAATTTTAACAATTACAATTTCACAATTTTAACAAGTAAGATTGAGGGTAATTCACATTTTTTAAGAGAATATGCAATTTCAACAATTACAAATTCACAATTTTAGCAAGTATGATTGAGGGTAATTCTCAATTTTAAAGAGAAAACCCAATTTCAACAATTAGTTGACTACAATTTCAACAATCAAAATTTACAATTTCAACAATTCCAAAATTATTAAAAACTGTGTTTTCTTTTTATCAAGAATTTCAATTTTGATAATGAGAATTTTATGATTGCAATTTTAATAGTTACATTTTCAATTTCATGAATTTTTTCATTTAAATTTTAAATTGCAATTTTGACATTTAGATAATTACAAATTCAAGAATTCAACAACTACAAATTTGCAATTTACATTTTTTTCAATGAAAAATGTTATTTCAACAACATGAGAATTTTAAAAAAATTGCAACTTTTTAATGAGAAATTGGAATAATAACATCTAGAAATTGCAATTGCAACAATTAATTGATTGTAGTTTCCATATTTGTATATCACAATTTTAGAAATTTTGTATTCAAGTTGTAATTTTAATTTCCATGATATGCAATTATGACAATTCACAAATTCAACAATAAAAGGATTGAAGAGAAATTTTGGCAACTACAATTTGAAATTTCAACTAGTTATATGATTGAGGAGGAAATTGCAATTTTTTAACAAAAAGTGCAATTTCAACAATTAAGCAAAATAAATTTCAATGATCAAAATTTACAATTTCAACAAGTAGAGAATTATGAAAGTGCAATTTTACCATACATAAATTGCAATTTCAACAATTAATTGATTGCAATTTTGATATAGCAAAATTGTAATTTCGACCCTTTTCGCAATTTCAACAATTAATTGATTGCAATTTTGATATAGCAAAATTGTAATTTGGATCTTTTTCAGAAACTTTTGATTCAAATTACAATTTCAATTGAAGGAAATTGCAATTTTGAAAATTAGTATTCAAATTTGCAACAATAAATTTGTGGTTTCAAAAACTAGAAATTGACAATTTTAACAATTAGATGATTCTTGAGAAATTCAAATTATTTTAACAAAAAAGGAAATTTCAGTAGTTGGTTTGTTGAAATTTCAACGATAAAGAATTGCAATTTCAACAATTAAAAATTGTTAAAATTGATTTTTTTTTAGAAATTGTAATTTCAACTTTAGAAAAATGCAAACATTTTGATAATTACAAATTTGAGAATTTCAATATATGATTGAGAAGAGATTCAAATTTTTTAAAAGAGAAGCACAATTTCAACAATTGATTTATTACAGTTATAAGGATTTAAAAATTATAGAAGTTGCAATTTCTTATGAGAAATTGTAATTTGACCATCCAAAAATTGCAATTTGAGCAATTAATTCCACACTTAAAATTTCAACAAATGGTTTATTGCAATTTCAACAATAAGGATTACAATCTCAACTATGGAAGAATTATTAAAATTGCAATTTCAACAATGGAAGAATTTTAAAATTGCAATTTCAACGACGGAAGAATTATTAAAATTGCAATTTCAATCATAGAAAAATGCAATTTCAACATTTCATTAATTACAATTTTGAATGCAATTTTAGAAATTTTGTATTCAAGTATTAATTTCAATTTCAAATGAATGCAATTTTGACAAATCACATATTCAACTATAAAAATATTTCAAGGAGAAATTGCAATTTTGGAAACTACAAATTTGAAATTTCAACTAGTTACATGGTTGAGGAGAAAGTTGCAATTTTTAAGAAAAGTGCAATTTCATCAATTAAGTTAAAGTTTAAGTGATCAAGATTCGCAAAATTGCAATTTTAGCATCCAAAAATTGCAATTTCAACAATTAACGGTAATTTTGGAATTTCCAAAGTCAACAATAAAAATGATACAATAGCAATTTATATTTTAGTGACTACAAATCCACAATTTCGATAAATTCACTTTTTTTTTTTATGAAAAATGCAATTTCATTAACTAAGAATTCCAATTTCAATAATTAAAGAGTTATAAAATTTGCAATTTTAGCATCTAGAGATTACAATTTCAACCAAAAAGTGTAATTTCTACATTTTCAACCATTTTGAATTGATTGCCATTCCAATAATTGCATATTTGCAATTTCAGAAATTTTTAATTCAAATTATAATTCCAAATCAAGGAAATTGCAATTTTAAAAATTAGAATTCATAAATAGAACAATAAGTTTGTTGTTTCAACAACTACAAATTAGCAATTTCAACAAGTAGATGATTGAAGAGAAATTCACATTCTTTTTTGTAGTTGATTAAAGAGAGATTCCCAATTTCAACAATCGATTTGCAACAATTCCAAGAATAAAAAATTTATAGAAGTTCATTTTTTATGAGAAATTGTAATCTAACCATTCAGAAATTACAATTTCATCAATTAATTGCAACAATAAAATTTCAATTTTGACAATACAAATTAGCAATTTGAACAAGTATATGATTTAGGAGAAATTGATGTTGTTTTTGAAAAGTAAAATTCCATGAATTATTTGTAGATACAATTTAGGCATTTTGACAATTACAAATTTGAAATTCAACAACTTGTATAATTGAGAAGAATTCACACTTTGTAAAATAAAAGTGCAACTTCAACAATTGTGTGGCTACCATTTCAACGATCATGAATTGGAATTTGCAATTTTGGCAAATACTAATTCACAATTTTAACAAGTACAATTAAGGGAAATTCACATTATTTAAGAGAAAATGCAATTTCAACAATTATTTAAGAAATATGATCTTCATCATGTGCTTACATTCTTCCCATGTGGTCAGATTTTGCTTATGCGGAGCCCACCATCTAGCAGGTGTAGCGCACAGTGCTGTATCCAATGCTGCTAACTTATGTTCATCTGAAACTAATATAAGATATTCTTGAAAAAATGCATGAATATTACTCAAGCCATCGTAAGCAGGGATTGGACTTACCTCTGTTCCAATCTAGCACAGTGATCTCGTGAGCTGCGCGCATCTTCTTGCAGATACTTCATGCATTTTGCTCTGCCAATTCTCTAGTCCTGCATCTGATTCAGATATGCAAGAACTATCACATCGCCAACTCAATGTTCCATCATCAGTCGAATTGACGGAATCTTCCTGATTCATTGTCATCTTGCAGATATGATCCAAATCTTGAGTTCTGCATTCTTCTCTTATTGGTTCAGTGTATCTAGGTCCTTGTGAAGTATCCAAGGGTGTGATGACCCAGATATATGTTCCTTCGAATATCATCTGCTTCTTTTTCAGGTTGATAATTGCGAGGTTATCAATTTCCCAATCTATCCCCAATAGTGCAGGATAGGGTTGGATATCATCTGTGATCTTGATCACTTCGAAGTCTGCTCTACTTCGCACTCCATCAACATCAATGACAAGATTTGCTAACCTCCCAAAGGGTAGAACCTTTGGTTGATTGGCTAGTCTCAACTGTATTGGTGACCATGTTAACTTCGGCTTTCTCATTTGTTCCCATGTCTGCTTGGTTAAGACATTTACTTTTGAGCCTAAGTCAAAGATAATTTCGTCCATTTCAAATTCTCCAATATGTGCATTTAGTCTCATTTCTCTTCCAGTTCTTTTATGATTCTTAATATGGTGAACCACTCTATGTGTTTCAATTACTACATTACGCTGCTCGTACTGATTCAGTAGGCTCTATAGTTCTGCCAAATCATTTTCAGGCTTTAACAACTTCATGCAGCTCTGTGAAAGCTGCGCAATAGGACTCATCAGGTCTGTTGCAATATGTGATCGATCGTACGAAGCTGGCATATCCATCATAGGCGCAGTCTCACTTCGCAACTTGATTCTTGGAGTTAAAGGTTATGATTATTTGAAGGTTTCTCCTGCTTCCATGAAGACTTATTTTTCATTGTTTAGGTTGAAAGCAGGTGTTTTTCCAATTGCTTTTCTTATCCAGGCCCCTTCAGTAGGCTTCTGTCTAGCTTGGTGATCCTCAGAAGTCGAAGCTTTAGTTGTTTGATCTCCACCTATCATGGCTCCACTCCGCGTCACAGCATGAATATTGCAATCTGTATTCCGTTTTTCAGTTGCGATCATCTGTATGTTTTGATTCTGTGCTTTTGGTCTTCTCTCTTGCATTTTTGCTTGCAAAACAAGGCATACCTCAATGACATGCTAAAATGATTTACAGTAATTACAAGTAGTACAAGGTTTCATACAATCTCTAGCTAGATGTCCTGGTTGAGCACAGTTATAACATACAATATGGTATCTTCCTCATCCTTGTCCAGTGTTTCATCTTCTTCCTCTGAATCCTTCACGTCCTTTGTACGTGCCTTGATCATATTGCGCATTTTAAGTGTTGTTCTGTGTTTCCCCTTGAACTCTGTAAACATCGTGTTTTCTTTCTATCATGAGGTCATATGCTTTGCAGTTGTTATCATCATGGCAAACTGACTTACAGAATGTGCAATACAGGTTCTTCGGTGTTTGCACATACTTTTGAAGTAAGTAGCAGTCTTCTGGGCGATGTCCTCTACATCGGAAAATCTCGCACCATGGTCCTTGTTGTTGATTTAATGGGTTTGGAGATTCTCTAGCGATGTACTCTCTAAATATCGGACAATGTTATTTAGAGTGTGCTTCTCCCTTAGACTTTGTACAAACCTTTTCTCGGGTTTCTTTTCCTTTCTTCATGTCTTGCAGTTGTAATGTCAAATTTGCTAGTTGGGTTTGTATCTGAACCATACCTGCGCTAGTCTCTCCTATAGGCGAAGCCTCTAGTTTCATTGCAATTTCTAGGGCCTCTGTCTGCGAAGTAAGTTTATGTTGCATCAACGGTAACCTAATATGTGGAAACAACGCGGCTGTGAACCATTCTTGGTGTTGTTGTGGTGCTATGCCAAAGCTAACTTGATCTAACAATGCTTTGAACTTTTGATCAAATTCCCATACTAACTCACTCGGTTTTTGCTTAATTTATTTTAGCTCTGTGATACACTGTGATTCTGACTTAGGTTTTTTAAACTCTCTAATGAGCGTAGTTCTAATCTCTGCTAGTGTCCTATTCTGTCCAACAGAGTACTTCATAAACCATGTTAAGGCTCTGTCCCTGAATGTGGTAACTAGTTGTGCTTGTCTAATAGCATTATCGTGTACTTGTTTAACATTCCACATGGCTTCACAAAGAAACCAATGTTTCTATGGGTCCCCAAGACAAGTTCCTTTAAATATGGGCAGCTTAATGTCGTTTGTCATTCTTCTTCTAGGAGGCGTAGTGTTCTGTGATGAATTAGGTATACTACTACTTGGAATGTTCTGAGTACTTGCTCCTGCGGTGTTACTACTACTATTGTTCTGTGGGTTAGTAGCATTAATGTCATCAACTGGAGGTTTTTGTGAAGTAATAGGCTGATAGCCAACGAGTCTATCACTATCAGTCTCAACCTGATATGAGTCCCTATTACTTCCTAACTCAGTTTCTAGAGAGATGCGAGGTTCGGGTTCATCAGAACTCTTCCCTGTACTATACTTGTATCTTTTACCACTCCATAATGTATAAATATTTTCCTCACAGTCACTGTCTATGTTACTGAACATTACAGATTCAAATCCTAGGAATCTTATTGCATTCTTAAGACACCTTTTTCTGCTAACAACATTTTAATATATAAACTGAAATTTTTCAAGTACTTACCTCTGAATCCTTTGAAGAAATCTGCCTTTGTTGCACTGTAAGACTTCAGAGTGTCCACAACAAATTATGTGACGTAGCCTTCTAGCACACTGTCTAGCCAGAAATCTACTGCTCTTGAGATTGGGCTATCCACTGCTTTGAGTCTCTAAATCAATTATGGAGTCCACATTGTAGGTTCTTCACCTTGAAAGCAATTTTTCCGCTCTGCGAGCCTCGATATCCACTCGTGTAGCTCGTTGTTGAAGGATGCGAAGAAAATTTTGTGTATGTCAGAGAAAAGATATCTCTGTAACCACTCTTCCATAGATAAGCGCAGATGTCTATTTTTTGTCTTCGCAAACTCGTCCTCTGTCTTAGTTACCTAGTTTTGTATCTTTGTCCGCTTGGGATTCTGTGAATTTGACCAACTTGGAGCAAATGCTATATTAGCTATATCTCTTGCAGTTTCAAAGTGGAGCCTTATGTTAAGAAGATACCTCTTTATCATGTACTTTTTCTTGTAGTCTTGGAATCTTTTGAATTAATTGTGCAATATTCTTGTTTTAATGGTTTGAGTCATGTATGTTTCCTAATCTTATAGTCACGAAATGCAACATATTGCAAACATTGCTAGCAACATGCAGGAAATAAACTGACAATGTAGGTAATAAATTTACATGGAATTTATTATTGTACTTTAAAATTAAAAAACAATTTTGTTCCTAGAATTTATTGTTCATGATCTTGGTAATGCAGGAGTTTATGATTCTACCTGTTGGAGATTCTTCATTTAAAGAGGCCATGCAGATGGGTTCATAATTTTATCATCATTTGAAGGCATGTTGATGCTCCTTCGACATTAGGAGCTATTAGTTTTCCCATACAAAACATAATTTTTTATGTTGCAATGTTTTGCCATAGTTTTGGCATAGTTTATTTTTTGTTTATTTACGTGGATTTTTTTGCAAACATTTGTCTGTTTTTTATTCGTTGTCAGGGGCATGATGTCATTGTTGGGATTTGGAGTGGGGATATAGTAGGGGGCTGACGTCGCAGGTGCATGTCCAGGTGTCAGTGTATTATGATCCAAGTCCAGCTGCATGTGGCAAAGGGAAACTTAGAAACCGAGGCATTTTCCTCTCCGACTGCTTCGTGGTGATGCCTCTCCGACCGCTTTTTATAAATAATGCTTGAACTCTAAATTTATTGAGAATATGTGCATAATCCACTTTTATTTTTTCTACCTTAGTAATTAGTCTCTTTCGGCAAATTTGTAAATTTTCTAAACTATTTGTGGATCTGCCAAGTTGTAATTAAGAGCAAGTATGGTCAAGATGCCACAAATGTCAGAGATGAAGGAGGATTTGCTCCAAACATTCAAGTGCTTCTTTGTTGAAATTAAGAGTGAATTTGAAAATATATGGCATTTTTTGCTTCTGTAATTGTAAGTGTATTAAATGTTATTTCATTGAATGCAAAAGAATAAAGAAGGCCTAGAATTATTGAAGATTGCCATTGAGAAAGCAGGTTATACTGAAAAGGTATAGCCTATAAATAAATCTTCTCCTTTGCTCAAATTATTTGTTTAAGTCGTTTATCTACTATAGATCCTCTTCAAATGCCACTTGAATGTACTATTGATTGTGTATTTTCAATTTTTTGTTGATTTGATTGAACAAATATTGGAAAAAGGGTATCAACTTGTTTACCATCGTAATTTTTCTGATTGGCAGTATGGGAACAATTCAGCATCCTGGTTTCAGAAGCAAATATGTGGTGAGCAGTATATCCTTTATGATCATATATCCAAGGAAATGGATCGGTTGAATTATATACAGTTCCATCGTATCCCCAAACGTCCAAGTTTTGATTGGCAGTATCTTCCAGAAGAGAAGGTTCGTAAAATCATTTATTGGCACAGTGCAATTCATTTTTGTTTAGAGAAAAATACCTTGTCTAGATGGACTTGACAAGCTTGTATATTTCTCATGAGGTATTGAATTCCGATGAGGGGGCGTTGTTTTGTTTTCTAGTGGATGGATAGGTGAAACTGTCAACAGGGAAAATGGTGGATTTGATACCATGGTGCCTTCCAACCACTGAGACATGCATAATTAGTGGAAAGGTCCGTTTGGGAGATTGGACTAGGAAGGGAACTTCCCTACTTCTATTACAAACCCACAACCCATGGGAAAAGTAGGCATATGCTTCCATCGTGAACAAGATCGCATTCTTATTGTTCAGGAATGCGCTCGTTACCAAGTAAGTTATTTATTGTTTTAATTTAAGCTGATGCAATTGAAGATTACCATTGATTTACGGTTTCCCATTTTTATTGTAATTATAATTCTAATGTTGATGTTTCTCTCTTTGTAGGGATTCCTAGACAGCTACAATTTCTGTGGTACTATTCAGAGCAAGCACCGACAAATCGACAATGTTGTGCCTCCACCATTGGCAACATCATTAGGAAAGAAATTGAAGGAAGTAATTGATGCCAAAAGATTGCAGGCTTAAGAAAGATAACCTGGTCACTATAATATGAAATGAACTCATTAATTTTGTTAACTATTAAGAATGGACATTTATTGAAGGACTTAGTCGATGACACAATAAATCCTCTCTTGGAGTGGGAACTTAGAAGCTTTTTTGTGCAAAATTAAAATGGGCATATTTTAAATGCCATATATAATTCAGGGGAATTTCCTCCTATTCATCATGCAAATTGTGCACAGAGCAGGCAGAAGTAAGCCAAGTGACTAATCTCTGCACAACGATCACACTTCCTCAAATCTTGTAGGGAACTTAAGGTGCAATGGACTATAAAAGAGATTGTGGATATTAAGAATTAAACCTAGAGTGTGAATCTGGTGCAGACATTAATCTTATGCTGGACTAATTTTGTGTTAATAAAAATATGTGCATTCTTTTAACTACTATACTTTTCGTTTTGCTCTTGTTTTAAGCTATATTGTTTTGTCTATTGTGGGGCACTCATTTGAGATGTTGGTCAACATTGTTGCACTCACATACTACAATTACACCTTAACGTTGGATATATTAAGCATTGTAAGGGATACATAACCTAGCTGTAGACCTAACTCTTGAAAGAATATGGGGCTAAGATGGATGACTTTCTATTTGTACTTCAACAAACATACAAGGATGACTATAATGAGATAAAAATTGCACTTTTTTTCATTCTTTTGCTCTTTCATACATAGGTGTTGGATTTAGTAGTTAAATTTTGCAATCTTAAGGGCAATCATATGATCGAATATCTTATATTGAACTCTACTAATAATTGAGTGTGATGCTTAATTGAATTTGATGCTAAATTGAAACTGACGTAGCTTGAATGTGATACTGGTTTACTTGTCATTAATCTGAATGTTATTTTAAGTTGAATGTATGTAATTTCAAGCACAACTGATTTTTTTCCTTCAAGAATTTGAAATATTATTATTATTTTCCCAAAGAAAGCCTTGTGGGATTTCCCCCTCTTCCTCAGAATATCTAGATGGAGGGTATCTCAACCATCTGCCACAATTGTGGTTGGTAATTCTGAGGGACTCAACTGGAATTGAATATGTGATTTATGCCTTCCCCATCAACAACATGCCTTAGGCGGGTGGTTCAACTCATTGAACTAACACTTGGGATTTTCAAGGATTTGAAATAAAGAAAGACATGTCCTTATTTATGTAATCCAACTCTTATGGCATTTTTTTGTCTTCTCTTAGAAGTGTTTTCATACTCTTTACAAGGTGTGTTACTTCTTTATTTAGTGGTTCTGTAATTGTAGAGGATATGGTGAAAATTATAATGAACTCGTAATTTGTTGAGATTGGAGGACCATCCAAAATTGGTATATACATTATAGACATTTCCACATGCACTAGATATCTATAGAACTCTTGAAAAGCAGTCTTATTAAAAACTCGCCTACTAAATATCTAATATTAATTCTTTTGTAATTTCAGATGCATCAGGTTGCTCTTTTGTTTGTTAATGCTAGAGAAAAATAATTTTGCAGGGCCACCACCTCATTAACATTGGCGTTATATACATTTTCTGTGATTGCCACATTTTGGAAGAGTCTATCTGGTTGGGTTACTTTATCAACTAGATTGCATGCATTTTTCAAGCTTTATTGGGGTCCATTCTCCCCTAAATCCAATATAATCAGCTGAAATTGTTTACTTAGTTTTGACTCCATTTGTTACCCGAGAACACTTATGGCTTTGTTTTTTATCTAAGAGGATTGTATAATCTACTCTATTTTTCAATATTTGTTACTTGTATTTATTAATGAATGTGCATTTTTGGATAGTATAAATTATTTCAAAACCTAGAATAGAATGTGAAGGCAGTTTACATTTTAAAAAGAGTCAAAGCAAAGATTGCTTCTGTTTTGAACTTTTGAATAATGCGTGCTATTGATTTCAAGGTTATATTTATGAATATTTGGTTTTACTTTGATTTTGATGTTATATTTATGTCAATATAAGTATGATGTTCTTCCTTTTGAAAAGTAGGCAGGGACATCAGGCTTTCACATGGCCTTTGCTGAGTAATGACTTCAGGACAAGAACTTAAGGTTCTGTACCTGGACTTATGAGATAAGATGAGCAGTGGATTACATGTAGGTATAATGGATTTAATGAATCGTCTGATTGGGGCATTGGATGCCCCATTTGCTGGAATAATTGTCTTTGGAGTTCATTTTGATGGTAAAGTTCAACATCAATACTTGTATTTACAGGATAATTATTGTATTTGGAAAATGTTTTGGTGGTTTCGATGACATATCATGACAGATATTCTATATGTATGCTATATTAGAGGGCATTTAGTTGTGGAGGCTCTACTTGTCACAGTGATTGTTTTCCTGTTGTTTCAAAAGAGTTGTCAGCTTAAAAAACGACCTCTTACAAGAAAGGTTAGTTGTGACTCTTTTGGGTCTCATCCTTGTTCAGTTTCAGGAGGGAAATCTAATTGGTTCTAACTTTTAATCTCTTGGAATTCATATACAACATAACTTCAATTGACCACACAAATATGGTTCTAAATTGCTTCACGGAAACAATGACGACCATCTAGATTGGAGTACCATATACAAAATTGCAATACAAGCTACAGAAGGATTTTGCTATCTTCACAATCATTGTCGGTTGCCCATACTTCATCGTGACGTGAAATCCAACAAATTCTTTTCGACTTCAATTTTGAAGCTTGTGTTAATGATTTTTGCATCATATCGGTACATGGTACATCACAATGCAGGTCTTGAATTGCAGGCACCTTTGGCTACATAGCTCTTGAATTGGTGTTTCATTTTTTCTTTGCCTTTACGCTCTGGGCTCATATGGGCTCATATAAAGGAGTGGATAACCAATTTTAGTAGAGGGTCTCCTGAAAATTGCAGCTAAAGAAGTTTTGGGAAAGTTCATTTTCGATTATTGACAATTCTAACCGTAGTATGCAGAGCTGTATTGTATTATTTTGTGCCTCATCCCTGTTTTGCAGATATTCATATTTATGTTATGTGTTGTACTGTATTCAGATATTTAGAAACTATGTCCATGAGATCTGGAGCTTAATATGTGAAACTCCTTCAGATTTGAACAATGACAAACTTCCTCAGTAAGATTTGAAATTTCACAAAATATGTAAAACTCAATCTTGACATGTAGAGTTAAAATTTGACAAAGCATGTAAAACTCAATCTTGATATGTGAAACTATGTGAGATTTGAAACTTGGCCAAGGATGTCAACTTCGTGAGATTTGAACATCGATATGTGGAATTTCCCGATTTTTTTTTTTTCATAATTTGACTTGTGCTACTAAATCATCTGAAATACTACTCTGTGTTTTTTTCAGAATCTTTTTAATATTGATATGAAGAAATGTGTTTCTTTCTAAATTGTTCATATATAACTATTTATTAAGAAATTGAAAAACCACCTGTAATTTGTTGCATTTGGTGTTGATAAGAATATATTGGAAAATTACTCATATTAATTGACTATGGATAATATTAATAAAATAAAAAGATATTATACACATCACAATAGTTGATTATAAATAGTATTAATAAAATTAAAGAGATAATATATACTTTAATTTTTTAATTAAAGATATAATATATATTATACAGTTAAATTTAATTCTAAAAAAATTATAATTTATTATTTAGAATTAATAATTGAAGAGATTGTATATAATCAATAGCTTAAGTTTAATTATAAAAATTCTATAATTTATAATCAACAACTATTTTATTTAGAATCAATCCTCTCTTAATTTTAAATTCCACCTTTTAAACAAATATTGTTATGTGTAGGGCAGTTAATAATGTTATCTTGCAATTTATGGGTCCAATCAAGATTAGTAAATGGTGCACTCAGAGTGGTCATGCAAATTGTTTACACACATCTATCTAACCCTCCTAAGTTGAAATCCTAGGTTGTCGTGGCACTTGATACTTACATTGGGCCTCCATGAGACCAATCTCAACCAGATCAAATACCAATTACACCCATAAATAAAAGTAACAAGAAAAAATCCCCCTCAAGATGGCTTGGGCATTGAATATCCATAAATTCCAAGGATTAACATAATTAACAAGGTCAACCATTGCCATTGCTAACATTGAACGTCAAGGCTTGACCTTCACGACGATGTCACGCAGTACACCATTAGAAAGAATGCAAATGCTAGCCAATCCATGCATGTGAGAGTTGATATAGAATCCCAATTGGTGCTCTTGTGATGCTTTGTTACTGTAGCCGAAGGACGAGCACCACTTTTATCTTTCGAAGCTCTTAATATGTCACTTCCATCATGAATCATTAATTCATGGACAAGTTTAAAGTAAGTGGGATTTTTATTGTTAAATCTGATCGAACGTCTAAAAAATCCCACTCAACTTGGTCCTTAGCTCTCTTGTTGATCCAATAGTGAATAAGAATTCACTGTGACATCCTCTTGATGGGTGATCCAACTTTGCGACACATGCTACTTGTTCACCTCTCCAGAATTGGAACACAAGTGAGATTTAAACTCTAGAGCATCTCCCAAAAATCCCTTCCTACTCTTGTGATATGGTCTTGAGTTCCCTTGACTCTACTTGAGCATGTGACTATGTTCGCATAACATAGACTGGAAAGATCTTGTTGATCCAATAGTGGACAAGTTCTCACTATGACATCCTTCCGATAACTGATCCAACTACATGACACATGCTATTCCCTCTATATGCATCATCCTTTTATCATTGCTTGATTTTAGCAAAAGGTTTTCCATTTCATCTTTGATAGTGAAACATTTATCTGGAATGTAAGCATGAAGTGAACCGCCCAATTTCAGCTATTTTAGTGTTCTCTTAATGGCATTTCAATGACATCTATTTCACTATTGTCTTTTTTTAGTTTCATCACATTTACTTAACTTTCCATTTTTTTTATTTTTTTTCCATCCGCATTCCTTTACACCCTTTAGAGCAAATAGTTTTAAAATTTTCAAATTTGGCAACTTCTCCCATGAAAGAAGCTTAATTACTTTGAGACAATGCCACAAATCTAATCTCTCCAGTTGTTGAAAGTAGCATATCTAATTTGGCAAATTTAGTTGTTGAAAGTAGCATACCTAATTTGGAAAATTTACCCCTTCACAGGATAATTTGAGGCTTGTTACTTCTCATGATCTATATCTCCAGGGAAAATATCACTATTCATGATGCAAACCAACTTCTCCGCAACAATTTGGTCATCCTCTGGAAACATAGCACAGTGATGCAAACCGAATTCATATAACACATGAGAAAACACCCTACAAAAAATGCTAAAATAACAACAATTAGAGATCGCAGTCCGCACTTGAGGGAGCCGAGCCACCGATGAAGCTCTGCCTGTCGGAGATACCCCGTGTAAAATCACTGGTAGGGACAATTACTAATAGAAAATAATTTGGAGGGAAACGAGAAGCGGTGATTACACTGTTTAAATTTTGAATTTGAAACTGATTGGACAATCCCATCAGATTTGATTTGCGAGCCATCCCAAAGCTGGTTGGATATTTCTGGCCCTCCTCTCAGCCTCCGCACATAAGACATCACCCGGAGCGCGCTATGGGATAACATCACGCCGCTTCAACCCAGCTTCACACACATGACCAGTTTTAACAGCGCTTATTGTGTGTACGGTTGTATCATTTGATTTGATTCAACTTCTTCACAAATTCAAATTTTAAACGAAAAAAAATTTTAATTGATTACTTTACCGTCACTTAGCCTTTACTCCTTTCCCTGACATTTTTGTAAGAGAGCCTTGGGCGAACCCAAGCTGCGGAACATTTTTTGAAAATGCCTTTGCCTAGGGGAGAGGCTCCTATTGTTGTGCGGAACCAGTAGTGGTCATGGTTCCCGTCACATCAACCACTCTATTCTTACACATTTCTAGATTAATTAAAAATCATTAAACAACATATTTATGCATAAATAGAGTTTATATTAAGTACAAAATACATTTATAACTTATTAGAACCCCAACTGATAGTATTTGGTCCATTTAATGCAAAGTTCAGAAACCATCAAGTCCAATTGAGACTCCACTCTGTCTTGCCATTAATGACAAATCTAACAACAAAAAAACCTATCATACTCAATCTATTGAGTACACCCTGGGCAACACATCAGCCATCATGAACCACAACTGGAGAAGTAGTGTTCCATCATCCATAACCACCTGCACACTGCAAGTGATATGGGGGTCAGCATCTGGACCAATATGATTCAACAACTCACACATGCAACCTCAATAAATGACACCCACCCACTGAAAAAATCAAATCACCCATTAAAATTTATGAAATCAAAAGGAGCAGCAAAACTCTACGAATGCCCAAAATCAACAATCCATTAAACTCTTAAATAAAAAAATGAAATCATCCATTACACCCTTAACTCAGCAAACAGAATCCGTTGCCCAAGATCAAATCAAGCATTAAACTCAACAAAAGCAACTCTTAAATCACAAAATCAAATTACCCATTAAACCCTTTACTCAGCAAACAGAATTCGCTGCCCAAGATCAAATCAAGCATTAAACTCAACCAAAGCAGCTGTCCAACAACAAATCATCCATTAAACACACTAAGAGCACATGGATCATGCAATAAAGAATTCTCCAGCCATTAGATCGGTGCCAAATCAATCCCAGCCTCCTATTCCCAGAATTAACCTTGCAATCCATGTCAATTCTCCTAAGCACTCATTTTCAACATAAAAAAACTATAAACCAACATATTTGCACACAATTGAACCCATTTGCATTCCTTGGATTCATCTATCATTCAAGCAAGCAGTGCGTTGATCATCCAAGACTCCACCATTCATCAATAGCCCAACAGTGTGTGCACAGTGTCAACCATTCATCAACAGCCCAACAGTGTGTGCAGAGTGTCAACCATTCATCAACAGCCCAACGATGTGTGCACAGTGTTCTAGGTATTTACAGTCACCTATTTTCTGTATCCATTTAATTTACCATCTAAGTTTTCCAGTAACCATTAACATGTATCCATTAACTAATTTTTTAAAATTCAATCAACCATCTCATTTTTTAAAATTCAATCAACCATCAGATTAATTGTTTGTTTGGAAACATCAGAGGCTTCAATAGATTTTCTTGATTAGCTTAAACTGGTTCTCCAAAATTCAAGTTAAAGTTGGTTGCATCTCGTGAGGTTTTAATGGTTCAAATAATCTTTAGAATGATCACCATATTATATTTCAAGTTGGTATTTGAAAACCTAATAATAATATGGTATTAAGGTGAAAATTGAAATACCATTATGGTTCAAGCATGAGGTTTTAATGGTATTTCAAGCTGGTCATGAAAATCTATAATAATATGGTATTTCAAATAATAATGGTATTTGCATGAACCATCTTCAGATTTTTATTTGAACCCTAATGGTTCAAACTGGTTCTCCAAACTTCAAGTTAAAGTTGGTTGCATCTGTAACCATTAACATATATCCATTAACTATCAGATTAAACCATTAACCATTTACATGTATCCAGTAACCACTAACCTTGCATAGCAGATCAGATTTCCTTTACAATCACATTAAAATTTTTGATCAGATTTCCTTTACAATCACATTAAAAATTTTGATGTCATTTCAAATTACCTAATTTTTGATGTCATTTCAGATTACTAGAAATAATGTGCACACACTGATGGGCTGAAACACTGTGCACACACTGATCATTTGTATCAAAAAACTATTCCTGATCAACCAAGACTCAACCATTCATCAACAGCCCCCAAGTGTATGCACAGTGTGTGAGGTATTGACAGTCCATTCTATTAACTAGTTTAGAATATACTACTCACAGTTTGACCATTGCGAAGGATATATAATACTCACAAGTTCATTGACTGGATATAATACCCTATTAAATGTTACATGTATGGATTGTGCAGCTTCTCGTAGCCATGCCAAGAGTCAATATTGCATGTCGCACAAGGAATACAAGGAAGCGGGGTACCCAGCTACAATGCACATCATCGGATGAGGAAAGGACCCGTGTTTCAAATGACAACATTGCTACAACAAATTCTGAGAATGGTCCTGTGAAAGAGGTAGATGGTGTGGTTCCACCATCAACGACAGAGCCATCACCACCCACAATGCTAGCATCGCCCATATTGCCACCATCTTCCATAGTGCAAGGTGCCATTTCAACGAAGAAAATCAGTGCAATTAGAGGATGGACAAAAGAAGACATGTTAGCTGCAATTGACGATGCCGAATTCAAGGGGTTTTCAGTTAGAGCAGCGGCCAAAAAATATGGGATTGCACCCATGTCAATCCATTACTCGATAAATGGCCTGACCCATACCAAGAGGAGAGGTCCTCTTACAGTCATGACTGAACAGGAGGAGGAGGAGGAGGTGGTGGTGTGGTGTAAGGAGATGACCGAATTGGGACATGGGCTAGAGTTGATACAGCTGAAATCAACTGTTGCTCAAATCTGTCAGGGGAGGCCAAACCCATTCAGAGATGGGTTTCCAGGTAAGTCATGGTGGGTTGGTTTCAAGAAAAGGCATCCAAAGCTAGTGATACAAACTGCAGAGGACCTAGATAGAGACAGGGCATTGAATCTACGCCCCACAGTAGTGTCCAAGTTCTATGACACTCTTTCTTCTGCATATGAGAAGCACTCTTATGCTCCAGACCATATTTGGAACTACGACGAGACAGGGTTACAAGCAAGAAGGAATTGTGGCATGCGTGTCATTGCAAAGAGATGGAGCAGGAATGTGCCAAAGATTCTTCCCAAGAGTAGGGAGTGGATTACCATTCTATCATGTGTGAATGCAATTAGTATGGCAATCCCGGGGTTTTATTTGTTCAAGGGCAAAACTCGGCTGCAAAACTATATCCAAAATTGTGAACCTGGGGCGTGCATGGATGACTAAAGAACTTTTCCTGAATTGGCTTTGCCACTTTGCAGCATCCGTACCAGGTGGTGTCTCCCCTGAGAATAGACACCTGTTGGTTTTAGATGGCCATGGCAGCCACATTGTTGTGCAAACCATTGAGGAGGCAAACAGGTTGGGCATTGACTTGTTAACACTTCCCGCTCACACCACTCATAGGTTGTAGCTCCTGGATGTGAGTGTGTTTGGGCCTTTCAAGGCTTATTTCAGGTCGGAACGTGCTGCATGGATGGTGAAGAACCCAGGGGTAGAGGTAAAGAGGTTTGAGTTAGCTGAGCTTGCAAGCAAGGCTTTCAAAAGGGCTCTCACATCCTCCAATATCAAGGATGGATTTAAGCGAACAGGTATCTGGCCATTGAATTATGATGCTCTTATGCATGACACCAGGTGTAGCCAATCATTTCATGTGGATGACCAAGAAGTTGTAGTTGGCGAAGGTGGTGAGGACGTCGAAGAGCAATTGGGTGGGTAGCAAGAGGTAGATGCTGTGGACAACATCATGTCCCTTTCTTAAGTCAACTTCCAAGGAGATGGTGCTTCTGATGATGATGAACAAGTCTGCGCTACACAATTCGATGACGAAGCAGCGGGAGATAGCATGGGGCTAGGTGGTCCAGCCGATGCACAGGTGGAATCTGTGGCACATATAAATGTGGTCAATGGTTGTCGCAATCTAGGAAGCAACAACAACACATTGACATTGCCAACCCAAGTATCCCAACCATCATGGATGGTAGAGGCCATGATGAACTTGAACAGACACATTGGTGGTTCCACCAACGATGAAAGCATGAACATGCCTTCGTAGCTAGCTGAGATTGTACATTTTTATGTTGATGGTGGGTTGATAGAAGAACCTAACATTGACAACGAGGATGCAATTGAAGAATATACTGCAGTAGAAGAACCACTGCCAGGAAACACACCAAGGCTTGGCCAATTCCTAAAGTTGCCAATGGAGAGAGTGTCAGCGTAAGGAAGGCAAGGACAGACAGACATTCTCCGATTGGGCCGGAGTTCACAACTACTCACTTCAGAAGAGTACATAAGCCTCTTGGTTGAATCTAAACAAAAGAAACATGCTTTGCAGGAATCAAAACAAAGGAAGAAAGATCTTGCAAAGGAAAAGAAGGAAGCAAGGATGATTGCAATTGGACAGCGGGCACAGGAAAGGATTGCAAGAGAGGCTAATCGACAAGAAAAAGAACACCAGAAGCAGTTGGCAAGGCAAGCAAAGGAAGCGAGGAAGGTGCAACAGATGAACCAAAATAATGTGATGGCTGATACTAGTACAAGAACAACCGATGAAAGGAACATGATGGAAGGATCATTGGAAGCGTTTGCAAGCAGTGCACGATTCTACCAGGATCTTATTAACATTCAAATACCCCACTATAATCAGGCAGGTCTACACCCCACCTCTATTCCTACTAGTGCAGGGGCCCATTCTATGTTATCTTATCCAACACCAGCAATTATTGCAGGGGTCCCAAGCACAAGTCAGGCCTATGGCTATTCAATTCCTCCTTGGTTGCAAGGAGTAAATTGGCCTCAATCTGTTTCCACCAACCCCACCCATCCTAATCAAACATGCTCAGTAAGGTCACCCTACTTGCCTCAAACTGGAAACCCTACAAGAAATGATGGGGGAGGTGACGAACCTCTTCAAGAATAGGATATCCAGTGTATAGACCAACCAAATGCTATTTTGTTTTGAAGGCATTTTCTTTTTGTGCAGCCCCAATCAATCATGACGAGGGCTTGATATAACCTAAAACCTAGGTGATAGTTTTCATACATACTGCAAATCCTAGGCATTGACATCTACTACAAATAGAGGCATTGTATTTGTATTTCAGTTCTATTAATATAAAGTGCAGTTGTTTTATTATTAATGAGCAGGTTTTTATTCATTTATGTTTGTTTTCCATTTAGCTGAATGCTGCCAACAGCTACAAATTCCAACTATTATTTTTCTTCCCAAACTCATAGCAACACTCCTTTTAGAAGCTCATTCAAGGAGGCTTATAAGGTGAAGGGAAAACCATAAAATTTGAACCTATGTTAAAGTTGCAGGTTTTGGTTCATTTATGTTTTTTTTCCATTCTATGAATGTTGCCAACAGCTACAAATTCCAACTATTATTTTTTTTCCCAAACTCATAGCAACACTCCTTTCACAAGCTCATTGAAGGAGGCTTATAAGGTGAAGGGAAAACCATAAAATTTGAACCTATGTTAAAGTTGCAGGTTTTATTCATTTATGTTTTTTTTCCATTCTATGAATGTTGCCTACATAACCATGCAGGTTTTGGTTCCATTCTATGAAAACCATTCCTTCCTGCCTACTTAACACAACCACTTCAAAATCCATCTAATTTTTTTTTCCACGCTCATGGCAACACTCCTTTCAGAAGCTCATTCAAGGAGGCTTGTAAGGTGAAGGGAAAACCATAAAATTTGAACCTATGTTAAAGGTGCAATTAAGTTGATTATTGTACCTAATCACTTGCAATTTTAGTTTGTTGCATTGTGTTAGTCTTGCCATCACCTAAGATTTCTGTTTTAAGTCACAATTTGCTTGCCGCACAAATTTCACTACATAAGTTCATATCCACATCCTTTTCTTCTGTTGCAGCTTCAAACACTAATATAAATATGAATATCAAGTTCTAACACCTACTGCTGCAAAATTACCAAAATCATAACCAAATTCTTATTACAGTATTGCATATCCAAAGTAATCTACAGTAAGCACATCCATAATTCAACCAGCATTCAACCAACAAACATTCACACTAAATTTCATATCCACAACATTTTCATATACACGAGGGGCCATGCCAAATTTCATTTCCACATCTTTTTCTTCTTTTGCAGCTTTGAAAACTAATATAAAGATGAATATCAAAATTCTAAAACCTACTGCTGCTCAAAAATACCAATATTGCTCCCAATTACCCATGCTGCAATAATCTAGGCTAGGTTTACCAATATTGCTCCAACATTCACAATAAATTTCATATCCATTTTCATTTGCAAATTTCATATCCACATCATTCAGAAACCACTGTTGCAAATGACCGAAATCGAAAATCAATTTCATATGCTACTGCAAAGATGAATATCAAGTTCTAAACCCTATTGCTACAAATGACCGAAATCACCAAAATGAATTACATTTACACTAAAAGCAACCAGCATTCAACCACTGAAAGCAAACAAGATTCATTCATTGACCCAATATCGGATTAATGCCAAAATCATAAACCCCATTACCACCACATTTACAAACTAATGACCGCACATGCCAAAAAAAAACAAATATAAGTTGCAGAACAACATACAATCCCATGCGAAACCCTCCACTGCAAACCCTAAACAACAAATGTGTTAAAAATTGTATAATTCACACAAACTGGTGGAAGCCAACCCAAAGACAAAACGGTGGAAGCCATAATAGCAAATTCATCTTTGATTCAGGTTTTTCGGACCCTGTCCCAAGTTACAATCACGCACGCAGAGCCAGAACTGTCACAAAGTAAGGCATAAACATGGGCCTTACAACCAGAGACACCCAAGGGGTGTTAACAAGCCGACTGTCCACATTATACAATTGATACACCGCCGTTGAAAACCAGTAACCAGACAAGGTCCGAAAAACCAATCAAAACGAAATTATCACAGAGAAGCCGAGACCACCAACGACCGAACCAAAGAGTTAACGAAATTATCCATGGGGATATGTAAAGCGTTAAAAAACGATGTGGAGTTGCTGGCTGGAAACCCCCCCTAAATATTGCAGGATGCAGAGCTGAGGCCACCAACGACCGAGCCAGATATGTAAAGCATTAAAAAACCCTGTGGAGATGCTGGTAGGAATTCCCTCCCATTGCAGGATGCAGAGTTGAGGCCACCAACGACCGAGCAGGGACAAAGCCGCTAACGACCGCCAACAAGGAGAAAAACACAAATACATTTACAATGCAGCAAGAAAAACACAAGCAACCAAACAGAAACCGAGCAAAGGCTTAACAAAATCATCCACGAGGAGGAGTGAAGTGTTAAAAAACACTTTGCAAATGCTGGTAGGAAACCCTACCGGTTGCAGGATGTAGAGCTGAGGCCACCAATGACTGCCAAGTGGGAGTGCACCGCGACGAACGGAGCCACCAACGAACGCCAACAGGGAGACACCAACACCGAACCGAGCCACCAACGAACGCCAACAGGGAGACCCAAGCACAGACGAAATGCAGAGCCGAGCAAAGGTCCGACCGAAACGAGTTATCATGCCAGGAATGCCGCACAGAACAATGACCAAATGCACGCAGTATGAGGTTTCCCGGTGCTCTGTCAAGGGGTATGCGGCCTACCACCAGGTGCGCAGCCAGGAGCGAACAATGGAGCAAGGGCGGACCACTACCGGGGTGATGGAACGACCACACACCGGGACCAAACAAGATTGCACAGGGATAACTACAAGCCCCGGCAAAATGGTGTTTTCACCATGCAAAACCCCACAAAAACCCTAGCAAAAAAGTGCACCACATGCCTGACACGCGGCTCTATCGACTCGACTCCTGCCGTACCGAAAAAGGGCCTCGCCAGCTGTCCTCCGAGGTGGCGCAATGGGCCCCATGCCACTATTGGCGTCTCTCCCCTAATCATTATGGTAAAGCACGTAGAGTGCACTTTTCTCATACATGTGCGGAGGCTTTCTGTCATCTTCACCGGCGGAGGACAACTCCCAAGGTTTTTGATGGCGTGTGGGAAACCGACCTCCCTGCCATGCTTGATTCCATCCATCACGGGCCCCATGGCATGCCTGATTCCATACATCTTTCGGTATGTGGAACGATGGCATGCATCCAGTTAAGGGAAGAGGACCGGTCCCGGCATGGAAACGGAAGCAGAGTAGGGACTGGACATGGGTCGAAAACTACATGTATAACTGATTATGAAGAAGAAGAAAATATTTTAAAGTAAACGAAGTTAAAAATAGTTTATTGCACCGAGTGAAACGAGGTGCTCTATAGCCCAGTATGGGGGAGATGTTGTAACGTGTATGTAGCGTTACATCTAATAAAACGTAAAAACTGATAGTAAAAAATGAAGTGCCATATTAGGTCGGCCATTAATAAATTCATGTCATTTAATAAAACGTAAAAAGTGAAGTACCATATTATGTCGGCCATTAGTAATTAAAATATCGATGTTCCTTTATAAAATAGAAACCTAAAATTCAAACCCGGATCTATCAATCAAGAGATATCAAATTTCTTGAGTTTAAATTTAAAAAAATAAATACACCTCAATAAATTGGATCCCTTGCAGTGCTTGATAGATACGGGTTTAAGATGGATCTATGCTCGTGGGACATACCACTTCACATGTTGTTTTCTGCAACTCAATCCTTTGCCTGTTCAACCTGATGATGAGTGCTCCCAATTTTTCCACAGTCCCTTGTTGAATAAATTATCCCAAGATTTATCTGCCAAGACACTTTCATACCTGTCCCTATTGTCCTTAAAGGTTTACACTCTAAAATGAAATGTTTTTCTGTCTCCAGTTTACTAGAGGTGCAAAAAATACACTCTTTCTTCCCAAGCTTCTTTTACCCTTTTACAACGCCCGGTCTCACAACAGAATTGATGGGACTTAGTTCTTAAGGAATCTGCAATCAGGATAACCTCGGCCCTATAAGCTTGCGGTGAATTCAAATTTAAATTTACCTTGTATGGGCAGGCAAATGGTGCAGGTTTCGACTGTTTAAATTTTAAATTTAAATCCATATACCTTCATTATGTTCGATTGTGCAGAAGGAAAACTATGCATACCACCCTGGAAGATTATAACAGAACGGTAGGTTAATGGCGTTGGGTAAAGTTTGAGTGGAGTTGTTGGTGGATATAGCCATCAGAATCTCTAATGGACTGGAGTCAAAAAAGGACCAAATAGTTGACATAGGTGGAGGACGACAGGAGTGTGATGCAGTCACTCCCAACTGCAGAGAAACCTGGATCCTGTAAACCTCACAGGCAAATGTTTAAGATGGAAAACAGAGATCCGTACACAGAAGTGCCAGAGTTCAACCAAAACACACAAACTTTTTATTGACTGTCAAATCCAACAAACTATTTAGAACTCCAGCTCATAAACATTCATAAGAGGATAGAGAATCAGCCCTAGAGCTCTCACTCACTCCGAAAGGAGCAAAAATAATCTAAAGAAAAACTAAAAACATTCCTACAGGACGCGGAGGTCCTGATTTATTAAAGACTGAGCAGGCACGCATGCCCTTCAAATAAATCCTATCAAAACTGAATGAAAAATGATACTCTAGTTGGATTTTTGAATGCAGCAAAACCAAAATCCAAATAGCAAACCAGAATCCAAAACCAAAATCGAAGCTGCTATCTCTTCCGTAGAGATCCCCATTTTATCACTACCCATGTTCGCCAAATGTCACTCCCCAAACTCCCGCAACATTGATCGCTCACCTACCAGTTCTGATCCCTCAGATTGCGGATCTATTTGGCATCTAATTGATTCCTCAAGGCTCCGTTGGAACCGTGGATGCTCTGCATCATACTCCCTTCGTTTACAGAATTATGAACCTCCTGATTCATAGCCTTAAGCTCTATTTTCTTCAAATTTCTCCATCGATCAAAATACAACCATAGAATCTTACACAACAGCAGTTGAATTATCGTATTGACCGTTGGAACACCACCTATTTTCTCTGTTACACCTTGTTCAATATCCTTCCTTGGCACCTCAATTCCTACATGCAAGAACTGCCAATAAGCAATTTTCTCTTTTACTGCAACCTTGTCCTCTTTATTTTCACTAAAGGAACAATTTTCCTTCCCAGTATCCCAATCCGATGGTCTGTCTACGTCTTCAGCTACACTCTTTATGCATTGCTCAACCATTTGTTCTTCCAACAATGGAAGAATTTGTCCCTGCTCCTTTGTGAATGAATGTACATCTTCCAACTGGTGTTCCTCCTCAGTTTCATCAAACATTTCCTCATCTTTTGCCAAAACTGGTTGAGATGCTTCTTGCTCTCCAAAATAGTTTTCCTCTCCTCCCTTTTCTTTTCCATCTAGTACTTTGTTATCATGTACCTCTTGTTGATCATCTAATGGGAGATCAGCAGCTTCTTCATATCTATCATCCTCCCCCTCTTCCTGTTGTTGCTCATGCATTTGTTCCTGTTGGCATTCATCTTGAACTTCCTCTCCTAACTTTCTTGATTCTGTACTTACTGTAGTTTCATCTTCAAGAGCAAGATCTTCCTTGATTGCACTCTCTTCTATCCTCATTGGCCTCACTGATGACTTTTCTGCTCCATTCATATATGTTGCTGTTGGTTCAGCATTCACTCCGTCGGTATCTACAATCTGAGCAGCTGGTACAGGTGTGTTAGAGGCTTCTGACAGTTGAGACAACGATTCCTTTGTAATAGCTTGGACAACTGCCTCCTCATGGTCATCCACAGCTTCAGACAGTTCTCCCCTTTGTTCTAGTTTTTTTTCATTTTCTTCTCTAGTATTCAGCCTATCCTGTGCTACCTTCTCACTTTCCTCATGCATCATTTCCATTGGATGCTTAGAATTTAATTGATGAGGCATTGGGACAATTATCTCACCGCGATCTGCGGCACCTTCAAATATCTCCCTTAGATGCATCCCACTTTTTTCTCCAACCTTAGTATTAGTTATCTCCAATTCACTTGCCAAAGGATGAACATCTTTTGACTAGATCTCTATGGCTTCTTCAAATTTCTCTTCTTGATCTTCAAAATCTTCAACTGCTCCATTCCCAACTTCCAGGAGCCTGTCATTTACTTGAACACCTTCCATTGCATCCTCCTTTGTCTTCCCACTTGTATCCTACTCCTTTGCTCCCATGTGCTCAGCAGCACTATATTCGTCTTCTTCAAGTGCTTCACCTTCTTCCGAGTGGCAAAGCACTTCCACAACTGAGATCCCCTTTGAAAAATCTCTCTTTTCAATTTGATGTCTTTCTTTCTTTTCCAAGGCCCTTATCACCTTTCGTATGGCTCAGATCTCCGCTTTTCTCTCCAATCTTTCATCACGCTCTTTGATTAGTTGCCTAATTGCTTGTATCTTTGCCCTGATCCATTCTTTCTCTTCTTGGCTCACCCGCTTCTCCTTTGCCATTTTTTTTAACTTTTACTTGCCAATCTCTCTTTGTCTTTTCAACAACTTGATCTCTTAAAGTTGTTCCCTGTATGGCTTTCCCTAGCCAAACCCACTGGTAACAATAATAATGCACCTCCGTGCAGTCTAGTGCTCCTCCGAGCACACTTGGTTCTCTTCTCGAACCAACTATTCGGCTCCTCCGAGCTCACTTAGTTCTCCTCTCGAACCAACTCTCCAGTTTCAGCAATTAAGTCTCTAGAGGTAAGCCTATAATAATGGATTCCCCTCTCGGCCATTGTGGTTTGATCTGATACCAAATGATGCACTCACTCCCAACTACAAAGAAACCTGGATCCTGTAAACCTCACAGGCAAAGGTTTAAGATGGAAAACAGAGATCCATACACAAAAGTGCCAGAGTTCAACCAAAACACACAGACTTTTTATTGACTGTCAAATCCAACAAACTATTTAGAACTCCATCTCATAAACATTCACGAGAGGACAGAGAATCAGCCCTAGCTCTCTCGCTCACTCCGAAAGGAGCAAAAATAATCTAAAGAAAAACTAAAAACATTCCTATAGGACGCGCAGGTCCTAATTTATTAAATACTGAGCGAGCACACAGGCCCTTCAAATAAATCCTATCAAAACTGAATGAAAAACGATACTCTAGTTGGATTTTCGAATGCAGCAAAACCAAAATCCAAACAACAAACCAGAAGCCAAAACCAAAATCGAAGCTTCTGTAGAGATACTCGTTTTATCACGCCCATGTTCGCCAAATGTCACTCCCCGAACTCCCGCAGCATTGATCGCTCACCTACCAGATCTGATCCCTCAGATTACGGATCTATCTGGCGTCTAATTGATTCCTCAAGGCTCCGTTGGAACCGTGGATGCTCTACATCAGAGCGGCAGCTACGAGTGGACCGAGGGGATCAAGGATGTCGTGGAATGCATTAGAGCGGCAGCTATGAGTGGACCGAGGGGATCAAGGATGCCTGGAATGCATCAGAGTGGCAGCTACGAGTGGACCAAGGGGATCAAGGACGTCGTGGAATGCATCAGAGCGTCAGCTACGAGTGGACCGAGGGGATCAAGGACGCCGTGGAAAACTTATGCCAGAAAGGGAAAAGGACGCCGGGAGTATGATGGACGATTTCGAAGATTTAGACAATAAAGATAAAATATTTAAAACTTTTCCTCCATCAGCCTTTTTAGCACGGCAACCAGTCAAACAAGCATCAACACCAACCCGCCTTCCTTTGTGGCCATTGCAGGCAAAGAGATCGAATACCATCATTTCGTCTGAAAAAAAAAATGAAGAAGAGAGCACATACACAGCAGCCCCTACAACCCAGGAGCTCCAGCAGCAACGACAACAGGCAACTCGGGGATGCGAGTTCACACGAAAAAACCAGAGCAGGCAAGACAACAGACCAATTAATGACAAAAATTATCAAATACTATGTATCACAGCCATAAATCGATATTCTCAATCTCATGGATCTCTGGAACATTATTATTCCACAAAACCTTGCGGGGTTTTGTGGGATAATAATTTTCTAGAGAATCCATGAGATCGAATACCGTCATTTCGTCTGAAAAAAATGAAGCGGAGAGCACATACACAGCAGCCCCTACAACCCAGGAGCTCCAACAGTAATGACAACAAGCAACTTGTGCGTGCGAGTTCACACGGAAAAACCGCAGAGCAGGCAAGACAACAGACCAATTAATGACAGAAATGATAAGATATAATGTATTACATCCATAAATCAATATTCTCAATCTCGTGGATTCTCTGGAACATTATTATCCCACAAAACCCTTCCCTCTATGAAAGAGGTCAAGGAAATCATAAGTTTTCACATCCATCAGCTCGACCCTACGTGGGGTGAGTTGGGCAAGATGGAAGACGATGTTCCATTCATATTCAGGGCATATGGATATCCTTTCCAGATAAACAAGAGTGCCCTATACGCCATTGGAAGTCCCCATTCATGGCCCGTGCTTCTGGCGGCACTAGGGTGGCTTATCCAGCTCTTAAATTACAAGGAGACAATCCAACAGCCACAAGGATCTTCGTGGTTTGCCATGAACCCACAGTTCGAGTTCGTGGAGTAGAGCTACCAGTGTTTTCTCCGGGGCGGCGATGCATGTTAGAAACGGGTGACAACTAGCTATGACGGTAACTATGTAACTAACTAACCAAATATGCAGTTATTAGTAACCGTGTAAGAAATGTATATGTTTCTTGTATTCTCGTAAGAGAAGATATTGGAGAGTTGAGAGTTGTTGTATTCTTCAGTTATTGAATAATAAGAAGACCGATACCATTGCTTCGTGGATGTTTCCCTAAGAGAGGATTTTACCACGTAAATCTCTGCGTACATCTTATGTGTGTATTTATTTGCTTTCTTGTTTTATTTACTTCCGCTGCATATTGTGTTCTGTGGTTATTAGATCCAACAAGTGGTATCAAAGCTTGGTAGGAATCCACAGAGAACGAGAAAGCTGAGTGATCATTGTTTCGAGAAATTTCAATACGTTTTACGGGTCAAGATTTACCGGAGGAAAGAAGCTTGAAGCATGAAGTTGGAAGCCTGTGCAGAGAAGGAGCGGTATTATTAAACTACCGCGGGTCCGAAGCTTGGTGGGGCGCGACACTTTTATGGCACACTTACGGAATTGCAAAAGTTGAAACTACCGCGACCTTGCTTCATTGAGGAGCGCGGTACTGTTTTAATTTGAAGTGGAGCGTGAAAGTTTTTTGGGTTAAATCGTGAATGAAGGTATATCACGTGGAGGCTTGTTTAAAAGATTATAGGCTTCTTTAAAATCTTATTAAAATATATATTTAAAAGTGGTTGTATATTTTAATAAAGGTGGGAGTTATAAGGGAGGTTTAAAAAGTTTGAGGTGGGAGTTATAAGGTTTGAAAAATATATTGTTTTGGAATTTTTTTTTTTAAGAAAATTATAAAACCTTTATTCCATTATTTCGAAAAGGTTTACCCTTATAAATTTTTTGACCTGGTTTCTTGAGAAAATGGTGAAAACGCAGAGTGTCAAATTTGAAATTGAGAAGTTCAATGGGAACAATAATTTCAAGTTTTGGAAGGTCAATATGTGGGATATGCTCATGCAGCAAGGAGTGGCGAAGGCACTGGCAAGGAAGACAAAGAAACCCGTAGATATTTCAGATGAAGACTGGAGCGAGATGGATGAAAGAGCTCCCAGTGCTATTCGTCTGTGCTTGGCTGACGATGTTTTATTTAACATCGTGTCTGAAACTACAGCAACAGGTCTCTGGACAAAGTTGGAAAGTTTGTACATGACTAAATCCTTGACGAATAAAATCCTCCTGAAGCGGCAGTTGTTTACCTTGCGTCTGAAAGAAGGTACAAAAATTTCTGATCACTTGAATGCGTTCAATACTCTTATTTGTCAGTTGGCTAGTATGGAAGATATTATTAAATCTGAAGACAAGGCGATTTTAGTGTTGTGCTCTCTGCCTGAGTCGTGGGCACATTTTGTAACCTCTATCAGTTTTAGTTCTACTGAGTCTATTACCTTCGATGAAGTTGTGGGAGCCTTACTTTCTGAGGAAACTCGAAAGAAATCTAGCCTTGAAACCTTGAAATCAGAAGTAATGGTGGCCAGAGGAAGAACCAGCGAAAGAGGACAAAATTCAAAGGGTACATCAAGGTCAAAGTCGAAGGGAAAAAAGAGTAAATTGAAGTGCTGGTACTGCAATAAAGCAGGACATCTTAAGAAAGATTGTTGGAAACGCAAGCGAGCTTCTGAGGAGGAGGACTCTACAAAGGAGGCAAACATAGCTGAGAATGATTCAGGTATGATCGATGAGGTATTATCTACATCTACTGTCTCGCAATACCATTCTAACTGGTTAATTGATTCTGGAGCAACTCACCACATGTGTCTTCATAGAAAATGGTATTCCTCATACCAATCTATAGATGACGGGGTAGTTTATATGGGAAATAATGTTACATGTAAAGTTGTTGGGGTAGGGAGTATCAGAATTAACATGTATGATGGGACTATTAGGACTCTAACAAATGTGAGACATGCACCTGAACTAAGGAAGAACTTGATATCAATGGGAGTTCTTGATGATGTTGGTTACAAGTTTATAGTTCAAGGTGGAGTTATGAAGGTATCGAAAGGTATCTTGGTTGTTATGAAGGAAAACAGAGTTGGGAACCTGTATAGACTTGAAGGGAGGATGGAAGTTGATCATGCAACAGTAGCATCAGTTGGTGCAGCAGCAGAAATCACTCATCTATGGCATCAGCAGTTAGGTCATATCAGTGAAAGAGGTATGAAGGTACTTGCTGATCGAAAGTTGCTTCCTAGTTTAAAATCTGTAGATTTGAAGTTTTGTGAGCACTGTATTTATGGTAAACAGGCTAGACAAAAATTTAAATCTGGAAAACACACTAGTAAAGGTATCCTAGACTACATACATTCTGATCTTTGGGGTCCATCTCCAAAATTTCTTATGGGGGGTCGTCATATTTCATCAGTTTTATAGATGATTACTCAAGGAAAGTTTGGATCTATTTATTAAAGAGAAAGGCTGATGTTTTTGATATATTTAAGCAGTTTAGAGCTTTGGTTGAAAAGAGCACTGGCAGGTTCATTAAATGTCTTAGAACAGATAATGGAACCGAATTTACTTCGAAGGAGTTTGATAATTATTGTAAGAAAGATGGGATCGAGAGGCATAAGACCACTGTTTACACTCTGCAGCAGAATGGCATTGCTGAATGCATGAACAGGACTCTTCTTGAAAGAGCAAGGAGTATGCTAAGTAATGCGAAGTTACAGCAAGAATTATGGGGAGAGGCATTGCTTACAGCATGTTACCTGGTCAATCGATCACCATCAACAACAATTGATTGCAAAATTCTAGAAGAGGTATGGACAGGTCAATCATGTGATTATTCTAATCTTAGAGTATTTGGTTGTGAAGCCTATGCACTTATTCCGAAAAATCAGCGTTCCAAACTAGATCCTAAGTCAAGAAAATTGATCTTTGTTGGATATGGTGATGGTGTTAAGGGATATAGGTTGTGGAATCCTACTGTCCACAAAATCATCATAAACAGAGATGTAAAATTTGATGAACTTTCTCTCACAAATGTAGATGTAAGTAATGATTTGAAATAGGCTAATGTACCACAGTTTCAGCAAATTAAGTTTGATACTCAGTCATCGACGGGGGGGAATCGTGAGGATGTCCAGGAAGAGGATATTCATGAGGACACTCCTCAGGAAGAGGATGAGCAGACAGAAATAGAAGAAATACCACAACAAATTCTACGGAGATCTACATGGCAGAGAACTTTTCCAAAGAGGTATGCTAGTTTCGAAACATCTGTTGCTTTCATTTCTAATGAAGGAGAACCTGATAGTTATAAGGAGGCATTCGAAGTGTCTAACAATGACAAATGGAAACATGCAATGAAAGAAGAAATGGATTCTTTGGCAAAGAACAAAACCTGGGATCTTGTGGAACTTCCAGAGAGTAGGAAAGTGCTTGGCTGCAAATGGGTGTACAAACTGAAGAAAGGAGCTGATGAAACTATTCCGAAGTACAAAGCAAGACTGGTTGCAAAAGGATTTTCTTAGAAAGCAGGTATTGACTTTCATGAGATTTTTTCACCAGTTGTGAAACTTGTTTCTATCAGAATTTTGTTAGCACTAGTTGCTTTATATGATTTGGAGTTAGAGCAGCTAGATGTCAAAACAGCTTTCTTACATGGAGATTTAGATGAGGAAATTTTCATGGAACAACCAGAAGGGTTCATTCAGAATCGCAATAGGAGGTTTGTTTGCAAGCTCAAAAAATCATTGTATGGCCTGAGGCAGTCTCCCAGGCAATGGTACAAGAAGTTTGATTCTTTCATGGTGAGTCAGAATTTTACCAGGAGTGAGTATGATCATTGTGTGTACTTTAAAAAGTTGGAAAATGACATGTTCGTTATTTTGGTATTGTATGTTGATGATATGCTTGTCGCAAGCAAGAGCATGTTTGAAATTAGCAGGTTAAAGGCTCAGTTGGTTAGGACGTTTGATATGAAGGATCTAGGAGTAGCAAATCAGATTTTGGGCATGCAGATACACAGAGATAGGAAAAATGGCAAGCTGTGGTTATCACAAAAGAAGTATGTGGAGAAAATACTTCAGAAATTCGGTATGGATAAGGTGAAACCTTCTAGTATCCCTTTAGCTTCTCATTTCAAGCTTTCTTCAGGTTTGAGTCCTAAAAATGATGAATAAAAGCAGTATATGTCTCGTGTACCATATGCTAATGCAGTAGGAAGTTTGATGTATGTGATGATAAGTACAAGACCAGATATTTCACATGCAGTTGGTGCTGTCAGTAGATACATGGCAAATCCAGGAAAAGAGCATTGGGCAACAGTGAAATGGGTGCTTCGGTATCTTAGAGGCACAAGTGACTATTGTATCACTTTTGATGGTTGTAGTAATGGAGTCTGTGGTTATGTTGATTCTGATTTTGCAGGTGATTTGGACAAGAGGAGGTCCACTTCAGGCTATGTTTTTACTCTTGCAGGTGGAGCTATTAGTTGGATGTCAAAGCTTCAGAATATTGTTGCTTTATCTACTACAAAGGCAGAATATATAGCTGCTTCACATGCTTGCAAAGAGGCAGTCTGGTTAAAAGGTTTGCTAGGTGAGTTAGGAAAGGTTCAGAACTCTATAAAGATTTTATGTGATAGTCAAAGTCATATTCATTTGGCTAAAAATCTAGCTTATCATAGTAAGACAAAACATATTCCTGTAAAATATCATTTTGTAAGACATGTTCTTGATGAAGGTGGAGTGGTTCTTGAAAAGGTCCACACTCAAAAGAATAGTGCAGACATGTTCACGAAGCCAGTTAGTTCATAGAAGCTACGGTGGTGCTTAGCTTCTCTAGGCTTGCAGGAAAGGTGATGAATAGAGCAATGAGCAATGGTATCAGGTAAATTGTTGTCAAGGTGGAGATTGTTAGAAACGGGTGACAACCGGCTATGACGGTAACTATGTAACTGACTAACCGAATATGCAGTTATTAGTAACTGTGTAAGAAATGTATATGTTTCTTGTATTCTCGTAAGAGAAGATATTGGAGAGTTGAGAGTTGTTGTATTCTTCAGTTATTGAATAATAAGAAGACCGATACCATTGCTCCGTGGATGTTTCCCTAAGAAAGGGTTTTACCACGTAAATCTCTGCATACATCTTATGTGTGTATTTATTTGCTTTCTTGTTTTATTTACTTCCGCTACATATTGTGTTATGTGGTTATTAGATCCAACAATGCGAAGGTCCTGGATCCAGAATTCATCATGCATATGGAAGAGAAACGAACTAAGAACGCCCAGAGAACAGCTGCTGTGGAAGCGCAAGTAAAAGAACTGGAGATGAGGATCGAGGACTTGAAGACCAGGTCCTCTGCCATTAAAACCCTGGAGATGAATGCAGCTGCATTGGCCAACGATATGCCCAAATTTCATAACATTCTGAATAATTTTTCGTCCAAGATAGAAGCCCTGGAGAGGGGTTTGGCCGAATGGAAGTATGAATTCGAGGCTAAGACTAGTGAAATTGAGTGACTGATGAAGAAGAATGAGGTCCCGAAGCGGCAGTGGAGTCACAGCATGTGAATATGAGGGATTATGAGAATATGAGTAGAGAGTGCCACGCCATTGAGCTCGACATTCATGCTACTGAGACTGCCAGGAATGAGTGGGAGGAGAAGGCTTGGGATGTTGAGGTCTCCGCGAGCAAGAAATTGAAAGAGCTTGAAGTGGCAGTCGATCGTTACAACCAGGAAATCATCAGGTAGGTAGGCCATTTCCTTTTATGATAGTTGGATATCTGAGACGTTTTAGGAAATCGATAAGGTAATATGTAAACAAACTTAACTTTTTTTTGGATTTTTTATTTCAAATTTGGTAGTAATTTTGTTGAAGTTTATAGTTCCATTTGATCGCCAGGAACTTTGAGTATGGAACTTTACCATATGGGGTTTGACCCATTTTAAGATGACCTATAACTTATATTGCTGAAATTTCAGAAGAATGATTGGAAACAAAATTTATATCTTACATGAAAAAATAAAAAACTTGTTGAGTTTGACTACTTATTTATATTTCTTTAGCCAGTTGTATAGGGTTTGAATATGATAGTTGATAGCCCCAAGGGTTAGCTCAATTGGTAAGACCTACGAACACTCTCTCAGTAAAGGGGGAGGTCATGAGTTTGAGCCTTGAGTCCTTAGGGGTATAGAGTTTACCATCCGCAGAAAAAAAAGAATATGATAGTTGGATCTTCTAGCCTTGTATCATGCTTATTAATGCATAAGGATGGGGAAAAATGATGGGGATTATTTTTATTTCAATATTCAGTTTTAAATTTTTGCAAACAAATACCTTAGCAAGTATTCTTGAATTAGTAAATTGTACGGGATTTGAATATGGTTTTTTTATTTATTTTGTGTTGATGGCTTTATTTCTCTGAAAATTGAATTCTCAGGTTGAAGCTTGGCAGTTCATTTGAATACAAGCTGAATTTTAGAGGAATGGAATGACACCCACAGAGATTTTGGGTGCGGATTTTAAAGGCACAATTAGACCAGGTATATTATTTCGTGCACTGAGGAATATGAATGCATATATAGAGAAGTGGGAGGAATCAATTGCCCTTCAACAACAACTGCATGAGAAACGCTCGGAAAAGGAAAGAAAACAGAGAGTCAATACTGGTCTCCTTGGAAAAATTAGGGATGTATGGCCCTTACCTGAATCCTGTAGCTGAAGGGGACTGGATTTAACTGGCTTTTATCCAAGATGTGAAATGGTAAAAATAATGTAGTCACTTTTTTTGATATGCAAATCGTTTACAGATTTGGTTGCCATTTGTCTGATAGTTTCCAGGGCCTGGTTCTTATAGGCTTCTTTCAGGACATGTTAGATAGAACGTGTTGCAACTAATTGAATTTGTAGATAAAAAACATTGTTTTCAATGTACACAAATGAGTATCGACAAACATTGGCATTTTCCCTTTATTATTTCGGTTTCAAGTTCATTTGGGTCTAGCTATAACTTTCCCATCTTCCGGTGCATTAAATTTTAGAACATGCTCTTATTTTCAACTTTCAAACGTTTTTTTCCTTCATACTTCTAGAGAGTAATCCATGTAAATGTTCTTTCAAATGTAAGCTACTTGCTGTTCCTAGATTTTTGTATATATTCGAAGTCAATTACAAAAGGGTTTAAAATGTGCTCCAATGCATGAACTTTACACTTCGCTTTTGAGGTAAGAAGCTCGGCATTTTGTAATTGAGCATTTTAGAGTAAAAATTTGCCATCATCCCATTATAGATTCACTCTTATGACCAAGTCCAAAGATTTTTCTTTCCGGAATGGTATCAAAATATCTTCGTGGTGAATGGAAAATTTTCTCCATATTTCTCTTTTGTTCTTTGTTTCGATCACAACCTCAAACTTTAATATCTCAGAAGAGCAAAGATCTTGTGTGTATACAAGCATAGATCAAGTTTCTTTGTTTGCAGTTTGTATTTGTTCCCCTATCAAACTTGTCTCTTAGGCCAAAGAACATCTTAGAAAAAGAAATACCCATATTTTTGTCAGGCAAATGTGCAATTTTGAATTGCATCACACAAACATGTGTACGGTTCTGCTGTTGCATCAATGCTGTCGGAGTTCCTCGGCTCTAACTAATATTAACTCTTTGCAACCTTGAAATCCCAACCACAGGTTTCTGTGCTTCCTAAAATTTGTTTTTCCAGTTTCTTATTATGCTTTTTGAGCATAGTTGAATTTATTACCAGTGTTTGCATTTCTCATTTATCAACTTCTACGCCTTTATGTAGTTTTGTTAACATTTATTCATTTTTGTTAACATGTATTCATTTTTTTATGGAGTATTTGCCATTGTCTTGAAGTTTCCTTGACCCTATTTAATGTTTTTATTAAATGTATTTATTAAAATTCTAAATCCTAGGTGACTATTGTCCTTATGTTCTCAACTAAACAAGATTGTTATTTAATTGTAGAAATTGAATTTTTCACATAGCAATAATCACACACATAGCTGGAAAGTAAATAGCGGAAGCATAAACATAATACACAAGTGATTACTCTTTCAAATCAACTTTTCATTAACAAAATCTAAGCTTACAAAGAAGCCCCCACAAGCTTTCAAGCTATCCGTTGTACGACCCAAAAAACATATTTGCACGATTATCGAGAAAAATTGCTTGTTGGAAAACATGCAAACTTGCTTGTTGGTTTGTTTCCTGTTGTATGGCCTTGTTTGTACGACTGTACTGATTGTTCTGTATGATTGTATGGTCTTGTTTGTATAGAATCAAGATGATCATACAAACCACCGGTATGGAATCCGTATGTTAATTTTTGTTTGTTTCTTGACCTCGGCCTACTTTGGTGCTTTAAATTTGTTCAATTGATGATCTTAGTCACCTCCTAACAAAAATTTTCTTTGTGTTTAAACCCTTTCTCTTGACTTGCCTTTATACTTGAGCTGAAACCTTAATCTATGAAAACCCTGATCTCTTGTGAGATGTACAGTTGAGATTAATCTAAATCACTAATGTATAAAAATACACTTTATTAGCCTCAACAACTAAATCTAAGAATTTCATTTTATTACTAAAGTGAATTACAATAGATTTAACTTGAACTATTGTTGGCACATTCACATTGAACCTGTGTAAAAGCTCTTGTTCGAGCTATATTCTTCAACACTCCCTCTTAGCAAGGAAAGAATTTTGCACCAATCCAAGTTTGTCTCAGAATGCTCCAAACTTCCCTTTTGCTAAGGGCTTGGTCAAAATAACAACTTGCTGATTTATGGGTGCATACTGGAGCTTTATCGCTTCCTTTTGAATCCTGTCACGAAGAAGTGATATATAATCTTAATGTGCTTGAATTTGTCATGAAACATTGGATTTTCTAGAGAGTTTGATACAACTTTTACTATCATAGTAAATCATTGTGGGATCCAACTCTTGATCAAATAATCCTACAAGCAACTTGCAAAACTAGAGGGCCTCACAACTAGTAGTGTTGGTTGCCATATACTCTACCTCTACCGAGTTGAGTGTCATGGAAGTCTATTTTTATTTCACTAGGATATCATTGTTAATCCCAAGCTAAAGCAACACCTTAAGGTGCTCTTCTTGTTTGATTCATTACTTGCCCAATCTGAGTTTGTATACCCCTGCAACTTCACCTCACCATCTCTAAGATATCTCATACAATACTCCAATGTGCCCATCAAGTACCTGAGCACATGTTTTGATTCTATCCAATGCTCTTGCCTTGGTTCCACCATGAATTGACCCAAGTTGTTCATTGCAAAACGTATATTTGGCCTAGTGTTGACCAGATACATGAAGGAACCTATCAGCTTCCTATACAACGTGGGATCCACTATATTTGAATTTGAAGTTGTTACCTTCTTTAGATTAGTGATCATAGGTGTGGCCATAGGTTTGTAGTCCTCCATCCAAAATCTCTTTAGGATCTTGACTACATACTTTCCCCACCCAAAAAAAATCTCCCTTGGCCTTTACCAAACCTCCAACCACAAGAAGTAATGTATTATGTCCGCGTCCTTCATCTCGAACTTGATTGTCATATTTTCCTTGTACACCCTGAAATGAGATTCTCTAAACCTATAAGAAATAGGTCATCTACATACATCACCAAAACAAGCAGATCAACTTCAACAAATATAAAATATTAGTTGGGATCTGCTTCACTTTTGGTGAAGCCGATACTTTGTAAGCATGTTCTTGTTGCTTGCTTGAGTCCATACAAGGCTTTTTCGGCCTGCAAACATGGGACTCTTTCCCATTGATCTCAAATTATGGAGGCTACTCTATGTACACTTCTTCCTCAATTATCCCATTGAGGAAAGTTGTCTTCACATCCATTTGATGTATTCTCCATCCCATAGAAAAAACTAAAGACATCATTGCTCTAATGGAAGTGCACCTAGCAACTGAAGCAAAAGTTTCCTCGGAGCCCACTCCCTCTTTATGAGAGAACCCTCTTGCCACAAATCTTGCTTTGTACTTCTCTATGTTGCCATCTATCACATGTTTGATCTTGTAGAGCCGTCAACAATTCACTATTGATTTTCCCTTTGGCCTAAGCACAATGTCCCATACATCACTATTTATAATGGAGGTGTAATCCACCGTGGCATCTCTTTTGTTGGCTCTTGGAAATTGGAAGGTTCAGAATCTATGATGCTACTCATCAATGCCATGTAGTTTGGAAACTTCTCTGGAGGTTTGCTCAACCTGAATGTGCTCCTGGGAGTCTCAACATGCTCCTAAGCATCCCTCAATGTTTGAGTGAACCATCGAGGCCTCTTGACAGGATTGGTAGAAGTTGTTGGCTCCTCCTTTGTGCTTGAAGATTGTTTCCTTGAACTAGAAGTCATTGGTGACCCTGGCTCACCCTTTGGGGTTTCTTGGTCCTCATCATCTGTCACTGGAATAAGCTCACGAGGCTTCTTGGATGCAAAGTATTCCTCAAACTTTACATCTTTGCTTATGATTGTCTTTATATGCTTTGTAATAAGTGTTAATGTTTGTACTTTAATTCAATTTAGTTAGATCTTTAAACTGAAAGATAGACAAGCACAACAAAACACAAAAGACACAATAATTTTCCTTGGGGAAACCATAAAGGAGAAAACCCCGCAACTTCCTCAGAAATAGATTTGTCACTTGTACAATATCAAACAAGATAGACAAGCACAACCTTTGGGGATTCTTGCTCCTCATCACGTCACTGGAATAGGCTCACAAGGCTTCTTGGATGCAAAGTCTTCCTCAAACTTTACATCTTTGCTTACGATTGTCTTTCTATGCTTTGTTATAAGTGTTAATGTTTGTACTTTAATTCAATTTAGTTAGATCTTTAAATTGAAAGATAGACAAGCACAACAAAACACAAAAGACACAAGAATTTTCCTCAAGGAAACCATAAAGGAGAAAACCCCGCAAATTCCTCAGAAATAGATTTGTCACTAGTAAATATCAAACAAGATAGAAAACCCAAATATAAGATGTCTTCTGCAGCTCTCTCTTTCTCCTCTAGTGAACTTGTCTTCTCTCTCACTTGGTGCAAACTTGCATGAGTGAGTGTGATGTCCAAATGAGAGAGTGACCATCTCTATTTATACTTTAAGTGAGAGTTCCATAATTCCTCAATGGGGCCAACCTGTCCTAAGGAGACTCAAAAATACATTTTACATTTGACCTTTGGGGATCTATTGCCTCGACTTAGAATGGAGGTTTTACCTCGATATTCTTGTATGACCAAATGCAATAATGACATCCCCGAACGGAGGAAAAACATCTCCAACGGAGGTACAATAAAAAATACACTAATAATATACAAAAGAATATCTTCTGAAGTTACATTTACAACACTCCCTCTTAACTAGGAAGGTATTCTCTCGCCACAGTCATCATCACTCTGGACACAAACTTTGGACAACGTCATCATCGTTGGATCATCATCATTATTGTTGCAAAAATCCTCATCTCGTTGATCATTGACTAGTGACATCTCTCGAATCTATCCATCATGAGAAGTTCTATAGAGCCAACTCTTTTTCATGCTGGATGTAGACTTAGCTCTCATCTAGGTCTTCATCATCTCTGTGAGCAAGCCATCAAGTAGGTACATCCCAGCACCACACATTACATTGCCACAGAAATCACATGCATCTACTACTATCATCCCATGCGGAGATCAACCCAGGTGCATACATCATGTCCATCAGACAACCTATGTCTTCCACCCAGTGGATACAGCCAAGGAACATTTGCATCTTCCACCCAGTGGATACAACCCAGATGTATTATGTCTCTCTCTTAATCAACCTGCGTCTCCCACCTAGTGGGTACAACCTAGGGACATCTGTGTCTTCCACCCCGTGGATACATCCTAGATGTATTACGACTCTCTCGGTCAACTTGCGTCTTCAGACATGTGGATACAACCCAAGAGTATCCTAGATGCATTACGTCCTTTCGGACCACCTGCATCTTCCACCATGTAAGATACAACCTAGGCGCATCCCAGATGCTTTATGACTCGTGGACCTACCAACGTCTTCAAACATGTGGTTACAGTCCAAGAGAATCCCAGATGCATTACATCCTTACGGACCACCTGCGTCTTCCAGCATGTAAGATACAGCCCTGGTGCACATGTGTCTTCCGGTCACATCACTCCCTCTTTTGAGGAACTTCGATCTAGATAACACCAAGCTTCTCTCTGAAGTACTCGAACTTCACTCTTGTTAACGGCTTGGTCAACACGTCGGCTATCTGCTCGTCTGTCGCCGCATATTGGAGCTTCGCTGCTCCTCTCTGCACCATATACGTGATATAGTGGTACTTGATCTCGATGTGATTTGACTTGTTATGGAGCATCGGGTTCTCAAACAACTTCACACAACTCTGGTTGTCACAGAAGATACAAGTCACCTCGAGCTCGAGATCAAACAAATCTGATAGCAGCTTCTGAAGCCCTACTACCTCATAACTACACATACAAGCTACAACATACTCTGCTTCGGCTGTACTCAGTGAAACACGTGACTGCTTCCTGCTAAACCAAGAGATCATACCAGATACCAAACTGAAGCAACATCACAAAGTGCTCTTCCTGTCTGTCGCACTGCCTGCCCAATCCAAATCAACATAACCATGCATGTTAATCTTCTGATTCGTCTCATACTTGAGACCATACTCAATCGTACCCTTTAGGTACCTCAATATATGTTTTGCAGTCGTCGGGTGAACATGCCTCAGATATGTTAGGAACTGGCTCAAGGTGTTCACAAAAAAACATATGTATGGTCTCGTGTTCGTTAAGTACATTAACGAACCAATCATCTGCTTGTACATCGTGGCATCAACAGTCTCTAAAGAAGTGTCACACAATAGCTTCAAGTTCGATGCCATTGGTGTGGCCATTGCCTTGCAATCCATCATTCTGAACCTCTTCAGAATATCTATTGCATACTTTCCTTGACCAAGGAAAATCTCGTCCGCACTCTACCACACCTCCATGCCTAAGAAGAAGTACATCATTCCTAGGTCTTTCATCTCGAACTTTGTGGTAAGACTTCTCTTTGTATCTGCAATGAGCTCTTTCTCCCCTGTTACAAACATGTCATCTACATATAATAGTAGTACCACTGGTCTTCCACCCTCAATCTTGAAGTAAAGGTTGCAATCTGCTTTACTCTTGGTAAAGCCTAAGCTTATCAGAAAGTTGTCCATCTTGTCGTACCATGTCCTGGGTGCCTTCTTCAAGCCATACAAGGCTTTCTTCAACTTGCACACATGAGTGTGTCTATCATGTCTCTCGAATCCTAGTGGCTTCTCCACACATTAGGGAAATTTTGAGATCTAAAATGGGCCTCCTAAGAGATATAATTAAATATTACATGTTATGCATTTTGTGGGGTAGGTATATTCACAACTCACCTTTTACACTACAATCAACGTAACTATGGTTAAGTTAAATTGAAAAGATATTTAAAATAAAATCAATAAAAAAATCATTATTTGATGTGATTAAAAGTATCACTCTTGAATACATAAATTGTTTTTGAATATAATATGATGGATGTACGCCTTAATAAAGTAAAAAGTAATGTACTTATAGAGTAAAAGTAAAAAGTAATGTACTCATAAAATAAAATAAAGTATATTATTTTGAATTTTGAAATATAAGTTATTCAATATTCCAAATTTGATTATAATAATATTTTTAATTTTTAATTTTTAATTTTAAATATAAAATAAATTTATATGACTAAATTGTTATTTCTTTTAAAATATATATTAATTATATAAATTTAACTTATATTCATTAAAAATAAAAACAAGTCATATAATCATATAAATCCAACTTATATTTCAATATTTATAAAATATGTTGACTAACTAATATATAAATCTAACTTAAATTTATTAAAACTAAAACTTAATAATTTATTCATATAAATATTAACATTATTTAAATACTAATAATCTATTTACATAAATATTTACATTATTTAAATATATTTTTATTTATAAAATACTTAATTATCTTAGATAGATAGATAGATAGATAGATATTACATATCTATAATTTAGATAACCAAGTATTTATTTTATGTATTCATTTAATAATCAACACAGTTATTTTCATTTGTTTTAATTTCTAATTTTTACAATTTTTTTTAATTATTATTATTATCTTGTATCTCATAAAACTTATCCCATTTATATTAATATTCTTAAATTTAAAATTATATATTATATAAATAATAATTATTTTACATATATCACATATTTATGGATTTAAAATTATATATCATATACTAAAATAAAATAATATATTCAAGAATTATGTCTTCATAAGAATTTTGTTTCCATAACATAATGTTTAAAAAGTTTAACTGTCAAAGGTTTTGAAATTTTAAATATCCTATCAATTATGTCAAACATTAAGGTAGAATGATACGTATTCAATAAGGTTTTTAAAGTTTAAAAGAATTTTCAATTATATATTATATACATATTTTGATTATAGTTGAATAGTACGTATTTTTACATAAGGCTTTATCTGAAGGAATCAAGAAAAGCTTGAAATACAATCATTACAATGAGGCTTAACAAAAACATCATGTCACTTACAAGAATTGAACTTAGGTGGGGAGGGAAACAATCTTTCCTCCCAACCACCCAAGTTACAACCAATGGACAAATTATTATAAATTATGCATTATTGTTATATTGTAACACTTTTTGAAATACAAAAGCAGCAGAACATCATATTTGAGCACATTTATCGTGAGCACAACTGTATGGCAGACAAGCTTTCCAAACATGCTCTCGATGGTTATGAAGGTCACTTAATTTGGGAGGAATGGTGCGAGGGTTGCATCCTGGACTGTGGTTCAATCTATTTCTACGACTGATCTGATGGTGATGTTTTTTGAATAGCTATGACTGATATTTGTACTTTTTGTTTTCTTTGCTGAAGATACTATGTGGATAGTTTTGATGGATGTTATTAGTCATGTGTTGGGGAAGTCTGATATGTAGGCTCAGTTGTGATACATCTTTTTTGGTATAGGCTCTGTATTTTTCTGGAGATCAGAACTTATATGATAACATCTCTGGTTATCTCAGATGGTTCCACCTGGATGGAACAGGAAATCTTTTTGTACTATTTGATTCTAATAAAGAATATCAATAGTAGCTTTTTTTCTCTGGAAAAAAATGTAAATGATTTATATGATTTTGAATATAAATTTTAATCTTTTTAGTATGAATAATTTATCATTTAAAGATATATGTTATATATTGAAAAGTAATTTTATAGTTTTGATTTTGAATAGAACATTTAATTTTTTTGTATTTGTAATTTATTTATTTTATATTGAAACATAAAGAATATATTTTTTTAAGTACTTTAAGGCACTTTAGTACATTTATATTATATTCAAAAGTAATCTAAGAGTACGCTTTTCATTATGAGTACTTTACTTACAACATTGATATGGTTAACTATGGGTTTTCATTCACTATTTAGAATTTGACAAATAAACATCTTTAACTCAACCAATGTCACTTCAATTATTATAGATGATGTCATTCTCTAAAATGTGATTGGTTCTTTAAAAGTTGATTTTGATAGTACATTTTTTTGTTTTGAGACCCATTTTTTACCTCAAAATTCTCCTAATGTACACTTTCTCTTCAACTACAACATTCAATAATGTTGCCTTGACGTCCATCTGGTGTACTTTTCATTTCATTACTGCAACCAATGCAAGTATAGATATGATGGAAGTGTATCTTACTACAGGTGCAAATGTCTTTTCGTAGTCTATGCCTTCTTTCTGGGAAAAGCCACATGCCACAAATCTTGCCTTGTGTTTTTCTATGCTACCATCTACAACGTGTTTGATCTTTTAGATCCATTTCAAAGTCACAACAGACTTCTCTATGTTAGATTTTCTACTTTTAATCAATACTTATCGAGGATCTTACTGAAAAAATAACATGCACAACATATCACAATAGACACAAATAATTTCCTCGGGGAAACCATAAAGGAGAAAACCCTGCAACTTCCTCGGAGATAGAATAGTCACCAATACAATGTCTAAAGTAAAAACACCAAAATAAAGATGGTATTCTACAGCTTCTCTCTTCTCCACTTGTGCGAACTTGTCCTCTCTCTCACTTATGCGAACTTGAGTGAGTGAGTGAATGAATAAATGAGAGAGCCTAGCTCTCTATTTATACTTTACTTTCACTTTACCTTTTTCACTTGACAGGTCGGCCCCAACTAAATCTAACTGGGCCGACTCCTCTAGGAAGAATCAATAGACCTATTACATTGACTCTAGGGGGATCTAATGCCCCGACTTACAAAGGAGGATTTACCTCAATGACTTTACATGACCAAATGTAATAATGACATCTTCGACCGGAGGAATAAACATCTCTGTTGGAGGTACAAGTAAAATACAATAATAATTACAGAATAAAATACAAGTGAATACCTTCCGAAGTTACAAATACATTAAAACCCTACTGGTCTTGGAACTATCTCCAATACATCATTCTTCATAATCAATTGGTACTCTTCGATCATTACATCCTTCCATTCCTTCTTCTCTGCTGCTTCCTCATAGTTGGAAGGTTTTTTTATCAATGATGTCGTATAGTAAGGCCACATCGTTGGAGTATGGTCTGGGTCTCTTGCTTTCTCTGTGTATCCCATCTGGAGCACCATAATTCTCTGCATCTTGTATTGATTCACGTGTCCATGCTGGTCTTCTCTTGTGGGAGTTCTTCTCACGAGGTGGATCTACAAGTTCTTGTGGTTCTGCCATGTCATGGTCTTCACGATCTTCTTGAATTGTCTCTTCCATAATTGTGTCTCTGGTTCTAGGAACTTCAAGTTCTTCAGTTTCTTCAATAGGTAATTTTCTTGATTTGTTGTATGTTAAATCTTCATCAAAAGTTACGTCTCTTCTAATCTCGATCTTCTTGAATCCTAGGTAGTATATTCGATAAGCTTTTGATGTGTCGTCGTATCCCACTAATATCCCCTTCTTTCCTGAAGGATCTAGCTTGGTTCTCTTTTTCTTTGGGATGTGTATGTACATCGGGCAGCCAAATATTCTGAGATGGCTAACTTCTAGTTTCTCTCTTGAGAAAGCTTCATCGCGAGTCTTGTTGTTCAATACACGGTGATGTGTATGGTTTTGTATATGCACAACTGTCCTTGTTTCTTCTACCCATAAGTGCATCGGAATATCTTGATCATGTAGCATTGCCTTCGTTGCTTCCATTATTGTTCTATTCTTTTCTTTTGCAACACCATTTTTTTGAGGATTGTAAGGAGTGTTCAACTTTCTTTTAATCTCGGATTCTCTGCAAAGGTCCTTGAATTCTGTTGAGGTGAATTCTCTGCCATTGTTCAATTGTAAGGTCTTGATCTTCCTTTCAGTATTATTTTCGACCAAGTCTTTGAATTCCTTGAATTTTCTAAATACTTCATCTTTGCCATTCAAGAAATAAATCCATGTCTTACGGGAAAAGTTGTCTATAAAATAAACATAGTATACATGCTCGCTTAATGAGCTGGAAGACATGGGGCCACACACATATGAATGGACTATCTCCAAGATTCCTTTTTCCTTGCTTTCACTGCTGGGGAATGTCTTCTTCACGTTCTTTCCTTGTGCACATCCCTTGCAAATGCCTTCATTCTTTGTTTGGATTTTTGGTAGACCTGAAACTGCTTTGCTTGCAATTGGTAGTGCTCTATAGTGCACATGTGCAAGCTTTCTGTGCCACAATTCACTTGGTTCCATGGAGTCATGGACCAATGCTTGTTCTGGTTGTCCTTTCAACTTGTACAAGCCTCCCTCTTACTCTCCAATTTCTGTTGCATAATTTATTGTCTTCACTTAATTATGATAACCAACTATTTATTTTGTGTATTCACTTAATAATCAACAGTTATTTTTCATTTATTTTAATTTCTATCTTTTACAATTTTATTTATTTATTATTATTATCTTGTACCTCATAAAACTTATTTCATTTTTATTAATATTTTTAAATTTAAGATTATATATAATATAAATAATAATTATTCTACATATATTACATATTTATGGATTTAAAATTATATATCATATACTAAAATAAAATAATATATTCAAGAATTAGGTCTTTATAAAAATTATTTTTCCATAACATAAGGTTTAAAAAGTTTAAATCCCAAATGTTTTAAAATTTTAACTATCATATCAATTGTGTCAAACATTAAGGTAGAATGATACGTATTTAATAAGGTTTTTTTAAGTTTAAAATAATTTTAAATTATATATTATATACATATTTTGATTTTAATTGAATAGTATATATTTTTACATAAAGTTTTATCTAAAGAAATAATAGAAAGTTTGAAATACAATCATTACAATGGGGCTTAACAAGAGCATCATGTCACTTACAAGAATTGAACTTGGGTGGGGAGGGCAACAATATTTCTTCCCAACCACCCAAGTTATAACTAATGGACAAATTATTATAAATTATGCATTATCATTATATTGCAAATTTATCTATATAGTATAATTTATTTAAATAAAGTTTTAAAATTATATATTATATAATGTAAATTATTTATATGATTTTGAATATAAATTTTAGTCTTTTTAGTATTAATAATTTATTATTTAAAGATATATGTTATATATTGAAAAGTAATTTTATAGTTTTGATTTTAAATAGAACATTCTTCTTTTTGTATTTGTAATTTATTTATTTTATATTGAAACATAAAGAGTATATTTTTTTAAGTACTTAAGTACATTTATATTATATTCAAGAGTAATCTAAGAGTATGCTTTTCATTATAAGTACTTTACTTACAACATTGATATGGTTAACTATGGGTTTTCATTCACTATTTAGAATTTGACAAATAAACATTTTTAACTCAACTAATGTTACTTCAATTATTATAGATGATGTCATCCTCTAGAATGTGATTGGTTCTTTAAAAATGGATTTTGATAGTACATTTTTTATTTTATTTTGAAGCCCATTTTTTACCTCAAAATTTTCCTAATATACACTTTCTCTTCAACTACACCATTCAATAATGTTGCCTTGACTTCCATCTGGTGTACTTTTCATTTCATTACTGCAACCAATGCAAATATAGATATGATAGAAGTGTATCTTACTACAGGTGCAAATGTCTCTTCGTAGTCTATGCTTTCTTTCTGGAAAAAGCCACATGCCACAAATATTGTCTTATGTTTTTCTATGCTACCATCTGCAGTGTGTTTGATCTCGTAGATCCATTTCCAAGTCACAACAGACTTCCCTATGTTAGATTTTCTACTTTTAATCAATACTTATCTAGGATCTTACTGAAAAAATAACATGCACAACATAATACAATAGACACAAAGAATTTCCTCGGGGAAACCATAAAGGAAAAAACCCCGCAACTTCCTCGGAGATAGAATAGTCACCAATACAATGTCAAAAGTAAAAACACCAAAATAAAGATGGTCTTCTACAGCTTCTCTCTTCTCCACTTGTGCGAACTTGTCATCTCTCTCACTTATGCGAACTTGAGTGAATGAATAAATGAGAGAGCCTAGCTCTCTATTTATACTTTACTTTCACTTTACCTTTTTCACTTGACAAGTCGGCCCCAACTAAATTTGATTGGGCCAACTCCTTTAGGAAGATTCAATAAACCTATTACATTGACTCTAGGGGGATCTAATGCCCTGACTTACAAAGGAGAATTTACCTCAATGACTGTACATGACCAAATGTAATAATGACATATTCAACTAGAGGAATAAACATCTCCGTCGGAAGTACAAGTAAAATACAATAATAATTACAATATAAAATACAAGTGAATATCTTCGGAAGTTACAAATACATTAACACCGTACTGGTCTTGGAACTATCTCCCATACATCATTATTCATAATCGATTGGTACTCTTCGATCATGGCATCCTTCCATTCCTTCTTCTCTGTTGCTTCCTCATAGTTGGAAGGTTTTTCATAAATGATGTCGCATAGTAGGGCCACATCGCTGGATTATGGTCTGAGTCTCTTGCTTTCTCTGTGTATCCCATCTGGAGCACCATACTTCTCTACATCTTGTATTTATTCACGTGTCCATGTTGGTCTTCTCTTGTGGGAGTTCTTCTCACGAGGTGGATCTACAGGTTCTTGTGGTTCTGCCATGTCATGGTCTTCACGATCTTCTTGAATTATATCTTCCATAACTGTGTCTCTGGTTCTAGGTTCTTTAGTCTTTTCAATAGGTAATTTTCTTGATTTATTGTATGTTAAATCTTCATCAAAAGTTACATCTTTGCTGATCTCGATCTTCTTGAATCCTAGGAAGTATATTCGATAAGCTTTTGATGTGTCGTCATATCCCACGAATATCCCCTTCTTTCCTGAAGGATCTAGCTTGGTTCTCTTTTGCTTTGGGATGTGTATGTACATCGGACAACCAAATATTCTGAGATGGTTGACTTCTAATTTCTCTCCTGAGAAAGCTTCTTCGGGAATTTTGTTGTTCAATACACGGTGAGGTGTATGATTCTATATATGCACAACTGTCCTTGCTGCTTTTGCCCATAAGTGCATCAGAATATCTTGATAATGTAGCATTGCCTTCGTTGCTTCCATTATTGTTCTGTTCTTTCCTTTTGCAATGCCATTTTGTTGAGGATTGTAAGGAGTGCTCAACTTTCTCTTAATCTCGGATTCTCTGCAAAGATCCTTGAATTCTTCTGAGGTGAATTCTCTGCCATTGTTCGATCTTAAGGTCTTGATCTTCCTTTCAGTATGATTTTCGACTAAGGCTTTGAATTCCTTGAATTTTCTAAATACTTTATCTTTGCCATTCAAGAAATAAATCCATGTCTTATGGGAAAAGTTGTCTATAAAAGAAACATAGTATACATGCTCGCTTAATGAGATGGAAGACATGGGGCCACACACATATGAGTGGACTATCTCTTAGATTCCTTTTTCCTTGCTTTCACTGCTAGGGAATGTCTTCTTCACATTATTTCCTTGTGCACATCCCTTGCAAATGCCTTCATTCTTTGTTTGGATTTTTGGTAGACCTGAAACTGCTTTGCTTGCAATTGGTAGTGTTCTATAGTGCACATGTGCAATCTTTCTATGCCACAATTCACTTGGTTCCATGGAGTCATGGACCAATGCTTGTTTCAGTTGTCCTTTCAACTTGTACAAGCCTCCCTCTTACTCTCCAATTATTGTTGCATAATTTATTGTCTTTCATTTTGGCCACATTAGAACTTGGCCATCAACAAATGTAACCCGCATTCCTTTAGCATCTAAAGTTGAGATGGAGAGAAGATTTTTCTTCAACCCTGGTACATAGAGAACATATTTCATCTTTAATGATTTGTTCGGATCTAGCTTGTAAGAATCTTCTCCGCTTCCTTTGATGGGATATTGATAATCATCCCCAAATTTCACCTTGTGAGGTGACTCATGTTCTGAAAGGTTGATGAAGATTCTTTGTACACCGTCATCTGCTTGGATGATCCACTTTCTACAAGACAATCATTGCTCCCATGTGTGATGGTACCTATGAGCGTTGAGATTAAGACATATTTTTGATCACTTGAAGAATCATCCCTTTCTTTTCTAGTTCTTTTCCTTGCTAGTTCATCATATTCAACGGTATGAGCATGATGCCTCTTGTTGGTTTTCCTGGAGGATCCTTGATTTCTAGGACAATTTCTTGAGTAATGTCCCTTCTCATCACATGTGAAACATCTGATAGTGGAGATATCCCTTATAGGTCCATGATTCCTATTGGGCCTTCTGTATCTTTTGTGATGATGGTCCTCCCTCTTGTTATGATTTCTCTTAGTGTGAGCAGTTAGAACTTGGTCATCATTAACTCCCATCTTCTCTTCTCTTGCTACTAGTCGAGATTCTTCTTGAGTGCATTCTTCCCATAGTCTGTTGAAGGTGATCAACTTCTTCCTGGCACATATTCCTTGAATGCATGAGTCCCATGATTTTGGGAGACCATTCAAGGTGGTCATTACAATCTCTCCTTCTTCTAGTTTGTCTTCAATTGCATCAAGCTGCTTCTTGATTTGAGAGACCCTTGTGAAGTAAGACTGCATAGTCTCTGAGTGTTGTATCTTTACCTTCCTGAGTTGTTTCCTTCAAGTCATCTTCCAATTGATGTTCTTTCCTTCGAATATCTTTGTCAAAGCATCGAATATCTCCTTGGGATTCTTCAAGGATGATACATGAGGGATGACGTGGTCTTTGATGGAGTCTGCAATAACCCTCTTGGACTTGACCAAGTTCTTCATGTGGATTGCCTTTGCCTCTTCTCCCTCTAGTTCTAGAACCTCCTCGTTGACATACTGGTCCAAGTCATTCTCTTCTAGGACAAGAGAGATTCTATACTTCCATGCTCTGAAGTTGTCAACTCCTTCAAGCTTATCCTCAAGCTTGGTGTGATTTGTCATTTTGATATGAGAACCTTAAATGGAAATAACAAGGATTTAGATCTTACCAATTTGAGATGCCCAACCTGGTTCTGGAGCTGGATGACCTAGGGTTTGTTAGAGAAACCCTAATTTTCCAAACTTGGAATTTTGTACTTTTGTTTGGACAGAAAGATGTGCCTCCTCAAGGAAAGATGTCTAGTGTACTCCTTTTCCTGGATTAGTGGAGGGAAGCCCCAAAAGTTTGATGCCCTAGTTTTCTGTCGGGACTAGTGACTGGGTCAAAAATGAAAATTCTTCAAATTGAATTATGCTTCCTCCAAAAGATGTTCCCTCCTAGGGCGAGTTATCCTAGCCCTCTTTTCTTGATGATCTGTGGAGACAAGACCTTGAACTAGGAACCCTAGTTTCCCGCTATTGCACAATGCCTTCTTTTCAGAGAGGCTCTGATACCATGTTAATGTTTGCACTTTAATTCAATTTAGTTAGATCTTTAAACTAAAATATAGACAAGCACAACAAAACATAAAGACACAAGAATTTTCCTCGGGGAAACCATAAAGGAGAAAACCCTACAACTTCCTTAGAAATAGATCTGTCACTAGAACAATATAAAACAAGATAGAAAACCCAAATATAAGATGTCTTCTGCAACTCTCTCTCTTTCTCCTCCAACAAACTTGTCTTCTCTCTCACTTAGTGCAAACTTGCTTGAGTGAGTGTGATGTCCAAATGAGAGAGTGACCCTCTCTATTTATACTTTAAGTGAGAGTGACCTAATTCCTCAATGAGGCCGACTTGCTTAACTGACTGGGCCGACCTTTCCTAGAGAGACTCAAAAATACATTTTACTTTTGACCTTTGGGGAACTATTGCCCCAACTTACAATGGAGGTTTTACGTTGATATTCTTGCATGCCCAAATACAATAATGACATCCACGAACGGAGGAAAAACTTCTCCAACGGAGGTACAGTAAAAAATACAATAATAATATACAAAAGAATATCTTACGAAGTTGTTGCCTCCTCTTCTATGCTTGAAGGTCGTTGCCTTGAACTATAATTCATTGGTGACTCTAGCTCAACCTTTGGGGATTCTTGGTCCTCATCCTCTGTCACTAGAATAGGCTCACGACGCTTCTTGGATACAAATTCTTCCTCAAAGTTTACATCTTTGCTTATGATTGTCTTTCTTTGCTTTGTAACAAGGACCTTGCAGGCCTTTGAAGTCTCAATGTAACCAATAAACAAACCCTCACTATTGGAGGGTTCCAACTTGGTCTTCTTCTCTAGTGGTATATGGATATAAACTGGACAATTAAAGATGTGGAAATGACTCACCTCTAGCATTCACACTAGTGAATGCCTTCTCTAGTGTCTTGTCCTCCAAAATCTTGTGAGGACAACTATTATGGATGTAGATTGTTGTGTTGCATGATTCTTCCAATTCATTGGAAAATTTTGGTCATGAATTATGGCTTTAGTAGCTCCTATGATGGATTGGTGTATTTTCTCTACAACCCTGTTCTGTTGTGGGTTGTACAGAATAACCACCCCCTCTTGATTACCGCAACCTTGCAAAATCATTTGAACTCCTTGGAGATATAATCATCCCCGTTGTTTGATCTCAAAAATTTGATATTCTTCTTTGTTTGGTTTTCAACTAGCACTTTGAACTCTCGAAACTTGCTAAAGACCTCATCCCTGGTCTTTAGGAAGTAGATCCAAATTTTGCAAGAGAAGTCATCAATGAAGGAAACATAGCACATTATTTTTGTGATTGATCCGATTGACATTGGTCCACATACATTTGAATGCATTAGGTCCACATACATCCTTTGCGCACTCCTTGTTGCTCATTGCTGAATTTTGGAAGACTCGTGACTATTTCCCTTAGAATAGGCACAACACAATAATGTAGGTGCCCTCAGAATAAGTAGGTGCATAGTAATGTGTGTGTTTCGAACTAGGGCTCGAATGGGTTCACCTTGTAACTTGTTTACGTTGCCTTCCCTAACCTCGATAACTTGAGCTGATTTTGTGCTAGACTCCTTTGGCCTTATAAGGACTTGTTGGTTCTTGAACTCTAGTGCAAAGCCCTTATATCTTCCATGATCGAAAATAGAAACAACTTCTTCTTGAGACCCGAAACAGACAACACATCGTCAAAGTCTAAAGAGTTACATGACTGGACTTAGAAAGGAATGGTACCGACTCTTGCTACTAGATACTTAGCATTATCACTCTTGTAATGCACTCTTTTAGACTTCAAAATAACTCTTGGTATGATGCCATATGCCTTGATGCTCCATTTCCCACATACCAAGCATTCTTTGTAACCGTGTTGGTGGAAATGTGAGATATCATTGAGAAATCCTTCTCGCACCTAGAGGCAAACTCGTTCATCTGCGTTTTAGTTGAGGTTTCTACCTGATTCTGTTGCTACTTCTCGTTACCCTTTTTCTTTGGACATTGTGATGCATATTGGTTGTGCTTATGACAAATGAAGCACTTGATTTTACTCAAGTCCTTCCATGGCTATGAGGTTGACTAGGATAACTTTTTACCTTATGCTTGTTGGGTCCTTTTCCTTTGTCCTTCTTTGTTTGACCAAATAGGGCATGGTCATTGTCACCTCCTTGCTTGTTGTCCTTTGAATCCATCTAAGTCTCCTCTTGGATACAATCATTCCATAGTCGTTCCTAGTAAGGAAGATTCTCTCGAGCACAAACACCTTGGACAAATGTTTCCCATTGAGATGAGAACCCATTTAGTGCTCGATTCATAGCTGTTTCTTCAACCTTCTCCCCTACCCTTGCAAATTGATGACGAATTTGTGTGACCTTCATTAGGTAACTAGTAACTATGTTTGATCTAGTCATCTATATATACCCGAGTCTATTATGCAATATCATCTTCTTGTTTATGTTCTCGCTTTGGTAAAGGATAACCAGAGCATCGAATATCTCCCTTGTCGTCTTCTTCTTGGATATATATGAGGGATCAAATGATCATTTATAGCATCCATGATCATCCACTTGGATTTCACTTTTCCTATTGTGAACTGCCAAAGTTTGTGGATCTGTCACAACAGTCACTACATCCTTGATGATATTCCATATATCATTATCTTTCAATAAGAGAGTTACCTTGACTTTTCAAGATAGGAAATTTGTGGCACCTTCCAATCTATCCTTGAACCTGAGGCTAGTTGATGCCATCTCTAAGCTCTAACACACAAAATCCCAAATCTAATAAGCCCTATCGGCTTTGAAATCCTTTAATTGTTGGTCTTGGTTCTAGGTAGTTGTTTCCAACAGTTGATCTACTGCCCTAAACTCTTTAGATTCTCTCAATTAGAGAAGTTCTAATACCATGTTAAAATTCCAAACCCTAGGTGATTTCATCCTTATGTTTTCAACTAAACAAGATTGTTATTTAATTGTAGAAATTAAATTCTTCACATAGCTACAATCACACATATATTTGGAAAGTAAATAATGAAAGCATGAACACAATACACAAGTAATTACTCACTCAAATCAACTTTTCATTAACATGTCAAAGCTTAGAAGGAAACCTCCACAAGCTTCCAAACTAACAACTGTACAATACATCGAAAAAACATAGTTGCACAACTATCGAGATTTCAGATAGCTTTGGTTTCCCCATCTTCTCCCATGTTTGTTTTGTTAGCATGTTCACCTTTGAACCCAGATCGAGGATGACCTAGTTCATTTCAAAATCTCCAATCTACACACTTAACCTCATTTCTCTTCCTATCCTTTCATGGTTCTTAATGTGATGGACTGCTCTATGCACATCGTTTACTGTATTGTGTTGCTCGTAATAGCCCATTACGTTCTGTAGTTCCCCTAAGGCGTGCTCATGCATTAGCATCTTTATGAAACTCTGCAGAAATTGTGTTACAGGGCTTGTTTGTTCTACCAAAGCTCGCGACCCATCATACAAGAATGGCATATCTAGTTCATGTGTCTGATCGCTTCACAAAGGGATCCTTGTAGTCGAAGCTCCCAAGTCCTGAAATTCTTTTCTTGCTTCCATGAATATTTATTTTTCTCTGTTAGGGTCGAATGCAGGTATTTTTCCAACTATTTTCCTCACCCAAGGCCCATCAGTAGGCTTTCGTCTATTTATGTGATTACCAGAAGTCGAAGCTTCGTTTGTCCTATCATCTCTTTTCTAAGTTTCACTTCATGTCACAACATGGATGTTGTGATCTTCATTCCTTTTCTCAGCTGCAATCATTTGAATATCCAGGTTTTGTCCTTGTGGTCTATAGTTGGTATGTTGGCCTATTGAATGATTTTATCCATACCATTGTACAAAGTTTGTACAACAGTATGAACATGTTTATACAGAATATGTACCCTTGTACATAATACATATGCTGCTTTTTGCTTGTTTCTCAACCTTGACTACTCTTTGGTGCTCTACACTTGCTCCATCCATGAACTCAATCACCTCTCGACAAAACTTGTCTTTGTGTGTATGTCTATCTAAACCCTCTATCTTGACTTGCCTTTATATTTGAGCTGAAACCACAATCTACCAAAACCCTAATCTCTTAATGAGATGGATGGTTGAGATTAGTTTAAATCACTAGTGTAAAAAAATACACTTTATTAGACTCAATCACTAAATACAAGCCTTTCACTTTATTAGTAAAGTGAATTACAAAATAGAGTTAACTCGAACTACTTATGACATGTTCACACTAAACATGTGTGGAAGTTCTTGTTTGAGCTACATCCTTCAACAGTAATAGGGTTTTCTTTTAGGCCCAATGGAAATTTGATCTTCTACTTGCTTACAAATCTTATGTAAACATTTTAGTATTTAGACTTTAATGCTGCATGATTGTAAGTCTTCAGCTTCTAGTTTACAAAAGGTATTTTGTTATTTTATATTAAATTTATTTTGCCATGGGTAGAGTTGGTATATGTTGAAAATTTTGGCTTAAAAGGGGACATTCTTTTGGATATATGTAACAAAAATCATATATGAATATATGAAATATTTAATATAATATAATATAATGTAAAATAATAAAAAAGAAACATGAAAAAGAAGTAACGGAAAGCAAATTTTGCATAATGATAGAAATTAAACAAGAAATTAAGAAAAATGGGGGGTGAAGGGGGGAATAAAAGGAGGAAGACAAGAAGAGAGAGGGGTATTTTGGGATTTTGGGGTTGAGAGCTTTGGGGGAGAGCAGGAGAAGAATAATGAGGCTAACAGCAAGAGGAAAGGGAGCAAGCAAGCACTGACATAGGGTTAATTGTTGGGGGCTCGTGGGCCTCAACCATTGGCTAGGGGTTGGTTGGGTGGAGATTCGTCCCCCCACCTTCAGTTGCAGACATTGGAGCTATCAAGGTAACCACTAGGTCATCTAATCAAGTAATGTAACTAATTCCCTCAGATCTTATGGCATGCATTTCAAAATTTATGTATTATGGGTTATTTAGAAATTATAGGTTCTACATTTGGTATCAAAGCTTGGCTCAAACACTTGGTCTTAAGGGATCTTAAATGCTTTTCAAATTTGTAGATATGTTTATTTGTACATACGGGTCATGAATGTGGAAATGGAAGTGATTCCATCTTCGGACAGTTCAATAAATCCACTGCATTCCACATCAATTCCAAGGTATCTTGATGGATCTGGCATTTTTTTCGATACTTATTTCCATCCTATAGATAATAGATGGATCTTACCTATAGGGATCAAAGATGAAGGGAACACGTAGATGCTTTTGAAAAAAAATGAAGGTAGTTGTTAGAAGATCAAATAACTGAGCGAGGATTCAATTGAACATAATAGGATTTAAAAGGGATGGGAAATCATGAGTCATCAAAGGAACATCTTAGCACACTATTTTGACAGGTGATATTCATGTTCTTCACACTGTCATTGTAGATAGTGTGTGCATCCGATCCAAGATCCTTTCCATTTTAAAACGTCACAATGCGTCTTGATGTAGGGAGAAAATGGGAAATTTTGTGACTCTGCCCACAGCCAAATTGTCACTCTAAAGAAGTATGAGCATGAATGTCACTACTGGGTCTGTTTCCAACACAAAGAAGTATTCGACCAACAATATCAGTTCTTAATACACCCTCAGTTCACTTAATCTGCTTATAGCATCCAACCTTTTTGGCAAGGGAATAAGTATCACTGCCATTTGGAGGTAAACATACATAATCTCTCTATATATTATATAATCAATATTATACTCATTAACAATCTGTTCATAAGTTCTTCATTGATTGCATATGGAGCATCTACAATGATCTTCATACATCTGAGGTAACATAAGTATGTATCAATAGTTTCAGAATCGAGGCTTCATTTTTTTTCTTTTTGGTGAGAACCGAACCCCAATCCTTTTGTTTATGAATATTGGTGTTTCAAAATAAAAGCCAGAAGTTCCATTTCGCTATAATATTAAATGAGTCGCAAAGAGAGGGCCAATCCCACCCACTCTAATTTATAAAAGGATCAAGACGATCTCTGTCTAGAAATTTAACCCTCAGACAATGTACTGTCGCTATGTAAATACAAGTACATGTATACGGTTTATCTGTGTGGATGCATTGTGAGACCCGATGCCATATTTTTAACAAATACCCGCATGCAAAAAAAACGTTGGTGTATATTGTGCATGTCGTAGTGCATTCTTCTTCCCCTATTAGTTACTAATGTTGTTGTTAGGCGTTGATTGTTGGAGCGTTACATATTTTAATGCGTTAATACCTAACTCCATAACTATTGTTGCAGTTATACAATTCTTTTGTGCATTAAAATGCGTTACATATGTTTGTGCACTAAAATATGTTACATATGTGTGTGCACTAAGTTCATCTCTCTTATAGAAAAGCCGCCCTCTCCCCCGTTCAACGCAGAAGATGAAAGTGGAAGAACTGAAACAAATTCGGTTAAGACTGGTCTATCAAATCTGGGCATAGCCTGTGATTCCAAAAATACAAGTACCCACTCTCCTGATTTTCAGGGAAGAATTTGATGCAATATGTATTAGGAATAGATTAATTATAGTTATTACTTTATTACTACACTGCCTACATGGAAACAAAGAACATATTATAATCACTATAAAGCCACTAAGAAATAAAGGATTGCCGATGCATATATAGGTTTTATTGGACTATACATAATTGTTCTTCTTAGAAAGCTTTTCTCTTCCAAGGTTATCAGTTTTGGACGCAGAAAGATTCAGATGGCACCTTTCAAATTTGGAATGTTAATCTCGGCACATATAATATTTATGGATGGGTACAAAACATACTGGGTGATTACAAGAAGGAGATTATCTTAAATATTTCTGAACGTTCTCGTTTAATTTTACAAATAGAATTGCATTTAGAATCTCTATTCTTCCATTCAATATTCCTCCAAATTCCAAGATGTTCATGCTTTGTTCCATGATCTTATTTTGATTTTATATGCGCGATCTTACGCTCATCTTTGGTGATCTTGATATCTTGAAAAATTTCCTTCCTCCTATAATTCAAACAAATTAGGAGTAAATACAACTAATTTAAAATACAAATAAAAATAGTTACTATGATATTAAGAAAACTGAAATTAGACTACGATCTCATTAAAAGCTAAAATAAAATTAAACAAAAGAATTTGGCGATCAATTCTTTGCTTACGGTTTGGAGTAACTTTTTAATGATCTATGGGATAGTCATGTTGAACCCTATGCAATCATTGAAACTGTATTGCTCTTATGATGATGAAATCTCATTGGAATTTCTATACTGCACTCGTGGTTTTTGACCTCCTAGATCTGTGTGCAATCTGGAAATCCCAGCAATGTGGTTCCTTTTGATGTGATCTCTTCAAAGATCGAGCTTTCATCATGGCAGGTTGGAATCATTACCCCTTCTCACCACATCTGTGTGATTACATTTTCTATGTCCCTGTGGTGTGTTGGCTTCCAAATATGACAAGAAAGACAAAAAATCCAACACTCTTCTCCTTCTTTCAACAAATTATGGTGGTAAGCCAATGATATTGGCTTCCTTGTCATCTAGCAATCTCATGGCATGAAACCGTTAGATTTCGTGATGTGGTATGTTTTAAAAAAAAGGGTTGTGATATGGAGAAAACAAGACCAAAATTTGGAGTAATTTGATTACTTGGCCCAAGATTTCAGTGACCAAAAGTTAAACGCCTTATTCTTTTACGCGAGGTGATTGCAACACATAAGAGTTTGCCTTAATTTATTTTGGGCGTGTTCACTTTAGGTATTAAGACAATGTTTTCTCATCTACATATCTATGTTATCGTGGTGATTGATGGCAGCAATATCCAAATGGAAATTCAAGGTTTCGTATAACAATTTTGATATGCTTTTGATAATGTCATAAATCTTCTTCTAAAACTCATGGGAGCTCGACATATGACTAGTTGAAAAAAATAAAAAAATATTCATCAAACGGTAGCCTCCTTCTGTATCTTGAAATTAGATAATTACATCCAATCCTAACTCTATGAAATCTTATTTGTTATCGAAGTCAAATTATGTGGCAGGTTCTTCAACCTCTCTTGCATAAGCTCCATGGAAATCAATTGATGTGTCACAACTTGTCACTACTGGCGCAAGGAAGGTCGATCGGACCCCCTTGCTTAACAATAACACACAGTCAACACACAAATGCTCACATAAATTGACGTGAGTTGGCTTCTATTACTTGAATCGATTACAAAGTTACATGCAAACAAGTAAACAAGTCGGCCTTAGCCTGTTACAATATACATAAATAAATCTATGTTCTCTCAGTGTGTTTCTCCCTGTGTGTGATCCTCTCCTTCTTTTGATCCTCTGATCCAACGAAAGAATGATTGATTTCCTCCTCTGTGCCTTCGCACTAGTATTCTACTCCACTCTGTTGTTCCTTAGGTCCACCTTGTCTGGCTTCCCCAAGCGGTCCTTACTCTGTCTGCCGCTCTACTTCTGATCCGGCAGATACTGCAGTTGTCAGCGCCCCCTAACCGTTCTGCACAACCCCTTCCTGTGGCGACACTTGGCCTAATTCCAACCACCTTATTAACTACCATTAACTTCCTCAACAACCCACAACGGCTGCGGGTCTCTTGCCTTGACTGCTGCACTCATCGGCCTTTGTGCCTCTTTTACTTTGTCGCAGTTGTTGTTCTTCTCGATATCCACTTTCGACCGGTTCACACTTCGACACATCAACTAACCTTAACCTTGTCGCTCCTTGACTTATCCGTCGATTTCACTTGATATCCACGACTTTTGATCCGCCCCATCCCCCTCGTTTGGCGTATGCCGCTTCTTAGCTGATGTCGTTGTTTGACCTCTTGTCAACTTCTAACTTCGTCGAATTCCTCTTATGTCGATGTTGATGCTAGACTTTGTCAACTTTTACTCATGTTGATCACGCTTCAACAACTTCTTGCTCGACTGCCAGCCTTCTTGCACTAGTGGTCTTTGACAATCCCCATGGTCGACCTTCTTTTGTCGATCAACTTCGACTATTTCACCTAGGTCCCGATGCCCTTGCATCAGTATTCCTAGGTGAAAAAGAACTTGGCTGCTCCGTTAGTCTTCTATACTCTTCCTCCGTGTCACGTCTCCATCTCTGGTAAAAGCTTTTAATTATTTTATTTTGTCTATTTGTATGATGACACTAATTAGAGCCTAAACTATTTTTCCCGCAATGCAACCAAGAGTGGAAAAGGGCATGGTGAACCACAAGGGGGAGAGTAACTAAGTCTTAAGGTCGTAATGGTCATAGTGTTCATTGACTCGGTTTAGTTTTCTATTCAAGTTAAACTGATTTATATGTTATATGTCTATGTGTCTTTTGAGTAAAGCGAGATAACTAATTTTATCGAAATACATAGGTATATTGCATTATATTGAGAACATATATTTATTCATATGTTTATATATAAAAGAAGATATTTCTTATGAGTATGCTTTTATAATTATAAAGATGCACATATTTTAAATCTAGATTTGTGCTTTTATGAATGCATATATTTTATTTTTATATATATGTTTGTTATGCTTTTCATATGGGAATTTATAAAATATACATGGGATATATTTTAATATGTTTTTTATTTGGGAGAGATATATTATATATCTTGACCTAGTTTTGGGGGCTTTTCACTCAAGGATTTTGGAGGAGCTTTCACACAGAAGGATAGTCCATGCATTTGGAAGATGAAAAATGCTTTGGGTATTTTTCTTGTAGCTGGAACATGATTTTAACTCTTGGTATTTCCTTATCTGATAAGGATGAAAAACGTTTTTGCTGAAGCTGGCTTGTATTTCCTTATTTGATTAGAATGGAAAATGTTTTTGGGTGTTCTCGATGGCTAGAAAACGAGTTTTAATGTCTGCATTTTCTTCCCGAAGTCTGGAAAACGTTTTTGGGTATCCTATGAGATACAAAAACGATTTTTAATTCTTGTATTTGCTTAATACAAGAATCATGGTAATATACATTGATACTTGGCCTCTATTAACCTCCTAAGGCCACAGAATCATGTTAACCACCCCAACTTTGGAGGCATGAGTGGAAAACTTGAAAATTATAAGTCGTTTATTAAACAACATATAATTGACAAGGGAAAAAACACTATGGGCTAGTCGGAAAGATATCTAAGTCTTGGGAAAGACGAGTCCTTTACAAAACCATCATGCTATGACATTTTTTACAATCTCCCCGCAGGGCATGGACATGTGATTTTATAAAAAAAATTGGCCAAGGTGGCCTGCTATGACTTTTGATATTCTCATTATGAACAAGTAAACGTGTTATATCTTCACAGGCTCACTTGAAATCGTCTAAGTGCAACTTAGTTGATAATTGTACTTATGGTTAACCCTTCGGGAACAATGAGATGCACTCTAACCCGACGGGGACATCAAGTGAGGCCTTTGCAAGGGCCACTTGGGGATTTGGCCCCGAGACCTTCTACTTGCATTAAAAATCACTCAACCACTTGAACTAACCTATCAAACTAAATATAATTAAATATTAATATTAGTATAATTATATTATTACATTGATTATACTTTATTTTATATTCATAACAATATAACTAATATTAAATCATTGTCTAAGTCATTAATGTATAAATATATTTCATTTAGATCCCTAAAACTAAGTTGACTTTTAAACATTAAACTTTCATTTTTTCAAGTGAACTTACAAAATATAAATAGTTCCCACTATTCCTAAGTCGTCACTTTATAAATAATGAGTGGAATTGAATTAATAGGAAATCTAGCCTAAGATACAACTTGACTTTGCTCAAAACGTCTTTCTCTTGAACTGGCCCACCAAGTGCCATGTAGATTCTTCCACTCCCTGTTGTGGGTCCCACTATGCCATCTTATACTTAACATCATTCTCACAATTTCTCAAACCACTCCTGGCACAGCTACATTTCTCAACAAGCATCTCTTTTGTCAACTAACCCTCTTCCATATTGCCATATTGGAAAGTTCTAATTTATAGCTCCACTGGGGTCCAAACTGCTCGTATGGTTACCATTCTATCAGTTGCTTGATTAAACTCTCTACATGTTTTATTCTAATTTTGGAAATCTTTATTTTCTAGAAGGTCCAACAACACTACTCATGTGAAGTAAGCTTTTTAATATTTATATAAGCAAATGACTAGTCCTCGTATTGAAGCAGTGATGTCAGCCACATGATTTGTCTGTGTACTTTTCCAACTTGAAAAGATGAGAATAATGCAGCCATTGGAGTTCCCAGTTGTGTCTACTGTTGAAATTAAGCTTGTACCCTCCTCTTGGGTTGCATAATGCATTTCTGAGATGGGGCTTTAGTAGGTAAACCATCTATGATCTGCAAAATTCAAAACTATAGCGCTATTCACATTTCTAGGAATGTGGTCTCCAGTTGTGATGTAGTTACTTATTTTATCTATTTTCTTTTAATTGTCTTCAGTGTTTTTTTAGTAATTCAAGTCAAATATAGAATTCATGGTGTCATTTTCATTGTGCTCTTTCTGTGCTTTTTGTTCTGTTCACATAATGAGATTTGAAAAACGTACTTCATTTCCATTGAAATACATGTTCCAATTTGGCAAAGTTAGTGATTTTGCAAATTATTGTTTGTGTTTGGGTCAGCTTGAAGCAAGATATAATGCAATAAGAAAAGGTACGGAAGAATGCATTTCTTCAAAGATAGCCGAATGGGAAAGGTTGTCAGCAGAAGTAGAAAACAATGAACAGGATATGAAGAAAAAATAAACAGAACTTGATTCATGTTTAAAGGTAATGGCTACTTTCTACTTTTTAGTTTTCGAGTAATTATGTGTAATCTTGATCCTACTAGTTAATATGGTTTAAAATATACCAAGGACTAAAGTATTTCAAACTTTTTTAATACTCACAGCTTGCTTTGGTTAGCAGTAACATATCTTATTTCGTAGCAAGATTTATGTTTGCTTTTGAACAATGTTTGATATATTCTTAAATATATTTGTGTTTTGCAGAACGCTAAAAGAAATCACCAAGCACTATGATGAAGAGATTCAGCTTTATTCTAGGGAATTGTTGCAATTGGTTGATAGAATTGCAAAGCATAAAGAATACGTGAAATCAACAATTTCTACAGTCAAGACCGTTGTAGATAAAACCACTCAAAAGATAACAGTATGTACACTAGGAAGACATAAATGGCGAGTCATAGGAATTTTGTAATGGATGCAATATTTTAGATGGTGTTGGTAGTTTTTTTTGCATGATCATATCGATGATGTTTTATATGATCATGGAATCAAGGAAAACTTGAAATACAATTGTTACAATAAAGCTCAACAAGAACATCATGTCACTTATAAAAATTGAATCTAGGTGAGGAGGACAACAATCTTATTTCCCAATCACCCAAACTACAACCAGTGAACTAAATACTTTATATGATTTATCACTTTGCTGAAAATAATTTCAATGTATAACAATAAATATGATATGCTCTTATATGATTTACCTCTCTTCAATGAAAGACAATTGTGTAGTGCTCACGTTAAGCATTGATTTTTTTAGATCCTTAAAATCCTTCATTGGCCTGATTTTTTCGTGGGCTTTATGGCATTTCATTTTTATTATACATGCAATATAGTTTTTCAAATTTTAAAATGTTTTTGGAGTCTAATTCTTTCAAATTAGCGAGTCTAGTTCCATGAAGTGGAATCTTTATAGAACATAATGAAATATTTGAATAGTTTATATTACCATTTCCTTGCAGAATAATTATAAAACCAAATTGTTGTAAAATATTTGATTGTAAGTATTTATAAAGGAGTGACAATGGAGGTCTTATATAAATATCCGTTTTGGTGGCTTTTTTAGGTTGTGTTTAAGTTTTTTTTTATTGATATCAAAGTTCATGCCTTTTTGTAGTGCTTTAGTTTTTGGTGGTTGTTGATTTTAAGTTTTTGGATGTCTAGGTGTATTTTTTTCCTAAGTAGAGTGTGTTGGGTAACTGGACTTATGTATAATAGGTGTTAAAAAACAAATACTAGATAGTTGTTTTATACTTAGAAATACTTATAAACCCTTTAAATAATTCTGAAACTGTTGAATAAAAAATACACTACTATTTTAATTTTATTATGCAGTGGAATAACAAGTAAGGAAATCAGTCATACACAACAAAAACCACACATTAGGCAATGTTTACCTTGGAAAACCCCAATGAGGGGAAAAACCAGCATCCAAGTCTCTTTTATTATTTCTTTTCTCTTAGAGAAATTTAGAATTTTACAACAATGGAACCTGTAACTTAGTCCATTTGGAAAATCAACTCTCTTGGGAAAATTGACACTTATGGAGAAATTGGCTCCCTTGGACAAATCGACCCATTGGAGAAATAGGCCCTCTTGGCAAATCATCCCCCCGTGTCACCCTGTACGACAATCGTACATATATTTTCTCTGGCGACTTGTACGGATTTCTAGGCCCTCTAGATCAGCAAACTCGGCTTCTCAATTTCCCTTCTCCGGATTTTTCTTCTACAAACACTTTTCTCTCTCTTTAGTCTCTGAGTCTCTCGCTCTTCTCTTGAGAAAATCACTCTCTCAAAATGATATTGTGTTGTCTTTCTTCTCTCCTTATGGTTTCTTTTATAGCATTTCAACGACTAAAAACCTAACCCTTAATCTCCAAAGTGATGGGTGGCTAAGATTAAATCCTAAGCCTCATTTAAGATCAATAGTCATGACTTAATCTAAAGTTCACTTAAATTTTCACTTTAGAAAAACTTAGTCATCAGGAAACATTAATTGATAAAATTAATCAATGTACTTTTTGTAATGTACCCAAACCAACTTTAGGCACACTAACTCAAACTTTTGAAAATTTAGACACACGGAGGATGGGATAGATACAAAAATTGACTCATTTGGATAGAAATAAATAATTAAGCCCCAAACACTTCTAGACCTTCTCAATTTTTCCCAAGATGGATTTCAGGACCTGCTAGAGTTCAAGGACATCCTACATAAACCTAAACAAACTCCCCACTTCAACAACTCCACATTCTTTAGGTGCATCGTGCATAGGTAGACTCCTTTGGATAAACCAAAGGCTTTAAGGAAATATCCCCAGGAGTTATGTGGAACCTAATGGCTTCTGGTGCATATCTGGAAGTGACTAGCTTGCAACTACCCCCAACCAGCTATATCAACCCTGAGATTAACAATTAGGCTTAACTAGACAAAGTTTGAAAGATAGGAAATAAATACTAGTTTTAGGACAACTTAACTAAGGGTTTTCCAACTCAATTCAAATGGCCTCTAAGGGTCACAAATTTATGGTCTGAAGGTTGGTATGGGTCCAATAATGTGTCTTCTTACTGCAACAACTCATAGACAGAGATTTGGTGTAACAAATAAAATAATATATAAACATATCAATAAACAAATAATTAAATAATAAAAGAAAAGTAATTAAACAAATATTAAATAAAATTGATATGTAATTAATCGAATAGATATAGACGTACCTTTCCATTGAGAAGGCACATAAGACAATATTTAAATGGTCCATTAAATTGTAATGTAATAATCTCTCATCAATATATATTCAATATTATTTATTCTTTCCAAATGGAGTTATTTTCTATTGGTTGTCTATTCACTTGAATAGTCTTATTGTGATCCGGACACGCTCACAACAAGAGAATATACGGATATAGATATTACATTGGTATCAGAGCCCCTTCTTAGGATTGATTCTGGTCTTTGGCCACAAACCATTCTCATAGCTTCTCTGATTAAGGATCTTTGATCCACATTGGCTTTTGGCCATCATTTTTGGGTTTACCAAAAATCTAGGATCTTATTCAAAAGTAGGCTTTTGGCCCAAAGAAGATTCAAATTCAATCACAACGTTGAAGAAAATCAAGTTATATATATATATATATATATATATATATATATATATATATATATATATTATTCCGCTGCAAACTTCAAAGACAACCGTAAATCAAGGAATCCAAGAATACGATAAGGGAAAAAAAGTAATAATTTCCATTGCAAATAAGAAGAAAAGAACACAAAGTAAGAAAAAAATATTACAAAGAAGAAGTGGGAAAAACAATTATCCACAAGATAAAGAAAGAGTAAAAAAAAGGTTAAAGAAATAAAATCGCACATAGTTTTATGAAACCGCTAATGGTTTTATTTAGTATGTTAAAATTATAAACTAATTTTATAAGGTATATACAAAGAAATATGCAACCTTGATCACTAATGCTTTGAGGACAAAGCATTCTGGAGAGGAAGGCCATGTAACAAATAAAATAATATATAAACATATAAACATATCAATAAACAAATAATTAAATAAAAGTAATCAAACAAATATTAAATAAAATTTGTTATGTAATTAATTGAATAGATATTGACGTGCCTTTCCATTGAGAAGGCACATAAGTGAATATTTAAATGGTCCATCAAACTGTAATGTAATAATCTCTCATCAATATATTCAATATTATTTATTCTTTACAAATGGAGTTATTTTCTATTGGTTGACTATTCACTTAAATAGTCTTATTGTGATTCGCACGCGATCACAATATGAGAATATACGGATACAGATATTACATTTGGAGTGATGGAAGTCAGATTAATACAAAATTTTGGAAAACTAGTTAAAATTGGCATTATAATGAGCATGTGAGCAAGTATTCATTAATAGTTGGAAATGTAATTTGCAAATCAAAAATCCACTTCATTACATAGAATATCAGAGGGGATCATTTACATTACAGAGCTACAGATAGAGCAGCAAGTACCCATGGGATCGCTATCCTCCCTCAATAACATGAACATATGCAAAACACTGTAGAAAACGTTCCAACTGATGGAATATTCAACGTTGTGCAAGATAGCACTTGACTGGCAATGGAATGGACCTGCAAGTATCCTCAATGAGTAGGGATGAATTCCTTACTCCTCATGATCTAGTTGAATTCACAACTAGAGTGATGAACATAAGGGGTACATCTCCCAACTGGTGACAAAGGGTACATCTCCCAAGTCTCGAGAAGGTCAAAGCTCTCATTGCAAAACTCAAACTGGCCAAAAAATGTCCATGGGTGTGCTCCTCCTTTTATAAGTTAATTTGGATTCAATATGCAATGCACGTGGACACTAGCCTCATCCATTGCGCCCTCACTAACTAATTTTGGATTGACATATTTATCTTTCTTTTTCCTTGCTTTCTTTCCTTTCTGCTTTAGTATGCTTTTCCTGATTTTGGCAACTCCTTTTCCTTGATTTTATTTGCTTTCCATCTTTTCTAGTGCTTTCCTGCTATTTTGTGCTTTCCCGCTTTTATGTTGCCTTCCATCTTTTTAATTGGTTTCTTGATTTTCTCTACTTTTGTTCCAGTTTCCTTTATGGAAAACAACTCATAGGGTCCACTAAAATATCCTATACATCCTCCTGGGCCACCTAAGCACACCCAACTCATCATAATATTAAATAATAATTAAATATTTACAAACTCTAAGTTTCATCATTTCTCTATAGTTTAATTTATTTAAACTAAATAACCATGGACCAATATTAATCCTAACTAATTTATTTTATTTCTGCCTGAACCCATGGGGTCTGAATGGGTTAGGGGATGATAATGGAGTCTCTAAAGTGGGGAAATTACACTTTTCCTAAGTTAGACTTAGGAAAGAAGCATACAAGTCATTTACTGAATCAAGTAAGTACCTAGAGAGGTATTGGATATCTTCTACATGCTTGACACCTATCCTATGCAGAAGCACCTGTTCGAGCTATAATCATCAACACTCCCTCTTAGCGAGGAAGGTATTCTGCAACGCCTCCCAACTTATCCCTGAAGTAAATAAACTTTCTCTTTATCAAATCCTTGGTGAGAATATCTGTAACCTGTCCATATGTGGAGATATAATGAAACTTCACTGCTATCCTCTGAACTCTATCCTTGATGAAGTGATATATGATCTCCATGTGTTTGAAATTTTCGTGAAACATTGGATTCTCAGAGAGTTTTATGTAACTCTGATTGTCAAAGTAGATCAGGTGGGATCCAACTCCAGACCAAATAACCTTATGAGCATATTGTGAATCCAAATGACTTCACAACTTGCCAAACTCGTTGCCATGTAATTGATCTCTGCTGAACTAAGTGCCATTGACTTCTGCATCTTGCTAAACCATGAAATCATTGTTGATCCCAAGCTAAAGCAACACCCTGTGGTGTTTTCTTTGTTCACTACACTCCCAACCCACTCTGAGTATGTATAGTCATGTAACTGCACTTCACCACTCTTGACATACCTTAGCCCATACTCCAAAGTACCTCGTAGATATCTGAGCACATGTTTCACAACAACCCAATGCACCCTCCTCGACTCCACCATAAAGTGTCTCAAGGTATGCATGGTAAAGCATAGATCTAAACTAGTGTTGACTAGATACATCAAGGAACTAATCAACTGTCTATCCATGTAGGATCCACCAACTCCGACTTAGAAGCATCCAACTTCTTTAAATTGGTGATCATGGGTGTAGACATAGGCCTGCAATCCACTATCCCGAATCTCTTCAAAATATCAACTGTATATTTTCCTTGTCCCAAGAAAATCTCACCTATCTATTGCCACACCTCCAATTCCAAAAAGTAGTGCATCATGACAATGTCCTTCATCTCGAACTCCAAGGGTAGATCTCGCTTGCACATATCAATGAGATTCTCTGACATTGTAAGGAATAGGTCATCTACATAAAGTACCAAGATGATTGGATCATCAGCAACAAGTGAGTAATACAAGTTGGGATCCATCTAACTCTTGCTAAATCCCATGTCTAACAGATACCCATGTACCATGCCCTCATTGCACCTCAAATCCCTAAGGATGCTCAATGTATGCGGATTGAGTCTGTATAATTCCTTCTTCAATTTGCATACATGAGAATCTCTCCCATGCACCTCAAAGCCCTGAGGTTGTTCAATGTACACCTATTCCTCAATCACTCGTTTGAGGAAGGTTGTTTTCACATCCAACTGATGTGTCCTCCACCCCATCTCTGAATCAATAAATATAATTGTCCTGATAGAAGCATACTTGGCTACTGGAGATAATGTCTCATCATAGTCTACTCCCTCCTTTTGAGAGAACCCTCTAACCATGAACCTCACCTTGTACTTCTTAACACTGCCATCCACATCATGCTTGATCTTATAGATCCATCTCAAGCTCACCATTGATTACTCTCCTGGACTCGGCACAATGTCCCATACATCATTCTTCAATATGGATGCATACTCGTCCATCATGGCATCCTTTCAGACCTGGTGGCCTACTGCCTCCTCATGACTGGTAGGCTTGGAATCAATGATGTCACTCATGAGTACCATGTAAATAGGGTATTGTCTCGTTGGTCTACTCTCACTAAAAGTACTCATAGGAGCATCCACATGCTCTTGAGCATCTATCAGTTCCTGCTTTAGCAATCTCGGCCTCCTCCTAACAGAATTGGAAGGAGCCTCCAACTCCTCCTGATATGAAGAACAAGTTCTCAATATTCGGAGCCTCTCGCTCCTCATCCTTTACCAATGTTGGAAGGGGTTCATGTGACTTCCTAAAGGCTCAACTCTCATCAAATCGAACATCCCTCCTCACTATTGTTTTCCCTAGTGATGGAATGTACACCTTGTTTTCCTTTGAAGCCTCACTATATCCCACAAAATTACCTTTTTGTGTTGAAGGTTCCCGCTTCGTCCTCTTCTCTGAAGGTACATGAACATATACCGGACACTCGAAGCGAAAATGACCAATCTCTGATCTTACTCCTGTGAATGCTTCCTCAAGAATCTTGTCCTACAAGTTATGAGGAGTCATGTTTTGAATGTATATTGTTATGTTGCATGCTTTTTCCCAAAGAAACATGGGCACATCCTAATCATGGATCTTTCCTTGGAAGTTCCAATGATGATCCTATTCTTTCTCTATGAAACTCCATTTTTCTACTAGTTGTAAGGTATTGTCATCTCCTTAATTCCTGGCTCATTGCATAAATCCTTGAATTTATTGGAGGTATACTCGCCTCCATTTTCTATCCTCAGAACTCTGATCTTCCTCTTTCTGGTTTTCTGCGAGAGCCTTAAATTCACGAAACCGACTAAATACCTCATCCTTGGTATTCATGAAGTAGATCTATGTCCTTTTGGAGAAATCATCAATGAAGTGCACAAAGTAGTTGTAATAACTCAAGTATTCCACTGACATGGACCACATGTCTGAATGCACTAGATACAATATTCCCTTGGAACTACTATCACTACTCGGAAACATTTTTTTGGCGTACTTTCCAAGTTCACATCCCTTGCACACACCCTACTATTCTACACTGAAATTGGAAGGCTAGTGAAAATATCTATGTCCTTTTGGAGAAATCATCAATGAAGTGCACATAGTAGTTGTAATAACTCAAGTATTCCACTGACATGGACCACATGTCTGAATGCACTAGATACAATATTCCCTTGGAACTACTATCACTACTCGGAAACATTTTTTTGGCGTACTTTCCAAGTTCACATCCCTTGCACACACCCTACTATTCTACACTGAAATTGGAAGGCTAGTGAAAATATCCCTTGCACATAGTAGTTGTAATAACTCAAGTATTCCACTGACATGGACCACATGTCTGAATGCACTAGATACAATATTCCCTTGGAACTACTATCACTACTCGGAAACATTTTTTTGGCGTACTTTCCAAGTTCACATCCCTTGCACACACCCTACTATTCTACACTGAAATTGGAAGGCTAGTGAAAATATCCCATCCTCATGTGCCATAAATCGCACAAGCTGTCTCACTGTCACTCTCATGAACTAAGGCACGTAAAGGTTGAGCCTTCAACGAGTACAAGTTACCCACTATGCTTCCAATTACTCGTCTTGAGTCTAGATTGGAACCCTTCGGCCTAAGAATAACTTGTCCATCCTGAAAATAGACTTCTTACCCCTTGTCCTCAATGGTTGCAATTTCTAGTAGGTTCTTAGTTATCCCTGGTACATATAGCACATCCTTCATCTCCGCAAGACTTCTTGACTCTAACTGAAACTAAATAGTCCCAATCCCCTCTACTGCACAATCGACATCATTACCAAGCTCTACATGTAGCTCTGAGTCTTCCTCTGAAATACTGGTGAAAACATCTCATAATATTGTCGTATTATGAGAAGCACCACTGTCCACCAACCATGCATCCTTTGCTAAGATTCTAGAAAGACGAGGCACCAATGGGAACTCTTCTCAAACTTGGTAGCAAACTCACTAACTTGTGTGTCTGTTGCTGCTGCAATTTGTGCCTTGCCCTCGCCCTTCTTCTTGCTCAGACACTGACCTCCATAATGGAAAAATTTGTGACATGCAAAGCATTTGACTTTGCTCATGTCCTTCTTTCCATCTTGAGAGGTATCTTCTCCACTTGTATTATTCTTGGCCTTCGCCTTTCTCTTTTTTGCATGACTTGCAAGAGAAACGTCCTCATCATCATCACCCTTTTGTTGGATTCCATGTAGAGATTCCTCTCGGATCTCCTTGTGGATGATTGTCATCCCACAATCTCTCCTAGTTAGGAATATTCTCCCATGCAACAATCCCTTTGACAAAGCAAGGCCATGGCTTGGTGAATCCATTCAAAGTTGTTCTCACCGATTATGAATCTAGCACTGTCTCCCCAACTACTGCCAACTCATCATGAACTTGTGTGATCCCGATGAGATAAGAAGCTATTTCATCTGATATGGACATCTTGGTACCCTTGAGTTTCTCCCTTAGCATCATCTTGTTGTGGTTATCACTCTGATATAACTTCGTTAGAGTCTCCCACATTTCCATGGCTATCTTCTTTCCAGAGATGAGGGATCACATGATCTTTTATTGCATCCAAAAGAAGGTCCTAGATTTCACGTCATTTTCATTGCGAGCGGCCAGTTGTGTAGCATTAGTAGGAGGTGTTATTTTATGATCTACAAATTCCCAAATCCCATTCTCCATTAGCACTAATGCTATCCTCTCCTTCCATGGACTATAGTTGGATGCACCCTCTAATCGATCTTCAAATCTCAGTCCAATTGTTGCCATCTTGTCCAATCAAATACATTAACCAAAGAATATTTTTCTGCTGTAAACCTTGACAAATCGATTTCCTTCTTTCTTGGAGTTTAGAGCTATGATTTATAACTCTTACCCACATAGTTGGACAACTACTTGTGTAGATATCCCATTAATATTTTATCTTGGTTGGGATATTGAGAAACATTTTTATTTTTTTTACGTAATTTGCCAATTTGGTAAATGCATTTTATTTTCGTGTTAACAATTATTTTAATATATAATTTACATAACTATATATATGGGCACTATAAGGTGAGTGCCTTACCAATATCATAAAGATGAATATGTTGTTTATTTTTTCCTACATCTATACTATATGAACTGTTGGACAATTATTATAAAAATAACAGGTAATTAAAAAATTGTCAAATAAAAAATGTAATGTAAAAATTAATGTTACATTGATTGTCGAATTGATATGCTAAATACCAATAAGCAATTTCTGCATTTTGATCATTGTTACCTATATGAAGAAATTGTGTAAGTACCAATTTGCTCATAAATGTTAATATTAGGTATTGATTAAGTATGCATAATAAAAAGCAACCAAATTTTAAATATCTTCATTTTTTAAACTTTGTTTTTATTTAGTATTTACATGAAAGTCCCCTATGTTAGGGATCTTGACGTCCTTGTGATGCCCTTTAAATATTGGGGTATCTTTCTATTGGTCTTCTCCATGTGTCCTTGAAATACAATAAAACATTGGCCTAAGGCTACACAACAATACAATGGACAAAACTTTCTTATAGAGAAAACACCATGCCATCATTTTATATTTACCAAAATACAAATTTTAAGATGCCTTTTATAATTTAACTTTATAGGAGGGTGATTTAGTTGTATTTGCAGTTTATTAAAATAATTTTAACATTTTTTTTAATAACAAGAATGAGTACATATGTGTATTAAAAAAAACTAATTTTAACATTTTTTTAATTTACTAGAATGAGTACATATGTGTATTAAAAAGCGCTGCAGGTGAACTACACATTGAAGAAATACAAAAATATATGTTTTTTTTTGTTGCAATACAACTTCATATTCCAACCATTCAATTTTGTGTCACAATGTGAATTGGCTCCATTTACACATGGCTTCAAAAAACTGCTAATATATATGTGATTAAATACACAAATATAAAACTATTTTACAAAACATAACTATCAGAAACTAAGGAAAGACATGCTTGTTGCTTGCTTCTTCCTTTGCCAAAATGAGGGGTTGATTTTCTTTCCTTTTAAGGTCCATATCTTCAAACATCTAAATTGTTTCATCTTCTAATCACACCAAGTAGTGACCCAATGGACAAGTTCGCGTTGGAAGCCATGTATTGAGAGCCTTTGTTCATATTGCAAACCATATTTTGAAGCATAGAATACTCAACTTCAATGACATGAATTTTCTTTTTTTGATGTACTAAAGTATCCATAACCAAGGCATTTGGGAGACACAATGATGTTCATGCTCATGGACTTTGGTGGTGACATAAAATATGGAGGCTTTGTTCCCATTAATATACTCTTCATATCTACATAGGACCCTTTGCATCTCTTGTATCTCTCTATGGCATTTCGGGTGATTTCCATGACAATCCATTCCTACAATTTCTAGAAATAAAAACAAGTGCTTGCTACCCAAGCTAAGCCCTATGTCAATTTATGCTTGCCAATCCAGAGTTTTTAAAATTCCCGAAGTAATCCCAAGACTAAGAAGAAGAATGAGGTTGGTTGACGAGGGATCCAAAACAAGTGATTGTACCTTTGTTTCCAAGATCGAACTATAGATTGGCCATACTAGGTGGTTTGCTAGATCAAACCAAGTAGTTTCTAAATTCCCCAAATGCAAAGCAGATGGTTCGCCAGACCAAACATAAATCCAACCAAAACATAAAGAAGTTATCTCATACCACAAGGAAGGAATGTTTACCTAGAATTTAAGAGAATAATAGCCTCATTCTCCATGGTCTTGGCCGTGCTCAACTTATACTCCAAAATTCTCAAGAAATGCCAGTATGCCACCAATGCAATTAACATAAACCGATAATTGTTGAAAATGTCGGTGAAGAGTAAGATCTAGCATATGCATACTTGATCCGATGGAGTGATATTTGTCCTACTTCCAATTGATAACCGTGTTGTTGGCTTGACTTGTCATCTCAAGATAATTAATTTGCATGAAAATTGGTTTAATATCTCGAGACCTATGGGCTAGCTTGAAATCCCAACAACTCATTTTTTTAAAGAACCCCTTCATGAAGAGGAGAGGCTACATCATTGTTTGAGTCTGTTTCTTTGTTGTGGGAACTCAAAATGTGTATAAACCACATATTCTCGAACCTTGAAACCTCTTGTTTGATTTTCTTAATGAGCTTGGCAAGTTTATCATCATTTGATATATTGTTGTTGTTCATAATGTGTATAATGATATAGGACTTGCCAATGGCTAGGAGAGTTTTAGTGATCTTAGAATCAATTGATATTAATCCTTAGAGGAGAGCATAGGATTCTACTTATTGTTTGAATTTGTCCATAATCCACATTCATATGTCATTTCATGTGTTCCTTCGGGATTGTATATGACCCCTCTACCCCGCCTCCCCTTATCCCTATCATTTATCTTTACAAGAAGGTAATTTATTTTATTGGTTATTAATTCATTACAAATAGCTTTTTTTGTCATAGTGACAATTATGATTGTATTTCACAAAAAGGATGGGGGGCACAATGACTTGTACAATTGTATATAAATAAGGGGATTTCCTTGATTTACCTTACACCATTCGTCTTCTCAGTTACAACGTGAACCAAATTGGGTTGGGAGAAATTTCTTTCTTGGAGTTCTATCATTGATAGTTTGGATACTTTTAATCTATTTTACAAATTGTTTACACAACAAAATACTCTCACTCTCTCTCTCTCTCTCTCTCTCTCTCTCTCTCTCTCTCTCTCACACACACACACACACAAACATTGGTCTCTATTTCTTTACTCTCGTTTGGAAAATACTCATATAACTTCAGGTTGGGTAAAATTTCCATGCCTTCCTTTAGATTTATGGTCTCTAGATGTTTTTAAGGAAATGAACAATTATTTGGGAACTTTCCTTGATGCAAACATCAACTTCTTGGACACATGCATCATGTTGAGAGCTCAAATCCAAGTTGTAATTAACCTAAAAGAGGGCCTCACTAGTGAAATGATTTTGTTAAAAGGAACACATTCCTTCCTGAACCCTGGGGCTACTTAGCAGTGCCTTTCAAATATTTAAGGTGCCATATATATGGCCATATTTCATAGAACTATGAGTTGACATTATGAAAGAAGGTCTACATTTGGAAGGATGAAGTGGATGGTGGGTAAAGATATTTAAAAATTCTTTTGTTCCAATACTTGATATTATTCCATTGTTGATTGGATGGTTGTCATCCCAAAATGGGAATCTTGTATTAGAGAGTAGGGGAGGAGAAGGAGAATTGGAATGTAGGGAGGAAGCAATTCATTCAATGCAAGAGGCTCGAGAGGGTTCTAACACATGTCCCCTATGTGTATTTCAACATCAATGGATGAGCATATTATGAAGAATTTGGATCAACTAGAGGGCGCATTTGTACCTACATTACATTCTCAGGATCTAAATAAAGAGTTCACATTTCTAAACATTTATGGTCCTTATGTTGATAGTGTTACCTATTGGGAGAACATCTTTAGAATGCGTTCAAATAGATAGGAGCATGTTATATTGCGAGGGAGGGGGCTTAACTTTTCTATTGGTAGAGTTGGATCCTTCTTCTCAAGCTAATCCTTTATATGATTATTTCTTGATATGATTGGAGGAAGTAGGACTTTGTGATATTGAGTCTAATAGTTTGAGACCTACTGGGAAGAATAATAGGGAGGGGGAAGATATAATTGTAAAAAGGTGGATAGGTTCCTCTCCTAAAAAGAGTGGGATTAGGTGGAGAGTCTAGTTTCTTTCATGACTTTCTTCTAATGTCATATTTTGGGAGAAAACCTTGGAATCCTTTTAAGTTTAACCCTAATTGGATGGAGGAGGATGATTTCATTAGATTGGATAAAAATTTGTGGGCGCCTTATGGTGGGAACTCTAAAGTATCACTTGCTCTTTAGTTTGAGGAGAATTTAAAGAATATCAAGCAGGAAAACTTAGTCGAGGCCCATGAGAAAAATTTAAGGGATTCAATTAGTAGATTGTTTTAGTAGAAGTAGAGTTTAAAGAGTTATATAATCAATAGATGGTTGGATATTCCACTGAGGAGTATACAATCAGGGTTCATCATTGGATCAAGGGAAAATGAATATCTTGGAAAACAAAGAATCAACTTGGTGGCTTGAAAGAAAATCCCTTTCATCAATATGCAATTCATAAGGAGAATGTAACACTATTCGAAAGGTAGGTAGGAATGATGGAAATGTGGCTACAAGCTTTGAAGACATTGCAAGAACTAGAGTTGAACATTTCAATGAGAATATAAGGAAGAAAGTAGGGTAACTATAGCATAAGTGGTCAAAATGGCCACTTTATTTTCCTAGATTTGTTAATGATGAAGATAGTGTAAGATTGATTGAGGAGCTTCCAAAGAGGAGTTACAATTGTTCTACATTCATTTCGAAAGGACAAAATCCTAGGTCCCAATGGATGGCCTATGGAGTTACTTTTGGGTTTTTATTAAATTATTAAGGAAGAGTTGTTGAGAGTTGTTGAAGAATATAAGAACCATGAGAAGTTGATTACTACTTTGAATGCTACTTCCATTGCTCTTATTACTAAATATGATAATCCTTGTTCACTTGAAGCTTTTAGGCCCATATCATTGTGCAGTTGAATTAACAATATTGTGGAAAAAATCATATCTATGAGAGTAAAGAATATGTTATCTAGTGTTATGTCTAATAAATAGTTTGATTTTATATCAAGAGGACAAATTCATGAAGATATAGGTGTAGCAGGGGGGTTTCCATTATATAAATACAAAATATTACAGGTAATGGTTATAAAATTGGATCTCTCAAAGGCATACGATAAGGTTATTTGGTTATACTTGAGAATAATGTTATTCACCTAGAGTTTTTTGTTCACTTTGTGAATTGTGTGATGATATGTGTTTCTTCAATGTCCTTTTTTATGTTGATAAATGGTTCAATATCAACATTTGTTTTTCCTGGTAGGGGGATGAGACGGAGTTGTCTTCTCTCACCCTTAATTTTGTCATAGTGGCTGAAGGTTTGAGTAAGGATTTACTAGATGCAAAGAGAACAAGCTCATTTAAAGGTATCAAAATATGTGGTTCTTTATTCATATCTTATCTACTTTTTACGGATTGCATTTTAATTTTTGTGATTTCTTTAGAAGAGATGCTCATAAAGGAGATACTGGATTTATATTTTTTGGTAGCAAGAATGAAAATCAATGTGGGTAAGTTAACTATGTCTTTCTCAAGGTTTGATGAAGAGAATGTAAAGTATCTATCTCAGTTATTTCCTTCTCAACAAATTATATTACATAATGAATTAAATTATCTCAAGTTTTATATCAAACCTAATAATATGTAAATGTATATTGGGATTGGATTGTAGAAAATGTTGAGAAAAGCCTTGGTGTTTACTACAACAAATGGATATCAAGGGGGGTTAGACTTATTCCATTAAAGCCAGCGTTAGAATCCATCCCAGTATACTAGATGTCATTACCTCACATTCCAAAGGGTGTTCTTCAGAAGATTAGGAGGATCACATTTCTCTTTATCTAGTTAGGTTTCAAAGAAAACTCAAGAACAAATTGGGTGAAATGGAAAAAGATATAGATTCCCAAGGCATTTGGTGCAAGGGGACTTAAAAATATCAATGAATTCTCAAAAGGTTTGGCTGCAAAATGTGGGTGGATATTGAACTCATGCAAGGGCCTTTGGAGTCAGGTTACCATTCAAAAATATGCGGATCCCAATAGTGTAGAATATTGGATTAGGAAAGTTGTAAAGGATTATCATAATGCTTCTATTATTTGGAAGGCAGTACTATCCTCATTGCCTTTGATTGGGAGATGGATTATTTGGAAGGTGGGTAAAGGGTACATAGTTAGATTGGAGGAGGATCCATGGATTGGATGTGGTGAAAATTATATGATCCATGGGTATTTAATGAATTGTTTGCATGATAAAGTCTATTTTATATTTACCCATGTGGTATATTCTAATATCACATCGATATAGAATGAAGAGTGAAAGTTACCAACTATGATTGGATTATAGGGAGAGGAAGTGATACCTTGGGAAGGGTACATTTCCTCTTTAATATCTAATCATGTGAATTTGAACAAGATACATTTCAATCCATTACGAGGAGAATTACACCTTCATTTATCATCAAATTAAATCTATTAAAGAAATATGACTAGGCAAGTTTCCAGCTATATCAAACTTCTAATTACATACATGTTTTATCCCTCCTATAATAAATTGGATAGAGTGTTATTTATTAGTTTCCTATGTTGTAATAATCAATGGGGTTGTGAGACCTTTCTTCAAACTAACCAAATGTATTTGTCAAGGTTTTTACTTACAATCGAAGGTTTCAACGAATTTCTTAAAATTTTGAAGGATGAAGGCATTTTCAAGGGGAGAAAGGTCACCAAACACCCCTTGACCTCACACCTTCTATTCATGGAAGATGTTTTCTCATTTGAAAATGGCATCGTTAATGAAGCAAGGACCCTAGACAAGGCCCTTGATCTCTATTACATGGTAATGTGAATGTTAATCAATTTTCAAAAATCTAGTTTAATCTATCATAAATTGAATGTGGCCCTATTTCATCAGATAAATCAAACTACTTCTTACAACTCAAATATTTGGAAGAATTTATGAAGTATTTGGGTTCTAGAATCAAGGAAAATGACCACTCTTTATAGCATTGGCTATGGTTGTTTGAGAGGATAGAGAAAATAATACATTCATAGTCTAATAGATGGTGTTCTATCTGGGTAGTAGGTTGACCCTTTTAAATCGAGTTCTAGTGGCTATTCCTATTTACTAGATGTCTCTAGATATTTATCCCAAATATCATTTTTTTTAAATAGGAAAAAATTCTTCAAGTACTTATCAGAAGGAAGGAAATATACATGAACAATATTCCCTTAGTGAAGTTGTAGAGGCTTGCACAACTACAAATATTAAGAGAATGGGGATTTAAATAATGATCTCATTTATCCAAGTTTCTCAAAGTTAAAGGAATGTGGAGCATTGTTGCTTTAGAATGTCTTTGGAAAGATATACTGAGGTACAAATATATTGATACTTAAGCATTGAGGAATGGATCGAGATCCCTATCAAAAATGTTGTTGTGGACTGTATTTGTTGGAGTGATATTATTTAGGCATATTATCTTGTAGGCTTTCATCTAACCTAGTATAGTGGGGATGGAAATAAGGTCAAGCTTGGATCAAATTTATGGATATGAGGAAAGTCACCCTCTCATATCTCATGATATTTGATAAATTTTCTCCACGCAAAAGGAATATTATTCTTGTAAGATGCATGTGATAGATATTTTAGGGAATTTTGGGGCTCCAAATGGAAGATAACACCTTATTTGGTCATAGAATGGATCTAGCCAAAGGAATGGAGGAAATTCCATTTCTTTGGAGGGGCCCATGATTAGTCTCAAGGGTCATCAATATTCCTTAGTATTGGATGTAAATAAAAATGGAGGTTCTTATAAGGTAAGTCTAGGATACAAAATCTCCCTTCAATTGGAAGGTATCACAATGGAAGATTAGAACTGGCATCTAATATGGAAATTTTAAGCACCCCTTAAATACATAATTTTCTTGCGGCTCATCATTCAAAATAGAGCTCTCACATGGGATAATTTACAAAGGAAAACTTGGCAAGGAATGGGAGTTTGTGTTCTACACAAAGAACATGAGGAAAGCATTTATCACATTTTTATCTCAGGTCATTTTCTTAGAGAATTATTGAATTTAGTTAAAGACTCATAAGAATAAGGGGTAGGTGGAAGGGTCCTATATGGAGGCATATCTTCGATCTTTGTTAGATGATGCAAATAAGAAAAAGTAATTCCACTCACTGCCTCATTTTTTCTATGTACTATATGTTTAAGAAAGAATGTCTCCCTCTTTCAAGATAAGGACATTACCCAAATGATAGTATTATATAAGATTCATGGTGCATGCATACCACTTGGAAGGGAAAAGAAACCTTAGAAGAAAAGAAAATCCCCCCCTCTTGAGATCTGTATGTCAAAACCATGTGTATTCTTTAATAGGTATTCACAATGGAATAAACAGGTTAGAGGTGTGGGGGGAACTCTTCATAAGATTTATTTGTAAAAGTATACCTTCATATATGGTCTCCAAAGTTTCTCCAACAATGCATGAAATCTAAGTGTTGCTACCATATAAATGATTTTATATTTGGAACTTAATATCAAGGAATTATAATTTGTTTGCAATCCTTAGTTGATCATTTCATGGTCGAATGACATAATGGAGCAGAGTAACTTATAGTTTAGTTTTGTTATTAAAACTACATGATATCTTATGGCTACATTTCAATCTTCTTTTGTTACATATATAATGAGAGAGAACAATGTGGAAGATAAGAGTTTATCCAAGAAAGTTAGAGTTGACAATTGAATAGGGTTTCTCATTATTTTGACATCCATTGATGGAGTGGAGGAGGTCCTATCTCCTACACAAATATTTTGATTGTCTTTCTTAGAGATTTTTGTATGATATTTGTAGTAACTTAATCCAGATGGGAGATATTTGATACATGTGTCGATGTTGTGACGAAGATGCCTCTTTTAGCTTGGATCAATTATGATACCCTTTGAAGGGAGATCACATCGAATGCTAATTTTTTATTTTTAGTAATGCAAAAAGATACAATATTTTGTTTCATTAAAAAATATATACATGGAATGTGTAGAATCAGATTTTCTAACTCCTACGTTTTAGTAAGATATAAATATGTCTATTTTGATTTAAAATGTTGTCAACCAAAGATATTGATAGGAATTTGGAAAAAATGAATTTGGCTCATGGTTTATGTAATCCAAACCGCCAAGTTCATTAGTCAAACCTAAATTTGAAGAAGCCACATCAAATGACACCTAGATTTTTCATGTCTAAAAAATTCAAGCGTGTTAACCAATGAAACATGCTTTCATACGAAAAACTAAAATGCCACCCATAATTTTGAATTTTCAAATAATTTGAACACATTTTGAAGAACTTCAAAGTGTGCGAGTTTTTAAAAAATATAAATGTTGTGTCAATCGGGTCTAGATTGGGTGACTAATGATCCATAGATGATGGGCCTATGGTCTGTCTATCTCATCAACATGGATGTTTACTGCATAGTTTAAATTGCAACGTCTAAAAAATTATAAACTAGTTGAAAGTATGCTTCTTCCATATGGTTTCATTGCAAAAAAGAGATATTTGTTCTAATATAGTTTCAATGTTAGAATTGTTTTCTTTGTTATCTTGTAAAGCCAAGACAATTACCAATGCACTATGACTATGTCCCTATAATTTTGACTTCGCAATTTGTTTATGGAAACAACAAAACTTGTTTTGAAGATGTAGAATTTTAAACCCAACACTCAACAACCGATAAATCTTTGTCCATTCAAGATTACCACCATATACATGAGATATTAACATATAAATTTATAATTTATGTCCACACAAAGGTAGTTGTAAGTAATTGATTTCTCAAACAATCTCTTGGGGGCGATTGTATGACTATAGGTGACAGCCAAAACACATAATTTGAGGTTGGGTTAATGAGCGCATATTGGTTTTTATAATGCCACATCATAACCTAGAGAAGGATGGATATAGTCTCTCTACAATTCACTCTTAATTCCTGTGAATTACATAGTACTTAAACTAAACAATTTTTACCAACAAATATAGAAAAGGAGTTGATGAGAAATCAATGAATTACCAAGCATGAGATCATTGTGTATGCATATTTATTCTACCTACAATCTCCATAAAATGAAACACTTGGTTAAAAGTGTCAAACAAAGTTGAGACTTGTGGAATTACTATGCAACAATTCAACATGAGAACGATGAGCTATGGGTACCAATTGTGTGAATGATTGTAAAGATGCTTTAGAAATCAGAGCAAATTTCTAGTGAGGTGTGGTAAATTATAAAATTCTAGTTAATACATGTGAAGGGAAATGTGAACAATTCTCTCTAGCAATACAACGACCAAGGAAGGAGAAAAACATTGATTTCTAGCAAATAAAATAGAAATATAGTCTAGGAAAGTAAACAATAGCCAATGGTTATGTTCTTTAATAATTAATATCCTCTAGCTCTTAATTTAACTTTATGAGATAACCAATTATTGTGTCCCTCATAGTGTCTTGAAGAAATTACTATGAGGAGTGCTTTGGTTTGTTACTTGAACAAAACACAAACACGCATATGTCAAAACAAAGCAACCAACAATAAATATCAACCATACAATCAATTAACACAACATGAGACAACATAGTTTTACCCTTGAGACATAAATTAGAAAACCAACATTGAATGGATTTTCCAAACCTTGTCTTCTCAACAATGTAGAACTACAATGGTATTTTGGCTCTCTAGAGCTTTACAAATTACGATCTCATAAACCTTCTCATCAACACTTATATTCTCTACCAAATAATCCCTTCTTCAATATTGTGTAGAGGTTTATAAGATGAAGTATCTTGTTGGGAGTAGTTGGAAATCCAAGTATCCCCAACTCCTTAGCTTCCTAAATCTAGTGCTCTTCTTCCTTTGGATTTTACTAGTAGAATTCTAGTTCATGTTTCCTTGTCATTTATTTGTCTTTGTCTCTTATTGTTATTTAATGCTTATAATTGTTTTTTTCTTTCCTTATTTATGCAATACTTTGGAGGTTAGCAGTAGAATATTAGAAAACCATGCACCCCTTCACATTGTCGCCAATATACTAGCCTTGATCTCCTTCCATATCCAAGGTTCTTCATCACTAAGTCTTATTCATTATTAATCCATTAAACCATTCAACTTGTATTTGAATCCAATTTCAAATCAAACCTCGCCACTTGGGGTGTTTGGTCATCAAAAGTTGATATGTGGAGGAGGTGGAAGCACATGACGTCTACTCAACTCTACAAGTCCACTACCCCACCATTTATGAAGGATACCTACTTCTTGTTTGCTTTATTCAAGATGTTTGTATGCCCTTGTTCTATTACTACTAAAGATGTTCTTCCTCTCCTTATGTTTGCTTTGTTGGCGTAGGCCTTACCACCTTTAACTAAGTAATATTTTTTTCTCTTTCCTATATAAAGTCACATCCTTTTTCCATAAATATGGCCTTCCAAACATACGTCACAAGCATCTAGTGGTGCAACTCTACATTTACTTCATCAAATTAATCAATAGCATCTCCTAGTGATCCTCATGGTAGTCTTCTCATGAATCCAACACAATGAACTTGGTTGTACTAGATCATGAGTTTCTAGACGAAGTTCATCTACTAAGGATTCATAAATTAAATTCTATTGAGAACCATTATCAAATGCAAAATTTACCTTTAGATCCTTCACTTGAAGTTTGAGTTGGAATAATGCATTTATGTCTCCACTTGCCATTGGTTGTTGTAATGTGGTACAAAGATCTTAGACCAAAAAATACCACTCCAACCTTATCTTGTCATGCTCTGTTGGGAATTGGCACTCCTCAAACTCTCAAGATTGAATGATATATCAAGAAAACAAGGTAGCATTGCTAATTGATTCTATTAGTATATGTAACGTTATTAACTAAAAATTATCCAAACTTCTTAATTTCTATATATTAGCATCAAAGTTTCATGTAATGATACAAATGGAGGCACAAAAAATTGTTAGGAAGTGCCATAATATTGATGTCACTATGGGGGAATATTTCATAGATAACCCAATGATTGAAAATCAAAATGGGTGCTATTGATGTGGTATTAGGGGTCCAATTTTTACAATCATTGGGAATAATGGTTTTAATTTTCGACTTTTCATGAGATTTTCCTTGAAAGGCAAATAAATTGAAATTAGAGGTATGGAAGGAAAGCCATCTCAATTGATAATCTTTTGTTGCGTGGAAAATTGTTAAAAAGAAACACCCGAGAGTAATCACACAATTTTTTACACCAGATGTTCAAACATCTAAAGGTTGTGTTCCATTGGATCTCCAAAGTGTTATCAACAATCGTTGCAAGGTATTTGTTGAGATTCCCAAAGGTCTTCCTCTTGCTCAAAATCGTGATTATGATATTTGAAAATTTCTAAGGAACCTTCCTCTTACCATGCAACCATATAGATACCTATTGTTGGGCTCTGGAAATGCCCCTTTTTGACCATATCTATTACACCATTTTGCCCAGTTACACTCTACCTTCATAAACCATATACATGCCTTTTTCCAGATTAATCAACAATCTTGACAAGGTATACATCATTATTCTTTCAATTAATTAAATGCCTAAGATTGTTATGGTTATGAATTCTAGCCTTTGATTTATGCTAACTTGTGTGATTTCATTAAGATAAGATCAAAGCACAGGTGTATCAGTCGCCATGCCTTGGATAGAATCATACATGGGCCATCTGTTACTCTTCTAACTCAATTCCTCATATTTTCAAGGGACGGCGCATCTCTCCACATGAGCTGTAACAAATCGTTGAAACAGAGCATAGCTGCAATAGACAGGACGCCTCCCGATTGGTTGAACCATTGATCCATTGACTGCCAGTGTAACAGCATCCTTCATGAATAACGGCCTCATTCATTTTGGCTGTAACTCTGCAACATGAAGATCGTAGATCTTCATTGCTGCACAAAATTAGTGGATCACTAACTGTATTCCTCATGTATAAATTCGGGAAGGCTTTCCAAGTCTGGGGTTGGATAATTATTATTTTGTACGGGCTGTAACAGAGAATTGAGACTGTGAATTACCATCTTTAATGAAGAGTAGAGTTACTTCCATTTATGTGTCTTAATTCGTGGTAGTTCACAGCGTCTCTGTTAGAAGGCCAGGGCCCACCTTCTCACAAAGATTGTCGAGTTAAGTAGGTAGTTAGATTTATTCATTTCTTGTTGTGTGTTGTGGAATTGCATTAAGTATATTTCTGATAGCTGCAACAGAGAGTTTATGATTGCATTCTTTATTGGTAGTTTATTTCCTGCATATGAATAGTTGTAACTGTGTGGTGTGACAGTCGACTGTGTAGGTTAGTTTGATTAATGCATGTGTGTTCAATAGCTGTTACAGCCAAGCCCAACTCCATTCCTTTCAGTCATTTATGCTTTCTAGGATTTCTAATGGTTATCAATTTATAGTTCAATTTTATTTCTTAATTCTGGTTGTTGTTGTATCTTTCATTGAGTTCATAGATTAGGCAGATCATGGTTGAGTTAAGTAGTTACTGGATGGATCATTTTGGTAAAGATTGAATACTGTAGTTTGATAATTATAGGATTTAACTTCTTGCAAAAGTAATCTAGTTCAATTTCATTCTTAGATCAATAACTGCTAGGTTGATTTCTATAGGAAGGTAGTTGCACTTTGAATTCCTAGATGTATGAGTTAGATTAGTTTTCTTTATGGAATGAGTTTGGCTGAGAAGATAGGTAGGATTGTCATCTTTATTTATTCAATCAACTGCTAAAGATGTTTATGCATAGATTGTGCTTATTTCCATTGAAATAAAAGACCTCCCTAGGTTTGAAAATTTATATTGAGCATCCTGTGTGTTAGTTTTAATTAATTGACATATAGGGTGACCAACATTTTGGTGCCATTGCCGGGGATGGTAATAGACAGACATAGTTAGTAGTTAGTTTTTTATTTCATTTTATTTTAAACATTTACAGCATGCATGAATACAAGAAAAACAAATCGGGAACCCCCTTTGAATATTAACACTGCAGGTGGACGAGGTCAAGGTCGTAATGCAGGTCTGGGAAGACACACATACATTGACGAAATAATTGCTAGAGATGATTCTTCCACTACACCACCGTGGACATCTACAGGAAGAGGAAATTTTGTTCCTACCCATCTTGAGAATTCAGCATCAACAGTGGAGAATACAACGGGACCTTCAACTCCTGTTGTAGAAAATAAACCTCCTGAAGATAAAGGAAGCACTGTGGGTGTACCAGATAGAGAGGATATTTATCATATCAACGGAACCAAAGTTACTAAAGAAGTGTGGTTGGAGACTCATCGGATAGCAGAGGAAGAGAGGAGAAGAGAAGAAGAGTGGAGAAGAGAATAAGAAGCAAAAGCAGAGGAAGAACGCATAAAGGAAGCCATTGAATTTTGGACTAAAGCCATGGCTGATAGAGAACAGGAAGGTGAGAATGAACATAGGGAGAACCGGGAAGAAGAAGTGGAAGAAAATCAGCCTGGTCATACTGTGGCTACATTAGAATTCCCTATCCTCCAGACACCTGGAGCAACTCCCATGAAAAACATATCACCGTCATTTCTCCCGAATTTCCATGGTAAATCTTCTCAGGATCCTGATGAATTTCTTTTTGAGTTTGATATCCTCTATCGCAGCTATGATTACACCTCTAGTGCTCAAAAGCTGAAACTGTTCCCAGTCACCTTGAAAGGAAATGCTCTGCGCTGGTTCATGAGTCTAGGTCGTGAGACCATTACTACTTGGGACCAAATGAAAAACACATTTCTCTCTAAATATCAAGAATATTGTAGAACCATGGATAGAAAGGAAGAGTTGTTTAAAATGGTTCAGAAGGAAGAAGAGAGCTTGGAAGACTTTGTGGAAATATTGTTGTACAATTTACAAAGGTCTGGACACACTGAGATTGGAAAAGATGTGCTTAAGATTATTTTGCTACGAGGAATTAGGGAAGATTGCCTTGATATGTTGAATCTGTTGGGGAAAGGAGATATCTCAAAAGAAACTTTCAAGAAGATCATTGAATTATGTCGAAGGTACTCAAGGGGATCCTCTAGAACTAACAAACAAGACAAGGATCGAGATCGGGATGTCTTCACTAGGACACAGAATTCAGCTAGTGGAGGAGCCACTCGAGCAGAGATAGGAAACTTGCTGGAGAATTTTAAAACTGATATGATGAGCTCCATTTCCTCAGAGTTAGATGTCTTGAGAGAAAAACAGAGGCAAGTGGTAGAAGATCTTACACTTGGTGTATTTTGTCCCAAATGTAGGAAAAAGCACCCACTGAAAGAATGCTCGCTGGACAAAGCAGAAATGTGTAGAATATGTGAGTTGAAGCATGACACCAAGGAATGTCCCTCACTACCTTAGGTCAAGGAAGTTCTGCAGGAATCCACTTCATATGTGGAACAAGCTTACTTCATTTTACAGAAGAAACCATGGCAGCCTCGCAATCAAGGTATGAATCAAGACCCATCATTTTTTTCTGAATAATATGAATGGTATGAACAATATGAATAATATGAATACACAATTCCCTTCACATTATTCTGGTAACCATTGGCATCCACCTCAGAATCCAATGCAAAATCCTAATTCTTGGACACCATGGTCACAACGGTCAAACAATCAAGCTCCTTGGAATTCCAACTGGAGAAATTCTTACCAAGGAAATAACTTCCCCCATCACTAGACTCAGTATCAACAGTATCCTCCTCAATAGTATCCTCACCAACAATACCAACAGCCACAGCTGCAATTCCAAAACAACGCCGCACCTATGAATGCACCACTTCGATCACAGCTACCTACGCAACCTAACCCAAACCCGAACAATAAAGCAGTCCATCAGTTTGAGACTGCCAACATGCCCGTGCATTCCATTTCCCAAGTTCCCTACAATGATATACGATTACGATCAGGGAGGGTAGTGGAACCCATCATCACTGACGATGTTCCATACCCAATGACTGAAACTGGAGTGAGTTGGCACTATGAGAATATTGTTCATTCAACAATCCCCATTATTGAGGATGCTGACATTCCTACTGAAACAGTGGCTTGAACTCAGGAAGTAACACACGACGAAGCACAACGTACATAATTGATGAGAGAATCGCCATACCCTGAACGATTGGCTCTGCAGAGAACAGTGGAACAACCTCGATTCAATCTCTTAGGAGAATTGAAAATTTTGTATGTCAAAATTCCACGGTTACAAGCCCTCCATGACGTGCCCATTTATGCTAAGACTGTCATGGATTTGTGTATCAAGAAACCAGGAAGAAAGCCTAGGGATCCTCCTACTGTCCACGTATTGGGAAAGCTTTCCGAATTGATAATGGGGAAGACTGCTATGGAAAAATACGATGACCCTGGAAATCCTACTGTGACAGTTCACATAGGAAACACACAAATCCCCAACGTCTTGGTAGACTTAGGCATGGCTATTAACGTTATGACCATAGAAATTGTGAAGAAACTTGGACTCACTAACCTTCAGCCACCCCCTACTATTTTTGAACTTGCTAACAGATCAATAATCAAGCCTGAGGAGATCCTAGATGACCTCGTAATCTCAGTTGACTCGTGGGAATACCCTGGGTATTTCTTGGTGTTACAGCCAAAATATCAGTTGGGGGGACACCCACTAATCCTGGGAAGACCGTGGTTTGCCACAGCAGATGCCTGTATCAGTTGTCGGTCAGGATCTATGACCATTTCAGACGGGACTGAGATCAAGAGCCTAACCTTGTACCCTCCAGCTCGACCAAGCACAGAAGCTGAAACTCCACTTTGGGTAGATTTGGAGGAGGAAGAAGGTGTTCAGCCGTTATTAACAATAGGGAGAACCTTAACATTTAAAGATGAAAGAGAGGACGATGCCATTAACAGTTTCATCAGTGAGCCCACGTCTGTCAATAAGCATGTTTACCAGATTCTTAACAGTACGTTATATGAAGCAGAACAGGAAAATCTTACAGAAGAAACTCTAGTCAGTGATGCCAGTATAATTCCAGTACTTCAGAATTCGAAAAGTGTACCAGTGGAAATTGAGCCATGGAAAACGTTGAATGTCAATTCAAACCTTGCGCCCAGTGAGCTGGAACAGCTAGTCACCTTGTTGAAACAACGTAGAGGAGCTTTCGCTTGGGAGTATACAGACATGGAAGGGATTACTTCTAATCTGTGTACCCATCACATTTACATTAAGAGCGACTCAAGGCCTGTGTGTCAACCACAACGAAGGATGAACCCGAACCTAAGAGACTTTGTGAAAGAAGAGATCCAAAAACTTTTGGAAGCAAGATTTATATACCCAATTTCAGACAGTGAGTGGGTTTCTCCACTCGTGATTGTGCCAAAGAAGAATGGGAAATGGAGGGTCTGCGTGGATTATAGAGAATTGAATAAGGCAACGCAGAAGGACCACTTCCCCTTACCTTTTATCAATCAGATCCTTGATACCTTGTCTGGGAAGAAGTATTTTTCCTTTCTGGATGGTTTCAGTGGCTACAACCAAATCCAGATTGCTCCAGAAGACCAGGACAAAACCACTTTCACCTGTCCCTGGGGGACTTTTGCATACCGGGTACTTCCTTTTGGTTTGTGCAACGCACCAACCACATTTCAGAGAGCAGTGATTGGAATCTTTTCAAAGATGGTAAATGATTGCATGGAGATTTTTATGGATGACTTTACTCCATACGGTGATAGTTATGAAGAAGCACTGAAAAATTTAGAAAATGTCTTGAAACACTGTGAACAAAGCCAGCTCTCTTTAAGCACTGAAAAGTGCCACATGATGATGAGCGAGGGCATAGTTCCGGGGCACTTCATCTCTTTTGATGGCATCCAGGTAGATCCATCCAAAATCAAGGTAATTGAAAACATACCAACTCTTGGAACACAAAAGGATGTATGTAGCTTCTTGGGGCATGCTAGCTATTGTTCGGGTACACAAGGTACTTCCAAAAGACCGAACACCTAGAGCAACCATTTCACACAAACAAATCACAGATCGATACACCGATGTTTTGACGTGGTTTAAACCCTCGAGAGGAAAACACTCCATGGCCCCAACCAAATAGCTTCTATGGAGCAATTTATTATGCAAAAAAAGAAAGTTACAAATGAGCTTCTCATAATCGATCAACTAGACAATGACCCTCCATGCTCTTTAAATAGAGATCATGGAACAATCAGGTGTTAAGCCATGGATCAAGGTTAGGTATGATCTAAGAGAAGTTAAGTCGTCGAATCACTCTATGTCTAAAACATATCGTGACCGTCAGTTTAAATATTTACAAATGTATACTAATGCATACTAAAGAAACACACTTTTCCTAACAGATATATTACACAAGTTGATCTTAACTAACTCCTAAGTGTCTAAATATCCTAACATCCCCCCTTAAGAACAACTTGGGATAGGATTGAAATATTTACAAAAGTGACACTATTAGGAGAAGGAAGGAGGCATTAGATCCTATCCCCCCTTAATGACAAATTCCTGAACTCCTAACATAGATCGAAGTTTAGAAAACTTCGCTTCTGTAAGAGACTTGGTGAAAATGTTTGCAACTTGATCATCTGTAGGACAAAAGAGTACTTCAAGAACACGATCATGAACAAGATTTCTAATGAAGTGCATATGTATCTCAATGTGTTTGTTGCGTTGATGTAGGATTGGATCTTTGGCAAGCTTGATGGTACTTTTATTATCGCACCAAAGTGGAGTAGGCTGCTGCTGCTTGAATCCAAACTCTGAAAGGATCTGTCGAAGCCATAAAGCTTCCTGACTGGCATTAACTGTGGCTTGATATTCTGCCTCTGCTGAAGAAATAGCAAGAGCTTGTTGTTTCTTACAAGCCCAAGTGACAGGTCCATATCCCAGACTGAAAACATAACCTGCAGTAGACTTTCGATCATCAGGATCGCCGACCCAATCTGAGTCAGTGAAACCAACCAACAAAGGTTTCCCCCCTGTACTGTAATGAATCCCAAACTGAATTGTACCTCGAATATATCAAAGTATTTTTTTAGCTGCTTTCCAGTGACTTTCATGAGGTGTTTGCATATAACGGGCAACACGACCAACGGCAAAGGAAAGGTCAAGATAGGAATGAGTCAAGTATAAGAGACTACCAACAAGTTGACGATACAAGGTGGCATCGATTTCAGGTGAAGTACAAGTGGCAGAAAGTTTGACTCCATACTGGAAGGGAGAAGGGTCTGGTGTACAATCTTCCATGTGAAAGTGACGAAGAAGGTCACAAGCATACTTAGACTGAGAAAGAAATATTCATTCTTTGGTTTGCAGGACTTGGAAACCAAGAAAATAATGCAAATGTCCTAAGTCTAACATTTCAAAATTTTGCTTAAGACTGAATTTCCCATGGGTTAAAAGCTTAGGGTCACTACCAATAAGAATAAGGTCATCAACATATAGAACAAGTATGATGAGATGGTTTCCTACTTTCTTGGTACAGACATTGGGGTCAGAATGGCATCTAGAAAAACCAATTTCAAGGAGAAAGCTATCCATTTTGGCATACCAAGCTCTAGGAGCTTGCTTAAGGTCATATAAGGATTTCTTAAGGCGGCAGACAAGGCTAGAGTTATTCTGAACATATCCAGGAGGTTGTTCCATGTAAATTTCCTCCTGTAAATCACCATGTAAGAAGGCAAACTTGACATCCATTCGATGGACTTCCCAGTTATGTAAGGCTACAAGGGAAAGAACAAGGCAGATGGAGTTCATTTTTGCGACAAGAGAAAATGTTTTATTGTAGTCAATCCCTTCAACTTGTGAAAAACCTTTGGCAACTAACCTTTCTTTAAGTCGTTCAACACTTCCATCTGATGCATACTTAGTTCTATAGACCCATTTATATCTGACAAGTTTTCTTTCTTTTGGAAGAGGTACAAGATCCCAAGTATCATTCGCCATTAAGGAACGATATTCTTCATCCATAGTTGCATCCCAATCTGGATTTCCTGAAGCTTCTGCAAAAGTTTCTGGATCATGATTCTCAGAAACTTGAGCCAAAAGAGAAGAGGCTCGCTGAAACTAAGAACGTGTTCAACGTTGATCTCTAGGATCACCGACAAGATCACCAGCTGCTTCACATGTTGAACGAAACCATCGAGGAAGCACTTGTGTTGGTGCAACTGGAGAAACATGAGCAGGCGGAGGTAGATTTTCATCCTCACTGTCATCATCAGAAACTGGAGTTGGAAACCTGTCAAGGAAGTTGGAAGAAGAAGAAGGCACAATCATCGAATCAGGCTCGCATGCCAAAGATGGCACAATCACCGAGTTACGCTCGTAGGCCAAGAGATTTTCATCAAATTTAACATCTCTTCTAATGATTATATCATGAGAATGTGGTTGAAGAAGTCTATAACCTTTTACATCTTCAGAATATCCAACAAATATGCACTTATCACTTTTAGGCTGCAATGCTTTCAGTTTTTCATTCGGAATGTGAGCCCATGCTTCACTACCAAACACATGGAAGTGACTTATATCAGGTTTAGTTTTACTCCATGCTTCTTCCGGTGTGATACTTTGTAATGCTTTAGTGGGGGTGCGATTAACTATGTAATTTGCACAATTAATGGATTCAGCCCAAAATTGAAGACTTAGTCCCTTAGATTGGATCATACAATTAGTCATTTCTTTTAAAGTGCGGTTCTTTCGTTTAGCTACACCATTTTGTTGTGGTGTATATGGAATAGTATGTTGTTGTTGGATTCCTTGTTCAGTGCATAAAGTAGTGAACTTTTTGTTAACATATTCTCCTCCATTGTCGGATCTTAACTTAATGATTTGATGACCAGATTGTTTTTCAACAAGGGCCTTGTAGGCCAAGAACATGCTAAATACTTCGCTCTTAAGTTTTAGGAAATAAACCAAAGTGCGTCTGGAGTAATCATCAATGAAAGTTAAGAAGTATTTGAAACCAAAAAATGAAGCAGATGGAAGAGGACCACACAAGTCACTATGCACAAGCTCCAAGCGAACTGAGGCGTGCCAAGAGGCACGTTTGTCAAAACTGTCCCGATGATGTTTTTCGAGTACACAACAGGAACAAACACCATCCCTGCAAGATACCATCGGAAAACCTATCACCATATTGTCTTTACATAGTTGTTGCAATGAGCGATAATTTAAGTGACCAAATCGCTCTTGCCAAAGTTTGCTCAAGTTATCACTATGAGCAACAAAAACTGAAGGAAAAGGTGATGACCCAAAGTTGTTAAATTTGTACAACCTGGTAATATCATCAACAATTCCGGTAGTTAGGACATGTTGAGGATCTTTAAAATCCTTGATTACAACTTGGTGAGGTATAAACGTCATAGTTTTACCTTCACCAGAATGAGTGATTTGATAGACTGATAACAAATTGCAGGAAATTCTTAGAATACATAGTACATCACTGAAATTACCATTATCTACTGGAATTGTTCCAGCTCCTACAACACTTAGAGATCTATCATCACCAACAAATATTTTTTTGGTGTTACATTCATGCATAGTAGAAAAGATGGCTTGATCCTTAGCCATATGATAAGATGCTCCAGAATCAATGAGCCATTCATTTGAAGTAGTAGAAGAAGATGCATTATAAGAATAACCAGAAGCACAAAGTGCCTGTCCATGAGAGGTATATTCTGAAGGTGAATCTAGGCTAATGTGGTGCTTCTTCATTATTGCTTCCAAGGCTACCATCTTTTTGAAACACTTAGATTCATCATGATTATCTTTCCCACAATAGTTGCAATGACGCTCAGTCTTCTTGCCTTTTGGCTTGGATCCTTTGTCATTTTTTAAAGAAGGAGCTGACTGAGAGGGTTTGGGACCCTTGTTTGACTTATTATTGTGAAAATTTTGTTTCTTGGGAGGCTTTGACTTTTCTTTCTGTTGGGACAATAAGGCTTTTCCAGATGTATCTGCATTGTTAATTATTCCAAGATGGATGAGCTTATCTTGCCCTCTAATCAAGGAATCACAAAATGATTCTAAACTAGGCTCTTGATAGCTAGCTGCATTCAAGGATTCTTTCATAGAGAAAAATGTAGATACAAAAATAGAATATGCAGATCCAAGTTTGGAAAGAATATGATAAATGCATTGTTTGTCTTCCCTCACAATCTTGCATTCTTCACATAAGAGTTTAAGAGTTTTGTACTTAGATAAATAATCTTGTATGCATGAAAAATCACTTAGATTTAAAGAAATCAACTCATCTTCGAGTTGGTGACCTCGAATTTCATTGTGTTTACCAAACACAGATTCCAACTTGTCCCAAGCAGCATCAGGTTCATCAATTCCAGATATGTGGAATCGCAAATCAGTAGAGATTGGCATCCCAATCAATCCACGAGCTTCGTCACATCTATTTGCCCATTTGATTTTCTTATCATCATCAGTGGGTTCGATTTCTTTCCCTGAGGTAATTTTGAAAAGTCCTCTACTTCGTAGAACATCCTCCATACGAGATTTTCATGAGAAATAGTTGGAACTGGTAAGTAGAATATCACAAGGGGCTGCCATATTTGTAAATTAATGGTTGTAAAAGCAGAAACCAATAGTCTGAATGCAAAGAGCTCGAAAAGATAGGCGGTTTAAAAAAAACGGCACTGAAAACTGACTCTATATGATGAAGTTATGTTTGATCAAAGAAAATGTTGAAAATGTCCCCAATAGTGACATGGTAGATAGAGAATGACCAGCTAAAAAAAAGAACCCCCCTCTTCACAAGATGAACCTTTGATAATCACTTTACAAGAAAGTTGCTTTAAATGAATCACTTTTGTAAAATAAGTGATTTCACTTTTACAATGATGTTACTTTAAATAGTGCAGCAATAAAAGGAACTTAAGTGACTCATTTTTTATTTTTATTTTTTATTATTTAAGTGAGATGCACTTTTACAATAAAGTAACTTGAAAATAGAAATTGCATGCACTTTTTCTTTTAAAAGTAATTTCCTAATTCTTGAACTCAAGACCTATTAAGGAATAAAGCAACTTTGAACCAAGTGAGCTAGATTAAAAGGTATATAAAATATGGGAAGGAGGAAGGGTTTTTTTTTTTTTTTACTCTTCTTGCTCGGTTTCCATGCTTGCCTTTTTTCCTACAAATAACACCATAAACCAAAACAAAAAAACTCTTCTACACTTGTGGGATTAGATCTCGTTAACTTGCCCGGAAAGTCTACGTTTTCTCTCTATTTCTGATTTGCCGAGATTGCACAAGGTGCACGACAAAGAGCATACACAGCCGAGAAAAACCCTTTCCCTTTCTGTTTTTGATTCCCCGAGATCGCACAAGGTGCACGGCAAAGAGCATATGCAAACAGGGAAAGCAACAATAACGTCACTGTAACATTATACCTTCAGATCTGATAAAATACACGTTTCTGAAGCAGTCGGGAACCGTTTTCGATCAAACGAAAACTATTTCCCACTAGGAACGGCGCTCCGGACACAATGGAACACCTCCCATAGCCCAGAAATGCATAGTAATACCAGAACCAGAAACCCTTTCAAGTTTCGGCAACAACAGTTCAAGATCTAGATCATAACTGGAAGCGGCTCTTCATAAAAGCTCTGATACCATGTTCGGGTACACAGGGTACTTCCAAAAAACCAAACACCTAGAGCAATCACTTCACACAAACAGATCACAGATCGATACACCGATGTTTTGACGTGGTTTAAACCCTCGAGAGGGAAACACTCCACGGCCCCGGCCAAATAGCTTCTACGGAGCAATTTATTATGCAAAGAAAGAAAGTTACAAATGAGCTTCTCATAATCGATCAACTAGACAATGACCCTCCATGCTCTTTAAATAGAGATCATGGACCAATCGGGTGTTAAACCATGGATCGAGGTTAGGTATGATCTAAGAGAAGTTGAGCCGTCGGATCACTCTATGTCTAAAACATATCGTGACCGTCGGATTAAATATTTACAAATGCATACTAATGCATACTAAAGAACACACTTTTCCTAATGGATGTATTACACAAGTTGATCTTAACTAACTCCTAAGTGTCTAAATATCCTAACAGCTATTACAGAAGGTTCATAGAATTTTTTTCCAAACTAGCTTCTCATTTGTTAATGAAGGGTGCACAGTTTGTTTGGAATGATGCATGCCAAACAATGTTTACCGAGCTAAAGAAAAGGCTGTCTACAAAACCCATCTTACGAGGGCCCAACTGGGCTCTGCCCTTTCATATTTCTTCAGATGCTTCAGACATTGTCATTGGAGCAGTTTTGGGACAGCAAGAAGGTAATGCTCCTTATGCAATTTATTACATTAGCAATAACTTATCTCCTGCTGAACTAAACTATACTGTCACAGAAAAGGAATTCCTTGCCATTGTTTATGCCATCAACAAATTTAGACATTATATTACTAGATATTCCACTTTTGTGCACACTGATCATTATGTTATCAAATATTTAATGAATAAACCAATCACAGATGCTAGAGTTACTAGATGGTTGTCACTGTTACAGGAATTTGATATCACAGTTATTGATAAACCAGGGTAGGAAAATGTTGTTGTAGATTTTTTTATCTCGACTTACTAATAGTGATGACAATTTACCAGTCGAAGATTCCTTCCCTGATGAACATTTGTTTGCAGTATCAGCTCATTCCCCATGGTATGTAGATATTGCTAACTTTTTTGCTGCAGGTAAGCTCCCAGCACATCTGTCGAAGAGAGAAAAAAGAAAGATCATACAACAGAGTGTTAGGTACTGCTAGATTGATGGCCATCTTTTCTACACAGAACTTGATTTAGAACTCAGAAGATGTGTAAGAGAGGATGATATCTTTAGCATTCTTAAATCTTGCCATGATGAGCCCTGTGGGGGACATTTTGATGACAAAATGACAGGTCATAAGGTCTTGAGAATGGGTTATTTTTGGCCCACATTGTTCAAGGACGCAAAGAAGTATGTTCAAGCATGTGATAGCTGCCAAAGGATGGGCCAACCCAACATATTAGATGAAATGTCTTTGTAGCCATAGCTCGTGGTTGAACTATTTGGTAGATGGGCTCTAGATTTTGTAGGACCTATCAACCCTCCCTCAAAACAAAAAGTTCACATCTTGGTTTGCACAGATTACATAACCAAATGGGTGGAAGCTATAGCCTTGGTTAAGGCTAATGATCAGGCTGTGATTGATTTCCTGTATGAAGAAATTTTTACTCGATTTGGAGTACCCAAGGAAATCATCACGGATGGTGGACCGCAGTTTGTGTCTCACAAACTGGAAGCACTGTTACAGAAATTTCATATTCAACACAGAATAACCTCGCCATATCTTCCACAGGCCAATGGCCAAGTGGAGAGTTCAAACAAGGTCATTGAGGCTATTTTGACAAAAACAGTGAAAAGCCATTGTAAGGATTGGGCTGAGAGACTTCCAGAGGCACTATGGGCCTATCGCACTACATGGCGTAACACCGCTGGTTTTTCCCCATATGAGTTAGTGTATGGTAATAATGTTGTTTTCCCAATTGAATTTGAAATCAGGACTTTGAAAACGGCTGTAGAAGCAAATCTGGATTTATCAGAAGCACAGAGGAACCAATTGAATCAACTTAATGAATTGGATGAAAAGCGCACAGCAGCAGTAAATCATACAACTTTAATCCAACAACAACGCTCTAAGTGGCATGACAGATTCATAAAGAAGAAAGTCTTATAGGAAGGAGACTGGGCTCTGTTATATGATTCACGGTTTAAGAGGGATTTCAAAGGAAAGATACGTACTCGTTGGTTGGGACCTTATCAAATATATCGTGTATTTGACAATGGAACAGTTCGGTTGATCACCATTGATGAAAACAAGACACCATTATTCGCAAATGGTCATCGGATGTGACTGTATCACAAGCCGATCTCAAGCGATGCTTTCGTTTCACAGGTTGCAACAGATCCAAATTATTAGTTAACACTAGGGAAGGAATTTTTCTCAACCCCTGTGGATTTTTAAGAACTGCAATATCCACATAATTTGTACATAAATAATTTATTTTTCATTCTGTATTTTATCTATTTTTCATTTTGCACTTGATCGGTTTGTTTTGAAGATTTGTGTGCAGGGATTAATTGGAGGAACAACAGTCGTGATTGGGCCAGACGATTGCAGGCACCTTACATTGTTTCCTAATTTAATAAATCTCTTTGAAGAAGATGGATGATTCGTTAGTTTTTCAACAGCCAGCTGAAAATACACCTATTACTCATTTTTGCACTGCTGCGACTCCTTACCTTGCTCATTCTTCCTATTTCCGCAGCTGTAACTCCGCCATTTTTCCATTCACTTCATTTTTTCCAGCAGCTTCGACTCCGCTATTCTTGCTTATTCCGCTAAGTCTAGCAGTTGCGACTCTTCTATTCCCATTTCATTTTCACTTTTTTCCAGTAGCTGCGACTCCGCTATTCTTGCTTATTCCGCTAAGTCTAACAGCTGCGACTCCGCTATTCTTGCTTATTCCGCTAAGTCTAGCAGCTGCGACTCCGCTATTCTCACTTCATTTTCGCCTTTTGCCAAGCAGCTGCGACTCCGCTACTTTTGCCTATTCTACCAAGTCTAGCAGCTGCTATTCCACTATTTTTGCCTTTTCTCTGAATTTTTGCAACTGGAACTCCTCCATATGTCACCGAACTCTGCTCAATCCTCTTATTCATCATCTGCAACTCCGATAGATGGTCTGTCTTTTGGAACAGTCTCGCTTTCAATGATCTGACCCGGCTCGAATTTAAACGATGACTCCACAATTTCAATCACATTCCACCAAGAATTCAGCATGAGTGTACTTATTAGCTTGGTTGACGGCGTCCAACTCATCTTGGCACACACGTATTCTACCAGAGATGTGATTGTGAAACATCATGCCACGGCAGAGTGGCGGCTTGAGCATTAATTTTGAAGGTACAAGTTCTAACTATAATCATGATTAGGCATCTATTGACATCGCAAGCAATAATGGTTATACTTGTTATTTATCCCTGTCATCGATCCACAGCAAATCAATTGAACCAAAATCACGATAAAAGTTGTTACCCGTACTTATGATTTGGCCGTCGTTCTACCTGACTTGTGCGATAATCCTGCCACAAGTTTTATCTCAAAACTAACTGTGCCACCTTTCCAACAATGCTCAATCCAAACTTCGACTATCCATTGACTGTGTCTGCATGCAATTAGTTGATGTTCGAAACTATAACTAGTGTATTCGTTATGATATTTTGCAAAAAGCTCAGTGGTATGGGTATCCCTGTGAGGTATGAGCCATTAACAATAGAATATCTGTATGAGAACAGGGATGTCTTTGTTATCTTTCAAGAAGTAGGATGGACAGATTATTTTCAACGCTTGAATGGTTTTCATGAGGAAACAACCCTTGAATTTGCTCAAAATTTGACAAGCACTCATTCAGAGGTTCGAGGCATAAGGGTAGATGTTTCAGAGGTAATCTTGGCATAGGTAATGAGAATTCCCAGAATCGGGCAGCACTGGTTTAGTCGGAAACGCTGTCACCCGACTGCAACTGAGGATTTCCTGGCAGCAGGAGAGAGTGTTCGACCATGGGGCAGAGGAACAATGTTGGAGACTCTTCTAAGTCCCTGAGATCAAGTTGCACTCTTCTTAAAGAAATATATCACATGTGAAGGGAAGTACAGTGTTGTTTACATTTGTGAATTTTTCCTCTTATCACATTTGCGTTATCGCAAGCTGTTAAATATGCCATACTATCTTCTTAGATCCTTGCAACGCATGGCTTATTACACTAAAAGAGATCAACACCCCCTATCATCCCTCTCAAATCATGGGCTAATTAAATTATTAATCTTACGGGCCCTAGCACATAACAAACTGACCTGGGGACAATTTTTGGTTCGTCCGGGAACACCCCGTGATTTTTCTGCATGGTTAGTGGATGAGGACTGGAGTTCCTCAAATTCAGTTGGGGGGAGGACTAGAACACCAGACGTTCGATTGGAGGATGAAGAGGAGATAGATAAAGATGAAATTAAAACTGAGGCAACTAAAACTGCAATAGCAGAGGAGGAACGTCAAGCGAGAGTAGTAGCAGAAAGCGATCTAGAAGTCTTGAATGTGGAAACCTCCTCTAAAATAAGAAAGATTTTAATTCAAAAGAAAGGATTTGGCCCTGTCTCTAAGGCGATATAATTTTTTCTGCCCTAGGGGAGAAAAGAAGGGCTAATGAGCAAGGGCCAGACATACAGCCTAGCAAAAAGGAGAAAAACTAAAACAGCTACTATAGAAAAAGTAGGTCAATTTATTGAGGTAGAAATTGGGATTCCCATCTTAAAACCTCGACCACCTGCTGATACACAAGAACCTGTTGTAGAAGACCCGCAATTAGAGAATCTTCTATTTGAAAATAAGCTGTTAAAAGAGGAGGTGCAAGTGTTTCGTGCAGAACTAGAAAAGTGGAAGGATACATGCCAAAAACATGCAAGGAAACATGCGAGTTCAAGGGTGGAAGCTACAAACCAATTGGGGATTTTATCGTCCATTCATGGGAATGAAGGACAACCAGAACTGATATGCTCGGAATGTGGAGATATTTTTTATATGGCAGGGCATAAAGTTACAGTAGTGGATCTAGCATTACAGAAACCCTCAGGAGCAAGACAATCAAAGGAACTATCCCAGGACACAGCCTCATTGTTTCAGAAACATTGAACCGACTCAACAGGCCAAAGGAATCAAGAAATAGGACGCTGTTACACAAGAACCAACGCCCTCAAAATTTCTTTTTGGAATTACAACTCAGGAAAAGATGTTGAGAATGGGGACATAAGGATAAGATATTGTTTCAGAAGAACCAACACAATTGAAAATCTGGTGAGTTCCATATAAGACGAAGCTGCTAAGGGTAAGGAGAAGTTGTTACACAAGAACCAGCATTTCCAAGGGTTGATTGTCAAAATTGATTCCTTTAACTCACTTGCATAATATGAACAAGGATCAGAGTCAGGATCAAACTAATCGGCTGTTGCATGAGGACATGCAAATGGATAGTTGGGGGGGAGATGTTGGGCCCTGGAAATACCCCTTTTTGACCATATCTATTACACCATTTTGCCCAGTTACACTCTACCTTCATAAACCATATACATTCCTTTTTCCATATTAATCAATCCTGACAAGGTATACATCATTATTGTTTCAATTAATTAAATGCCTAAGATTGTTATGGTTATGAATTCTGGCCTTTGATTTATGCTAACTTGTGTGATTTCATTAAGATAAGATCAAAGCACAGGTGTATCAGTCTCCATGCATTGGGATAGAATCATACGTGGGCCAGCTATTTCTCTTCTAACTCAATTCCTCATATTTTCAAGGGATAGCGCATCTCTCCACGTGAGCTGTAACAGATCGCTAAAACAGAGCATAGCTGCAATAGACATGACGCCTCCCGATTGGTTGAACCGTTGATCCATTGACTGCAAGTGTAACAACATCCTTCATGACTAATGGCCTCATTCATTTTGACTGTAACAGTTAGTTGTAACTCTGCAGCATGAAGATCGTAGATCTTCATTGCTGCATGAAATTAGTGGATCACGAACTGTATTCCTCATGTATAAATTCGGGAAGGCTTTCCAAGTCTGGGTTGGATAATTATTATTTTGTACGGGCTGTAACAGAGAACTGAGACTGTGAATTACCATCTTTAATGAAGAGCAGAGTTACTTCCATTTCTGTGTCTTAATTCGTTGTAGTTCACAACGTCTCTGTTAGAAGGTCAGGGCCCTCCTTCTCACAAAGATTGCCGAGTTAAGTAGGTAGTTAGATTTATTCATTTCCTATTGCGTGTTGTGGAATTGCATTAGGTATATTTCTGATAGCTGCAACAAAGATTTTATGATTGCATTCTTTATTGGTAGTTTATTTCCTGCATATGAATAGATGTAACTGCGTGGTGTGATAGTCGACTGTGTAGGTTAGTTTGATTAATGCATGTGTGTTCAATAGCTGTTACAACCAAGCTCAGCTCCATTTCTTTCGGTTATTTATGCTTTCTAGGATTTCTAATGGTTATCAATTTATAGTTCAAGTTTATTTCTTAATTCTGATTGATGTTGTATCTTTCATTGAGTTCATAGATTAAGCAGATCATGGTTGAGTTACAGTAGTTACTAGATGGATCATTTTGGTAAAGATTGAATATTGTAGTTTGATAATTATAGGATTTAACTTCTTGCAAAAGTAATCTAGTTCAATTTCATTCTTATATCAATAACTGCTAGGTTTATTTCTGTAGGAAGGTAGTTGCACTTTGAATTCCTAGATGTATGAGTTAGATTAGTTTTCTTTATGGAATGAGTTTGGCTGAGAAGATAGGTAGGATTGTCATCTTTATTTATTCAATCAATTGCTAAAGATGTTTATGCATAGATTGTGCTTATTTCCATTGAAATAAAAGACCTCCCTGGGTTTGACAATTTATATTGAGCATCCTGTGTGTTAGTTTTAATTAATTGACATATAGGGTGACCAACACTTATATGCCCAGAAGAGTGAGATTGAGCATATGGTTCAATAAATGATAAAGGTTGGCATCATTTGACATATCCAAAGTGCTTTCTCTTCATTGGTGCTGATGGTTTACAAAATGGATTGTCCATCACATATGCATCTCGATTATAGAGATGTCAACATGATCACCATTAAATATAATTTCATAATCCTGAGATTGATGAATAGATAGATGAATAATGGGGAGCAAATTTATTTCCTAAATTGTATCTGCTTTCATAATACTATCAAATTATAATGAGGAAATAAGACATCCCCGTAATAGATTTAGAACACATGAAGTTCATTACGAGTTTAATTTGGTGATGCCTTTTGGCCTTACTAATGCAACTTCAACATTTTAAAAATTGATGAAGTCCATTTTCAAGCCTTTCCTAAGAAAATTCATGTTGTTTTTTTTATGATATATTAATTTACATAAAATCTTGGAAATAACATATACAACATGTTTACATGGTCTTAAAACTAGTGGAAGAGTGACAATTATATGCGAAGCATTTCAAATGTGCTTACGGGATTTAGGAAGTGGAATATTTCGATAATATTGTATTTCATGAGAGCACCAAGGTGGGCCTTAACAAAATTAAATCTATGATGGAATGGGAAATTCCCAAAACCTTGAATGATATTAGTGTTTCCTTAGGATTAAAAGGTTATTATGGCAAGTTTCTCAAGAACTATGGTCGAATAACACCACCTATAAATTCATTATTAAAAAAAACACATTTTATTGGACTCAAGAAGCAACCCAAACTTTTGAAAAAATTAAGAAGGCCATGTGCAGAACTCTTGTCTCTATTATGTTCGACTACACGGGATAATTCCAAAACGCCAAACACCTAGAGCAACCACTCACACAAATAGATCATGGATCAACACACTGATGTTTTCACGTGGTTTAAACCCTTGAAATGGAAACACTCCACAACCCCATCCAAATAGCTATTTGAGGCAGTTTATTATGCAAAATAAAGAAAGTTACAAATGAGCTTCTCATAATCGATCAACTAGAAAGTGATCCTCCATGCTCTTTAAATGGATATCATGGACCAATCGGGTGTTAAGCCACTGATCAAAGGTAGTTATGATCTAAGAGAAGTTGAATCGTCAGATCACTCTATGTCTAGAACATATCATGACTATCATATTAGATATTTACAAATGCATACTAATGCATACTAAAGAAACACACTTTTCCTAACGGATATATTATAACAAGTTTACCTTAACTAACTCCTAAGTGTCTAAATATCCTAACATCCCCCCTTAAGAACAACTTGGGATAGGATTGAAGGATTTACAAAAGTGACACTATTAGGAGAAGGAAGGAGGCATTAGAGCCTATCCCCCTTTAATGACAAGTTCTTGAACTCCTAACATAGATCGAAGTTTAGAAAAATTCGCTTTTGTAAGAGATTTGATGAAGATGTCTGCAACTTGATCAGAAAAAGAAAGCTTCAAGAACACGATCATGAACATGATTTCTTATGAAGTTCATATGTAGCTCCATGTGTTTGCTGCGTTGATGTTGAACCGGATCTTTGGCGAGCTTGATGGCACTTTTATTGTTGCACCAAAGGGGAGTCAGATGTTGCTTCTGGAATCCAAAATCTGAAAGGATATGTCGAATCCATAAAGCTTATTGAATGGCATTAACTGTTGCACGATACTCTGCTTCTGCCGAAGAGAGAGCAAGAGCTTGTTGTTTCTTACAATTCCAAGTGACAGGTCCAGAACCTATACTGAAAACATAACCTGCAGTAGACTTCCGATCATCAGAATCACCGACCCAATCAGAATCAGTGAAACCAGCCAACAAAGGATTCCCCCCTGAACTGTAATGAATCCCAAAATGAATTGTACCCTTAATATATCGAAGTATTCTTTTTGCTACTTTCCAATTACTTTCATGGGGCATTTGCATATAGCGCGCAACACGGCCAACAACAAAGGAAACATCAGGATGGGTATGAGTCAAGTATAAGAGACTAACAACAAGATGATGATACAAGGTGGCATCAACTTTGGGTGAAGTGCAAGTGGCAGAAAGTTTGACTCCAGATTGGAAGGGAGAGGGGATTGGTTTACAATCTTCCATGTGAAAGCGACGAAGAAGGTCACAAGTATACTTAGATTGAAAAATAAATATTCCTACTTTGGTTTTCAAGACTTGGAGGCCAAGAAAAAAAAGCAAATTTCCTAAGTCTGTTGTTTCAAATTTTTCTTAAGACTATATTTCGCGTGGGTTAAAAGCTTAAGGTCGCTACTAGTCAGAATAAGATCATCAACATAAAGAACAAGGATAATGAGATTGTTTCCTACTTTCTTGGTATAGACATTAAGGTCAGAATGACATCTAGAAAAACCAGTGTTAAGGAGAAAGCTATCCATTTTGGCATACCAGACTCAAGGGGCTTGCTTAAGGCCATATAAGGATTTTTTAAGGCGACATACAAGGATAGAGTCATTCTGAACATAGCCAGGAGGTTGTTCCATGTAAATTTTCTCCTGCAAATCACCATGTAAAAATGCAGAATTGACATCCATTTGATGGAACTCCCATTTATGTAAGGCTGCAAGGGAAAGAACAAGGTAGATGGAGTTCATTTTGGTGACAGGGGAAAAGGTTTCATTGTAGTCAATTCCTTCAACCTCGGAAAAACCTTTGGAAACTAACCTTTCCTTAAGCCTTTCGACACTTCCATCTAAGGCATACTTAGTTTTGTAGACCCATTTGCATCTGACAAGTTTTCTTACTTTTGGAAGAGGGACAAGATCCCAAGTATCGTTCTTCATTAAGGAACAATATTCTTCGTCCATAGCTGCATCCCAATATGGATTCCCTGAAGCTTTTTCAAAAGTCTCTGGATCATGATTCTCGGAAACTTGAGCCAAAAGAGAAGAGGCTCGCTGGAACTAAGAACATGTTTGTCATTGATCTCTAGAATCACCAACAAGATCACCAGTTGCTTCACATGTTGAACGGACCCATCGAGAAAGCGATTGTGCTGGTGCAACTGGAGGAAAATGAGCAAGCGGAGGTGGATTTTCATCCTCACTGTCATCATCAGAAACTGGAATTGGAATGTTGTTAAGGAAGTTGGGAGTAGAAGAAGGCACAAGCACCGAATTAGGCTCACAGGCCAAAAATGGCACAAACACCGACTTAGGCTCGCAGGCCAAGAGATTTTCATGAAATTTATCATCTATTCTAATAATTATATCATGAGAATGTGGCTGATGAAGTCTATAACCTTTTACATTTTTCAGAATATCCAACAAACATGCACTTTTAACTTTTAGGCCACAATGCTTTCCGTTTTTCATCCGGAATATAAGCCCATGCTTCACTACCAAACACACGGAAATGACTTACATCTGGTTTAATTTTACTCCATGCTTCTTTCAGTGTGATATCTTGTAAATTTTTACTGGGGGTGCGATTAACTATGTAATTTGCACATTTTATGGCTTCAACCCAAAATTGAAGACTTAGTACCTTAGCTTGAAGCATACAATTAGTCATTTCTTTTGAAGTGCGGTTATTTCGTTTAGATACACCATTTTGCTATGGTGTATATGGAACATTATGTTGTTGTTGGATTCCCTATTTAGTGAAGAAAATAGTGAACTTGTTGTTAACATATTCTCCACCATGATCAGATCTTAACTTTAGAATTTGATGACCAGATTGTTTTTCAACAAGGGCTTTGTAAGCCAAGAACATGTTAAATACTTCGCTCTAAAGTTTTATGAAATAAACCCAAGTGCGTCTAGAGTAATAATCAATGAAAGTTAAGAAATATTTGAAACCAGATAATGAACCAGATGGAAGAGGACCACACAAGTCACTATGCACAAGCTCCAAGGGGCGCGAGGCATGCCAAGAGGCATGTTTGTCAAAACTGTCCCGATGATGTTTTCCGAGTACACAACTAGAACAACCACCATCCTTGCAAGATACCATCGGAAGACTTGTCACCATATTTTCTTTACATAGTTGTTGCAATGAGCGATAATTTAAGTGGCCAGATCGCTCATGCCAAAGTTTGAGTCAAGTCATCACTATGAGCAACAAAAACTGAGGGAAAAGGTGATGACCCAAAGTTATTAAACTTGTACAACCTGGTAATATCATCAACAATTCCAGTGGCTAGGACATGCTTAGGATCTTTAAAATCCTTGATTACAACCTTCTGAGGTGTAAATGTTATAGTTGTACCTTCACCATAATGAGTGATTTGATAGACTAAGAGCAAATTGCAAGAAATTATTGGAACACATAGTACATCACTAAAATGTCCATTATCTACCGAAACTGTTTCAGATCCTACAACATTGAGAGATTTATCATCACCAACAAATATTTGTTTGGTGTTACATTCATGAATAGTAGAAAATATGGCTTTATATTTAGCCATATGATAAGATTCTCCATAATCAATGAGTCACTCGTTCGAAGTAGAAGAATAAGATGCATTATAGGAAAAACCAAAAGCATAAAGTGCATGTTCGTGAGATGAAAATTCTGAAGACGAATAAAGGCTGATGTGGTGCTTCTTCATTGTTGATTCCAAGGATGCCATCTTCTTGAAACATTTAGATTCATCATGATTATCTTTCTATCAAAATTTGCAATGATGCTCATTCTTCTTACCTTTTGGTTTGTTTCCTTTCTCATTTTTTGAAGAATAAGTTGGCTGAGAGGGTTTGGGACCCTTGTTTGGCTTATTATTGCGAATATTTTGCTTCTTGGGATGCTTGGAATTCTCTTTATGTTGTGCCAGCAAGGCTTTGCCAAATGTATCTGCATTGCTAATCATTCCAATATGTATGAGCTTATCCTGCTCTCTAATCAAAGAATCACAAAAGGATTCAAGATTAGGCTCTTTATAGCTAGTTGGATCCAATGATTCTTTCATGGAGTAAAATGTAGATACAAAAACAAAATAAGTTTGGAAAGAATATGATAAATGCATTGCTTGTCTTCTCTTTTATTTTTGCATTCTGCAAATAAGAGTCTAAGAGTTTTGTACTTAGATAAATAATCTTGAATGCACGAAAAATCAGTTGGATTTAAGGAAATAAACTCATTTTCTAGCTGGTGACCTCGAATCTCATTGTGTTTACCAAACACAGATTCCAATTTTTCCTAAGCTTGATTTGGTTCATTAATTCCAGATATATGGAATCATAAATCAATAGAGATTGACATTCCAATCAATCCATAGGATTCATCACATTTATTGGCCGATTTTATTTTATTATCAGCATCAGTGGATTCTGTTTCTTTCCCTAAGGTAATTCGGTAAAGTCCACTACTTCATAGGACATCCTCCATATGAGATTTCCATGAGAAATAGTTGGAACTAGTAAGTATAATATCACATGGGGCGGCCATACTGTAAAATGAAGCTAAAAAAAATAGAAATCAACGATATGGATGCAAAGATCTCGAAAAACGAGACTGTTTAATAAAAACGACACTAAAAATTGACTCTGGATGAGGAAGTTATGCTTGGTTTAAAAAAAGGTTGCAGGTGACCCCAACAGATACGAGGCAGTCAAATGATTGACCCAACTGATAAAAAAAAAAAAAAAAAAAAAAGAGGACCCCCCCTCTTCCAAAGCTTAACATTTTAAACTCACTTTACAATAATGTTGCTTTATGTGAACCACTTTTGTAAAATAAGTGGAGTTTCACTTTTACAATAATGTTACTTTAAATTTTGCATGCAAAAAACTAAAAGACTTTAAATGACTCACTTTTATAATTTAAGGGAGATGCACTTTTACAATAAAGTAACTAAAAAATAGAAATTACATGCAATTTTAGAAAAATAACTAACAAGAAGACTTGAACTCAAGACTTCTTATTAAATAAAACAATTTTTATCCAAGTGAGCTAATATTAAAAGGTACGTAAAAGATAGAAAGGAGGAAGAGTTTTTTTTTACTCTTTTGTCTCGAACTCCGTGCTTACCAGAAAAAAGACCTTTTTCCTGCAAATCACTTCACATAAACCAAAACAAAAACAACACAAAAAATAATATGCCTCGAATTTGGGGTTAGACCTCATTAGCTTTCCCAGACTGTATATGTTTTCTCATTGTTTCTGATTTGTCACGGTCACACGAAGTGCATAGCAAAGAGCATACGTAGTAAATAAAACCATTTTTCTTATGTTTCTGATTTGTCAAGATTGCACAAGGTGTAGGGCAAAGAACATATGCAGAAAGAGAAGGTAACAACCTGAAATTAAAAAAATACTAGATCTAAAAAGAAAATGAGAAAATTATTTTAAATAAAAAAAAATGTCACTATAACAATATACCTCGAGATTTGATAAAATGCAAGTATCTTGGGCAAACATAAGCCTTTTTTGATGAAACGAAAATTGTTCTCCATTGGAAACAATGCTCCGAACACAATGATAGCTTCAGCAACACCGGTTCAAGATCTAGATCACCAACGGAAGCGACTCTTCAGAAATGATTTGACACCATGTTCGACTAAACAGGATAATTCCAAAAGACCGAACACCTAGAGAAACCGCTCACACAAACATATCACAGATCAACACATCGATGTTTTCACATGGTTTAAACCCTCGAAAGGGAAACACTCCACGGCCCCAGCAAAATAGCTACTTGAGGCAGCTTATTATGCAAAAGAAAGAGAGTTACAAATAAGCTTCTCATAATCGATCAACTAGCAAGTGACCCTCCATGCTTTTTAAATAGATATCATGGACCAATCGGGTGTTAAGCCACATATCAAAGATAGTTATGATCTAAGAGAAATTGAACCGTAAGATCACTCTATGTCTAGAACATATCGTGACCGTCGGATTAGATATTTACAAATGCATATTAATGCATAATAAAGAAACACACTTTTCCTTACGGATATATTATAACAAGTTGACCTTAACTAACTCCTAAGTGTATAAATATCCTAACATGTTATGCTTGACTTCACAAAAACCTTTATTGTGGAGTGTGATGCCTCGGGGCATGGGTTTGCTATAGTTTTAGTCCAAGAAGAAATGCTCCTTACCTTTTGAAAGTTGCCAACTTAAAGGAAAGAACTTAAACACATTTATGAGAAGAAAATGTTGTCCATTCTGCATGCACTTAAGCAATGGCACCCTTACCTAATACGAAGACATGTCAAGTTAAAAATAGATCATGATAGTTTGAAGTACTTCTTGGAACAATGATCTCTTCAAAAGAAAAAGAAAAACAAGTCACACATATTGTGGGTTATGACTTTGAATTTATCTACAAAAGGGGAAAAAATGTGGTGATGAATGCACTTTCAAGGAACAAAGAAGATGTTAAGGCCTTACTTTGTGCTATATCCATTCTACAAGATAAATGGGTGGAGGAACAAATTATAGAATGAAAGAAAGACTAGAATGAAGATTGATGCCTAACTTTGTGTTATATCCATTCTACAAGTTGAATGGGTGGATGAAGAAATGATAGAATGATAATAAGACTATAATGCAAGATAACTCTTTCAACAACTACAATGGGACCCTAGTGTTCATCAGATAAATTTGTGTGGAAGAATGATTCACTTTGGTGTAAGCATCACCTACATTTATGTAATAATTCAGAACTTGGACAAAAGGTCCTTTAGAACTACACACTTCTCCCATAGGGGGATGCTCATGATTTTTAAAAACTTATCACATGATCAAGAGGATTTTTTCTAGGAAGGTCTTAAAACAATGTTTAAAAGTTTGTGGCAAAGTGTTTGGTTTACCAATAGAACAAAGGAGATATGATCAACACCACAAGTCTTGTAGAAACATTAGCCATACCAAGTTATCATTGAGAAGAAATCTCATTGGATTTTATCCCAGGTCTAGCAAAGTTTGAACGATAAAATGTCATCATAGTCATCATAGATCAACTCACATAGTATGATACTTTTTTCTTACTTTCTTATCCTTTAATAAAAGATATAGTAGCCACAACATTCACGGAAACAATTCATAAGCAACATAGAATCCCAAAGATTATTGTAAGTAATAGATACCCAATTTTCACTAGTAATTTTTTGACTGAATTGTTTTCTTGTTTGGGTACTCAAGTAGCTCACTTGTTATCATCCTTGATCTGATGGCCAAATTGAGATTGTGAATAAATTTTTGGGAGGCTATCTTCATCATTCATTCAATAAACACTCATAATGGGTCAAATGGTTACCTTTGGAAAAATGGTGGCAACACTCCATTCCATGTGTCATCCAAAATGTCCCCATTTATGACACTTCATAAGTATCACCCTCCATCCATCACATCATACTTAAGAGGGAAACATAAGGTTCAAGCAGTGTAAGATCACATTGAACACCAATAAGAGGTTCTCCGACTATTGAAGGACAACTTGGTTATAACACAAAATAGGATGAAATAACAAGTAGATCAACATCGCAGTGAAAGACACTTTAAAGTGAGTGATTGGATATCTCTAAGGTTGCAATTGTACATACAAATGTCCCTCAAGCAACAAAAAAATGACAATAAATTAGCACCCAAGTACCATGGTCCCAATTAGAGGTGTTCTAGAGGATTGGCAGTATGAATTACATGTTGGTGTTACGCCCATCTTCACATGCACATCCAATGTTCCATGCTCATTGTTCAAAAAAAGTAATTAGTGACAAGATCCTAGTTCACACTATTTTTCCAAACGACTCGATGAAGAGAGAAAACTCATACTCAAACTTGAAACAATCATTGAAACATGGATCAAGCGACTACATAAGTACCTCATTAAGTGGAAGAATTCATCAGTAGAATATGCAACTTGGGAAGATAAGTTCTTCGTATAAAAGCATCCACAACTAATCAATATTGAGGGCAACAATGATTTGAAGGGGAGAGGCATGTTAGGACCCTAATCATAATCCTCGTGTATTATATTTACATTAATTATACATATGATGTCTCATTATTTTTCTTTCTAACCCTCTTTGTTTCCTATATATAAATCAAGGAGACTCATTTGAAGGATCATCTTAGCTTGGGCATTTGATATATTGTAAAATGAGGTTGCTCCCTCGAAGAGGCTTCTTATTCATTCACTTTTTCACTTGATTTAGGCATGGCATAACTAAATTTGGTATTTTTTATGCTTATTTGGCTATCAATTACATGTAGGTCTACCCATAAGGTAATGCTTCCAATGATTGTGAGTTGTTCACCCTAAATGCTCCTTATTTGGCAAGAATGAAACACCAAAACATATATTCTAGTTTTATTAATATGATCAAATATCCACTTGGGAGTTGGAGTCTAAAATATGCCATTCATTGCTCCCAACCTATATCACTTGATAGGGAGCCCTATCGGGATATTCTCTCCCATGGGCCATTGAATTTCACATTGGTTGGCACTAGATTAGAGTTTACATCTTATATAATCTTTAGAAAATAAAAAATGAATGTATTTTCACCAACACACAACACATGACAAGATTTACCTGGCATGAAGGTTCTTTAGTTTGTGCCCACCTACTTCCATAGATCTAGGTTCATACACATAAAGTGGAGATGCAAGTAGTTCACTTGCATGTAGATATGAACTATTGGACCAATATGTCGTGTACCATGAGTAGGGGGCTCCCTAAAGGGCATTCCCCTATGCATTTTGCTCATTTTTAGGGTTCTAGGGGTCATCAATGTTAGCATAGGGCAAGTCGATTTGTTAGAGAGATGTAAGAAAGAAAGCAAAGCTAGCCTCTAACAAGGGGTCCCAATCCTTTCTAATTTAATAAGTTTCCTATTGTTCCTTTTGTCATCTCAAAACTAGAGCATCGTCAAGAACTCAAGCAGGGAAATGACAAATTAGGTCCTATAGTGGCAAATCTTGATCCCATAGTTGAAGGATGGAGGCTTCCTCTCGATGACAAAGATCCCCTTCCCGACATAGGTTTGGTTACCACTACAACATGACATGTTAATTCAGTATGGCCAATGGGCCCTTCCAATGTTTATTGATTTTTTATTTGGATGGTTGTCACTTGATGACTTAAATTCTGATGGCCCTGTGTTGCTCACTTTGTCTAACTAGTTTTTTGTGCCTATAGGTTCGATGTTGTGGTGACCGCCTTATGACCCTTTTTTGAAAAATGTAATTATTTTGTATATTAATGGAATATGAAGCATGTGTGTGTGTGTCAACTCAAATTAGGGATAATTATTAGTCAATTATTTGTATGTTATGATAATTTGGCCACTAGGATGTGACCATGTTTGTATTACATCCCTAGTTATGCCCCACTTAATTAGGGATGTTTATGAACATTCATAAGGTCGCTACAACTGACACTTTTGTTTACATTTATAAGGATGTAATACATCTAAATTTGAATGCTATTATAAATGTTGTTGATGTCATAGTAGTCATTGCAAAGTTATCCATAATCATGATTGATGGTTGCAATATAGACTATTTGGATAAGCCATTGAGAGAGAAATGTTTTTTTTTAAACATTTATTTGGTGGTTTTCCAACAAAATTCACATATTGCTTCTTACCATGGACCATAAAAATTTTGAAGTATAATATATTTCTTTCTAGAATTATGGACATCACGATGCATTATTTCTTATATTATATGTCATATAAAGTTGTATATCAAATACCAATGATATATATCTATAAGAAAAGGAAAACTAAATATTATTCATCCTACTCTTGGTGTCATGTGATTTCTATAATGCATTGGCATGCCTATGTTTTATGGATGACATGAATAATAATGTTGACACATCATGTTGAGTCCATTTTATGTCCATATTATTCTACTACCAAGACATTGTCTTAAGTATGATGATGCCAGGATGCTAATGCTATTGCTTAAATTATGTGGTGCACAACTTCAATGCCATAGAAACACTATTTGTCAACATCTTATAATAAATACACACAAATTAGGGGCAACAGGTGTGGGAGTGATTGTCCCTGATCTCGAAGGATAGTCGAAAGACATGGAATTTGTAATACCCCCATTTTGACCCTTAGAATGTATTGGCTTCATATGTGAATATTGTGCATACATGATGTATGAATTCCTAGCGTGGAGCTCAAGGCCAAAGCCCCGCCAGTGAATGCTCGGCTTTAAAAGGCAAGTATTTTATATTTTGTGAGCCATGTGCTAGTAAACCATGGGAAATTGTAAAAACATGTAAATATTTATAATGCAAATAAAATTCCAAGAGTTGGCCAGGGAAGCGACTAAAAATGAGGGGGCTATATGTATCCATGAGGGAGAGGTGAGGGGTTGGGGGATTGAATCCTTTGATGCCAAATGCCATGTTGAGAACCCATCTTGACTAGCTATGTTGACATTTAATTATGTTGTAAGGAGGCAGTTGAGAAATTAGCTCATGAATTTAATGGAGCATGGGCAAACTCATAAATTCATATGGTTGGGTATGGGATCAGTTTACTAGACCCAAAAGTTAATTTCCTAATGGGGGAATTCATTTTCCGTCATCCCCATTCCATTGTGGAAGAACTAGACATCAATTCTTAGCCTATTATGCATCCCCAACAGTAAAAAGTTGTAGAAATCACAACCAAGCAGAAGCCACAATTTAGAGTGTAAAAACTGACCAGAAATTGATGTGAGCAGCGAAATCCAGTGGGGAATCCATAGACATAAGCCATGGGGAAAAATTGAGAGTGTCAAAGGCCTGAAAATCCATAGGAAGACTTAGATTTGGAGGTAGAGAAGTTGAATTTCGTGATTGAGAGTCACGTGGCCAGAATTCGAAAAATCCAATAGTTGATTGAATTGGGAGAGAGCTTAGAGGTTGGAATTGCTTGATAAACCCAGCGAAGGAAAGAATCTTTGAATTTTTTGTAGGTTGGACCTTTCTATGCCCACCCTGAAGAGCATTGGAGGGAAGGGGTGCCCGAGGGACTATGTAGCAGAGAAGGGGACCTTCCTTGTGTTGTGTGTGGTAGGTATTGTGGGTCCCAAGGCTGACTGAGATCAATTGAGATGCATGTAGCTCTGTGGTTGAGCTCGTTGGCTTAACATTCTCCTTCCCTGTCTCCCTGCATGTTTGACAAATCCAACTGTGTGCTGACTTGGCATGAGTGATTGTGCCTATGGTTGAGTGAGCCTGAGTAGCTCCTCCTTAGTGATACATAACCCAGCTCGGGGGTGGTCTCCCAACTGAATTAATATAGGTTGGACAGAGACCTACGGTTGGGTGGAACGTTGCTCTTCCATAGCCAGTTGCTCGGGCAATTTTAATTAAAAGATAAGTGTTCACTTCCGTTTCTAATTATGCCAAATTTATGTATTATGAGTGATTGTTCATTTATGTCAGATTGAATGAAATGATCCAATTTGAATTGTTAAAATTGAATGCCTGTAAACAACATAAGATGAGTTTATTTATGTGCATGATTTTACTGTTATTCCTGTGAGGAGCATGCTAGTATATGCATGTTGTGTGTGCACTGATAGAGTTCAATTCCGATGTGTATGTTATTAAGCATTTGCACACGCATTGAGATGTTAATGAATTTGATAATATGGCCTTAGGGGCGAATTTTAGCACCCCGTATATCGTTGATGTTCCTTCCACTGGTCGGATTGATGGGAGGGGACGTGTCAGACTTCACATGGTGTATAAGACAAGCAACATACTACAATGTAGAGCCCATCACAACATACCAATGATGCAAATTGTTGTTTGATTGCTTTTTTTTAGGCTTCTATCATATGGAACTCCCTTTTTATTGTTAAGACCTTGATGCTAAGGAAATAGTCCTTTGAGCTACAAATTGCTAGAATTGTAAGCTGAGTCGCCACCTTGGCCCAGAGCTTTAGGAGGATATTGTTTTTCCAAGTAAAGTGTACTCTCAATTTTGAAGCAGACCACATGGAAAACACTAGCATTGCTATCAAGGAAGGTGAATTGTCCGTTAAGGACTGAATTGGGTTTAAGAGGGTAACCAAAGCTCTCTTGTGACCTCGTTTTTTATGAAAACATAAAAAAGTTCTGTGGGGGGTTGGGGTGTGGGTATCTCCCCCCCTTCAATTATCATATTTGAAGATTTGAGTAGATGGGGGACATAAATTCTCTTTGCATTCCTTCCCTCTTCCAATGTCTTGCCCTGAGAAATATATTATGCACAATATTGTTGTATTAAGATCCCTTGCGTGGAACCTTTGTAGATATCTTTGTAGTTAATCCTTGTGAATTCTTGCATTGGAGAAGTGTTTAGTGCATTTGTCACTAGGACCCTATCATGCCATCCTTTCTTTGGTTGCTAGACTTTGTTGGTGGATTTTTCATCTCAATCACCTCTCGAGCTCTTGGAGCTTTACTGGAGGCTTTGATATTTCTAGACCTTATGGTTTTCCTTGGTATCTCTAAGCTAAAATTGGTAAGTGGGTGTGTGATGCATTGTTGAAGCCCCTTCCTATAGATCATCATTGTGATGCATAAAGGGAGAGTCAAGAACCGAATAAATGCCTCCAGTAGTGTGAGAAATACATTGCAAAGGCCCATGGAAATGTGACCTACTCAACCCTTGAAGGGAGAACTAGAAAAAACAATTTGAGGAGAATAATAAATAGGTTAAGAAGGTAGGAGATTAGTTTGCACTGGAAGGTGGTAGGCACCTCTTGGCTCTACGAGACTAGGAGCTAAAATCACGCACTACCATTAATTATCATAACGATGAGAAACATGGCACTGGAAGTATCTTTGGATGCCATGAGGAATTATTGGTGCATACCTCTAGTCATGTCAACCTACAACTTGAGGTGTTGCTTCTAGTAATGTTGTATATATTTGGGCATAATGAATTTTGATAATAAAAACAATATTTTTTGGAAATAAAGAAATACACACAAATTATACATAGATATATATAATTCGAATGATGATGAATATATATATATCTAAAAACTTCGAGAACAATTAAAATACAATATAATTATAATTGAAATCACATATTTGGAGTAAGTATACATTAGATATTATGATGTTTAATAAGAGATTGCTTTAGTAAAAGATAAATCATTGTCATTATTCCATTTATTATGAGTTTAAATTGTTATGTATTGTTGTTTCACATATGAGAGCATTAATGTGATTAATCCATAAAGAAGAAGTTGTTTATCTAGTTTTAAGGCACCCAATAACATGGCAAAGAAAACAAAATTAAAAATTGAAATCACATTTTCCCTCTTAAACAACTAACATTCCTAAACAATTAACATATTGGTTGACTACAACTAACATTCCTAAACAATTAACATATTGGTTGACTACAACTAACATTCCTAAACAATTAACATATTGGTTGACTACAACTAACATTCCTAAACAATTAACATATTGATTGACTATCATCATTGTGTATCATTTTTAAATAACTAACATTTTCTATTGATTGACTACAACTTTTCATCACTTTTAATCATTTTTATACAACGAACATTCTGTATTGATAGACTACAAATTTTCGTTACTTTTTATCGTTTTTAAACAACTACCATTCCTTATTGATAGATTACAAATTTTCATCACGTTATATCATTTTAATAGACAATGTTAAAGTGTTAAATTGACAAAAACATAAAGTTATTAACTAAAAATGTAAACCTTTTCAGAAATTATCAAAATAGTTAAAATATGATTTGTAATTGCTGAAATTACAGAGTTACTCAAATTGCAATTTCTATACTAGTTTTTGGTGGGATTTAAGAAAAACCAAACAGAAATAACAAAGCGTTTTGATGGTCCGTTATCTCATTCCATTAGTTTGTTGTTGTTTCAAAAAATAACATTTACTAAACTCCCTAAACACCATTTGGAGTCTGTGATCATCTGAAAGTGATGAAGTGATCGAGGTTGCAGACTCTTTTGGATGTGACTGGGAGTCTGGGACAACTCAACCACAAAACCTGAGTGGCACAGTTGTGTTGGATATGGCAGAGACAAGATCACAAGCACCTCACCTCGTGATGAGCGCAAACTCTCAAGGGTGCTTAGTGCTCGTGTAAAAGTTTGTCGATGAGCGCAAACTCTCAAGGGTGTTTAGTGCTCGTGTAAAAGTTTGTCGATGAGCGCAAACTCTCAAGGGTGCTTAGCGCTCGTCGTAAAAGTATTTTTTCAGGGAAATGTACGGCCTGGGAATCAAGGGGCCTGTTTTGTCCCCAGGAATGGACCCCGGGTCGATGGCCCCATCTAACCGTTGCGCCATTCCAGGCGGACTTCGTAATAAGATGGGTGGTACTGTAGTCTGGATCCATAATCACTGTCGATGGCTGGGTACTGTAGTCTGAACCCATAATCACTGTCATGTACTATCACGTTAAATAAATCAACCCGGCGTAAATTACTGCTTCCCCGTAATTGTAATTGAATGGATCAGTGGTTGACAGTGATCGAGAATTTGTCATGGCTTCTAGGCCTATTGCAGATTGAAACGTCGTTAATACGTTATCATTGAAATTGAATTTGACCCAGCGGGTGTCCTTTCAATCACATGTCATCAGCGCACATGTATGTTAATGTTAATAAGTCCTCCTACCGTTTGGTATACATAGGCTGATACAAGTTTTCACGGCACTAGCCTAGTGTCTCCTCTTTGCTTGACATTCCAATGACTCCTGTGTATACTATCTTATCGTTGTACTATGTATGGCTTTAAGAAAACAATTGAACAGCTTGAGATTCTCTTTAGGATGAGGTCTCCTTAGTAACCCCGGGGATCGATCCCATGGCCTTGCAGAAGAGCTTTTGTTAGTCGAGAAACGCTTAGCGATCCTTGAAGAAAGAAGATGGCAGCAAGTAGCGGGGCGCGGTCGTTAGAGCAAACTTCTACTTGGGCGGTGGCTGTTGTCAGCTTGTTCTTTGTTGTTATTTCTATAATTATTGAAGAAAGCATTTATGGCATTGGAAAGGTATGTTTCTACTTCCTTTTACAGCCATAAAATGAGTAATCTCATCAGTTATAGCCTTAATTCGGTGCCCAATAGATCAAACAATGACCTTGGCCCTGTTTTGCCATACAATTAGCAGCATCTTCAGTCCAATGCCTTAATTTGGTACCCAATAGATAAATCAATGCCCTGGTTCAACCCAATTAGTACCCAACTGATCCATGTCATACAATTAGCAGCATCTTCAGTTCAATGCCTTAATTTGGTACCCAATAGATCAATCAATGTTCGGGTTCTCTTTTCGATTCCTCTGGGAGGCACATGGCTGCTTACCATACCAACCCAACACAAAGGACAAACGACATGAAACGGAAAAAGGCATCTTAGAGCTTCCTAACCAGATTTGCAACATGCATATCCTCCATACAAGCCAAGATAAATGCCACAAGGCATGGAGAATAAAGGCTTTTACTTTTCAGACTATTTGCCACCTCTTGCAAGTGACTCTATTTGATTGTTTGGAGAAGGTGATTTGGAGAATGCCCTAGGTCACCAGGATTATTATGAACATATTCTTAAGCGATGCAGCAAACAATTAGGAACTCCTGAGGATCAAATCATTTGAGTGCCTGTACAACCACAACTAGCTAGAGGAAGCAACAACATGCATGGAAATCTAACAAAGACTGGAAACTTCCACCATACTCTGCACAAAACCCAACAGAACCACTCTAGTGAAATAATAACCGTATTCAATGTTCTAAATTACTTTGTAGTTTGTACACGTCGTTTTTAACCATAACTCTTTTGATCTTCTACCTCCTACTTTTCTCCACTAAAGCGTTTCCTAAGAGGAACAACACAAAAAATAACACACGGAAAAACCAAATAGCTCTTTGCACCTCAAGCAGCCACTTATGTAGACATGAACATATGCAATCTACTATTATTTGCATGTCTATCGCATCATCCTCCCCATGTCAAAAAAAATGGATGAACCTCATATCATATAATTTCCAGCAAGAGTGGTTGTTTCTTAGGAAGCTGCATTTTCCAATCTGGTTTCTTAGTTTCAGCTGCATCTTTATATGCCGAAATATCATAAATATTGGAAGTTGGACTGATATCAAGCTCCTTTGGTAGGTCTATCACATATGCATATTGTTTATCTCCTTGACAACCTTGGATGGCCCGTTCTTTTTTTGTTTGAACTTGTTATGGATTCCCTGAGGAAACTGTACCTTTTGTAGATACACCATCACTTCATCTCCTACTCTCAAAGTCTTTGATCTTCTATGAAGATTTGTTATTTTTTATATTCTTTAGTAGACTGGTGTAACTTTTGCTTCACTTGTGCTTCAACTTCTTGAATGTGCTTTGTGAGTTGTCCAGCATCCTTGTGTACATTTCCACCAACAATTCTAATAAATCTAGAGCCTTCTTTGGACTTGTTCCATAAACAATCCGGAAAGGGAATTGACACAGGGACCTATTTACAGTAGAATTGTAAGCAATCTTTTATCCAACTATACTCTGCAACTTCCCAACGTTTTTGTTTTCTACCTTCCTTTGCCCATCAATTTGTGGATGATAGGTAGAACTCTGACAAATTTTACTATCCAATGCCCATCACAATGCCTTCCAAAACTGACTCGGAAACCTTGTATTCCTGTCACTGTTAATGGTCTTTGGTACCCCATACAAGTGCACAAATTCCTTGAAGAAAAATTGAACTACCTTGTTTGCATCATTGTCTTTTCACATGGAATGAAATGAGCCATGGCCCATATTAGCTAATCTAGCCACAACAATGACACTAAATTCATTACCTCATGTTCAAGGCAGTCCCAACACAAAACCCATGATAATGTCAACCCAGGGTCCATCTGGTGTAGGTAGGGGCATATACGAATTATAATTTCAAATTTTCTGCTGGCAACTTTACAGATCTGACAAGACAGATACTTTTCAACATCTCTATACGAAAATAATCTTTCTCCCACCAAACGCAAGGTTTTGTATAGCCAAAATACTCTCAAAGACCATGGACATGTAACTCTGATTAATCTGTATCAGAGATGTCATGCCCCAACTTGCGAATTAATTATAATTATAGGTACATAATGATATACATATATAATAGCCAAATAAAGTAATAATTAGGTGCATACTTAATGTTAAAAAGGGATTTTATTAAACTAAGTGAGATTAGTGCATGGATGACAAGTGTCATCCATGCAAATGAAATATTTTTAATAATATGGAAAATGGATTTTTAAGGGAAGAGGAAGGACTTCATGGGGGACCTTCCCTACCAATGGACAAAAGGGTGGAGGGGTCTAGGGGTTAGAGGGTTGCAAGGGAGTAGTGGAGTGCTTGAGTATGTTGGGAGAATTACTTGTTGGGGGTGAGGAAGTGTGGGAGAGGAAAGTGGTTTGGCATAGTTTTACTGATAGAAAGCTCAGGGGATCTCAGTCTTGGACTGAGGGGTAGGTTGGGTGGAGAGTCGTCCCCCACACACTGTTGCCCATTGCTGCTGATGATACCGGAGCTGGATGCAGAGTCACAATTCCAATACAAGTAAGTTTCCCGAACTTCACTACATTACAAGTATGCCTTAACCCCTTAATTGTTTACTTGCTTCAATTAGTAGTTGCTGATTATCTATAAAAAGAGATAATCAAAGGACTGTTAATTTGAGAGGGACATTACAAGAGAACCTACAAGAATGCACACCTGTTTGCTACAGAAAAAAAAACCATCCTAACAACAAATAATCTTCAAAGGAGTCTCCATCTTTACCCATTGGATCACGACCATATTCAACAACTTTGCTAAAGAAATCATTTGTGGCAAAATAACTTTTTATCGTTTCAAATTCAACTCTTTCATTCTTCATAGTCAGAAGCAAATAGCATCTCTGACTCAACGCATCAGCTACACCATTTGAATTCCCACTCTGATGCTAGACTAAAAAGGAAAAGCTTTGCAAATAGGATGCCCATTTAGCATGCTTGTGAGATGATGTTGCTTGTGCTTTTGCCATCATTCAACTTCTCATTGGAAAAGGCTACTGGCACCCTTCTTGACTTAATACTCCCCAATTGTACACTTGAAGCACAGATTCAACAAAAATCGTTCTGCTGAAATAAACAATGGATAAAACTGGAGCTTCAATTGCATTCTTCTTTAGTGATTCAAAACCTTCTCGTGTTGCCTTTGTCCAAACAATTTCTTTCCCTGCATGCGATCAGTCAATGGCACAAAGATGCCACTAAATTCCTTATGAACTTATTATATTAAATTTTTAATCCATATAAACTTCACACCTCTATGATGTTTGTTGGTGTGGGCCAATCTAATATTGCCTTCTCCTTGCTTCCATCCATGCTCAAGTCTTTGGAAGTAATAACAAACCCCGTGTACACCAAGCTGTGTTTGCAAAATCCACTATTTCCTAAATTTATAAACAATTGCAAAGACTATCTTAAAGTGTTCTACAAGTTCTTCCATTGTGCGGATGAAAATCAAAATATCATTGTTAACTGTGTTATTGATTGGCAGTTAAAGGGGTGTGTAGATTTACTTGGTCGACAATAAAATAGAAGTGAAATACTAGAGAAAAAACTAAAAATACAACATTCCATTAACTAGTCAACACAACAACTGAAATCAAAACATAACAAAATGAACATTTGAATCCCATGACTCAACATCTGAGCGAGAATGCCAGGAGCTGTTTAGTAGATAGATTATGTAGTCAAGTATCTGAACTGAATAATTCCTACAGGGATGACCTAAGTATATATAAGATGACATAAGTATATATACACAATGGTGCTTGAGGTATAACAATTAAAAAATTACAAGCATAAATTCTTATATTCGTGCATGGAGCGAGAAAACACGCTATGACCTTGTCACATAAATTCAATGGGCTATGGGTGGATGTTGGAAATTGCATCCTCACTGTCGAAGAAATACCCCTTTAGTATGTTTGTAGGTTGGTGAGTGTTAACATAAATGAGGATTGACTTTGTCAATGGATGAGAGGATATAAATGAGGATTGATTTTGTCAATTGGTGTTAGATATAAGGATTACAAATTTGAATATGATACTTACGTTTTTTAAATTTTTTTGTGTAAAGCAAATTTATTCCACATTCATAAGTGGAAATGATTTGCTTCACAAGTAACCATTTATAAAGACTCCTATATAATAATTGCACCAGTTATTCATTATTTTGTGTGCCTTTCTCATATGTCTATCTAGCTTTTGTAATATGGTATACATTGGAATTTTGGGGCTAAAATGGGTCAAATAAGAAAAGTCTTATTATATTAGAAGTATTAAAATAAGAAATTACCATGCACAATATGCATCTTAAATAAGAAAAAAAGAATCTTATTTTGCTATAACTTTTGATATTGAATTCTAATTTAAGTGTATTTTTCTACCCTAGGGAATCTTTTGACATGAAAAAGAATCTTGGGTTTTCTGATAGGAATCTTTTGACAAATATGATACATGGAAAAAGAGGTAAAATACTAGTTAAAAGTGGTCACCATTATATTATATATTGTATTGAATTATATTTAACTATTATTATTATATAGTTAATCTCGGTCGTAAGATAGTATTATTATATAGTTAAAGAAGTCATCATTATATTTTATTATATATTAATAGGTGTGTGCACAATAATCTAAGTTTATCATTATTATCTTTAACTCTCACTTAGTAATTCTAGATTAAGCTAGCTTGCCTGGTAGTGTGGTGTGGCATACATGGATTTGATGTGGGATATACAACTTATTGTTTTATAATTTCCTTAGGAGGCCCATTTTTGGGCCAAAGTTCCTCTAATGAGAGTGGGAGCAAGTTTTTTGAAAAGTCAAGTATGCTCTTTTTTTGCATCAAATGATGATCTAGAGGATCATAAGGGCTTGATAGAAAGACTAGCTTCTCACAAAATGACATCAAGGAGTTGCCTTGTAGTGTTGAAGCTGTTGAACTCTTGAGTCACCTTTCATGTTTATGGAGCCATGAACGAAAAAAAAACACTGTCAAGACAACAACCATCAAATGCCAAGGGAGTTTTAGATCTTCGATTCATCATCACTATTAATTGTCTTATAATTCTTTTTTAGCATTTCTTCTTACAACATGGATACATGCAACAAGTCAAGCATAGTTTTTTCTAGTGTAACAGGAATCACGAGTCAAACTTGGAAAATCGTGAGTTTGACTCGGATCACCTCAAATGAGTTGATTCGGTTCGGGTCGAGTCAAGCTCCGATTTTTTGAATTGTGTTCCCAGGAAAAGTGTTTAAGGACGATTTTGACTGTTTTTGGTCATTATTTTGCTTGTTGGAGATGTGTCTACCTACTAGAGGTGCTTAGTAGCAATGGTAATAATAAATTCTTAAAGTAAAAGGAGAGAAAATGGAAGATAAATAGAACGTCACTTTCATTTTCTGTACTTTTACTTAAATTTTTTACATTACCATTAATTGTTTTAGGATGTTTGAGAGTGGTTCGAACCTCATTGGAGTACATATGGAAAAAGTAGAATTGCAACTTTTCCATTGGATTCTATCATGTACGAGGGTAAGGGATTGGCATTTATTCAAGCACATCAACCTCTCTATGTACCTTGATGTTGGTGGTGCTGATTGTTGAACTCCTCTGTCATGACCTTAATAAAAATATACCCTTCAATTGAGCAAAATCACTTATTAAGCATGGGAAACTTTTTCTAATTCTACCTTATTTTAACACTTGGATTAGGAAGTTTCATCAAAATTGTAGGGTGTTAGATGCCCCATTGGGGCAAATAGGAAATTATGCACAAAGACATAAAATATAAGCGTCAAAGCACACTTAATCTCATTAATAATGTACATATTTATACAATAAGATGACTATTGGGTTCAAATTCCCAAGTGGTCTCTTGGACTCCTGGGTGACTCTTGGTCTACCTCAATGACTTTTCATCTTCTTCACATGGATGATCCTAACACTAAGGATTACAGTCCCAACATTTCCCCCCTTAATCCGAAGGGTGTATATGAGTCCAAGAAAAAGAGAGCTGAATAACTGGAAGTAGAAAGCTACTACCTGCTGAACATTTCCATCTTGACGATCCTTTGTCAAGAAAGTTAGCTAGAAGCTTGCACTAGATTCTGCTAAATATAAGAGCTCTCTGAAGGGATGGTTTTGGATGACCACTAATCGAAAGGGGCTAGTAGAAGTTGAAATCTTCTACTATGTGTCTGGTTTAAGGCTAACCACAATCTCTGGAACTTGGCGACAACACTCACTCAGAGGTTCTCTGGAACTTGGCACGAATGCTTAGAGGTTCTGTCTGGAATGGTGATTTTAGAATGACCACAAATCAACTGGAGAGCTGAAAAAAAGGAAGTGAACAACTACCACTTGCAAAACATTTCCAGCTTGATAATCTTTTGCCAAGTAAGTTAGCTAAAAGCTTGCACTTGCTTTTGCTAAATGAAGGTGCTCTCGATACTGGTGGTTTTAGGATGACCACCAAATCTGGAGCTTAGTCGAACATAGCTCTTCACAGGCTCGCTTGTTTCGGCTCACTTGTAATTGCTTGCTTGTTACTGACAGTCTTCATTCCCCCCTGTCAGGAACATTGTGAGGAGAGGAGAGTCTCATGGTGCCACAACTAGACACAAAACACATGAGTACTCTATGTCATGGTTCTCTTCTGTCTTCAGAATCAGGCATCTCTGAATCTGGTGGCCTTCCAAACTCACTGTGGCTCAAGCTCGCTTGATATGAATTACTTGAGGAAGGCTGTGAGTGTTTTTTGTCATAGCAACAAGGCTTCGAAACTTGAATTCTGACATCATGTTCCCCCCTGTCAGGTACAAAGTAAGAAGCAGTACAATAATCTGTTGCAAGTTTCACTATTGCAGGTTTCTTCAGCTTCACACACCAATATGAAGAATGGTTATATGCTTCCCGCAATGCCGACAAGGATGAAGATCAAAACACTGTCTTTAATATGGCCAACTCTGTCACAATGTTGGCATCTGGAACTTTGAACATCTTCTGACATGATTTATTTGATTTCTGGAAGCTGATGGGAATCATCTTCAAACAAGGGGTTCTTCTAAACAAGCACTAGTTTAGAATGTTGATTCTTGTGTTGTGCATCTTCCTCTTTTTCTTTTAAATTTTGTAGTTGATTGATGACAATTTGAAGTGTTTCTTTACTGATTGTGATTGAGTCGTCTACAACTGTATGTACTAGAGTGTTTAGCAACTCTAATGTTTATTCTATATTAGACATAATGAAGACAGTTTGAGTCCTCCTTGTGCAGGTAGGACCAAGAACAAGGACTCAATCAGACTGAGGGCTTCTTGCAACTCTGCCCTTTACATGCAATATTTCAGCAGATTCAAACTTAAAAGGTGAAGGGTGTCGGTGTCAGCTGAAAATGCACCCACATACAATGTACAATTCACCTTAACTTCAGTTTTGGTACTGTACAAAAACACATATGCAAGTACCAAAACAAACACGAGAACTTACAAACAAAACACAGTTGCAAGTTACAATTATGGTTGTTGAATTGAGGAATCTACTATACTTGAATGATGTGGATCTAATTCTGTAACTTCTCTTCTTTTGGAGCAGTTGTAGCAACAAATTGCAAACTTCCTTGGATCCTTCAAGTGGGCACACCAATATGATCTCAAATCTTCTCTGCAAGCTCACTTCTGTCAATCAGCTGCAACTTAGTACAACAAATTAGGTGGTAACAGGGTGTAGAATAGAAGATGAATGGGTCTGCTATTAAGGCACTCCTTGCGAAAGGTCACGGGTTTGAAATTCCATGCGTATGAGCCTTCATAACTATAATAATAATAATAATAATATATTTTAGACCACAGGGCGTAGAATAGATAGTGAATGGGTGTATTGTTAAGGCACTCCTTGCATAAGGTCATTGGTTCGAAATTCCGTGGGTACGAGCCTTACAAAAAAAACTAATGCAAGTCAAAGTTATAGTGGAGGAAAAGGATGCCAAAGCCATCTTATTAAATATCCTGCTTACTAAATACAACAATGTTATTTTTACTCTTAGTCAAATTTCTTCACAAACTCTAGAAGACATGATTGTTTTTCTCTTAGCTGAAGAAAAGAGAACCATTGCAAGAGATATAGAAGATGATTCTCAACTTGAGACTCCATTATACTCAAGATACAATTGTAGAAGATCAAATTAAGACAAGGGGTAGATGGAATGCTATAATGCAAGAAAATGGGTCTTGCTGCTTGGAATTGTAGATTTCAAGCCAATGTTGTTCTCAAGGACAAATCACATGTAGCTAATGTAGTCGTCGTGGAAGATTTAGTGGATGCAGACAATGGTGATGACCCCTTGACGAAATGGCATGTTATGCATATTAAGAAGCTTGCACTTTGAAGAAGGGATCTAATATAGATAAAGCTCAGCATGGATGGCTACTCAAATAGTTCAGGAGTTTGTGAATCTTGGGAATGATACCCTTACGAGGGTCATGATATGACTTGATGGAGCACTGTGTATGTAAGTCAATATGGATGGTTGTCCAATAATTTAGGAGATTTATAATTTGGGAGTTTGGGGAGGTGGAATCCGGGAACTCAAGAATTCAACTTGGGAGCTACACCTTTACAAGGGTTACGGGGCTGCTTGATGGAGCTCTACCTGGTCCAGGAATTGTTTCCAAAGAAGCTTCAAACTAATGTTTGGTTCCTGTTACTTCTGATATTCTATTTTCAGTTAGCGTGTTTGCTTTCAGTTAGTTTGGGTTTCAATGCTATAAGCCATAAGAGGGGATGTTAGGATACAAGGCTTACACATTGCAATAAAAAACATTTGTGACTTAGTTATGTTTTTTGTTACATAGGTGAAATCTTACGTAATAATTGCGCCAGTTACTCATAATATCATATCGTGTTATTGTGTGTATCTCTCTCATGTGTTTATCCAACTTTTGTAATAATTGGCATGATTCTATGGCAATGACCTGAAAGAGCAACACATTTGTCTAGTGGTGTATGGTCGATTGGTCCAAAAACAATGTTGGATGAAGATGTATTCATTGTTTAAGGCTAGCTAAAAGGATTTATCCACTAACTAGAGATGACATGGATGTTAATTTGTCTCGCTCTAATTGGAAATCACATTGCTAGGAAATGCTAAATTTCCTCTAGTTGGGTAATATTGATCAATTAGAGCACTTCAACTAGGCTCATCACTATCCACCCCTTAAACATTGCATTTCCATTGAAGTTTCACTCAACACTATCCGATCCTTTGTGTTAAGCATTGGAAGTTCAAAGAGAGTGAACAAAAGTGTGGAGATCCAAGATGGATGGAAGCCTAAAGAAGCATGGTTGAGGCTTGTGGGGCATTGATTACCAAAATACAAAAAAGAAAACATAGGGTTGTAGCAGACATTGAAGCAAAAGGTCTTTTCACACCATCCATATACTTATGGTGTTGGCAAGTTTAGTGGTGGCGAGGTTGGTGCTGAGAACCTGAGTGTAATGGGGGGTGTTTTGCAAACTCTACCAAGAGTTGGGTTGTGAAATGTTCCTATAGGATCCCTTGCTGAATTAGTTCCCATAATTGTTGAAGTTCATCACGACGTTGGTAGCAAACCACAAACCATTGGGAGAGCAACTTGACAGTCACATTTGGTCATATGGTGATGTCAATAATTTACTAACATTGATCTTGTGAATGCCAATGGATGTTAGGTCATTAATAAAAGGAAATAGGCAGGGGTGGGAGGCCATTGCTATCCTAGGTGTATTAGTGCTAATCCAACTTGTGACTAAACTTGGCATTCCACCACTACTAGTTATGTTGGAAAGTTGTGGCATGGTCCCAAATTCACTTGGACATTATTAAATCTGCAAGGAGGGGGGAGTCCTTGCTTGGGTTTGGAGGAGCTAGTCTAAGGTGATTAGGCAAGAGTTCAATTGCTCGGCAAGAGATCTAAGATTCATCATGTACTCTAGAATCTAGGCATGTGTAGTGGCTAGGCGATATGTCTCACCTACCATTGCATTAACAGACAAATTCAATTGCTTAGTAGTGATATGAAGGATGGGTTAGCAAAATTTGTCATTGGCCTAACTAATGGCGATGTGTTATATCTATGTTGTGATGGCTTTATTGAGATGGTCCATTAGAATGATATTTTTCTCTTGGAGCTTGTCATTCTATTCTGTTGTGTGCCATTGTTGGTATGGGTAGAGAGGTCAACTACATGACATCTTCCAAGCGCTCATGTAACTTTGAGTTCTCTAATTGAAGTGACTACTTTCATCTTCAACATCGATGAAGGCATGTTGGGAGGTCTAAAATTCTACACATAATTATTTAAGTTGTTGCTCAGTGGAATTGAGCAAAGAATGCAACCACAGGATCTCTTGTTCAGAGGTTCATAGTGTTGAATTTTGACTACTTTCATAAATAGGTAATTATGTATGTATTTTTAATTTTGTTTTTAACACAATTACACTTGAAAGTATCAACCATATTAGTTTCTTAAGAGAAGTATGACAGTAAACTAAATAGAGAAGAAAGTAAACACATCACATCTCAATAACATGCACAATAGACACCATGATTTTTACCTCGGGAAAACCCTCTCTCTTTCAAAGGGAAAAAACCCAACAACCTTTCTTATGATAGATTTATTAATAGAAGAACAAGTATACATCAAATGCCCATGAACCTCAAACCCTTCTCAAATGAGGGTAAACAAAAATAGAGACCAAGTACTTATCTTTTCATCTGAAGAAAGAGACTACAAAAATATGAGCTGCTACTCTTTCTTTATCATAACTACCGATGTAAGCCCTTCTAGATGTTGACGTCAGCCCTGTCTCTTCTTTTCTTTCCCCGATGACAAAACATATATGAATTCTGTAACAGCCCATTGTCCAATTGCTGTAGGTGAAGGCAACCTGAGTCTGATCCAACAGTAGCCCTATTAGGGTTTGATCTTCATCTCATCACCAATGATCTGAAGTAAATTATGACATCCTTGTTAAGTGTTTGATTTGATCCACAGTGGCAAGGATTGAGTAATGGTATCCTTGTTGAGTCTTTGGTTTGACCTTTGGTGCCCTTTATTTGAACAATGTTAGCCTTATTATGCCTGCTTTCACCTATAGAAGCCCTCTTAGGGCTTGATCTATCTTTGGTAACCTTGTAACAACCCCTTTAGGGCTAGAACTGCCCTCGGTCACCCTGTAGAAGCCTCTTTAGGCACTGATCTAGTCTCTAGAAAACCTCAGTAGCCCTGTTTAGGGATTCAGCTGTCACAACAACCCTTTCTAGGGCTCTAGCAAATCTCAACAGCCTCATGATAGCCCTTTCTAGTGCTTCAAACTGTCACGGTAGCCCTTCTAGGGCTGTGGTAGACTTTTGGCAGCCCCACAGAAAACCTCAACACCCTGATGAGGCTGGATCTGAGCCACGATAGCCTTATATATCGCCAGATTTGTCCTTGACTGCCCTCCTTAGGGCCATAGCAGACCTTAGCTGACCTAAATAGGAACTCGGCAGCCCTTATTAGGGTTCTAACTTCTAGCAGACCTCAACACCCTTATGGAAGAGAAGTCAACCCTTGGAAGCCTCCTGGAAAAGAAGACAACCTTCTTACCAACCCTTGGCAGCCACAAGAATAGAAGACATCCCTGTACCAGATCCAAAACCCTTGGAAAAACTATGATGAAGAAGATGAACAGCTGCTACAAATACCCCAATGAAGTTTTGGACAGGGATGAGTGATGGTTGAATGATGATTGTGATAATAATTCACTTGAGAGGGTTCTTCTTTTATATCTCACCATTGGGTGTCTTCCATAAGTTAAGGAGTCCGAAATAATAATATAAAATTCATTGGTTGGGGCCTTTTAATCTTATTGTGGGATTTTAACATTTTAACAAGTTAGTTGGGGTTCATCGTGGGCTTTTGACCCACCCTCTTTGGGTAAATCAGATTTTGACGAATTCTTAGCCCCTTCTCTTGGTCTCCATGGTCCACATGTGCCAACTCAAGTACATTGTCATATATAAGGAACTTCTCTTCTTTTATTCTTCACTTGCTAGGGTTTTGGTACCCCTTCTTTATGGCATTAACTTCTCTTTATGCCAATATGACTTGTCATGTCTTCTTTAGGTCCATAAGGACCACACATGCCATCTAGATGCTCACAATAAATGTCTTTCTAATGTGCTTCTATCTTGAGCCCACATGACTCAACTTCACAATACCACTTAGGGTACAATAAGTACTAGGTCTTCTTCTCTCTTCAATGATAAACTTCTCTTCTCGAATCTTCATAAGAAAGGTTTATTAATGTTGAACAAGAACACCAACATCCTAGTCCCTGACTAGGTCCTTGGCCCCAGGCTGTTGCCAATATCCTAGAGAATGGCTCTTGATGCTACCCAAAAATCAACACATAGTTGATATTGGGTCGTGATGTAACATTTCCATAAACTAGCATGCTTAGAGATGGCATGTTGGGTCACTTTTATTTGTTTTAGGATGAGGATTTCCTCAAGGGTGGTGATAGTGTCAAGACTTTGCTCGAAGTGAATTGGCTTCACTAAGTCAAACCTGATCTAGGAGAGAAGGAAGTGGAATCCAAAATTGTCGATGGTATCAAGGGAAAAACTATAGCTAACTACTCAAGTGGATTGAAGGATCACTTACGGGCAACTATGACAAGGGTTCAATGTTTGGTGTAGTTTTGTTGCGAGGGTGATGCTCAACAGGGTGCTTAGTTGTGAGTGGGTGATGCTCAACAAGGTGCTCAGTTGTGAGTGGGCATGAGGTGGCATACGTGGTCAATGTGTGTACAATGATTATGCTAGCTAATTGTTGTTGTCGGGATTGTGAGTTTGTACTTGCTAATGGGTCCAAGTCAAAGATGTGGGCGAAGGAGTGGATGCAATTGTTAGGTGAGTAGTTCAAAGGAACCTTGGGTGTAATACCCCCATTTTGACCCTTAGGATATTTTGGCTATAATGTAAATATTGTATGCATATTATGTATGATTCCTAGCGTGGAGCTCAAGGCCAAGGCCCCGCTAGTGAACGCTCGACCTTGAAGAGGCAATTATTTTGGTATTATGCTATCCATGTGCTCGTGAGCCATGAAAATTGGAAATATACATTTTAATAGAAATGCCCACAACTAGCTATGCAATTCAACAAGAGATGAGGGCATGATTTTTACAAGGAATTGGGAGGAAAATATTCAACCCTTGAGCCAATCAAGTCAAGCCAAGTGTCAATGTGAGAACCCATGAACCCTCAACTACCCATGTTGCCTTTTGTGCCCAATCATTCATTTTTCCAAAGAGTTGGTTGAGGTAGTTAATGCCTTGGGGAATGGGGAGGTATGGCTGTCCAAATTTGGGTATGGGCAAGCGACCCTTCATGGAAATCCGTGTTTGACTTCTTGGGCAAGAAAGGAGCCACGGAATTGCTCCCCAAGCCATTCTTCACCCATCAGTTTTGCTCTTTCACAAGTTTGGAGCTACCTAGGCATTTTCCCTCCACGTTTTTATGGTTTTTCATTGTTTTCTAGCTGGGAGAAGGGCGTTTTTATGTTGCAGAACAGTGGGAAGGAAGGGGAAATCGATTTGGGGTCCATAGAGGCTGTTTTGACCCATTGAATGCTCATATATCTGTGGGAGAAATCGTTTTCTTCCCTGTGGTCGATTCTCCCTCTCACAATCTATTTTTGATGTGCCCACGTTTTGGGGAAAACCCATGGCCATCTGGTTTCTAAGTCCCGTTGTTAAAAATGTGTATCCATGCCCAATGATTGTGTTTGCTATGTGTAGATAGAGTATGTTGGGGTATGAGTTATGAGTATCCATTGCTTTGGGCTGTGCTGAGCTTGAGAGTCCCCTTTTCCTTGTAGATATCATGCCTAGCTCGGGGGTGGTCTTTGAGTGTTGAAATAATACAGGCTGGGCAGAGACCTATGTTTGGGTTGGAACGTTGCAGCTGCATAGCTAGTTGCTTAGGACAATTTCATAATCAAGATAAGTATTCTCTATTTTTGTGTTTTACTCTGCACTGTTTTAATTAATTTGATGACTGTTATTATGCTGAATGCATATGAAATGTGTGTGGATGATGTTTTATTCCGCTGTGCATGGTTGCTTTGATTTGCATCTACACACATGTATTTTATTTGTAATGCCATGAGTTTGTTCATGATGAATGGGGCTAAGTTTTGCAAAAGCCCAGATTTTGGTAGTCATGTTCCCTTCCTTGCGTTGGATCGACGGGAGGGGACGTGACATTGGGGCGGTTTGAATCTTGCACATCATCACAGACATTATTTAGGCTAAGGGAATACTAGATGTGTTGGAGATTTTCTTCAATGGGTGTGCCTAAAGTGTTGGTGGGTTCATCATTTGAGATTTGTTGGATGTTTAGAATGTGTCTGGGTGAGTGCAAATTCATATGAGTTTGAGGGTGCGTGACTACACACAACAGTTAGCCACAATAGCAGAGTCAGGAGATGATAAGGGAGAAGCAATGTTTATGTTTTGTTGCTATGACTACGGTTGTTGTTGTCATGGTGATTCTTGGTTATCTTTGCTTGCCATGTTTGGGCATGATTGTGTTGCAAACACACTTGAGGATGACAGGTGGCCTTATTCTTTGGCCCTTTCGCTAGAAGCTTTTGTTGGGTTCTGCTACATTTTATATTGTCATTGGCGGTGTTGATATGTTGAAGTCCCTTTGGTGTTGTTGGCAAGCAAGATTGGACTCCTTGTTGTTTTGTTTAAGCAAGTCAGGAAATAAAGGCAACTCTAACAAAGGAAGGTATCATTCTAGCCATAGTTATTCAAATAGCGAGTTAGCATCACGTGAGGCCTAAACGATGTCCTATGCAATGTTCAACTTGAAAACAACATGGTTGAGTGTTTGGCACTCTTATCTCCATATTGGAACTTTGTTAACCCTATCATGTACTAATCCTTGAAATGCTCTAGGGTGTTCTAAAACCATTTGTGCATGAGGGTGATAGTTAGAGTCCAACCTCCTAGAAGATTTGTTGGTATAGAATTATTTGCCATATTTGTGCATGTGCTCTTCTAGTACGATTTGCCACGATCTAAATTTTCAAATATAAGTGGAACTTTTAGTAGGGGCTCGAACCACTTGATGGAAAGTTTTGGATCTAAATTTACAAATATAAGTGGAACTTCTAATAGGGGCTCGAACCATTTTTGCACTTCTACTAGAGTATCTTGCTCAACCACTTGATGGATAGTTTTGGATGCATTGGAGGCGAGTAGAATCAAGCTATAGTTTGAGTTGATACCAGATGGTTTGAGTGTTATGTTTCTTCTTTTTTGTAATAGATTTGGGAGTATTTGTATTAAGGGGGGTGAAAATCCAATTTTCATGTTAAGGGCATGTGTGAGATTAGTAACGTTGAAATAAAATTAATGTAATAAGAGTTGCAATTAGTAATCAAGTGACCCAAACTAATGTTGGTATGTCAGTGTGTTTAATAAAAGCCATAATGACCCAAACTTAGTATTAGAATGTTAGGTTAGTGTTTTTCATAAGGTTCAAGTTTGATTTTAATGGCCCAAAAATTGTTATTGGAGACAGATAGCTTGACTTGGTACATGAATAAAGGAAAGGACTTGCATATGAGACATGAGTGGATGAAAATATATCATTCTTAATAGGTTGATCCGCCAAAAGTGGGGGCAGAGATAAGAGCAGGAGCAGAGCTCGCTGATTCACCAATTTAAATACCTGACCTTATCTAGTGATAGTGCCCTCTAGAGTGCCTCATATCTCTCTCTTTTGTATATGTGTAAATACAAGTTTAATTCCAATTTTCATGTTAAGGGGGTGTATGATTGAAATAAAATTAATGTAATAAGAGCCATAATTAATAACCAGGTGGGCCAACCTTGTGTTGGTATCAGTGTGTTTATTAAAGGTTATATGACCCAAACTTAGTATTAGAATATTAGGATATTGTTTTTTAAAAGGAAATGGCCAATTCGTCAATGAAGACAGATAGCCTGACTACAGGGTACATAAATAAAATCAAAGACTTGCATACGAATCACGAGTGGATGAAAATATATCATTCTCATATCTCTTTAGCTATTTTATATGTGTAATTCCAATTTTCTATGATTGAAATAAAATTAATGTTATAAGAGTCGCAATTAATAACCAGGTGGTCCAACCTTGTGTTGGTATCGGTGTGTTTAATAAAGATTATAATGTCTCAAACTTAGTAATATAATATTAGGTTTGTGTTTTTTAAAAGGTTCCACATTAGATGTTAATAGCCCAAAAATTGGCTAGTGAAGACAGATAGGCTAACTACAGGGTACTGAAGGTTGGAGGCAGAAATAAACAAAAGATTATGTAGAATGAGTGACGGCTCTTCAATCTTTATTCATAAACGGAAGATCAACTGATGTAATACAAACCAAAATGTAATGTGTATTTAAACACTTATGGAAACCCTAAAAAGTCTAACCTAGCTTTTGCATGCATGCAAAGCATGCTGTTGCATTTATTAACTGAACTTCTAAATAGGAACTCAAGTAAAAGCTAAAGTTAACTGAAGTAATTACCATTTCTAACAATCCCTCTTAATTACTACTACTGACTACTGTAGCTTTTACAATGCCTAAATTATTTCTATGGGTTTCAAAAATTTATTTTTTCAATGGCTTTGTGAATATGTCATTCAATTGGTCAATCGATTTACAATGCTCAACACGAACTTCACAGAGCACTTCCGGTCATGTTTTTCATCTTGGATCAGGGGTGATTTCATGGGCATCCAAGAAGCAGCCCATTGTGACACTTTCATCAGCAGAAGCAGAGTGTGTAGCAGCAACATCAGCAGCATGTCAAGCAGTCTGGTTACGCAGAGTTTTAGAAGGTCTTCAACAGAAAAAAGGACCAACCACAGTCTATTGTGACAACAATTCAGCAATCTCTCTATCCAAGAACCATGTTTTTCACCAGAAAACAAGCACATTGATACCAGATATCACTTCATAAGAGAACTTGTGAACAATGGTGAAGTTCGTGTTGAGCATTGTAAATCTTTTGCCAATGGCTTTGTGAATATGTCAACCAATTGGTCAATCGATTTACAATGCTCAACACGAACTTCACCATTGTTCACAAGTTCTCTTATGAAGTGATTATCTGGTATCAATGTGCTTTCTTTTCTGGTGAAAAACATGGTTCTTAGATAGAGAGATTGCTGAATTGTTGTCACAATAGACTGTGGTTGGTCCTTCTTGTTTTTGTTGAAGACCTTCTAAAACTTTGCGTAACCAGACTGCTTGACATGTTGCTGATGTTGCTGCTACATACTCTGTTTCTACTGATGAAAGTGTCACAATGGGCTGCTTCTTGGATGCCCATGAAATCACCCCTGATCCAAGATGGAAAACATGACTGGAAGTGCTCTTCCTGTCATCCAAATTTCCTGCAAAATCACTGTCAGTGAAACTTGTCAAAACATCATACTCAGTGCTTGAGTATAAAATTCTATAGTGTGAAGTCCTTGCAACATATCGTAAGATCCTTTTGCCAACTTGCCAATGCGAGTCTTTGGGAGACTCCATGAACCTCGAAATCAAGCTGACAACAAACATAATATCTGGTCTCGTAGCTGTGAGATACATGAGACTTCCTACAAGTCTCTTAAACAGTGTTGGATCTACTTTGGGACTGTCATCTTCTTTGCTCAACTTAGTACCTGTTGCCACTAGTGTAGGTGTCGTTTTGCAACTAAGCATTCTGAATCGCTAAAGAACTTCATTAACATAATTATTTTGAGAGATAAATATACCTTTTTTTTAATATTCTACTTCTAGGCCAAGAAAGAACTTCATTAATCCAAATTCTGTCACCTCGAACTCTTTCTTCATAGCTGCCTTGAACTCATCTATTGGCAGGTCACCTGTAAAAATCATATCATCAACATATAAACAAACTATCAAAATCTGTCCTTATTGATTTACCTTTGTGTAAAGTGTTGGTTCGCTGCTGCTTCTGTTAAAACCATTTTTTATTAGATAAGAATCAATTCTGCTGTACCAAGCTCTTGGAGCTTGCTTGAGCCCATATAGAGCTTTCTTCAACTTGTAAACTTTCTCTTCATGTTCTTTGATTTCATACCCGTGTGGCTGCTCCACATAAATTTCTTCTTCAATAATTCCATTCAAGAATGCCAACTTGATATCCATCTGATACACTTTCCATTTTTTCTAGGTGGCAAATGCTAGGACTGCTCTTACTGTGTCCAATCTTGCCACTAGTGCAAAAGTTTCTCCAAAATCAATTCCTGGTTGTTGTGAGAAATCTTTTGCTACTAACCTTGCCTTGTACCTATCAATCTCACCTTTTTCATTGAGTTTGGTCTTATAGACCCACTTCACACCAATGGGTTTCTTATTCTTTGGCAAGTCAACTAGATCCCATGTATCATTTCTCTCAATGGAATCTATCTCTTCGTCCATAGCTTTTACCCAATGCTCTTGTTTTACTGCCTCTTCATAAAACACAGGTTCACTAGCAATAAAAACATAATTGGTATTTGCATCCAATTCATCATAAATATCTTCCAATCTTCTAGTCTTTCTATTACTGTGATCAGATTCATTACCTGATTGCGGACTTGATGCTTCACCTCGAACTGAGTTTCTAGGTGTTCTTTCTGGAGTATTTGCTACTGGTGAAGATGCTACTGGACCCCATTGTCCAATCAACTCCTCTTCTTCTCCATCTTCTGGTTGGGGTATTGCAGCTTCCACACCCTTGTCTATGGTTCCATTCCATGACTCTTCCTCCTTGAACAAAACATCTCTGCTGAGGATAACCTTTTTGGTAATAGGGTTATACAGATTGTAGGCTTTAATTTCTTCACCGTATCCAAGAAATATACATTTCTCACTCCTGTCGTCTAGCTTTTTTCTTAGTTGTTTAGGAACATGAGCATAAGCAACGCAACCAAATATTTTGAAATGAGAGATACTACAACTCATACCTGTCCATGCTTCCTCTGGTACTCTGTTCTTCACAATTTTGGTGGGAGATTTGTTTATCACATGAACAGCACAAGCCATTGCGTCTCCCCAAAAATCATGGGACAAGTTTCTTCCTTTCAACATGCTCCTTGCCATATTCATGATGGTTTTGTTCTTGCGTTCTGCAATACCATTCTGCTGAGGTGTATATCTTGTAGTGAATTGCCTCTTGATTCCATGATATTTGCAGTAATCATGAAATTCGTTTGAGTCATACTCTCCCCCTCCATCTGATCTCAAAACTTTGAGTTGATAACCACTCTGTTTTTCAACCAGAGCCCTAAATTCCTTGAACTTGCCAAAAGTTTTAGACTTTTGACGAAGGAAATACACCCATGTTTTTCTACTGAAATCATCAATAAATGTAAGAAAATAATAGCTTCCACCAATTGATTGAGTTTGCATTGGTCCACACAGATCAGTATGAATAAGTTCTAGAGGTGTATGTGCCCTTTGAGACATACCTTTAGGAAAGCTATCCCTGTGCTGCTTTGCAATGATGCAACACTCACAACTACTTTTTGGCTCCTTCATAGGGGGTAATCCTTTTACCATCTCTTTCTGCTGCAAAAACTTGAGACCACCAAAGTGAAGATGTCCATATCTAAAATGCCATAACCAATAATTATCCATGCAAGTGGCTTTTTGAGCAAAAGAGGTTACCTTGCTGCTGCAATTCATGACTAGTGGATACATCCTGTTCCTAGTGATTTGTATTTCGATGATCAACTGCGTATTTGGGGGTTTGTCATAAATTTCGCAGTCTGATCCATCAAAGACAAGTTTGTAATTCTTTTTAGTGAGTTGCCCAATGATAAGCAGATTATGCTTCAATCCTGGAGCATAATATACATCTGTGATTGTCTTTTGTTGGCCTTGTTTGGTTAGAATGTTGACCACTCCTTTGCCAAGAACTGGAACTACCTCATCCGTGCCGACTTTGACCTCTGTCCTCACTGATCCATCTAGGTTTGCAATTAGACCTCTAGCACCTGTCATATGGTTACTACAGCCACTATCTAAAAGCCAAAGTCCCTTTGGGCTTTCGTGTGCAGCATGACATGTAAGAAATAACATATCTTCTTTATCCTCAGAGGTATTAGTCACATTAGCATTATGATTTGCTTGATCAGACTTTTTCTTTCTATATTCATGAGCATAATGCCCAAATTTATTGCAATAATAACACTTAATATTAGATTTATTTGACCTTTTTGTGTTGTAGTTCCCGCCTTCATGGTTATGATAGTGATCTTGATCTTCCTTGCCATTACTTCGGCCACTTCTACCTCTTCCTCTTGATCCTCCTCTGCCTCTGCCTCTTCCTCTACCTTTTGAGAATGAGACTTGTTCTTTGGAAGCATTCTCCAGAGAGGACTCTTCATTCCTGTTGATTCTGGATTCATCAATCTCCTTCCTTTTTTAATGACTCCCTCCTCTTCACTTCCTTAAAAATAAAAAAAGACTTTTGTAAAAAAAAATCTCTTCTACTCTTGTAAAAGACTTTTGTAAAAAAATCTTATTTAAAGAATCTTGTAAAAAAAATAACTTCGTGAAAGTAAAAAACAATCCCTCTCATGGAATAATGAAAAAATATTCTTGGAGAAATTTTCGCGGGCTTCTCTAATTTTCGCGCCTTGGCCTATAGAGAGGCCGCGAAAATTCCCTTCTATTTTTATTTTGAAAGTTAGCCCTTTATTTTCGCACCTCTATGCAGGGGAGGGGCGCGAAAATTTCTGCAAGGATTTTTTTTTTGCTACTTCCTTCAAAGCTACGGCTATGGCTTCTCCGGCACTCTCACTCGCACGCTCCAATCAATGATCTTCTACCAACGCTCTGATACCAAACTGAAGGTTGGAGGTAGAAATAAACAAAAGATTATGCAGAATGAGCTACGTCTCTTCAATCTTTATTCATAAACGGAAGATCAACCATGTAATACAAACCAAAATGTAATGTGTATTTAAACATTTATGGAAACCCTAAAAAGTCTAACCTAGCTTTTGCATGCATGCAACATGCTGTTGCATTTATTAACTGAACTTCTAAATAGGAACTCAAGTAAAAGCTAAAGCTAACTGAAGTAATTACTATTTCTAACAGGTACGTGAATAAAAACAAGGACTAGCATATGAGACATGAGTGAAGATATATCATTTTCATCTCTCTGTTGTATATGTGTAGGCATCCTCTGTATTTAATAAGCATTATCTGTAAAACTCAAAACTTATAATTTTAGAGTGTGCTTGATTAACTTCATTTGATCATGCGATTGACATTTTATAAATATAATTGTCCTTTCATACTAAAGGGAGACCCCGCCCTTCAATTTTGATCCCTGCAAAAACGACTGTTATATGGCATGTCAGGCAGTGATTGGCATGCGATTGACGTTCTACATATATAATTGTCCTTTCATACTAAAGGGAGACCCTGGCCTTCGATTTTGATCCCTGCAAAAAACGACTGTTATATGGCATGTCAGGCAGTGATTGGCAGTAGTCTAGAATATAGATTACTAGATTTCAGTTTCTATGTGATTCATTGATGTCTAACTGCAACATTTGTATTTGGCAGTTTAATATGTAGTAACAGGGAGAAGCTACATTACCAAAACTGTGTGGTTTCTTTATTTATATGCATATGAGTCAAGAGTTTATAGAAAGGGAATTTCTTATCTCGTTATCATTTTCTTCTTGTTTTTGCAGTGGCTCACAAAACACAATAAGAAAGCGCTGTATGAAGCACTCGAAAAGATTAAAGCAGGTATGCAGTTTTAACTCTTTTTGTAAATGCAGATTCTTTGGAGACGTTTTGTTGGTGTAGGTTACCGTGAATTCCTCCATAAGACTTCATCTGAAGTTTATCATTAGTTCGTAACTTCTTTCTCATAATTGATGACTTTGACATGTTGATACTTTGTAGAGGTTTATTCACTCAGCTACCAAGAATGGACACTATGACTTCATCTGAATTCTGGCAAGATTATCTAATAAACATACCTGTTTTAATTGCAGAATTGATGCTCCTTGGTTTCATATCGCTGTTGCTTACAGTAGGGCAGACACGTGTTGCCAAGATTTGCATATCAGAAAGCGTGGCTAACACTATGCTTCCGTGTAAGCTTCAGGAAAATGAAACTGAAGACTCATCGGGAAACCATCGGAAGCTTGTGTCAGGAGCCTTGTTTTCCAGTCAGGAAGGACCACATAGGCGAATTTTGGCTGCTGCTAGTACTAGTTCTTGTTCTGAAGTAAGGATATAAACTTTTACGCTTCTAACTGTTTTCCCATCTTCCAAGTTTATTGATTGTTTGGTTTAAATGCTTTTTAGCTATTTCCCCATGTTATATGATTTTTTAAGTCTGCATAACAAATTGTCTTGGATAGAATGGAATCTTGGTTGTAAAATAGAGTATATTATGAATGTCCCCAAAAGAATGGAGCCAGAGATCAGACAAAACATGACAGAATAAGAAAGAAAGTTAGTAGATATGTAGCTTCTTTATAGAAGTTCATAGTATTTTCAGTTTAGCAAGAAGTGTTTTATTCGTCCAGAATTGTAGATCTAACATAATTTTTTCTTCTTCCCCTTCCTTTCTTGGGCTTTCCACCACCTAGCTTTGCATCAAATTTTGAACGAAATATGGTTAATTAAATTACTTGTTCTATAGTGCAACTGCCAAGTAATACTAAGCAAATCTATTGACCTGGAAAATTCCCTTTGAACATCACGAGACTCTGTCTGCCTCAAGGTATAATTAAAGGGGAACATCAGGCAAACTCGCTTCATGATAATTGGCAAAATATTAAAACTTTAAGTTTTCCACAATATTGCCAGTCTATGACTGTTCGAATGTTAGTTGGCACGACCAGGTGTGTTATATCATCCCTATCATCTCTTTTGGTTTTCCAGAGTCCAGACCAACAGTACCATACAGTGATGATGGTTTTCCAGAGTCCAGACCAACAGTACCATACAGTGATGATAATGCATGTTGCTAACAAGCAATCTGGTGTTACTTCCCATAGTTGTGCTTAACTGGAATTTGTTAATATTTTTCATGCTTGCATATCCAAGCACATATGAACAAAATGAACCAAGTAGAAGAATAAAACAGGATAAGGCAAGCCACAGTGGGCCTAATGGTTAAGAATACGACATTGTGTTCTCTTTGAAGGACACAAGTTCGGATTTGGAGGTGGGTAAGGTATGTACACCTTCCTAGACTAACATGTCAAATCACTGTGCAGAGGGAGTCTCATAAATCAATCTGGCATTTGGCTAGGCTGTAACCTTAAATTAAATTATTATTAATATTTGTACACGAACTAGCTTTTAAAACCGAGGAGACATGAAATTTTCAAAGCTAGAAGTGATTTCTTTAATTTATTATACCCTCCTAGTCTTTAATTTATTATACCCTCCTTGTTTCCACACTATAATTAAGATGCTGCAATTCTACAATAAAAGACAAACATGTTTTGCATTCCATACATGAGAACTTTGTCACTCCCTAGGTACATTTATAAAATTCTAAAGGGATTGCTTACATGTCAAGGAAATCTCTTGATTGTTGAAAATTTGAAATTATGCACTGATCATCTCGATTTTAAGTGCATTTCCCCTCATTTTTATATTGTCAAGTGTTGTGGATATGATTGAAAGTCCTATGTATGGCACTCATGCACATATGAATCATTTAAATTTTATTGTCTTATGTTGGCGATTTTGCCGCCTCTTACACACCTGGGGTTAACGCAGCAGAAATCTTCAAGCTGCTAGGTGCGTCCTTGGGGGCAAGTCTGAGTCAAGTACTATCACTTGATCTTGACTCCTCCGTTTAGGCTTAACTCCTAACGAATCCAAGGGGGTAGACCCTATTAATGTTACTAAGGATTTAGATACTTAGTTCCTCTAAATGAGAGTTGTTACTTAGGAGTTTTTTGGAATTAAAACATTTGATCAAGACTATTGCAAAATAAAGATAATTACATAGCACATATGAATATAAGTATCACGACAAGATATTACTTAAAAGTAAATAACCAAAATCAGAGACCAGTGCCGTGGAGTCAAATTAAATGCTGTTGTGAAAGTAAATGTTTTACAATTGTGTTCTTGGTCAATTTTAGGAATTATTAGGATGAGTTGATTAGAGGGGAAAATGGGAGATCCCGATATACTGTGAGGTACAGGGAGTAATGTCCAGAAATTGGGCAAAGGTGGCTCCTCACAAAGATGTGTGGGCTGGAGCGGAGTCTCGAGGGCGTGTTCAACACTACACCAACAAGGATGTAGTTTAACGGTGCCCTAAGGTTGCTCTCCAGTGGTTTCCACTTCTCTTGAGAAATTTCCCCACGTTTTACTCAATGTTCGAGTGCCAGATTTTCACTATCTTGAGGGTTCTTAATTTTATTAATGTGAGTAATTATTAAGTGTTTGAAAATTAATGAGTTGTTTTACTCTTTTCTGGTTTCCCCAGGACCAGTGTCCGTAGGGGAAAGATCATACTTCGAGAAACAACAGAATATTCGTTCAAATTTCTAGTGCTTGCAATATATTAAATTAAATCAATAACTTACATAAAACAAATAAGCTTGCCAAATCTATGTGTCACTTTTTGATCAACCTCCACTAATCGGCAATGCCTTTGGGTGGAGGTGAGAGCATACTTCGTGGCAATGAGATTGGCTTTATTTAATGAAAAGAATACCGAAATTAACTATTTAATCAAAGTATACACCTTGCACAAAATGTTAGAAAAATTCACACCACGAAAAAGGAAAACGCAAATCCCCCCAGGTGAGATGGGATGTGGGCTCTATGTAGCCCACTTGCTCTCGTTTAACAATTTTTACAATGCTTGTTGGAAGAAGTGCCTCTTAGTCCTTTTAAATTAGGATCTAAGGGATTACAATTTTATAGAATGAAGTGTTGGTGAAATAGGGTCCTCGAGAAGTGTTTTTGGCACTTTCTGGCAAAATCTGGCCAGAGTTTCCTTCTCTTTTTTGTTGGACTTGCTAAAAACCAGCAAGCTAACAACACAGAAATCAGTGGGTTAATCAAATAAAATACAAAAGAAAATTCAGATTTTATACTTGGAAAATTTTCAGGAAAAATGCCTACTTCAAGTATAAAGAATTGCGTATTTAGATCTAGTTTAAAAATGAACTTTGAAAGCAATCTAGATCTGATATTTGTATGCTTAATGACAGAAAGCTATTGATATGTAAATGCAGATCTAAATTTCATTAAGCAAAAGTAACTAAGTGACGAAGAAAATTTTAGATTTATAGTGTAGAAGGAGCACAAAACCAGCTTTGATATTTGAAAGATTAGAGAACCCAATATGCCTGCAGCTCAACGATAGTTAGTCCAAGGTAATCAATCATCTAAGGTGGATGAGGATGCAGCTAAACTCCTTCTCCTTTCTTAGATTTTGTCCTGTATTGTCACAAACACTTGCAAAAAAAAGGATTAAATCTCGAATACACAATTAATAGAGATTTGAAGGGCATTAGTACAACTGAATACACTTGCTGCTCCACTATCTCTAACTAATCAAACATTTATAAGCAAATCAAAACGATGAATGCTTACACTATCGTCACAAAGGCCATCTAAGCTAGATAATCACAGAATATTTTTGCAAAATGACAAGTAACTAGTGAAATATCACCTCAGAACATCAACAAAGCATACATCCAATGAGACAGCTGCACAACATATGGCCTCCAAAGCCTTTCAACTTTATTTCGATTAAACAAATTACAAGAGCAGAGGTTCAATGCTCAGATCCTTTATAATGGAGCTAAGCTCCTCAATATATAGCACACAATGAGCAATCTAGGGCACAAGAACCTAAGGAGGGAAACTTCCTAGATTGTAGAGCAAGTTAGCTCAAAGCCAATGGAGCTGCACCATTTCACTTGGAAAAAAAAACACTTCAAACAGGAAGGTGCTGAATTGTTGAGCGAGCTGCATGAAGATGGAGGGATAGGTTAGATGTTTCCAAACCACGTTGGATGCTTTTAACTATGAGTTCTGATTGGTTCTTTAAAATAGCAACCAAGCCACATTGGATGTGTCACCTCGCAACTTGATTTATCATCAACAAAAAATGAAGATGCAAAATTGGTGGAGCTGTCTGCTCACGCGAGGGAGAGGGCACACGATGGTGTTGGCTGTTTTAATTGGAATCTTTATTAAGTGGGTCATGCCACATCACAACTTGTATGTGCCCACCACTTTGAAGTACATCTACAACCAAATCCGTATGTCTGTCCGTGTAGAGGAGTTGGCCCACGTGAAAGAGAAAAGCATGGCATGTAAATGAAATAATCGCCCACCCTTCAATATCGAAATTTAAACATAAGCTTCGACCTTTTAGCATAGTCGACCACCTTAGTTGACTTAATGCCATGTCATTTGGCATGTGATAAAAATCATTTTTAATATTTTTTAATTTTTTGCCACGGTGCATTTTAATGCAATTTAGCATTAAAGTGCTAATTTGTAGCTCTGATAGGCAAAACTGCTCCACAGGACGTTTCGGTCGCCTGAAACATAGGAAGATCGAGTACCAGGGTAAAGAGGATGCTCTGAGTTTGAAAACGAGCATCCCTGCGCCAAATTCCAACTCCGGATCACACTTTTATCACCACTTGAATTTTTTCATTTAAACCATTAAAAAATGGCTTAAAAATGAGAAAAAAATATTTTTCTCGGAACTGACTGAAACTTCTGGGGGACCTAGTGCATGACCAAATGATAACATTTTAGCATTTAGCATGTTTATAAACGTTAAAAAATGGACTCTAATAACCCCCTAAGGCCTAACCACCACTTTGGGCGTTCCAGCTTTGGAGGTGCAGGAGAAAAACTCATCGATTATACTCGGCTAAAAGAAAAGCATAATCGACAAGGGAAAAAACTCCTTGGAATACCTCCTTTGGTTGTCAAGTCCTAGGGAACTGAGTCACTCAAAGACCACCATGCTAGCACACTTTATTACAAACCCTGTGGGGCATGGTCATGGATTACAAAAATTAAAAAGGGGGCCTGCAAAGGCCAAACTTGGAATTTATGAACTTTGAAAGAGCACATGTACTTGTGCAATACTGGCGTTTCACTGAAGTGCAACTCAGTTGGTAACATCTGGCTCCAACTGCGGGACGTGTGACTGATCTGATCTTTCTAAGGCAGGAAGTCGTGCGAGATCTCTAGAATCTTCTGGTTTCTGCATACCACCAAAAGTGTGTAAGCCACATGTATAAATATGCTAAATGAAACAATAAATTGCAACATAACATACAGTAATATACAACAATAAATTAAAACGATAAAGTACAACAAAAATGTATAATACAACACTAATGTACAAAATGAAATGTTGAAAAGAAACGGGACAAGGTTTAGAAAAGCCCTGGTACACTGGATGCCCCAAATGGGCATCAAATACTGTCGCTGGAGAACAATTTCAAGAGCTGCTCGTTTACTAGTAAGAGCAGCTTTTCTCCATCCATATTGTTGAGGAGAAACGAATTGGCACCACCCAAGTCGTAGATGATAAATGGACCCGTCCATAAGCTATCAAATTTTCCATGCTTGCCAGGCTTCTCTCTTTGCTTATCCCAAAGCAGAATTGTATCTCCTATCTGAAATGGCCTTGGCCTAGCAGACTTGTCGAATGACCTCTTTACTTTCTCTTGATTTCTAATACTCTTGTCCAATGCTTTTCTTCTACTTTCATCTAATTCAATCAATTGATTAATTCTTTTTTTGAACCATGTCTTGATTTGAACTAAAATCTTGAAGCAACTGATACACTGGAAGCTTGAGATGGATTGGAAGGGTAACATCTAGGCCATATACCAATTCGAAACGGCTCTTCCCCGTTGAACTCTTAGTTATTCTGTCAGCCCAAAGTGCAAATTTTATCTTACTATCCCATGAATTTTTATTATCACCAACTGTTTTCTTTATTATGGTCATTAAGTTTTTATTACTTGACTCGGCCAGACCATTGCCTTGGGGATAATAGTTGGAGGAGTGGGATAGGATAATGCCATATTTGAAACAGAATGATGTCATTTCTGCTGAACTGAAGGCTTTGGCATTATCAGTTGTTATCTTACTAGGCACACCAAATCTCGTGATGATTTTGTCTTCTAAGAAATCCATAACTACCTTGTCGATCGCCTTCTTGGTGGGTATTGCTTCTACCGACTTGGTGAAATAATCGGTTGCCGTAAGGATCCAAGAATTTCCATTACTTGAATTATCCTTAAACTTACCAATGAAATCAAGCCCCCACTGCTGGAAGGGGCTTGGACCACTACTGGTTGGAGAGGCAAGGCTACCAGCTTATGCTTCCCAGTGAACAACTGGCACTCAGGGCACCATCTAACAAACTTGTGAACATCTGTGAACAAATCAGGCCAATAGTAACCTTCTCTGAGAATTTTGTGGGCTATTGTATCTGCTGCAAAATTTCCTCCACAAAATCCTGAGTGAAACTCAGCCAAAAGCCTCTTAGACTCTAGCTCATCAATGCACCTAAGTATTATCCCGTCAGGGTTCTTCTAACCCAATCCATTTTGAGTGATACAATACTAAGTGGATTTTAACCTTAATGCTCTTCTTTTATGGCCAACTAGATGATTTGGGCAAGTAAGGTTTTCTAAGAAAAAGATGATATCTGTATACCACTGATGTTGTTCTAAACGTTGTAGCTTTGCTGACCTGACTGACACTGACTCGCTATTTTGACATACCATTCCCAATGCCTTCTCATTTCCTTCTGTCATCATCTTGGCTAGCCCTTGACCTTTGATTAACTTAGTGGGTCTAATTTCTAAATCATACTCTTGAATTTTCGAGACCCACTTTCCCCTTATACCTAGGCAATCTTGCTAAGATAAAATATCTTTTACGGCTTGATGGGGTACATAGGCTATTATTTTTGAATAACCAACATAAGTCCTAAAATGCGTTAGGGACTTCACCAAGGCGTAGGCTTGTTTTTCCATGGTAGTTTACTTCAACTCTGACTCTTGCAAGGCTCTGGTCATGAATGCGATGGGTTGCTCAAAACCCTCATTATTTTTTTGGAGCAAAACCCCTGCAATGGTATTTTTCGAGGCGAAAGAAAAGGCTTGGAAATCCTTGGAATAATTTGGGTTGATAAGGACTGGAGACTTAGAAATGGCCTCTTTGAGATTTTTGAAAGCCTCTCTTCCTTCATTTGTCCATTCAAACTTAGCATCTTTCTTTAATAAATTTTGTATTGGTTTCATTAATTCTGCTAGGTTTGGGATGAACGTCCTGTTATCACATTTATAGTAGCTGGGGCTACTGTATATTTTTTCCAAATTCCAGTATATTTTTCAGCCAGTCCTTTACACTGAGATGCTTGACATGAGCATCTATTTTGGATCACTCCTATGATTGTGAGCAGTAGTATATTCCTTTTCCATGACTGAGTCTCAGGAAACTCAGATTAGATGACCAATGTAGCCATTTTTCCATTCAAGAGTAGCATGCAGTTCCCAGAGTTGCAACAGCGAGTTCTCAGTGGACAGATGATGATTCAGATGTTTTGCACATGTATATGATCCAGTAGGTATATTCTTGTGTTCTTGGTTATGTTGCTTTTATAGTCATTCTAGTGGCATGTTCTGGCATTTAGTGTCATGATCTGGTGATGATATATATAGTATTGGACTTTGGCTGTTATTATATATCTATCTAGTGTCTTGCTCAGGTTTTAATGGTTCTTGTCTATACTCATTGGTTTTACCCTCCTTAGGAGAATGGAGGTGATCATTCCCACTGTTGTCCGCCGAGATGCACACCAGCAGCATAAATCTTTCGAAAGTTGTTCCCTCACTACAAGTGGGAAAGGTGTGGCCTTGGGGGCAACCAATGAGTCAGGTACTGTCACCTGAATCCCAACTCGTATGTTCAGGCAAACTCCTAACGAAGCCAAGAGGGTTGTCCCTAACAAAGAGTTGTCTATGGCTCTATGTTTTTTAAGTGTTTTTTGGTGATGTGATGCGGATGGGTGTTGTTTAGGAGTTTTTTGGATGATCACAAATTTATAATGATAAAATAACCAAAAGATAATTGCAAGAATACGAGACTGAAAATACAACCACTTGATAATTAAAATCAAGACAACCATATGATACCGAAAGATAAGACAGATAACAAATAAGCAGTGAAAAGGACCAGTGCCTTATGGAGTCAAAACTGAAGTGCTTGGGTTGCTTGATACAAGAGTTCAGAAAATGGTAGTCTGTTGTGCAAATGTTCTTGGTTTATTTTATTATGAATTTTGAGTAATCTTGTTTTAGTGAAGGGTATTTCCAACAGGAACACGATGCCCTGGAAATCTAACCGGAAGAAGTACTCTCGATGGCCCCGTTCAAGGACATGACGGACCGGCTTGGATCACAGCGAGGCATTCAATAACTAACCAACCATTGTGTTTGAGGTTGGGTTGCCCGACGCCCCACTAGGAGTTCCCCACTTTTGAGTACTTTATGACGAACAACGCCGGTTCGTTGGTTATGGGGTAAAGATTTTATTATGGTTCAAATTGGATTAATGTGAAGATTTAAATAGCCCAACACTGTTTTTGAGTATTCCAACTTTTTTAGGGTTGGGCAGAGCATACATGGTGTGGAAAATGATTAATTCCAATTTTATTATGGGGAAAATGAGTTGCGAATTTTAGTTTAGAGCACACAAATAACTAAAATGCTCTCCGATAGAGAGTGCTCCTGACTGTCTTATGATCAGTTCAAGAGACTTATCTAATCTATATGAAATGCAATGCAACAAGAAAAATGCTCTCCGACAGAGAGTGCTCTTGACTCGTCTTGCGACAAGTTCAAGAGGATTATCTACACTATATGAAATGCAAATGAGATAATTAAAGTGCAAATAACCTTAAATGAAACTTAATAACAATTATTGAATGAGATCTAATCTAAATACTTGAAGCAAATCTAAGCTAAGAAAACAAGAAAATACACAAGACACTCTTCCCCAAATGGGGGAAGAAACACAAACTATGGGAGGTTTTATCCCACTTAGCCTTATTTCATTAATCAATTACAAAATGAGGGAATGTAACCCTTGAAGTGAAATGCAACTAAGAAATGAAACTAAAGCCTTTTTAGGGCTTGTACAAGGAGATTGTTTTTGGTTCTTTGTTGGTTTGTTTGAAGTCTTCTTTGATTGATTTGTTGCTCTTCCTTTGGGTTTGTTGCTCTTCTCTTGATCTTGCTTGGTTCTTGGTTCTTCCTTTAAGCTTGCTTGGTTCTTCTTGATCTTAAGCTTTGGATCTTGCTTGTGCTTGTTTCTTGAGATCCTACACACATGAATGACTTCAACAAAACTTGTTAAGGATTAGAAATCAAACAAACATACAAATCTAACTTGAAAGACTTGAAATCGTTTTTGAACTTTTATAAAATTTATCAAACTGGAATATAAAAGATCTAACTTAAGCACTAACTAGGATCTAATCTAGAAATAGAAAATTAAAACTTTTTATTGCAAGAAATAGCTAACAATGGATAAAATTCAAGCTTTGAAAACTAGATGCAAAAAATTAATCAAACAAACTTAAATTTTTTGAAACTTTTAACATGCAGACTAAACTAGCAATTCTGATCTAGAACGAAAACTAAGATCTAAAATGAAACTACAAACTATGAGATAGAAGATATAGTAGGAAGAAAAAAGAATGAAGAGGCAAAGTGGGCAGCGAACTGCTAGAGAAGATGACTGAGATTATGGATGGGACAGTCAATAAAAAAAAGAGACAAGGTTGCAAAGAAGAAAATAAGAACTAGAATGGGCAGCCAATAGGGAGAAGAAAAATAGAGATAAGAAGGTCAAAACAGTAAGCAAGAGAGAGATGTGAATCACGCTAAAACCGTGGGAAAGGGACACCCAAAACAGTGGATAAAAGGGGCAGCAAACAGTGGATAAAAGGAGCAACAAACAAGGAAAGAACAGTGGGCTTGGAAATAGAAAAAGGTGAAAAAGACTAGAAGGAGGAGTAGTAGGGAGAAGGAAAATGAGAGCAAGTCAAGCAAACAAAAAATCAAGGAGAAAAATAGAGAGCTAGAAGAAGTTAGCTCTTAGACTCAGTAACCAAAGAATAAAATTGAGGATTTGTTGTTTGATGGATGAGGAAGGAAAGCCTTGTGTTTCTCGATTTTTTGAAGTAGAAGCCTACTTGGGGAACCTGCAAGATGAATGTGTTAATAAAAAATGCTCTTGCTTGATGGATGAGAAGAGATCCGATCTTTTCTCCACCTAAAAATGTACCTAAAAGCCACAACACTCAAGCGAAAATAGTAGATCAAATGCTATTGTGCTAGATTGTTAGCCTTCTTACCAATGATCATACAATTAAAAATTAAGAGAGCTGAGAGAAGAAAGGTATTACCTCACTTAAGAGAGCTGAGAGAAGAAAGGTATCATCTCACACAAGATGAAATTGATACACAAAGAACTCCAACATGGACCTCCAAAGTCTTCCTCTTTATTAAATCTTAAACAATTGATACAAAATTCTCCAGAGTTTCCTTGCACAAATCTCCATGAGAAGAGAGCCCAAATGGATTCTCTTTATTCAAAAACTACAGACTAAATCTCTAATTCGAATGGCAAATAGAGAGAGCCAATGGCACAAGACATGAAGTCGAATACCCCATCAATCACAAGCTTGGAGTGCATGATCCAATCACTAACTCGAGTCTTTGGTTGGTATGAGTGGGGAGGTGGCCTCCACCTTGGCAAGGCGCCCCCTACTCTCCATAGTAAACATCACCCTCCCAATTCGTGAATGCCATGTCAAGAACCCGTGAGCTACATGAGGGAGTGCGTGAGCTTATCATGGAGGAGCTTGGAGTTTGATGTTAATGATAACTTTGAGTGAGTTGGTTGGAAGCTTGAGATGTGGCCTCCACCTCATGAAGGCACCCACCATTACTTAATTGCAAAACCAACAACCCATTCCACCTATGCCACATAACCCAATTCGTGATTCTTCATGAAGAGCTGTACGGTCAAATGGCTCACGTCATCCCCTTTTTAATCAATTCGTAAATCATACTTTATTTTGACATGTGACTAATCTTTATTAAGTGGTCGTACATCTTAGTCAAATATTATGCCACCCTTTCATATAATTTTCAATCAAAATTTGACTTATTTGATTTTTGGACTTTAGTGCATTTTGTCATTTTCTGGCAATTAAATGCCAAAATGATGCATTTTTAGTGAAAACTCCCCCAGAGGTGACCTAACAGGTGGGAATATGAAAAATGAGAGTGCCGAGGTAAAGAGGACACTTTGAGCGTCAAAACGAGCGTCCCCACGGCAACATCCGCCTCCAGATGAGGTTTTTATCACAACTTGAAAAATTCTATTTAAACCATTAAAAAATGGTCTAAATTACAGAAAAAATTATTTTTCCCGGAATCAAACGAAACTCCTAGGGGACCTAGTGCATGTTCATACGACTCAATCGAGATGGCTAACACGTAAAAAATCCTAGACACAAGACTCTAATAACCACCTTAGGTTTTGACCACCATGGAAAATACTCCAGCTTTGGAGGTTTGAGTGAAAAACTTAGGGATTATATGCCACTGATGAGTAGTGCATAATTCCTAAGAAAAAAACACTCTAGAGTATCCCCCAAATGGCTAAACCTAAGCATAGCCAAGTCTTTTATTAAAGGACCCCCATTTAGACCAACTTTTTACAAATTCCCCATGGGGGTATGAACATGCAGTTATTACAAATGGGGCAAAATTGCCCTGAAAATGGCTTCTGAACTTCTTAACGCTAACGATGAACATTGAACATGTTCATGAAACTGACGACTCACAAGAAATTCAGCTATTGTACAAAATAGCTGGTAACATCTGGCTCCAACTGCAGGACGTGTGTTCGATCTGGCATTCATGCAAGGAGAGGATACGAGAACACCAGAATCTCTGGTTTTTATATAGCCTGTAAAAACATCTCATCTTGACAAAAAACCTTCAGTAGCACAAGTGTTATGAAAAAGCCAAATGAAACATAAACTATATTTTATTTTTGAAAATAAATTCTAAGAAATTTAAATGCAGAAAGTAAATGCTCATTTTGAAAAAGTTTTATTCTTTCCTATTCTAACATAGCATAACGGAAAATGTTAAGTATAATTAGAAATCCAATGTAACCATCTAAGCATGTTATCAATATAAAAATAATTTTCTACTTGGTCTCTGGTTGCCAACCAGAGCAAGGGCATGCTTATCAGAGAGTGCAAACCTACTTGGATATTCTGGATGGTAGGGATGGATGGGAGATCATAATAAATATTCTTGAGTTGATTCCCCAACTGGTGAGTCCTTCTGCAAGATTCTTCTATCCATGACTGGATGGGTTTAATATTTTTTGAATGTTGAAGCATGTAAACTGCTTCAACCTGTTGATCCGATGGGCTTTCCTGATGATAACCCCTTGTATAGGAGAAAACCTCCAACTGCCTCAATTTAAAAGGAACATGAATGCATGAAGACAATGGTTGGGGCATTTCTTCCATCACCTGCTCTTCATGTGGCTCTTTGTCATACTGCTCTCTCAAGTTTTTATTACCGATGCTGGCATTCAACTCTGACTGATGATGTGAATAAATAACATGCTCCTCTTCCATGTGAAAAATTTTCAAGGTCTCAACTTCCATGCCTCCCTCTCTGAACACCTCATAGATGGGTTTTTCAATGAAGTCATCCAGTGATTCTTTAGTCATGGCATAGATGGGGCTCTCTATAAAAGTCCATTTATCATAATCAATATCTATGTCAATCATGAGGGGTTCTTCGTAACTTGTATCATGCTCTAGGCTATGTCTGTCCTCTTCATGCTCATAATCCTCCCCTTTAGAAAAAAGGCCATAGGGAAGAAGACCTTCCAAACCATCATTATTGTACACATTACAGACTTACTTATGTATTTCAATATGAGCTTTTGTAATGGTTTCTTCTAGAGGTGGATCAGGAATACATATGTGTTCATTATCACTGAAGTAGCCTTGAAAAACTTCCCACTCATAAATGTCTTTTGTTTCGGTGGCATGAGGAGGGTCTTCAATAAAATTCAGTCTTTGATAAATTTCCTCAATGGGATCATCAGGGATTTGATGGGAGAAGGTCATACTTTCTGTACTAGGCTGCCCCAACTGGTTCCAACTCTCTTTGGGAATATCATAAATGTCACTTACATAGTTTATATACTCAGGCTCGCTTGATGCAGACTGACCACCACATCCTTCTGGAAAACCATGCTTTTGAACATAGCATGCACGATGGCAAGTGGATTCCTCATGGAAGTCTTCGCATGCCCTACAAAATGGTGTGTAAGTCTCAACCATGTTAGCAGCCTCTAGCTGATGAGGAGGCCTTTGTTCATGGTTGGGTGCTCTTCTTTTCCAATTAGTTTTTGTAGGAGAAATTCTTGGAATGTGTTGGTTCTGAGCTCTTTCCATGGCTATGAATCGATTATGCATTTCCTCTAATTGAGAATGATATTTCATTTCCATGTTTTCTATCATTTCTGACATCTTTCTATCATGCATGTCCTGTTGGGAAAAGGAAGCCTTTCCCTTAGGTTCAGTTGTTTTTAGAGGAGTTAAGTAGCCAGGAATGTCAGACTCGCCTGATGCTTGCATATTTCTGTCGATTTTAATAGCCATTTCTTGGGCCATAAAAAGAGTGGTGGGCTCTTTATCTTTGAGCTGATACTGCATTTCACCACTAAATGCTTCAATGTAATATAGCAAAATGGTTTGAGGAGTAGGCTTGTAATCGACATGGATGGCATTTGACAATTCTGTGAACCTTTGGTTAAACTCATCCATTGCTGCATTTTCCTTCTTCTTTATGTTTGTTAAAGAAGCCAGTTGATGCCTAGGTTCCTTCTTTTCGCCAAACCTGTTGGTGAAAGCAGTCTTGAAAGTTGCAAGTGTGGTGAAGGAGTTGTTTGGTAAATTGCTGTACCAATCACTAGCGTTTCCATCCAAGGAAAGAGCAAAGAGTTTCATATAGACATCATCATGTTGATGTGCAGGATTACTGATAAAAGTGCTGACACATCTGGAGAAGCTTCTGAGATGCATGGTTGAAGTTATGGCATCAGTGCTAGTGAACATAGGGAGATTCTCTACAGCTTTGTATGGAAGACGATGGGGTTGACCTGCTATCTGAGAGAAATCAAGTTGAGTAAAATACTCACCCATTATGTCAGAAATACAAGTGTTATTATTTTCCTCAAAATTATTTTCTACAAACAAACTATGGATGTCCGAAATAGATTGAGATCCAAGATCTTCAAGGATCCTACAAGAAGCTAGCTTATTTAATCTCCTCCTATAAACCTTTTCAGGTTCAGGGATGAAACTAAGTAAGCCTTCATAGTTTCTTCTAGTTGAATACCTTGGTAAATTGTTTGACAGTGGAGTCGCTAGGGGGATTCAAATCTAATATCAGAGAGTTGATTAAACTAAAAATCTACCAAAGGAAAAGGTAAAAACTAAGAAAAAACTAAGGTCGTCCAGGAACAAAAAAGATTTGTCCCTGGCAACGACGCCAAAGATGTTGTCCGCCGAGATGCACAACAGTAGCAGAAATCTTTCGAAAGTTGTTCCCTCACTACAAGTGGGGAAGGTGTGGCGTTGGGGGCAAGCAATGAGCCAGGTACTATCACCTGAATCCCAGCTCCTCCGTTTAGGCAAACTCCTAATGAAGCCAAGGGGGGTTGTCCCTAACAAAGAGTTGTCTATGGCTCTATGTTTTTTAAGTGTTTTTTGGTGATGTGATGCGGATGGGTGTTGTTTAGGAGTTTTTGAATGATCACAAATTTATAATGATAAAATAACCACAAGATAATTGCAAGATTACGAGATTGAAAATACAACCACTTGATAATTTAAAGCAAGACAACCATATGATACCGAAAGATAAGACATATAACAAATAATTAGTGAAAAGGACTAGTGCCTTATGGAGTCAAAACTGAAGTGCTTGGATTGCTTGATACAAGAGTTTAGAAAATGGTAGTGTTTGTGAGATCTGTTGTGCAAATGTTCTTGGTTTATTTTATTATGAATTTTGAGTAATCTTGTTTTAGGTGAAGGGTATTTCCAACCGGAACACGATGCCCTGGAAATCTAACTGAAATAAGTACTCTAGATGGCCCCATTTAGGGACATGACGGACCGGCCTGGATCATAGCGAGTCGTTCAATAACTAACCAACCACTGTGTCCGAGGTTGGGTTGCCCGACGCCCCCACTAGGAGTTCCCCACTTTTGAGTACTTTATGACGAACAACGTCGGTTCGTTGGTTATGGAGTAAAGATTTTATTATGGTTCAAATTGGATTAATGTGAAGATTTAAATAGCCCAACACCGTTTCTAAGTATTCCAACTTTTTTAGGGTTGGACAGAGCATACGTGGTGTGGAAAATGATTAATTCCAATTTTATTATGGGGAAGATGAGTTGCGAATTTTAGTTTAGAGCACACAAATACCTAAAATGCTTTCCGATAGAGAGTGCTCTTGACTGTCTTATATTCAATTCAAGAGACTTATCTAATCTATATGAAATGCAATGCAACAAGAAAAATGCTCTCCGACAGAGAGTGCTCTTGACTCGTCTTGCGACAAGTTCAAGAGGCTTATCTACACTATATGAAATGCAAATGAGATAATTAAAGTGCAAATAACCTTAAATGAAACTTAATAAAAAATATTGAATGAGATCTAATCTAAATACTTGAAGCAAATCTAAGCTAAGAAATAAAGAAAATACACAAGACACTCTTCCCCAAATGGGGGAAGAAACACAAACTATGGGAGGCTTTATCCCACTTAGCCTTATTTCATTAATCAATTATAGAATGAGGGAATGTAACCCTTGAAGTGAAATGCAACCTAGAAATGAAACTAAATCCTTTTTAGGGCTTGTACAAGGAGATTGTTTTGGTTCTTTGTTGGTTTGTTTGAAGTCTTCTTTGATTGATTTGTTGCTCTTCCTTTGGGTTTGTTGCTCTTCTCTTGATATTGCTTGGTTCTTGGTTCTTCCTTTAAGCTTGCTTGGTTCTTCTTGATCTTAAGCTTTGGATCTTGCTTGTGCTTGTTTCTTGAGATCCTACACACATGAATGACTTCAGCAAAACTTGTTAAGAATTATAAATCAAAACACACATACAAATCTAACTTGAAAGACTTGAAATCTTTTTTGAACTTTTATAAAATTTATCAAACTGGAATATAAAAGATCTAACTTAAGCACTAACTAGGATCTAATCTAGAAATAGAAAATTAAAACTTTTTATTGCAAGAAATAGCTAAAAATGGATAAAATTCAAGCTTTGAAAACTAGATGCAAAAAATTAATCAAACAAACATAGATTTTTTGAAACTTTTAACATGCAAACTAAACTAGCAATTCTGATCTAGAACAAAAACTAAGATCTAAAATGAAACTACAAACAAAAACTAAGATCTAAAATGACACTACAAACTATGAGATAGAAGATATAGAAGGAAGCAAAAAGAATGAAGAGGCAAAGTGGGCAGCGAACTGCTAGAGAAGATGACTGAGATTATGGATGGGATAGTCAATAAAAAAAAGAGACAAGGCTGCAAAGAAGAAAAGAAGAACTAGAATGGGCAGCCAATAGGGAGAAGAAAAGCAAAGATAAGAAGGTGAAAACAGTAAGCAAGAGTGAGATGTGAATCAAGCTAAAACCGTGGGCAAGGGACACCCCAAATAGTGGATAAAAGACACAGCAGACAGTGGATAAAAGGGGCAACAGACAGTAGATAAAAGGAGCAGCAAACAAGGAAAGAACAGTGGGCTTGGAAATAGAAAAAGGTGAAAAAGACCAGAAGGAGGAGGAGTTGGGAGAAGGAAAATTAGAGCAAGTCAAGCAAACAAAACATCAAGGAGAAAAATAGAGAGCTAGAAGAAGTTAGCTCTTAGACTCAGTAACCAAAGAATAAAATTGAGGATTTGTTGTTTGATGGATGAGGAAGGAAAGCCTTGTGTTTCTCGATTTTTTGAAGTAGAAGCCTATTTGGGGAACCTGCAAGATGAATGTGTTAAATTGTTAATAAAAAAAGCTCTTGCTTGATGGATGAGAAGAGATCCAATCTTTTCTCCACCTGAAAATGTACCTGAAAACCACAACACTCAAACGAAAATAGTAGATCAAATGCTATTGTGCTAGATTGTTAGCCTTCCTACCAATGATCATACAATTAAAAATTAAGAGAGCTGAGATAAGAAAGGTATCACCTCACACAAGATGAAATTGATACACAAAGAACTCCAACATGGACCTCCAAAGTCTTCCTCTTTATTAAATCTTAAACAATTGATACAAAATTCTCTAGAGTTTCCTTGCACAAATCTCCATGAGAAGAGAGCCCAAATGGCTTCTCTTTATACAAAAACTATAGACTAAATCCCTAATTCGAATTGGCAAATAGAGAGAGCCAATGGCACAAGACATGAAGTCGAATACCCCATCAATCACAAGCTTGGAGTGCATGATCTAATCACTAACTCGAGTCTTTGGTTGGTATGAGTGGGGAGGTGGCCTCCACCTTGGCAAGGCGCCCCCCACTCTTCATAGTAAACATCGCCCTCCCAATTCATGAATGCCATGTCAAGAAGCCGTGAGCCACATGAGGGAGTGCGTGAGCTTATCATGGAGGAGCTTGGAGTTTGATGTTAATGATAATTTCGAGTTTGTTGGTTGGAAGCTTGAGATGTGGCCTCCACCTCATGAAGGAGCCCACCATTCCTTAATTTCAAAACCAACAACCCATTCCACGTATGCCACATAACCCAATTTGTGATTCTTCAAGAAGAGCCGTACGGTCAAATGGCTCATGTCATCCCCTTTTTAATCAATTCGTAAATCATACTTTATTTTGACATGTGACTAATCTTTATTAAGTGGTCGTACACCTTAGTCAAATCTTATGCCACCCTTTCATATAATTTTTTAATCAAAATTTGACTTATTTGATTTTTGGCTTTTGTCATTTTCTGGCCATTAAATGCCAAAATGATGCATTTTTAGCCAAAACTCCCCTAGAGGTGACGTAACTGCCCGGAACTTGAAAAATGAGGGTGCCAGGGTAAAGAGGACACTCTGAGCGTCAAAATGAGCCTCCCCACGCCAAAATCTGCCTCCAGATAAGGTTTTATCACAACTTGAAAAATTCTATTTAAACCATTAAAAAATGTTCTAAATTACAGAAAAAATTATTTTTCCCGGAATCAAACGAAACTTCTAGGGGACTTAGTGCATGTTCATACAACTCAATCGAGATGGCTAACATGTAAAAAATCCTAGACACAAGACTCTAATAACCACCTTAGGTTTTGACCACCATGGAAAATACTCCAGCTTTGGAGGTTTGAGTGAAAAACTCAGGGATTATACGCCAGTGATGAGTAGCGCATAATTCCTATGGAAAAAACACTCTAGAGTATCCCCCAAATGGCTAAACCTAAGGATAGTCAAGTCTTTTATAAAATAACCCTGTTTAGACCAACTTTTTACAAATTCCCCATGGGGGTATGAACATGCAGTTATTACAAATGGGGAAAAATTGCCCTGAAAATGACTTCTGAACTTCTGAACGCTGACGATGAACATTGAACATGTTCATGAAACTGGCAGCTCATAAGAAATTCAGCTATTGTACAAAATAGCTGGTAACACCCACCATTATTTGGCTTGCTAGTTTTGGCATCATCTTCACTATCTTCATCCATCCGTTATCTTCCAGTTACTGTTTTTACCCTGACTTACTACTTAGCTTGTGATATGGAGGACTTTCCCCCCACTCTAGCCTCTTTGTTGGATGAGCTTCCTTGTTTAACTTGTGTCTCGGCTCTGAGTTGCCTAAGTTGTGTTGGCTAGACCTGAAACAGATAGTGCTACCATCATTACATTGTATCTGGAAACTTTATTGTATATCTTAATGAAAGCCCATTCTAGAATGTGTTTTTCAACACACATGAATGAAAGGCATGTGAAATGTAAATCCAAGAATGTGTTTCTCAACACACATGGATCAAAAAGTTTAATGAAATGTAAATCCAAGAATGTGTTTTTCAACACACAGGGACAAAGGCTTTGTAAATTAAAAGGTCTTATTAAAGCAATGGTTTAACAAATGCTATATCTAATGATTGCTGACCTTATATACCTGTGATGATTATTCCTCATTAGCCTGCTGGTTATGATATGAGATGGAGCAAGGGACAACTTATTCTAAGTGTCCCCTAGAGTCCCGAGTTACGGTTTGCCGGACACCTAGTCATGGCGGCTCTAGAAAAGATCCTCACGGAGCTGTATCAACTTGGATGTGATTTGTATAATTCTCAACCATGTTAGCAACATCCAATGGATTGGGAGGCCTCTTCTCATGGTTGGGACCTTTCGTTTGCCAATTTGTTTTCTGAGGGTAGTTTCTTTGAATGGGCTGAGTTTGTGCTCTTTCCATAGTTATGAACCTATTTTGCATCTCTTTAATTTGAGAAAGATACTTAATTTCCATATTCTCCATTTTTTCATTTATGTCCAACAATTTTCTCTCATAGGCATCCTTTTGGGAGGAAGGATCCTTTTCCTTAGGTTCCTTTGGTTTTATAGTAGTTGAGGGCCTTGAGTAGCTAGGAATGTTAAATTTACCAAATGATTGCATATTCCTGTCAATTTTAGTAGCCATTTCCTGGGCCATCAAAAGAGTAGTGGGCTCTTTATCTCTAAGTTGATACTACATTTCACCACTAAGTGCTTCAATGTAGTAGACCAAGATGGATTGAGCAGTAGGCTTGTAGTCTGCATGGATGCTATTTGTCAAGTCTGTGAACTTCTTATTGAATTCATCCATTGTTTCATTTTCACTTCTTTTGATGTTGGTTAGAGAGGCTAACTGATGACGTGGTTCTTTTTTCTCTCCAAATTTGTTGGTGAAAGCAGTTTTGAAGGTTGCAAAGGTTTCAAAGGAGTTATCAGGTAAGTTGATGAACCAATCACCTCTTGAAATATTGTAACTTCAAAGAATATTCTATTTGTACTTTATTATTATTCATCCAGAGATGTTTTATTCCTCCGTTGGGATGTTATTATTATATTTAATAATGTAAAGTCATTGAGGTAAATCCTCCCTTGTAAGTCGGGGCAACAGATCCCCTAAGAGTCATTTGTAATGGGGTGTTTAAGTCCCCTAGAGGGGTCGGCCCAGTCAGCAAAAAGATTAAATTATTGAGGCCGACCTATCAAGTGAAAAAGTCAAGTCAATGTAAAGAATAAATAGAGGAGGTGTGTTCCTCATTTGAACACACACTCACTCACTTGTGAACTCGCATAGGAGAGAGAGAGATCTGCAAATGAGGAGAAGGAGCTCTTGTTTGGGGATTTTATCTTTGTACTTTTGATCATCTATATTGAGGAAGTTTTGCTGGATTTTCTACCCCATGAGGGTTTCTAGGGTTTCCCAGGATAAATTGTGTCTCTTGTGTTTATGCTGTGCTTATTGTTCTTTTAGTGATCCTGTATATGCTATTGTTGTGAAATTGAATGGAATACTGATGTTATATATATTAGCATATTGAATCTTAATATGGTTTCAGAGCTAGTTTGAAGGAAGGCAATGCATGACATTTACGACACTTGTTTCACTTGCGACAATTTGAAAGTTAGGGCTTTGTATAGCAAAACCTAGTCATCGTGGAACTTTCGCTATAAATCACTTTTGGCGAAGGTTCAGGATCTGAAACTTGGACAGGCCGAATATGACATGTTCCTGTACCTTGTGTCTTAGTTTCAGCCTCAGATTCGTTGTACTTTCTGAGATATGGTCCGTACAAGTTAGGCTTTCTGCCTCTTCCATAATGAATCCCTAAGCAGGTGACCTAGGGAAAAAGGCCATATCTCAAACTAGGAAGCTCCAAATGGAATTCCGTAAAAAGTGACAGTTAGGGAAAAGACTGTAGTTTCACAGGTTCGAGTTTCAGAGTCCGAAGTTGAAACAGTGACATGTGGCACGCCGTACAAGTTTGTTATGTTGTTTCATCTCATAAATAGGTCATGTTGGGAAACTTAGCATATATCTCTCATGGAGAATCAAATGAAGCTCAAACCTGTGGGGTTGGCATTAGAGGAAATTTGAGGTCTAAAATGGGCCTCATAAGGAAAATAATAAAATAATACTTGAAATAATGAAATAATAGTTAAAATAATAAAATAATATTTATTAATTTTGGAGGAAGAAAGAAAAAAAACTACTTTTTTTTGTTCGTATTTTCAACATATCTCCTTGTGTTTTTACTCAATTTTCGAGCGGAGATATCTTGAAAATACAAACAAAAAAAATAGTTTTTTTTTATGTCAAATATCTCAAGTCAACCATTATGGTTGACTCATTTTAATGAAATTCTATTGGTTCTTGAATTCCAACTCATCAAGAAATTATGGTTGGCTCATTTTTTTATATGATGGCTCGTTTTGTTATAAGGCCCATTTTAGACCTCAAATTTCCTCTAATGACATATGACAGGTCAGGCTACGGCATGCCGAAGTTTCAGACCCTGAGGATTTGAAATTTTAGAGATACACCAGAAACAATACCGCACATCTGAAATGGCTCAACAGAGGAAATCAAAGAAGAGGAGGAAGAAACTCTCACTTCGGGTTTTTCAGTTTTTAGGTATGGAAGGACCTGATACAATGTTGGAGACACCTGATGCAACATTGGAAACTTTGAAAATGGATTTGGAATCCATTCATCATAGATATTAATCTTTCATCAAAATGTTGTGGGAGGAAGAAGATTGAAAATTAGGGTTTCCAAGTAAGAAGAAACCCTATCAAGGTTGGGAGATTCATAGGGCATCAATGAAGGAGGTTTAAATGGAACTGGTATTCTATCATCCTAGCACCATGAACCTATATAATATGTTTACAAGTGATCTACCTTGGATGATTAAGGTTTTACCCTTCTAGAAAAGACTACAAGCAATCTCGACAGGTATGACTTGAGGAGATGCAGGTATGTTTTGAAATTTGTTTAATTTATCTTATGATTAAGTTCATGATATGTTTGTCTTCATATTATTGAGGTTAGTACAATCATGATTAATTTTAGGCTTGTCTGATAACCTTAGTAAAAGTATGAATGCATGTGAATGATAGAAGACATTCATTGATTAGGGTTATGACACTTATGATTGTACTGATGCACCTGTGGTGTTTTATGAGGATGATGTTGTCTGCTAACATGAAAGGTATATCAAGAAAGACAAATCAAGTTCTAGATCAAGAATATATGACCATGATGACATGAAGACAAAGAATCACCCATAGTCATTGATCACATAGAAGCTCTACTTACGAGGTATGTATGATTTGGTTCTGCTATGCTTAACTTATGAGATATGCAGGTTACTAGCACAAAGTCTCTAAATCATTGAAGAGAACAAAGAAGATATTGTTTGGGTATGTTAGACATAACTAGCAAGCATGATAATCTAGGTATGTTTTCCTATATCGAGTTAGAATCCTACTTTGTGTTAGGATCTTATATAAGTATACTTTTGTATGATTGATAATGATTATTCATGAAGTTATAAGTTTGAGTAATCAAGGGTTTATGCATATTATGCTTCTTAGTTTGATTAATGATATGATAAACTAAAAGAGTCCTATGGTCAAATAAGAATATGCATGAGTAAAAGAAGTACTCCCTGAAACCTTGAATACTAACGCTTGTGATAAATTATCTGTGTATGAAATGATCATGACCATACATGTTTAAAATTGTTTAGGATTATAATGTTTTGATAGTATTGAGATTATACTTGTTGAAATAATGTAACTGCGGAAGATATTCTATTTATATTATTGTATTTCTCCTCCGGGAGATGATGGTCATGTAATTAATAATGTAAAGATCATTGAAAGAATCGATGTAAACCCTAGGACTTGTGTCGACCTAGAAAAGCCCCCAAAAGATTATTATATTATGTAATTGACCAGTCAAGTAGAGAAGTCGGCCTTGTTGGGGAAATTGTCACCCCAATGAAAGAATATAAATAGAAGTGCTCTCTCTCATTTGTATTCACTCATTCACTCAAGCAAGTTCGGATTAGTGAAGAGAGAGAGGTGCACCCAAGTGGAGGAGTAGCTGTTTTGTCTTGGGGAACTTTTGTACTTTGTGATTTCTATATTGAGGAAGGCTTTGCCGGGGTTTTCTCCCTTTGTGGTTTCCCCGAGAGAATCTCTGTGTTCATTGTGTTTATGATGTGCTTGTTTATCTTTCAGTAATTGTTTATATGCTATAAGCTGTTCAAGTAAAAACTAACACGGTATCAGAGCTGGCCTGAAAGATTACATTGTGCAGTTGCAGAAATTAGGGCTTTTGACAGAAGTGGAATTTTGGAGTTCTCTCAGCATAGGATTGATCTCCTTAGCAAAATCGAAATTTAGAGACCAAGATCAAACTTTTTGGTTGGGCAGAACCCTGGGATCTATCAAACCCTAGTTCGGGTTTTGGACCAGAAAACCAGAATTTGACAGAAATTGTAGATCCGAAATTCGCAGGTCACTTTTGAGGGGTAAATTCTTGGAGTTTTCAAAATTTGAGCACACCAGCTTGCTTGCCTCAGTCAATTGCATCTCCCTGTCCAGACAGAAGTTTGAAATTCCAAGTTTGAATTTTTAGGGTTTCTCTATCAAACCCTAGTCAGCTCCAGATCCAACAAATCAACGTGGTAAGATCTATAAACTTTTCTATTTCCATTTGAGGTTCTCATTATAGCAAAATGACAAGCAATACCAAGCTTGATGAAAAGCTTGAAGGAGCTGAGAACTTCAGATCCTGGAAGTATAGAGTCATGTTCATCCTTGAGGAGCATGAACTAGAAGACTATGTGAAGGAAGGACTTACATAACCAAAGGGAGATGAAGATAAGGCAAGGCATAAGAATAATCTGATCAAAGCAAAGAGGATCATTGCTGATTCCATCAAGGATCACTTGATCCTCCATGTGTCTTCCAAGAAGACACCAAAAGAGATGTTTGATGCCTTGACCAGGAAAGAACATCAACAAAAAGATGACCTTGAGAAATCAACTCAAGGGTGTGAAGAGCATGAAGTCTGAGTCCATGCACTCATACTTCTCCAGAGTATCCTAGATTAAAGAACAACTAGAAGCCATTGGGGATATGATAAAGGATGCAGAAGTTGTGATGACTACCCTGAATGGTCTCGCCCGAGATTGGGAACCATTTGTTCGTGGCATTTGTGCCAGAAAGAAACTAATCAAGTTCAGAAACCTATGGGAAGAATGTGTCCAAGAAGAAGAAAGAATAGTCGCAAGAGAGGAGAAATTAAATGAGGATGGAAGAGGAAGAACAACCCTCGTCCCCGAGAGGAATCTCCAAGAAGACCCCAAAAGAAGAGAAGAACCGGAAAGGATTTTTCTTCAATTGAATGTTACTCATGCCACAAGACTGGACACATTTCAAGGAATTGTCCAAACAAATTTGGACACCACAAGAAGAAGAAGAAGATGTTTCATGCTCATGCAGCGGAAGATAGTGATAATGATGACAAGACCAGAGATAATGAAGACTCCAGTGAAGAATATGTTCTTATCTCAGCACTCACTGGTTTAGTATCTCATGGAAGTGATACTTGGCTAGTTGATAGTGGAACTTCAAAGCACATGACAGGATACAAAGATTCATTGTCTCACCTCATGCATAAGGAATCTCCACACAAAGTAAAATTCGGAGATGACTACCAATATCCCATCAAAGGTATGGGAGAAGCCTCTTACAAGTTGGACTCTGGGAAGTCCATGAACATGAAAGATGTACTTTATGTACCTAGGTTGAAGAAGAACCTTCTATCTATTTCAACATTAGATAAGAAAGGTTTTCAAGTTGCATTTGTAGATGGTGCAGTTCTCATGTGGCCTAAAGGGAAGACTATTGATGATGCAGTAGTCATTGGAGTAGAAGGAGGAATTTACAAACTGAAGGGTCATGCAGATACAACAATGATGGTTAGTACCATGAACCCCTGTGAGCTATGGCATAGGAGACTAGCTCATGTACACTATAAGGCCTTACCAATTGTAAGTAAGGTAGTGACTGGATTACCAGAGATCCAGGTGGATCATGAAGGAGTATGCAAAGGGTGTGCTCAAGGGAAGAGTACGAAGAACCCATTTCTAAGTAGCGACAGCAAAGCGAAAGGTATTCTGGATATCATTCATTCAGACATTTGTGGACCAATGTCCGCCACCTCTCTAAGCGGGTATGAATATTATGCATCCTTCATTGATGATTATTCTCACAAAACCTGGATTTACTTTATTAAGAATAAGAATGAAGTCTTTGAAAAGTTTAAAGAGTTCAAGGCGCTCGTAGAGAATCTCTATGAAAAGAAGATTAAGATCCTGAGGTCAGACAATGGAGGGGAATATACCTCAGGGGATTTCAAAGATTTCTATAAACAAGCAGGGATTAAGAGGGAGCTCATTGTTCCTTATAATCCACAATAGAATGGTGTAGCCGAAAGGAAGAATAGAATGATCATAGAAGTAGTGAAGGCTATGATCCACGATCAAGAGTTACCCATGCTTCTATGGGTAGAAGCTGCCAGAACTGCAGTCTATGTACATAACAGGATCTCCCATAGTGCTCTTGGCAACAAGACCCCAGAAGAGATGTTCACCGGGAAGAAGCCTGAAGTCAGTCACCTGAAGATATTTGGATGTTCGGTGTCCATCCACATTCCAAAGGAGAAGAGATTGAAACTAGAACCTTCAGGGAAGAAGGGAATATTTGTGGGGTATAGTGAGCAATCTAAGCTTATCGCATATACATCCCAGGATTCCCTCAGATCGAGATTAGTCGTGATGTCACATTTGATGAAGAAACAACCTTCAACAAGTCTAAGAAGATTCATGAGGATGAAGGGGAGCAGGAGGCTCCCAGAGTTGCAGAATCAACTAAAGAACCAATCCAAAATATTGAAGGGGATCCTATTCCAAAGGATCATGACATGGCAGAACCTCAGAGACCTAAGGAGATACCTCATAAAGAGATCTCTCGAAAGAGAAGACCAGCCTGGGCACGCGAATTAATCCAAGATGCAGGAAAGTATGGTGCCCCAGAAGGATCCAATAGAGAGAGCAAGAGACCAAGGCCATACTCCAGCTATGTAGCCTTGATGTGCAATCTTGTTGAAGAAGAAGCAGTAAAGAAGAAGGAATGGCTAGATGCCATGAATGAAGAGTATCAGTCCATTATCAAGAATGATGTTTGAGATGTGGTACCAAGACCGAAGGACAAATCGGTTGTTTCATCAAAATGGATCTTCAAAACAAAACATTCAGCAGATGGAAGAATTGAAAAGTACAAGGCAATATTTGTAGCCCAGGGATTCTCGCAAAAGGAAGGAATTGACTATGAGGAGACTTTTGCCCCGGTAGCCAGATATACTTCGATTAGAACCATTCTTGCCTTGGCAGCCAAGATGAAATGGAAGCTACATTAGATGGATGTGAAGACAACTTTCCTGAATGGAAATATAGAAGAGGAAGTATATATCGAGCAACCAAAAGGATTTGAAGTAGAAGATAATAAGTCAAATGTATGCAGGTTGAAGAAAGCACTGTATGGGTTGAAGCCAGAGCATGGTATGGAAGAATTGACAGCTTCCTGATGAGGTTGGGCTTTACCAAGAGTAAAGCGGACTCTAATCTTTATTACAAGATTATGAATGATGAACCCATGATACTATTACTGTACGTGGATGAATTATTTCTGATTGGAGAAGACAAGCCCATTGTTGAATGTAAGAAGAGGCTTGCAGCAGAATTTGAGATGAAAGTCCTTGGAAACATGCACTATTTTCTAGGTCTTGAAGTATGGCAGTTTCCAGACGAGATTTTCCTGAGTCAAGGAAAATACACATTAGAGATCCTAAAGAGAGTTGGGATGCTGGATTGCAAGGTCATGACTACTCCGATGGTGACAAATCTGAAGCTTCTGAGTGATGCTTCTTCAGAGAAAGTGGATGTCACCTTGTATAGACAGATTATTGGGTCATTAATGTATTTGACCAATACTCGCCCAGATATATGTTTTGCGGTAAACACATTGAGTCAGTATATGGTGGAACCCAGGAATGTTCACCTGATTGCAGCAAAACATGTGATGAGATATCTGAAGGGTACATTGGATAATGGACTCAGATATGCCTCAGATAGTGATTTCAGGCTGTATGGGTACATAGACTCAGATTGGGATGGAAGTGTCGAAGACAGAAAGATCACTTCAGGATGTTGCTTTAGTTTGGGATCAGGCAAGATCACATGGCTCAATAGAAATCAACCCTGTGTTGCACTTAGTACAACGGAAGCCGAATATGTAGTAGCTTGTTCATCTTGTGGTGAAGCAATGTGGCTTTGCAAGATGTTGACAGGATTATTCGATGCAGAGATTGATGCTACGGAGATATTCTGTGATAACCAAAGTTGCATCAAGTTGACAGAAAATCCCGTGTTTCATGATATAGATCGAAGCACATCGAGATTAAGTTCCACTATATCCGAGATATGGTGCAGAAGGGAGCTGTGAAGCTCGAGTATGTTCCCACAGAGGAACAAGTTGTTGATGTGCTGACTAAGCCTCTGGCTCATGTAAAGTTTGAGTACTTTCGAGACAAGCTTGGTGTGGTCCAGAGGGACCTCTCTAGAAAGAGAAATTGATGATGCCTATCCAAAAGGATAGATGCCGGTCTAGGAGGGACAGAAGAATTGGCTGACTGATGGTTCCAGCTCTCACGAGCTGATGCCTATCCATAGGGATGGATGCCTCTCAAAGGGTGAGGGAAGATCAGTATTGGCTGACTGATGGTTCCATCTCTCACGAGCTGATGCCTATCCATAGGGATGGATGCCTCTCTAAGGTTAAGGGAAGATTAGTACTAGTTGACTGATGGTTCCAGCTCTCACGAGCTGATGCCTGTCCGTAGGGATGGTTGCCTCTCCAAGGGTGAGGGAAGATCAGTACTGGCTAATAGATGGTTCCAGCTTTCACAAGCTGATGCCTATCCGTAGGGATGGATGCCTCTCCAAGGGTGAGGGAAGATCAGTACTGGTTGACTGATAGTATCGGTATTTAGTTACTGATGTTTGTTGCAGTTGTTCTAGCTGATGGTGCTGTTGATGAGGATGTTCCAGCAGATGGTGTTCCAGCTGATGAGGTTGCTGACAGCAGAGGATGTTCCAACTGATGATGTTGTTGATGAGGATGTTCCAGCAGATGATGCTCCAATTGACGTAGTTGCTGTTCCATCAAGAGGATGCTTGCTGATGATGATGTTGCTGATGATGATCATATTTCAGCAAATGATGATGTTGCTACTCTGCAGATGATACCCCAGACAAATGATGATGTTGCTGCTCCGCAGATGATACCCAGACAAATGATGATCCAAAGCCTTCCTACAACATATAGAATTTCACAAGTCAGTTGTGCAGATGTTGTTACCCGCATAATACCTTCCTAGTTAAGAGGGAGTGTTGAAATAATGTAACTGCGGAAGATATTCTATTTATATTATTGTATTTCTCCTCCGAGAGATGATGGTCATGTAATTAATAATGTAAAGATCATTGAAAGAATCAATGTAAATCCTAGGACATGTGTCGACCTAGAAAAGCCCCCAAAAGATTATTATATTATGTAATTGACCAGTCAAGTAGAGAAGTCGGCCCTGTTGGGGAAATTGTCACCCCAACAGAAGAATATAAATAGAAGTGCTCTCTTTCATTTGTATTCACTCATTCACTCAAGCAAGTTCGCATTAGTGAAGAGAGAGAGGTTTGCAAAAGTGGAGGAGTAGCTGTTTTGTCTTGGGGAACTTTTGTACTTTGTGATTTCTATATTGAGGAAGGCTTTGTCGGGGTTTTCTCCCTTTGTGGTTTCCCCGAGAGAATCTCCGTGTTCATTGTGTTTATGCTATGCTTGTTTAACTTTCAGTAATTGTTTATATGCTATATGTTGTTTAAGTAAAAACTAACAATACTAATGAATGTATGATTATGTATGAGATCTTGAGGATGACACAATGATGAAACTAGTGCACACTTAAGCATGCATAGTGGTACAGGATGGATAAAAGTTCAAAGACATATAATAATGATGCTATCATAAAGGGAAAATAGAGATCAAGATGGAGGAAACGACACAAACATAAACTATAAGTATTTGAGTTGCTATTTGAATTACTTCTTGAAATGATATTGCTCGTAATAGTTGTATGCATATTTGTATTCCTAGAATATATCATGCAAAGTGTAAGCATTCATAGCATTGAACAATATACTACTAATATGCACATGATGGGTAAGTTGGACAAACATTCCATTTTTGCTTGTCTAGAATGAAACCTCTTTGCTAACATACTGGGAGTTGTGCACGCTCTTAATAGTATGTTCTGGTAGAGATGGAAGGCATCTAGATAGCCACTGTATGAATACATGATATGGAAAAGTGTTGTGCCAAAGTATTGGTCAAGATATTTGCATAACTATGTGAATCATACCAGTATGCATAATAGGTTATCATTGAAATGTCAACATGATTTGATGATTATGAAGTATCACTAATCATGTAATCGAATTTGATTTGTAGGAAAGATCATGTGCTATGATCTACAAAAGAAGGATGATGAACACTTGTTCCAAAGAACAAGTGATGATTGTTCAACAAGAAGATTTACAAATCAAACATACTATAGAAGGACAAAAGAAGGCTCGTGGCTAGAGGATTCTCTTAGAAAGAGGGAGAGGATCATGACGAGATGTTTGCTCCAAGTGGCTAGACACACTTCCAGAGATAGATTACACCCATGGATGACAAGACCATTCTCTTGGATGGTGTAATTGAAGAAGTGCTGCGAATCGAGCAAACTCCCAGGATTCGATAGAGAATCACATGATTGAAGAAGGCTCTGTATGGGTTCAACAGGTACCTAGGATCGATAGTCATTTCATGAGCTTGATGATCACCATGGGTGATGCGGATTTCAACATTTTGCTACAAGGTTGAAGATGGTTTCTATATACAGATGACATTCTTCTCTTAGATGGATGCAAGAAGGAACTCACCATAGAGTTTGAGTGATCTTGAGGCTCATATCAGTAGACCCATCTGACGGGAGATGGCACAGATAGATATGTAGAAGATCACTCAATGCAGAGTGTGAATGATGTTCAATCACAGAGGGAGTAGATCTTAGAGTTAAAGAATCCTGGCATGATTCTTGTGATTAGATATGTGGTTGAGATTAGATGAGATACACACTCAAGCATATGCTGGACAAACAATAACACAGGGGATGGTAGTGTCTCACAAATGGATAAGTTGTTTGGGAAGTGCTTATTGAACCTTAACAGATGTCTACAACTCACATCCAAGCTGACTCAGCTCCGTGAGGATCTTTTCTACAGCCGCCATGACTAGGTGTCCGACTAACTGTAACTTGAGACTCTAGGGGACACGTAGAATTAGTTGTCCCTTACTTCATCTCCCATCACAACTCGTAGGCTCCGTGAGGAAATAATCATTACATTCAAATAAGTCCAGCAATCTTTGGATTTAGCATTTATTAAACCATTGCTTTATTTGGGCCTTTCATTTCATTTCCATGGCTAACAACCTTTAGATTTGGCATTTATTTATCCATTGCTTTTATTAGGCCTTTATATATCCCTTCTAAGGGATTTACATTTCATTCATTTCCATAACCCTTCTTTCATTGTGTTTAGAAACATAGTTTTGAATTTCATTCCAATGGGATTTCTCATAACATATACAATAGTTTCCAGATACATGTAATGATGGTAGTACTATCTGTTTCAGGTTTTAGCCAACACAACTTAGGCAACTCATAGCCGAGACACAAATTAAACAGGGATGCTTATCCAACAAAGAGGCTAGAGTGGGCAAGTCCTCCATATCACAGGCTAAGATGTAAGTCAGGGTGAAACTAAAATTGCAAGGTAGCGGATGGATGGAGATAGTGAAAAATGATGCCAAGACTATCAAGCCATATAATGGTGGGAATAATCACCTCCATTCTCCTAAGGAGGGTGAAACCAATGAGTATACACAAGAACTTCATAATTCTGAGCAAGTAAGACTAGATAGATATGAGTTAACAACCATGTCCATAATATATAAATAGACCGCCAGGTCATGACCACTAAATGCTAAATCAAGCTACAAGAGTGACCAACAAAGCAATAATAAACCAATACACAATCATATACCTGCCTGATCATATACCTGTACCTGAATACTGGATACTGCTACTGCACAACTGGGCACTCAATACTGCTCTGTATGGCAAAAATGGCTACATCGGTCAACAAATTTGAGTTTCCTGAGACCCAGTCATGGCATAAGGATATACTGGCTGCTCATAAAATAGGAGTGATCCTGATATAGATGCTCATCTCAAGCATCTCAATGTAAAGGACTAGCTGAAAAAAGGATTGGAATCTGATCTGAAGAATATGGTAGCCCAGCTATTATATAAGTGATAACATAGACCATCCAAGACCCCCCTCTTCTTCCTACCTTTCTTCTAAAATAATTTTCTTTCAGAAAATTGTAAGTTTGTTGGTCTTGATTTATAAAGGACCACAAACACTTCTGATAGCCTTGTAAACCATAATAAAATTAGTGAGCTACCTGTTGCCGCCTGGTTCCACACCTGGAAAAACGCAGCAGAAGTCTTCAAGCTGCTGGTGTGGCCTTGGGGGCAAGTCAGAGTCAAGTGCTGTCACTTGGGACTCGACTCCTCCGTCTAGGCTTTCCTAGCGAAGCCAAGGGGGGTGGACCCTAAAAAATAAAAAGAAACTAAGGCCTCTAATCTAGGAGTTAGAAAAATACTTTTGGTAACCAAGAATAGACAACATATACTTTGATCAAATAAAACAATCATTCATCATTTGCTCCCATTTTAAAATAGCCATCATTTAACTGCACATTAGTCAACAATATAAAATAAAATTGCAACAAGACCAGTGCCTTATAATGGAGTCAATAAACAAATGCATAAGCAGAAAAGGTAAATGTTGTGCGAGTATTCTTGGTTTATTTTAAAAATTAATGTGATGGTGATCTTTTTATTAAGGCAGGTGGGTTCCCGATATACGCAAGGTACGGGGGAACATGTCCGGAACTTTGAAGCGTGGCTTCCCTCTAAGGCTTTGGGCTGAATCGGAGTCTCGAGGAGGTGTTCAGATGCTATACCAACGAGGGCAAGCCTAACGGTTTCCAAGAGGTCACTATTCAGTGTTATCCCAAGCCTTCTGGGAAATTTGCCCACGACAACAAAATGCGTGTTGTGCCGGATTTTCACAAAAAGGAATTTTTATTGGGGCGGTGTTAGATCCTATTACTAGTCATCCCCTCCTTTCTGGTGTGTACCAACTGGATCAGACTGAGCTGCAAGTTGGCCACAGAGCATACGGGAGAAGACCTTGGTATTTTTATAAAAATTTTATGAACCCAAATTTTATCTTTTTTAAAACCCCAGGAGTCTCTTTTCAGGCATGTATTTCGGGCAAGCCCTCATACAGAAACCCTACTTCGGGAAAGCAAGGGGGGGCGTTATGAGTTTGTAAAAAAAATGTGAAAACTATGTTATGAGTGAACTTGTGGCCCGCCAGTGGAACGGACCAACAAGGTTTATTTTAATCCTAATTAATTTTATTAAATGCCGGAAAACAAAGAAATAAACTACTCTAAAAATCACGCCATGAAAATGAGACGACACAGGCCACCCCTGGGGGGATGGGGTATGGGCGCTGGCTAGCCCACTTGCTCTCGTTTAATAGTTGTTTACAATGATTTAGAGAAGTGCCCCAGTCTACTTTAAGTGACTTGGTGGCTTACAAAATTCTAGGAAAAAATGACCGGTTTTGGAAAATATGAAAATTTGTCCTCCGGATTGTCTGGATCTTCGAAATTTCGGCAGCACTTCCTCCTACCTGTTCGTCTTTTGCTGCAAACCAGCAAGCAATGATTAGTATAAGATGCCCAAAAACACTTTAAGAGTGTCTTTGGAACACCTCCTAAAAAACCCAAAAAATTCTAAGTTAAAAACTAAGTAAAAATGACGAAAAGTAACCAAGTAAAACAAGCTATGGGGCTTGTCTACTTGGGATCTTTGCTAGCCTTTAATGGCTGCAAATTTCAAGCTCTAGGGCAGCCAGGTAATACTTTGAAATCAGATCTAATACTACTTCAAAAAAACTTGAAAGATTTTGACAACTTAAACCAGTTTTTGAAAAGAAAGTACTAGATAACCAAGAAGCTTTGATCTATGAACAATAAACTCTTTATGAAATGAAAAAATAAAACTCCTTGATGACAGAATCTGATTTATTTAAGTTTTAACAGCAGTATGTAAATCAGATCCACTTTTGATTAGTAACTAGTAACCATAAAATTTGATTTTTTCTTGAATGACAGAGAGAGAGAGGGAACAAATCCTTGTTGAAAATCGAAGCTTTGAAGATGGTTTAGTGATGTTTGAAAGGGACTATATCTGCAAACAATGATTAGTAAAAGGGGAAACAAACAAGATCCTCCTTCTTGCCAACTCAAGAAAACACCTGCACATCACAGATCTCACCAAAAAAAATATTAAGTGTAGATATATACTCACAAGAAACTATGATTGCATATCCATAAACAAATGAAAGATACAAAAATAATCTCTTACCAAGCACACATCACTAAGCTGCTACAATAAACAAATTGAAGACAACTTATCTCATAGATTGGTAACAATCTTTCCGATGAGCACACCACACCCTTGAAGAATGAAACTTATGCACAAGTCATCTTGGAAAAAGAATCAAGATATTACATCCACATATGACCAAACACCACAAGCTGACCTCCAAAGTCTTCTTTTATTCAAATGAGAAAAAATATTACAATCATAAGTCTCTTGCTCCAATTCTCACTAGTGAACAATGGAGAGAGTGCTGCAATTTATAGAATAAACAAGGAGGGAGGGCGCACTTGGTGAAGGAGACAATGGGGGAGTGGTGGCACGATTTGAGGGAGAGATTGGGGCTACCCACTCCATCTATTTAGCTGCCCATGTGAAGCACCATGTGTGCTAGCAGCCAGCACTAATAGTGCTGCCACCTCCAAAAAACGTGGGCTGCCCACTCCATGAATGCGCCCCTCTCATTTAGTGAAATGCGCCCCCCTATATGGGCATGAGTTCCTCCACATATGGGGCTGCCAAAACAGTACAAAATCAGCCCAATACACTCCTTAATATATGCTGATCCAAATCAGTCCCTCAAAACTCTCCAAAAATTTAATATTTTTTAAGTCACTTTTTCACTTTTTTGATTTTTTTATGACTTTTTTGGGATTTTTGATTTTTTTGGATTTTGACAAAAGTAGAAGCACCCAAACGGTAGGAAAAGTGGGTCTAGGGGGTGCTCTGAGTTAGAAAATGAGCACCCCTAAGGCAAAAAATACCTCCAGACGCCCCTTACAGGCCAATTACAAATTTTTTAATTGAACCATTAAAAAATGGCTCAAATTACGGAAAAATTAAAACTTGCCGAAAATTAAAAACAACCTAGGGGGACTTAGCACATGTCCATATGACTCAAAATTAACGCCTAGCATGTTCATATACATTGACCCATAGACTCTAATAATTCCCTAAGGCCTGTCAGCCTCCCCAGGCATTCCAGCTTTGGAGGAGCAGGAGAAAAACCAATTAATTATGTTATGCACTAATGCAAGACATAATAGATAGGTGAAAAAACTCCTTGGAATACCTGACTTAGCCAAAAAGTCCTAAGGAACCGAGTCTTTTACAAAACCCCATGCTAGTACGTTTTTATTACAAACCCCGCAGGGCCATGGACATGTGGAAAAAAATAAAAAACGGGGGCCTTTAGAAGGCCAGTTGGTCATCAAATCACCAAAATTGAACATGTATCATGTTCCACTCTGCCCGCTCGCTTGATAATCCAACCAAGTGCAAAGTGCAACTTAGTTGGCAACATCTGGCTCCAACTGCGGGACGTGTGCTCGATCTGATTCAATCAAATAGAGTATGCGAGAATCCAAGAATCTTTGGTTCCTGCCACAAAATTAAAATGCATCAGTCCCATATCTTTGCCAAATGAAACATAAGTTGCAACATTTATTTCAAAGCAAAACTAAAGTAAGCAAATGAAACTAATATACATCAATAATATACAAAACATAATGTACAAAATGCAAGGCAAAGGTTTAGAGATGGCCCTGCTATCAATCTGCCCCCATGGGCATTAGGAAATCTTCTTTGAAAAACAGCTTGAGATGTTGTCCATTGACTGGGAGAGTCAACCTTTCTCCATCCATAGTGCAAAGGAAGAAAGAATTAACCCCTGCTGGTTCAAATATAATATATGGTCCCAACCATAGGCTATCAAACTTTCCATGCTTCCCTGGCTTATCCCTTCGCTTGTCCCATAAAAGAACCCAATCCCCTGGCTGGAAATCTTTTGGCTTAGCTGTCCTGTCAAAAGTTCTTTTAACCCTGTCCTGATTTCTGATACTTTGGTCTAAGGCCTTTCTTCTAGTCTCATCCAATTTCATAATTTGCTCAATTCTGTTCTGCATACCATCATCATTTGAATCATAATCATGCAACATCTGATACACTGGCAACTGAATGTGAATGGGAACAGAAACTTCCAAACCATAAACCAACTGGAAAGGGGTTTTCCCAGTAGCACGTTTCTGTGTTATTCTGTCGGCCCATATAGCAAATTTTATTTTAGAATCCCAAGACCTTTTGTTATCACCCACAGTTTTCTTTAAAATGTTCATTAAGGTCTTGTTGGTTGATTCAGCCAATCCATTTCCTTGGGGATAATAGTTGAATGAGTGGGAAAGGATTATACCATACTTGAAGCAAAAAGCTGAAAAGGCCATGGAACTAAAACTAGGACCATTGTCAGTTGTTATCTTGGATGGCACCCCAAATCTAGTTATAATATGATTTTCAAGAAAGTCCATAACTACTTTATCAGTGGCATACTTAGTAGGGATTGCTTCCACCCACTTGGTGAAATAATCGGTAGCATTCAGGATCCAGGTATATCCATTGCTTGAGTTTTCCTTAAATTGACCGATAAAATCAAGACCCCATTGTTGGAAAGGGGCTTGAACAACTACTGGCTCAAGAGGTAAAGTTGCCAATTTCTGTTTCCCAGTGAACAACTGACATTGGGGACAAGATCTGACAAACTTGTGCACATCAGCAAATAAAGTGGGCCAATAGTAACCTGATCTAAGGATCTTGTGGGCTGTGGTGTCTGGTGCATAATGCCCCCCACAAAATCCAGTATGAAACTCAACCAGAAGTTTTTTGGAATCTGGTTCATCAACACATCTAAGAATCAAGCCATCAGGATTTCTCCAACCTAATCCATTCTGAGTTATGCAATACTTAGTGGCTTTAAGTCTTAGAGACCTTCTCTTGTGACCAACAAGATGTTCGGGACATGTAAAATTGTTTAGAAGGTAAATAATGTCGGAATACCATTGTGTTTGACTTAATCTTTGAAGCTCTTCAGATATGACAGGTGCTGACTCATTATTTTGACAAATCATTCCTACAGCTTTCTCATTGCTTTCCGTCATCATGCGGGCAAGACCTTGACCTTTGATTAACTTGGTAGGTTTTATCTCCAAGTCATATTCTTGTATTTTGGACACCCATTTTCCCCTTATACCAAGGCAATCTTGTTGAGCTAATATATCTTTAACAGCAGTATGAGGAACATAACCCACAACCTTGGAATACCCAATATATATCCTGAAATGTTTCAAAGACTTAACAAGGGCATAAGCTTGTTTCTCCATTATAGTATATTTAAGCTTTGAATTTTGTAAAGCTTTACTAAAGAATGCTATGGGTTGTTCTTGGCCTTGGTCATTCTTCTGAAGTAAGACTCCAGCAATAGTATGCTCAGAAGCAAAGGAAAAGATTTGGAATTCTTTTGAATAATTAGGGCTTATCAACACAGGGGCTCTAGATATGGCATCCTTGATACCTGCAAAAGCTTCTCTTCCTTGCTTACTCCATTCAAACTTAGCATCTTTTTTAAGTAAGAGTTGTAGAGGCTTCATTAGCTCAGCTAGATTAGGAATAAATCTTCTAATGAAATTAATCTGGCCATTGAAGGATTGGAGAGCTTTGACATTAGTAGGGATAGGAACCCTTTTAATGGCCTCAACTCTTTCAGGATCAATCTTTACACCATCCTTAGTGATAATATGCCCTAATAGTTTGCCCTCATCAACACAAAGCACAGACTTAGCTGGATTTAAAGATATGCCATACTTTCTGCATCTCTCAAAAATCTTTCTAAGATGACCAACATGATCTGATCTTTCCTTACTATATACTGTTAGATCATCTTGATATATTTCAATAATTTTACCAATCAATCCACTAAAAGCAACATCCATAGCACGTTGAAAGGTAGCACCAGCATTAGTAAGACCAAAAGGCATTCTAAGGTACATGAAAGTGCCCCAAGGTGTGGTAAAAGTAGTTTTATGTTGATCTTCCTTGTTGACTAGCACTTGGTTATATCCAGAAAATCCATCCAGAAAAAACATCATACCTGATCCAGTTACCTTCTGAAGTAAAGTGTCCATGCTTGGCAAAGGATAGTTATCTTTTAGGCATGCCCAGTTCAAGTTTCGGAAATCAATACACAATCTGATATCCCCATTCTTTTTTCTAACAACCACCAAGTTAGAACACCAAGAAGAGTGTCTTGTTGGAGTAATGATGCCTGCCGCCAACATCTTTTGAAGTTCTTTGTAAACCATAGGGGCCAACTTGGGATTTATCCGCCTCAATTTTTGGCGAAAAGGTTTGATGCCAGGTTTAAAAGGGATTGTATGTTGAAAAATATCCTCACGATAAGCTTTAAGTTCATCATAGCTGAAAGCAAATATATCCCTATATTCATAGATCAAGTCAATCAAGGCTTTTCTTTCTTCTTGAGATATTCCCTTTCCAATTTTTATCATTTTTGGTTCTTTTTCAGTTCCTATATTTACCTCAATAAATTCTCCTGGTTTTATTGAACCCCTTTTCCTTTTATGGCCATCTTGTCTGTCAAAAAGTTGTTCTAACCGGGTGATGCCTTTGGGAATTTTGTTCCTTGGTTGATCCTCTTCCTCCGGATACTCTTTCCCTTCTTCCTTATAGGTGATTTGACAATCAGAAAATTCTTGAAGATTATGGATGAAGTTGAGAATTTGCTTGTCACTATCAAACACTTGCCAATGATCTACGTTGTCAGGAATTAAAGGTCTAAAGTTGATTTCAAATTTCCCATTCCCCTTTAATATCTCCTCAGTTGGTTGAAGTGTAGAAGCTGCCACAGCTAGTTCATCTGCCTCAATGTTTTCTTCTCTAGGAATTGCCATGATATTTAAAGCATCAAACCACTCCATAGTATCCCAGACAGCATTCCTATATTGTTTCAACCTTCAGCTTTTGCAAGCAAATATGTTTTTAACCTGGGAAACCACTAAGTCAGAATCACCTTTAATAGATAAAATTTTAATCCCCATATCTTTGGCGATTTCTAACCCTTGCAAAAGGGCTTCATACTCAGCCACATTATTTGATGCATCAAACTCAAGTCTGAAAGCAAATTTGAAAGTTTGTTTAGAAGGAGAAGTTATGACAATTCCAGCTCCTTTTCCGTATCTTGAAGATGCCCCATCAAAACTCATCCTCCATACCTCATCCTTCTTTTCATCTTTGGATGCTTCTTTAAAAGGTGCTATGAAATTTGAACAGATAGCATAGTTTCCAAAGTTGTCTGTTTGATGCACAAATTCATTAGCCAGATTCTGTGGGTCTTCAACATGGAGTTTTCTAGCTTGTTCATTGTATAACTTAACAGTTGTATGTTCTGATGCAGGGATAGTAGCATATGACCAATCCATCCTTATGTCTCCCCCTAAAGATGCAGCCCACTTTCTGGATAAAAGCATTCCCCAATTGTCTGGTACATCAATTACTACGACATCCATGGTTAAATGGACATCAGGATACTTGGCCAACCAACAGGTAGATTTATAATTATACCAATAGTACCTACTTCCCTTGAATCCATGGCACACACATTGTGATAGGGTCTAGTTGTTTTTAAGCCCAATTGATCCATAACCCTTTTGGTCATAACATTGGAAGAAGCACCAGAATCCAACATGCAATTGTGCACAAGCATATCATTGACCAGCAAGGAGACATAGAAAGGAGGGTGGTCTTCCTTATGAGGATCCACACTATGCAAAATAATTGGGTCATCTTTATGATTGACTATGTTTTGAAGGTTAGGTTCTTCTCTAGTCTGGTTAAGATTAACTATCTCTGAGTCCATAGGAGCCTTGCCCTTTTCAGGTTGAGGATGATCTATCACTTTCATAAGATTTTCTTTCAAGCTTGGGATTTTGATAAGGTCAGTAACAAGAACAGGAATCTTTGCAGAAGATAACCATTGAGCCAAATCGACATGAAGATTTTCAGAGTTGGAAGAAGGTGTTACCTTAGGGATATTCTGATTCGAGTTTGATGTTCCAATATTGTTCTTTCTTTGATATGTTAGACCTTTGAACTTTGACATCTCAAGAATTTTCTCTGGTGGAGGCATCTCACCAAATCTAAGGGTAGCTTTATCTTTCAAATCCTGGCTGTAACATCTAGCTTGTTCCCAAGTTTCTTTAGAGACAGGGTGAGTTTGACCCACAACATTGATATATTCAGGCTGGTTCTCAGGCTCGCTTGCTAATCTGACACTGCTACTGGCTTCTGACGGATTTTGTTCCATTGACCATTTAAATATAGCACAAGTAGACTCCTCATGGAAACTATCACATGCCCTACAAAAGGGAGGAATTTCTTCTGAAAGAGCATTTACAGTTTCCAAAGGATTTGGGGTCCTCTGATCTTGAAATGGAACTTTTCTCTGATATTGAGGCCTAGGAGCATATTGGGGCTTAGGCACATACTGATTTGAGACCTGGTGGTTTTGAGATCTTTCAATGGAGATCAACCTGTTCTGTATGGCAGTCATGTTGGAAGCTTGATTTGAAACAGCTTCTTTTAAGAGTTGAGCAATCTCTTTCAAAGGTTCCTTTGAAGGATCCTTGATCTCAGTGCTGATGGTTTTTTCTTTACTCTCGCTTTGCTTCATAGGAACATTAGCCCTTGTGAAACCAGGAAGATGAGACTTGCCACAATTTAACATGTTCTTATCAATTTTCTCGGCCAATTCCATGGCCTTCTTTAGATCGGCAGGTTCTTTATCAGCTAATTGATATTTCAACTCTCCACTAAAAGCTTCCATGTAGTAAATGATGATGGAATTATCAGGTGGCTTGATATCAGCATGAAGTCTACCCACAATTTCATTGAATTTGTTGTTAAATTCTTCCATTGTCTCATTTTCATTTTTCTTAGTATTGGTCAAGGCAGCTAAAAGGTAGCGATCTTCTTTGATGTCCCCCCATTTGGCCAGGAAAGCAGTTTCAATTTCTTTATAGGTCTTGTACTTGTCAGCTTCCAACTTGTTAAACCATTCATAAGCATTTTCTTCCAAAGACAAAGCAAACAACTTCATTTTAACATCTTCATGCTTGGCCCCCAAGCACCACTTGTCAAAACAATGGCAAAAACGAGTTATATGGGATTTAGCATTAATAGCATTATTTCCTTGAAAAGATGGCAACCTATCAATAGCTTTTTCAGGAATATCATGAGGGTAACCAACTATAGCAGTAAAATCATAAGGACCAAACTCAGCCATTTCAACAATAGGATTATTCAAATTATTTTCTGTAAATAAAAGGTGAATATCAGAAATTGACTGAGAACCAAGATCCTCAAGGGTTTTTCGAGAAGATAGCTTGCTTTTCCTTCTATGATAGACCTTTTCAGGCTCAGGAAAGAACTGAAGCAAGTTCTGAGGATTCCTTCTTGTAAAACGCCTTGGTAGATTTGTTGACAGTGGAGTCGCCAGATGTTCTTAGTCAATTTAAAAAATTCTCTACATACATCAAACAAAGCAAAAAAAAAAAGGAAAACTCAAAAAGTCGTACTCCGGGAATAGAAAGACTTATCCCCGGCAACGGCGCCAAAATGTTGTCGCCTGGTTCCACACCTGGAAAAACGCAGCAGAAGTCTTCAAGCTGCTGGTGTGGCCTTGGGGGCAAGTCAGAGTCAAGTGCTGTCACTTGGGACTCGACTCCTCCGTCTAGGCTTTCCTAGCGAAGCCAAGGGGGGTGGACCCTAAAAAATAAAAATAAACTAAGGCCTCTAATCTAGGAGTTAGAAAAATACTTTTGGTAACCAAGAATAGACAACATATACTTTGATCAAATAAAACAATCATTCATCATTTGCTCTCATTTTAAAATAGCCATCATTTAACTGCACATTAGTCAACAATATAAAATAAAATTGCAACAAGACCAGTGCCTTATAATGGAGTCAATAAACAAATGCATAAGTAGAAAAGGTAAATGTTGTGCGAGTGTTCTTGGTTTATTTTAAAAATTAATGTGATGGTGATCTTTTTATTAAGGCAGGTGGGTTCCCGATATACGCAAGGTACAGGGGAACATGTCCGGAACTTTGAAGCGTGGCTTCCCTCTAAGGCTTTGGGCTGAATCGGAGTCTTGAGGAGGTGTTCAGATGCTATACCAACGAGGGCAAGCCTAACGGTTTCCAAGAGGTCACTATTCAGTGTTATCCCAAGCCTTCTGGGAAATTTGCCCACGACAACAAAATGCGTGTTGTGCCGGATTTTCACAAAAAGGATTTTTTATTGGGGCGGTGTTAGATCCTATTACTAGTCATCCCCTCCTTTCTGGTGTGTACCAACTGGATCAGACTGAGCTGCAAGTTGGCCACAGAGCATACGGGAGAAGACCTTGGTATTTTTATAAAAATTTTATGAACCCAAATTTTATCTTTTTTAAAACCCCAGGAGTCTCTTTTCAGGCATGTATTTCGGGCAAGCCCTCATACAGAAACCCTACTTCGGAAAAGCAAGGGGGGCGTTATGAGTTTGTAAAAAAAATGTGAAAACTATGTTATGAGTGAACTTGTGGCCCGCCAGTGGAACGGACCAACAAGGTTTATTTTAATCCTAATTAATTTTATTAAATGCCGGAAAACAAAGAAATAAACTACTCTAAAAATCACGCCATGAAAATGAGACGACACAGGCCACCCTTGGGGGGATGGGGTATGGGCGCTAGCTAGCCCACTTGCTCTCGTTTAATAGTTGTTTACAATGATTTAGAGAAGTGCCCCAGTCTACTTTAAGTGACTTGGTGGCTTACAAAATTCTAGGAAAAAATGACCGGTTTTGGAAAATATGGAAATTTGTCCTCCGGATTGTCTGGATCTTCGAAATTTCGGCAGCACTTCCTCCTACCTGTTCGTCTTTTGCTGCAAACCAGCAAGCAATGATTAGTATAAGATGCCCAAAAACACTTTAAGAGTGTCTTTGGAACACCTCCTAAAAAACCCAAAAAATTCTAAGTTAAAAACTAAGTAAAAATGACGAAAAGTAACCAAGTAAAACAAGCTATGGGGCTTGTCTACTTGGGATCTTTGCTAGCCTTTAATGGCTGCAAATTTCAAGCTCTAGGGCAGCCAGGTAATACTTTGAAATCAGATCTAATACTACTTCAAAAAAAATTGAAAGATTTTGACAACTTAAACCAGTTTTTGAAAAGAAAGTACTAGATAACCAAGAAGCTTTGATCTATGAACAATAAACTCTTTATGAAATGAAAAAATAAAACTTCTTGATGACAGAATCTGATTTATTTAAGTTTTAACAGCAGTATGTAAATCAGATCCACTTTTGATTAGTAACTAGTAACCATAAAATTTGATTTTTTCTTGAATGAGAGAGAGAGAGAGGGAACAAATCCTTGTTGAAAATCGAAGCTTTGAAGATGGTTTAGTGATGTTTGAAAGGGACTATATCTGCAAACAATGATTAGTAAAAGGGGAAACAAACAAGATCCTCCTTCTTGCCAACTCAAGAAAACACCTGCACATCACAGATCTCACCAAAAAAAATATTAAGTGTAGATATATACTCACAAGAAACTATGATTGCATATCCATAAACAAATGAAAGATACAAAAATAATCTCTTACCAAGCACACATCACTAAGCTATTACAATAAACAAATTGAAGACAACTTATCTCATAGATTGGTAACAATTTTTCCGATGAGCACACCACACCCTTGAAGAATGAAACTTATGCACAAGTCATCTTGGAAAAAGAATCAAGATATTACATCCACATATGACCAAACACCACAAGCTGACCTCCAAAGTCTTCTTTTATTCAAATGAGAAAAAATATTACAATCATAAGTCTCTTGCTCCAATTCTCACTAGTGAACATTGGAGAGAGTGCTGCAATTTATAGAATAAACAAGGAGGGAGGGCGCACTTGGTGAAGGAGACAATGGGGGAGTGGTGGCACGATTTGAGGGAGAGATTGGGGCTGCCCACTCCATCTATTTAGCTGCCCATGTGAAGCACCATGTGTGCTAGCAGCCAGCACTAATAGTGCTTCCACCTCCAAAAAACGTGGGCTGCCCACTCCATGAATGCGCCCCTCTCATTTAGTGAAATGCGCCCCCCTATATGGGCATGAGTTCCTCCACATATGGGGCTGCCAAAACAGTACAAAATCAACCCAATACACTCCTTAATATATGCTGATCCAAATCAGTCCCTCAAAACTCTCCAAAAATTTAATATTTTTTAAGTCACTTTTTCACTTTTTTGATTTTTTTATGACTTTTTTGGGATTTTTGATTTTTTTGGATTTTGACAAAAGTAGAAGCACCCAAACAGTAGGAAAAGTGGGTCTAGGGGTTTAGGGGGTGCTTTGAATTAGAAAACGAGCACCCCTAAGGCAAAAAATACCTCCAGACGCCCCTTACAGGCCAATTACAAATTTTTTAATTGAACCATTAAAAAATGGCCCAAATTACGGAAAAATTAAAACTTGCCGAAAATTAAAAACAACCTAGGGGGACTTAGCACATGTCCATATGACTCAAAATTAACGCCTAGCATGTTCTATACATTGACCCATAGACTCTAATAATTCCCTAAGGCCCGTCAGCCTCCCCAGGCATTCCAGCTTTGGAGGAGCAGGAGAAAAACCAATTAATTATGTTATGCACTAATGCAAGACATAATAGATAGGTGAAAAAACTCCTTGGAATACCTGACTTAGCCAAAAAGTCCTAAGGAACCGAGTCTTTTACAAAACCCCATGCTAGTACGTTTTTATTACAAACCCCGCAGGGCCATGGACATGTGGAAAAAAATAAAAAACGAGGGCCTTTAGAAGGCCAGCTGGTCATCAAATCACCAAAATTGAACATGTATCATGTTCCACTCTGCCCGCTCGCTTGATAATCCAACCAAGTGCAAAGTGCAACTTAGTTGGCAACACTACCCAGTGCCCAGTCCCCATCTTCCTTGGGGGGATCCATGTAATTTTTTGTGATTACATTTTTCTTTTTCCTTTTGATTTTATTTAATGAACTAGGCATAAAATAAACCATTTTTTGGTCTTGGACCACAAACTCACTACATACATTTAATCTTCTTTGTTTAGAGTAGATTAGTTTTTTTCATTTGTTTCTTTTGGATAAGAGTAACGAACCTAGACCTTGTGTCCCCTACTATACTCTTGTGACTATTGTAGGCTTGCCTGATCTTTGGTTTCAATCAGAAAAGGGATCTTAAGTGTCTAGTCTAATTAGGGAAATCCATCGAATGGTTATTGTTGAAGTAGAGAGCCTGTTGTGAACTTGGTGAGAAGTCAGGGGGATACTCATTGAGATTCGTTCTCTCCCCATTGGACATCCGACATTGTTCTCTACACTCAGTTAGAGGATAAACTTTTAGTGGGCCACATCAAATCAATAAACCCACTCTAAGCAACTTGTTTTCTATTAACTAAAATTGTCACAAGCATTGCAACACTTCCCTTCAGCAGCTTCCATTTTATCCTTAGGAATTGGTCTTATTTTGATTCAATCTTTTAATGCAAGCGTTAATTTGATTTGATATGCTACTAGACTAGATGTGATTGTTGTTCTTGTTTCAATATTAACTCCTCTTGTCACTTAATACGCACCTCGAGTAACGTGGCATAAATCTTTAGACCACTGGTTGCGTCCTTGGGAGCAAGTCACGAGTCAAGCTTGCTGTCACTTAACACTTGATTCCTCCATCTAGGCCAACTCCTAGTGAATCCAAGGGGGGTGGTCCCTAAGAAAATAAACTATGGTTGATTAAGCTAAGTTGAACAAATTAATCTTGGAGTTAAAAGATTTAAACACAAGAACAATATTATTATTATGAAATCAAAGCAACAACTTTAACAACATGTATATCATATCATTGGCATAACAGTAAGTACTTTATAGCAAAAATATATAACCAGTAAAAGACTAGTGCCGAAAAGTAAATACAATGCTGAAAGTAAGGTGTTGAATTGCTCTTTGGTTGTTTTATTTATTATGGTGAGTTGATTAGGAGTGGGTTTATTCTTGGTTTGGCCCACTTAGACTTTTATCCTCACTAGTAAGTGTAGAGCAACAATACTAGGTGTCCAATAGGGTGAGAGATAATCTATTTAAAGTAACCCCTTGACTCCGTAGTATGTTCAATGCGAACCGCTTACTATGACAGTAAAATTTTTGGTGGATTCCCCTATTAACACTAGCCGCTAATATCCCCTTTCTGATTGTTAACCACAGATTAGGAAAGTCTGCGATAGTCACAAGAGCATATTGGGGGATAAAGCCAAGGTTCAATTACTTGTCTAAATGGAATAAAAAAAGCGACTAAACTAAGTGCAGTGAGTGCTAAAGTGATTTAATCTAAGTAAAATTGAAAGAAATCCTGAGTGAGTTTATGGTCCGACGTTGAATCGGAACCAACAAATGGTTAATTTTAATTTTAACTACTATAACTAAAGCAGAAAAGGAAAAAGTTAGAAAATTTCACGCCACGAAAATGATGCGAATCCCCCTTGGGGGGATGGGGAGTGGGCGCTGGGTAGCCCACTTGCTTTTCTTTTATTATGATTATTACAATGATGGAAGGATGCCCATGGTCCTTTATAAATCAAGACCAAAAAGGCTTACAAGTTTGAAGGCTTGAAGGTGCTTGAAGAAAGGTAGAGAAGAGGATGGGTTCTCGGATGGCTTAAAATGTGAAACTTTCGCCAGCACTTCTCTCTACCTATTCGTCAAAAGCTGAAAAACAACCAACAAACTTGAGCTAAAGATGCTCAATTAGTCAGAAAAGAACATCAACTTTAGCTTCCTACTTAAGTATTTGAAAAGATATGAACTTATGGAATGCAAATACGTTGTTCGAAAGTTAGATCTATTGAAAATGAGCCTTTAAAAATTAGATCTAACCTACAAATGCATACTTAAATCCGACTATCTTATGATATCCTTTGAAATGGACTAATTTGATTAACTATGCATAACAATAACTAGTAACCAAAAGATTTTGAAATTTAAGATGAGGGAAGGTGAAGAGGAGAAAGCCCTTGAACTTGGGCATTGAAGTCTTGGTAATGGAACTCAGAGGGACTATGTTTTTCTTGAAATTGCTTGAAGACAAGTAGGATGCTTACTCGCTTAAAAATAATGACTACCATGGTAATATACATTGACACTAGGTTTTAAATACTCCCTAAGGTCTAACCACCAAGACAATTACTCCAGCTTTGGAGGATTGAGTGAAAAACTCGAAAATTATAAGTTGTTGAAAATCAACATATAATTAACAAGGGAAAAACACTCTAGAGTAATGTATTGACAACTAAGTACCAGGAAAGCCAATCCTATTACAAAAATCCATCATAGTACATCATTCATTACAACTCCCTGTGGGGTGATGAACATGCGTAAAAAAGAAAAAAATGGGCCAAAAATGTCCTGCTAGACTTATGAACTCTGATAATGAACAAGTAACTTGTTCACACTTTGGCGGTTCAACTACAAGTCCAACTAAGTGCAACTTAGGTGGTAACAACTCCTATATTTCTTTTTTGCTATAGCTTACTTAGCCTTAGTTTATTTTTATTAGGGACCACCCCCCTTGGCTTCGCTAAGAGTTGGCCTAGACAGAGGAGTCGAGTGTTGAGTGATAGTAACTCGACTTGAGACTTGTCCCCAAGGACACACCCAGTGGCTTGAAGATTTCTGCTACATTACCTGAAGTGTGTATTAGGCAGCAACAGCATGCAAGGCATACTTAACTACAACTGAATAGATAAGGTTGAGTTAGAAATAAACTGCATGTATCCACCTCTATCAGTGCACCCTCATTGTGAATAAAAGTTAATTTCCTTGCCATAAATAATCTCAACTTATACTTACATTGATAAGACTAAATCTTTTCAAAAATATCTCGGGTGAGAGATATTATGAAATTTATTAATTATTTTTGTTTTATCCTAACCAAAACACATGTCAATATCCTTATGCTCACAAGTATAATTATGGAAATGATATTTTCCACACACTTTGACACATGGCACCATCTCTTATACCAATCATCACCCTGTAAATGCTACATTGCTGCCTAAAAATAGGCATGCTAAAAATAGTAGTGACCTCTCCTAAAAAATAGGAACCTCATGTTGCCGCCTGGTTCCACACATGGGAAAACGAAGCAGAAGTCTTCAAGCTGCTGGTGTGGCCTTGGGGGCAAGTCAGAGTCAAGTGCTGTCACTTGGGACTCGACTCCTCCGTCTAGGCTTTCCTAGCGAAGCCAAGGGGGGTGGACCCTAAAAAATAAAAAGAAACTAAGGCCTCTAACCTAGGAGTTAGAAAAATATTTTTGGTAACCAAGAATAAACAGCATATACTTTGATCAAATGAAACAGTCATTCATCATTTACTCCCATTTTAAAATAACCATCATTTAACTGCACATTAGTCAATAATATAAAATAAAATTTAAACAAGACCAGTGCCTTATAATGGAGTCAATAAACAAATGCATAAGCAGAAAAGTAGATGTTGTGCGAGTGTTCTTGGTTTATTTTAAATTTAATGTGATGGTGATCTTTTTATTATGGCAGGGGGGTTCCCAATATACGCAAGGTACGGGGGAACATGTCCGGAGTTTTGAAGCGTGGCTTCCCTCTCAGGCTTGGGCTGAATCGGAGTCTCGAGGAGGTGTTCAGATGCTATACCAACGAGGGCAAGCCTAACGGTTTCCAAGAGGTCACTACTCAGTGTGGTCCCAAGCCTTCTGAGAAATTTGCCCACGACAACAAAATACGTGTTGTGCCGGATTTTCACAAAAATGATTTTTTGTTACGGCAGTGTTAGATCCTATTACTAGTCATCCCCTCCTTTCTGATGTGTACCAACTGGATCAGACTAAGCTGCAAGTCGGCCACAGAGCATACGGGAGAAGACCTTGGTACTTTTATAAAAATTTTATGAACCCAAATTTTATCTTTTTTTAAAACCCCAGGAGTCTCTTTTCAGGCACGTATTTCGGGCAAGCCCTCATACAGAAACCCTACTTCGGGAAAGCAAGGGGGGCATTATGAGTTTGTAAAAAAAATGTGAAAAACTATGTTATGAGTGAACTTGTGGCCCGCCAGTGGAACGGACCAACAAGGTTTATTTTAATCCTAATTAATTTTATTAAATGCCGGAAAACAAAGAAATAAACTACTCTAAAAATCACACCATGAAAATGAGACGACACAGGCCACCCCTGGGGGGATGGGGTATGGGCGCTGGCTAGCCCACTTGCTCTCGTTTAATAGTTGTTTACAATGATTTAGAGAAGTGCCCCAGTCTACTTTAAGTGACTTGGTGGCTTACAAAATTTGAGGATAAAATTGACCGGTTTTTAAAAATATGAAAGTTTGTCCTCCGGATTGCCTGGATGCTCGAAATTTCGGCAGCACTTCCTCCTACCTGTTCGTCTTTTGCTGCAAACCAGCAAGCAATAATTAGTATAAGATGCCCAAAAACACTTTAAGAGTGTCTTTGGAACACCTCCTAAAAAACCCAAAAAATTCTAAGTAAAAAAACTAAGTAAAAATTTCAAAATTTAACCAAGTAAAACAAGCAGGAATGCTTGTTTGCTTGGGGTCTTTGCAAGCTTTATGAGCTGCAAATTACATGCTCTTGGACAGCCAAATAAACTTTTATATCAGATCTAACACTACTTTCAAACTTTTCAAGATTTTAACAATTTTTTATCAGTTTCAAAATTAAGTAATGATAGATAATGAAAGCTCTAATCTAATGGAAGATAAAACTTTAAACAACTAGATTAGAACTCTAAGAATGAATCAGATCTTCTTAAGAATATATCAATCAGAAAATAGATCAAAGAATCACTCTTCAACCGTAACCAGTGACTAAGAAAATTTTGATTTTATAAGCTGAGGAAGAGAGAAGAGACAGAATGGTCCTTGAAACCAAAGACTTTGGAAGCTTGGAAGTGGGAAACCGAGGGTGAGATCCACCAAAATGTGTACAGAAGAAGAAGATGGAGAGCAAACAAGCTATCCTCCTCTTCACACCTGTCAACCTGTAGCAAACAAAACTCACAGAAAAACCATCAAACTAGAAATGCACATGGTTAGAAATCAAAATAGTATGAGCATAAACAAATGAAACATATAAACTTTGAATCTCTAACCAATATGACAAATGCAAGAACAAATTAAAACAAACAAGATTAATTGTTCATTCCCACAAAATCGTTACCAATCCTTCAAGCAGGCTAGTAGATGGCTGGAAATTACATGCACGGAACTTGAAATTGCTACAAAATACTCCACATCAAGAGACCATGAAACCACTCACAAAAGTATCACACATATGGACCTCCAAAGTCTTTTTATTAATCAACAAAATAGCATAAGCTTAGTACATATTTCTGCTCTCTCTCCAACTAGAGAAAATGGAGTGGGCAGCCATGCTTAAATAGCCAAAGATGGAGAGAAATGGGTGGAATGAGTGGCATAACTCGTGGAGAAAATGGGGCTGCCCACTCCCATGTAATGGGCTGCCAAAATCAGCCCCAAATCAGCTAAAAATCAGCCATGTGACAGCCCATAAACATAGCTGCAAATTCCATGATTGAAGGGGTCCAATTTTGGGAAATATGCCCCCCTCAAATGGGGAAGTAATCCCATTAATATAGCTGCCCGGAATCTTTCCAAAATCAGCTCTTACAACTCCTAAAACATAGCTGAAAAAATCAGTCCATAAATCACTCCCAAAATTTAATATTTTTATGAGTCATTTTTCACTTTTTATTTTTTCATGACTTTTTTTGGGTTTTTTGGGTTTTTTGGCCATAGGTAAAAATTTAAGCACCCAAACATTAGGAAAAGTGGGTTTAGGGGTTAAGGGGGTGCTCTGAGTTAGAAAACGAGCACCCCTAAGGCAAAAAAGACCTCCCTATGCCACTTCTAGGCCGATTACAATTTTTTTAATTGAACCATTAAAAAATGGCCCAATTTACGGAAAAATTAAACTTTGCCGAAAATTAAAAAACAACCTAGGGGGACTTAGGACATGTCCATATGACTCAAAATTAACGCCTAGCATGTTCATATACATTGACCCATAGACTTTAACAATCCCCTAAGGCCCGTCAGCCTCCCCAGGCATTCCAGCTTTGGAGGAGCAGGAGAAAAACCAATTAATTATGTTATGCACTAATGCAAAACATAATAGATAGGTGAAAAAACTCCTTGGAATACCTGACTTAGCCAAAAAGTCCTAGGGAACCAAGTCTTTTACAAAACACCATGCTAGTACGTTTTATTACAAACCCCGCAGGGCCATGGACATGTGGAAAAAAGTTAAAACGGGGGCCCTTTAAAAGGCCAGCTGGATATCAAATCATCGAAAAAAGAACATTGAAATGTTCAACTTTGTCCGCTCGCTTGATAGTCCATCTAAGTACAACTTAGCTGGCAACACCTCAAAATGCCAATTTGAGCATCCAAAAAAATAGGAACCTTGGAATGCCAAAATAACAACTATGGCAGTGCTCACTGTAAATAGTGTGTCTAAAAATAGACACTGCTAAAAATAGCACCCCCATGCACGTAGAAAAAAATAGGCTTGCTCAACTCGTGTCTCGACTCTCCAATGAACAAGAATATGACCCAGCTAAAGGATGACTTGATGCTGCTAGTTACTGTATGCGGTGGTTAGGGTTATGGACTGTAAGTGCTAGTCTGTTTTTTCATTTATTTATAGAAAAAAGCCTTTAACAACTGACCCTAGGCAGTGATATCTACTTTGAGTTTCTAATGAAAATGTTATATCGTTGAAGCTAATTGATATTTGTGTTCTGATCTTTTGTTTTTATTCTTATTGTGCAGGGAAAGGTCCCGATAATCTCTGAAAATGCCCTGCATCAGCTGCATATATTCATCTTTGTATTGGCGATTTTTCAAGTTTTGTACAGTGTTCTAACCATGGGACTAGGAAGAGCTAAAGTAGGATAAACTGCTCCCTTCATTAGCAACCGAAATATGTGAACCAGATACATTGATAGAAGTTGTCTTTGATTATATGACAACAAACATTTTTAGAAGAGTCACTTGGACTATATGAGAACAACACTGAGGTATATGCCTATTTGAATAATTCATTCATTGAAAACTTTAATTATTTTATATCCCCAGATGCACAGCTGGAAAGCATGGGAACAAGAGGTTGAAACTTTGGATTACCAACTTTCCAATGGTAAGTAGCTTTACCATTTTTGCTTCTTTGTAAAGGTTGGACTTATATATATTTTGACAGTGTAAGTTGTGAAGTTCTAAAAATTCAAAAGATTAAGGAAGGAAGATATCTCTGTTCAATAGTGTGTAGAGTTATAGTTTGCAGTCATAAAGATGTCTTCCTATATTTTTATTTTGGCAGATCCTTTAAGATTCAGGTTTACACATGAAACTTCTTTTGTGAGGCGGCATCTGCATTTTTGGAATAGAATACCAATCTTCATCTGGATTGTAAGTAATTCTTTCATATTAGGAGGCTGTAGGCTCTAGAGATAAATTATTTCATGTTAAAGAAAAAGAAGGGCCTCAGGATATACATCTGATGCTATGCTGGATTATGAGAGTTCTCGTTTCTCTGTTATTTCTGTGAAGCCACTGGCAACAGGGTTTAATGGTAATTTTCTTTCACAGGAATCCTTTTTCCGACAGTTTTTATGTTCAGTGACTAAAGTTGATTATCTTACATTGCGCCATGGCTTCATCTCTGTAATTCTCACAGCCCAGATCACTGCCTATTTTACTTAATATGGAGAGCGGGGCTACGATTTAGTACTCACTCCTTGTATGCATTGCAGGCTCACTTAGCTCCAGGCATAAAATTTAATTTTCATAAATATATTGAGAGATCGCTGGAGGATGACTTCAAGACAGTTGTTGGGATCAGGTTGGTAAAACTTGCTCTACATGAAAACTATTTTCCTATCACATTCATTGAATATTTATAAAGGGCCATATTATCTAACCCTTTAGCCCGCTTCAATATGCACATACAAATATTTTGTGAAGTATGAAAAAATCATTTTGAGATTTAGAAAGGTGCTCCATCCCCACATATGGCCTTGGAGATCTCCTATAGACTTTTGCAAGTTCCTCTAAAAATATTAGAACTTGGAAGCATATGGAATATGTCAGACTTGAAGTGTGATTTGCCTGGTAGTTAGAAATGTTTGCATGGGGTTTCTTCCATGTTACTTTCACTTTTAACATCATATTGTTATAATGTTTCTGATGGTTATCACACTTCTGCCATATTACGGATAGATATCTGATACATATCTTCTAGCTAGTCATAGCGTCTCTGGTAAACTCTAACCATATGGCCACCACCCAAATTCTTGCCATGTGAATATGGGCTTGTTAACACATTATAGAAAGAAAAAGAAGATTATATTAATGTGCAGTAATGATCTCAAGTGATCAATAGACTGTTACTATTGCCTTGAAATTTAGGTCAGATTTGTATTATGGATAGATACATATCTTCTAGCTAGTCATAACGTCTCTGATAGACCCTAACCATGTGGCCACCACCCAAACTCTTGCCATGTGAAAATGCACTTGTTAACACATTATAGAAAGAAGATAAGAAGATTATATGAATGTGCAGTAATTACCTTATGTGATCAATGAGGCTAGTAGGTACAAGATGAAGATAATAGTTGGGTAGTCCATAACACAACTCTGACCTAAATATCAAGGCAATAGTAACATTAATAAAAATGGTCACCTCATAAAGTACAAAATGGAACTAGTCCAGTGCTATATTACCGGAGATGAGAAACACAAAACAAAACAGGACATGGTTTGAGAATGAGAAACAGAAATGATCATATTTTGAGAGAAGAAATGTATTAGGGTTTTTTACATACATATCCAAGATTAATTAAAGATTTTAACTATCAACAATCATCATTCACGTTTTTTTGAAATTTATTCAAGTTTCCAAAATTACTAAGAAATGTGATATTCATATTCATAACAAAAGTTGGGTCATTCTCGATACAATTCATATTCATAACAGAATGTCAGCAACAATGCAAATATCAAAATGTTCACTGTTTAGTTCATAAATGATGAATCAGTTCACAAATACACCAATATTTGGATCCCATCTGACCTGTTGATTCTTTTGGAGTGAAAGAGCCAGAGGCGCTGCATTCACTAGGATCACTAATATTATGGCCATGGCCTTCTAACAACTTTTCTGCATTCACCATCAAAGGCATAACACAATCCTCCTGAGAACTGTCATAATCCCACATCCTAGTGGGTCCAACAAGGTAGTTTCCCCATTGTCTTGTTTGAAGACAAAAAATTGAGTGATCACACACCAAATCTTGAACCTTTTGCAAGGTTAGGCAATTCCTCTTCACAGAATGGATGAAGATATACTCACTCCAATTTGGCTCACATGTTCGTGAACCAGTCGCATGCATAGCTAAATGGATAGAGTGTGATGAAGATTGAATAATAGAAGCCAAATATAGAATTATACATAAATGTTTTAATTTTTAAAATAAAAGATTGGAGGTTGCTTTAGAATTGCTTAAGAAAGTAGATGAATGGCCAAGTAAAGAAGCAATGGGGCACAAAATCCAAACTACTTCCAAAAGTATATGGGCACAAGTCTATTCTTGTTATTGGCACAATCCTGATCAGCAAAATGGCCCTCAAATCTCAAATATTTGCCCAAATCAGCTTGTAAGGCAGTACAGTCATCATGATCATAACACTTGTTGATGAACATATACCAATTTTTTATAACATTTTGATCTTCCATTGGTTTCTTATGAAACCATTTGAGGGCGAGCAAAAAAAAACTACATGGAGAGGGCCTTGAAGCATCTTCCATCGTATGTGACTTGAATTATTTGTACATCGGTCGGGTCTTTGCTCTATTGGCCTCCTCTCATTTTAGAGCAAGAAGGCAACTCTATTGGCCAACTCTACATATTTTGGTAGTCAAGAAAACTCTGCATCGATGATGGAATCACACATTTCTCCTTTTCTTAAGCTGGTTATAGAAAGGGAAATTAATTAGCTACAATCATAAATGTAAATTTAAAATCATTATACAACGACAAGAAATACAATATTCACATAGAAGATGCATAGACATGTTTTTGAGGTAACAATGTTATTAATCCAGGAAACATTGTTAAGTTGGATTAATCTCAATTCCTTTTAGTTTACAATGGACCACAAAACCATTAGCCTAAAATAGCTCAAAATGAACCAAAAATAAACTAAAAATTTATTTCCAAATAACCCCTTGCTTGGGGGCCACAAATATTTTCACAACCATCAAGCTCTCAAGCAAAACACCACCCCATGTAGTGTTTGAAGCATTTGTTTCTATGATTAATTTGCCATTTCCTTGAGGCAAATGCAGAGCTGGAAGATCTTTCACTATGGCCTTAATTTTCTGAACAGCCAATCTCATTGCATCAGACCAAGCAATTGGATTCTTCTTCAATCTCTGTTGAAGACAATGGATATCAAAGGCTTGTCCTCTATAGAATGGCTTGATATACTTGAGGCTTCCTAGAAACCTTTGCAACTGTGTTTTATCCAGAATTTTATCTGGAAAATGCTCAAATGATTGCAGCACATGTTGCTGCAGAACAACTCGTCCTGATTTAATATGGAAACCAAGGAAATCCATTTCTGTTTTCCCAACTTCCATCTTTGAAGCTGAAAAGACCAAACCATGTTTATAAACAAGCTCATAAAATCTCTGAAGGTATTTCAGGTGATCTTGAAGATTTTTAGAGAAAATCAGAATATCATCAATAAACACAATTAACCAGGGAATGTCTCTAAAGATATCTTCCATTCTTTTTTGGAATTCGGATGGGGCATTGTTAATTCCAAAGGGCATCACTTTCCACTGGTATTGTCCATGAGGGACAACGAAAGCTGTCTTGAAGCGATCTTTTGCTTCAATACCTATCTGATAGAAACCAGATTTTAAACCAAATTTACTAAATACAGTGCAGCCTGTGATTTTCTGTAATAGACTTGCTTTGTCAGGCAAAGGATACCTAACCTTCTGCAAAACAGCATTTAATGGCTTGTAGTTCACCACCAAACGGGGCTTTCCAATACGCTCCAGGATCTCAATACACCCAAATTTGCAAGCTTCTTTATTCCATCAGCATCATATTACAGACTCAAACTCAAAGTGGATCGGCTTCGGAGGGCGAAGCTCATCACCACACACACAGACAGAGTGCCTAGACACAATGTCACTGGTCCATTTACCTTTCAGAACTTCTCAGAGAGCATGAACTTACTTGGAGGATACCTGGGAATCCAGTAATATGCCTACTAGCACGACATATAGATTCGACACAATTTATAGAGTCGAACCTTGGATTTCTGATGCTGTGTTTTACCACAAGGGCAACCAGCAGAGCATACCTTCCTTGGCTCTCACACACCTAAGACTCGCAGAGCATCCGACTACTGGAAACGCTCGGCCTAGACTCTTACTTGCAGAGCTCTTAACCAGCTCAATGCACAACTCTGAATGCTGCAAATGACTCCCGGACCTTGCTTATATAGCTTGCTAGAAGGTCATCCGGTTACCAGCAACGGGCACTAAGCAGTCAAAAGAGAGGAATCTGAGGTAATGGTGGGACAGCACCATTATTATCTCGTCCCTTAAAGGCAGCGCCATGTGGGGACTCAGATTCGGACACGAATACTAGCAGACAAGACCTGGCCTACAAAACATCAATCAGGCCGAAAGTAAATACAAAAAGATTCTCAGGGGACCCTGTCCCGACAAATTACAACTGTGGAGCAATTATATCGGCCCACTACGGCTTCCATTAAGCAAAAGCGAATTTGTACAATCAGATTGGCATCAATCATCGCCAGATCTGCAAACACAGAATAATTCGGGATCTCCTGGTGGACCAACGGGCTGACCGCCGCAGGCACAGTCAAAACCATCTTCAGCATAAATGTTTTCTTCTAGCTCTCGGGCTTCTAGAATGGCATCCACATCCTGAGAATCGTCTGGAATATAGGTATCTTCAATGTATTCAGGTTTAGGATAAAGGAAATCACTGAAACATTCTTCAATGTCAGAACCATGCAATAATTCATGCTTTTCACCGAGGAATTCACTTGCGAACATTGATTCAATTCTGTAGTCCAGAGGCAGAGTACAACGGTGGATTTTAGTATCAAGACGATTACCATGACTGTCACGTTTAATAAACTTTTGGGTAACATGAACAGTGTGTTCCAGAGGACTGTAATGGCCACCATGATGCCGTAACAGGAACTTAAACCACAGGTTGTGCTGATCAGCAACCTGCATATCAGCTTGCATGTGCAAAATAAAGGTTGCACGCCTGTTTGTCCAATCTACCCTTGGGCAGAACTTATCCAATAAAATTTCAGTCCAACCCGACCAAGCTTTATTTCTCAAATTGCCGGGATCAGCACAGATAACTATAGAGGTCTGCTCTCTGCAAAACTGAAGAATTAAATTATAAGATGTCCAAGTTAATTGGCCTTCGCCAATATCCACATACCAAACAGGGCCATCGTTTTCATCATTACAATCAATCCAAAGCTCACGACACTTTCTGAGCTTTTCTTGCGCCTGAGAAAACCCTTTGAAGGCTGTTTTCTCCCATCTTTCTAAAATATGCAGTTTGCAAGGACTAATCTCAATCTGCTTGATGAGAGTCAGACTAAGATATTTTTCTGCTGCATGTTTGTCTGCATAATCAAGGAGCTCTCTGCGCTCACTTGGGGATAGACTATCATCCCAGGGCTTCATAAAAAGTGCATTTCTTGGAGCAAATCTGAGATAATCAGGCTCAGTTCCTTCAGCTGGACAGGGCCTTTACCCTTGTCATCTTTACCAGAACTAGAACCAACTGAAAACATATTTAAAATGACAGCTTCTTCTTTTTGCTGCACAATCTCACGTGTAAGCATGTCAGCCAAACAATTTAAATAACCTGGTTTATATACAATTTCATAATCAAAATTTGATAACCATATAAACCATTTTAAGATTCTGCTGCTATTCTCGGCCATCAAGTTTTCATTTTTAAAGATTCCAGGCATGATCTTCAAATCAATTCTAATAATAAACTTGACAGGTTTCAGAAATAAAATAAAGTGTTGCACTGTCTTCTTAACAGCAAGAATCTCCTTATGGCTACTGGGATAATTGAGTTCAGCTGCTTTAAAGGATCCTGAACCATAACCACAAATATTTTCATGACTATCAAGCTCTTCAAGCAAAACACCACCCCATGTAGTGTTCGAAGCATCTGTTGCTATGATTAATTTGCCATTTCCTTGAGGCAAATGCAGAGCTGGAAGATCTTTCACTTTGGCCTTAATTTTCTGAACAGCCAATGTCATTGCATCAGACCAAGCAATTGGATTCTTCTTCAATCTCTGTTGAAGACAATGGATATCAGAGGCTTGTCCTCTATAGAATGGCCTAATATAATTGATGCTTCCTAGAAACCTTTGCAACTGTGTTTTATCCAAAATTTTATCTGGAAAATGCTCAAATGATTGCAGCACATGTTGCTGCAGAACAACTCGTCCTGATTTAATATGGAAACCAAGGAAATCCATTTCTGTTTTCCCAACTTCCATCTTTGAAGTTGAAAGGACCAAACCATGTTTATAAACAAGCTCATAAAATCTCTGAAGGTGTTTCAGGTGATCTTGAAGATTTTTAGAGCAAATCAGAATATCATCAATAAACACAATTAACCAGGGAATGTCTCTAAAGATATCTTCCATTCTTTTTTGGAATTCGGATGGGGCATTGTTAATTCCAAAGGGCATCACTTTCCACTGGTATTGTCCATGAGGGACAGCGAAAGCTGTCTTGAAGCGATCTTTTGCTTCAATACCTATCTGATAGAAACCAGATTTTAAATCAAATTTACTAAATACAGTGCAGCCTGTGATTTTCTGTAATAGACTTGCTTTGTCAGGCAAAGGATACCTAACCTTCTGCAAAACAGCATTTAATGGCTTGTAGTTCACCACCAAACGGGGCTTTCCTCTTTTTTGCTCAGAATGTTTATTCACCACAAAGGCTCTACAGGCCCATGGGCTCTTTGATGGTTCAATCAAGCCTTTATTCAACAATTCTTGAATTTCTTTAGAGCAGAATTTTCTCTCAGAGGGACTCATTAACCTGGCAGAGGCTTTCATTGGCTTGATTTTTTGAAGAGGATCAAAAGGAAGAGAGACAAAGTATTTCTCCCTTGTCCAGAAGGCATTAGGACTTTCAGAGCAGCAGTCTTTTTCTAACTTTTCTTTTATTGCTGCTACCACTTTTTCTCCATGAGAAACTGCATATGCTATGCAGCGATCCATTTTATTCAAAGCACTGACTGACTTTACAACTTGACTTGACTCAGGAGGAATAGGTTTACATTTTTGTACAAAACTAAAACTTAAAGGCAAAGATACAGATTTTCCTGAAACTGTACAAGAGAAAATCATATTTTTAGTATCTATGGAGAAAGGATTGACTTTCAGCAAAAATTCAGACCCTAGGACGCAATCTTCTTTCAAAACATCTAACCTAAATAAGGATACATTACTTTTTACACCAGACAAAAGTACTGGGAAATCTTTGACCTTACCAGACAGAGACACTGGAGATCCTTCAATTGCAGAACCAAATTCACGACTCTTTTCCCAATAGAATGTTGGAATAACATTTCCCTTAGCTAAGTTGAATTGACAACCAGAATCAAGCAAACACTGAATAGGATAAGCTTTATATTCAGCAGGACAGAACTGAATTGTTATGAACAACTTTGGACCTGATAAAGCACCTAGCAGGTTGGTACTTTGAGATTGAGGAGACTGAGGAGGAGTGGAGGATGGAGACTCTTCTTTGAACTCTGGGTTGAAACAAGCTTTTTCTATTTGCTTAGAAAGTTCTTCATCTGAAGACTGGTCTTTTTCACTTATTATGACAGTGATCATATGCTTCAGTTCTTCTATTTCCTTAAGAAGGGCTTTTAGCTTGCATTGTTTTTCTCTCAACTGGAGTCTTAAAAAATTTTCTTTGTCTTCCCTGTGAGACTGTCTATCACTATGGCTTCCTGGATAATCTTGATAGATTTATGCAGGATTATAATGGACAGTAGAAACTTTTTCTTTCCCTTTCTCAGATCTCATTGTTTCAAGTTGTATTTATAATCTTTTATTTTCATCTCTTAGTTCTGTTCTTTCAACATGCCTATAGATAGGAATAACAGACAACTGTAAATCAATATCAGCAATCTGTTTCTCTAAAGCATGAACAGTCATACTAGAGGAAGATAATCTAGAAAACATGTACAGGGAAAAATCAAACTCTGGGCGACTACACGCCCCTAAATGTGGATCCGAATCAGAATCAGACTCTGAGAAAGAGGATGATGAGGGAGGATCACATTTAGCTAAGGCTGGAGGATCGGAATCTGTACAGGAATCGGAGGAATAATCAGAATCAGGAAGATATACAACTTCTCCTGAGGGAGGAGGAGAATCAATGGAAACTTCGAACAAATCCCACCAAGCGGGATCTAGGTTGGCACATAGAGCTGCAAGCCGGGGTTTAGACTTTCTTTGAGGAAATTTACTAGCCCAATGGTCAGACTTACCACAGATGAAACAGACATTCTTTTTACCCTTTTCTGTCCGTCTTTGCACATACCTTTTAACTTTGTATTTGGACTTCTTGTAGGGTTTTTTGTATCTGTATTCTTTATATCTATGTTTGGACCTATGATGATAGGGCTTATCTGGATGGTATCTTGGTTCGGATGTGTAATAACCCTTTTTCTTTTTCTTCTGGCACTTGCAGGATTCAGAACCAAGGTGACCTCTATTATGTGCATCGCACCCCCAATCTGGCATTCCAGCAATATCTTTACAAAACGATGTAGAAAACATTTTCTGATGTCTCTTAAAATCCTTACTAACTCTTTTTTCTAAACAATGTTCTTGCCAAGTTTCCATAATGTGTGCATGCAGCTGGGCAAGTGAAAGAGTTCTTAGTTCTACCTTTTTATCTTTGAGTGCTTGTTCAACAGCATCAGGCACATGACTAGGATAACTCCTAAGGTAGTGTTTTAAATATGCAGGATTTCCAGACTTTCCAGAAGTAATTAAAAGTTTCTGCATATAACAAAAATATTCTTCACTCTTGCTCAAATCACATAATCGTGTAGACATAAATAAAGAAACAAGGTGATCATAATCTTCTCCATCTTCTGGACCATAAAATTCTCTTCCTAATGCTGACAAGATCTGTTCATCAGCATCATTAGCAGCAAGCATTTCATTTCTAGTATCTTGTGGCAACCATCGCTACCATTCATATGCTAAACTAGACAGTCCAGCTATCAACTGAGTTCCTAGTATTTGACCTGTGAGGTTTGGATCTTACTGTTTTTTATAGAGGGTCTAGTGAGCAAGCAATTGAATTGCATTTTTTATGTCTTCTCTTGATTGACATTGTATATCTAAGACTGGTTGCTCAGGCATCTGGGAGATCAGATTATTCATTGAATTAATTCCAAAGTTAAAAACTTTGGTTGGACCTGTACTAACAGACGTGGCATCTGGCATATGGGTGTCATACTGAGGAGGAGGAGCTATGCGACCTCTCTGATTAGAGGACTCAACATCTAATGCATTCAAATCAATTAGATACTTAGGATCAAGTGCAGGCTTAAACTTTTTGAATTCCATGATCCATTCTTCTACATCTTGTTTAATCATATCACTCTCCCCGAAATCCCATTCTGGCTTTTCTTCTTCAGGTATAACATTGAATTGACCTAAAGATTTACTCTTGACATGCCCTTTTGCAGCTAACTTTAATACATGGTCTGGAACCAAATATTGTTTTCTGTTAAGATTCTCTGTTTTAGTACAGAGATCAGTAAGGCTAGCCATTCTTCTATCAAGCTTCTGGGAAGCTTCACTTATAGCCATACTTATTTGGGTTGAGTCATGCAGAAGATGATCTAGCAACTCTAGCTTTGTTTGCACCTTATTTATTTGCTCCTTTTGTTCAGTACACTGATTTTTCAATACTAGAAGATCTCTAGCAATATCATCTAAATTTCTTGCAGTGTGTACTTGCTGTAGATTACCCCAATTGGCCAGTTTTATTTCATCAGAAACAGTTTGATCTTCAGCAGAAGATTTACTTGGAAGAAATTCTCTCTTTGTTTTCCCATCCTGGGAAATACTGTCTAAAACTAGTTTCTGGTAAGTTCCTTCCAGGAAGAAAGGATCTTTGTCCTCCATTAACTACTTCTAGGCTGGCATTTTCTCGTGGCAAGGAGAGCATTCCTAAAGAAGGATATTCATGACGTTTCTGTTTCTGCTGGAGTTTTTGTTTTATTTTTTGGCATGCTTGACAGGCAGCATGTTGGCCTCTATGTTCAAACTGGGAAAGACCTGAAAAGGAATTTTGTACAGAGGATGATGCAGGGGGATTGGCTTTTGCTTTGGCTTGGTTCTCTTTACTCAACTGATCAGACATGGCTTGCAATTTAGCATTATTATAGGATGAAATGGAGGCAGATTTTATCAAGGGTGGACCAAATCTTTGGATTGGTTGTTCTTGGGGAGCACGGAAAGAACTAGTTGCTTCATCAAAAATTAAAGGTTGTGGGGTGAAAGAAGCTTCTGGTGAAAAATGTCCCATTCAACCTGTAAATCAAACTACAATAAGTTAGATTTAATCCACAAATCAATGAGATCTAAGCATGTCATATCAAAGAAGCAATCAATGGACAAAGCACAATTGAAAAACTCCCTCAAGATGAAGCCTTCTTGCCCAAGGGGGATGCTAGCAATCCCAACAACCTTCCCTTCAAGCAAATCGCAATCCTAGCTTCAACCAATTCGTCCTCCCTCTGTAGATGTCGAAATCACCTGTAGAAGCAAAGATGTCTAAAAAGCAAAAATGTATAATCATGTACATGAGCAACCCAATCAAAGCCAAGAAGATCTCCAAAATTAGTATTTTATTCCAAGTTTTCTAGAGTCCAAAAGGTGCCTTTACAATGAGGGGATCTCCTCCTTAAATAGGATGAGGAAGACCAAAACCCTAAACCACTTTTGAAAACTAGTGGTTGAGATCAAAAGATACAACAATATAATCAATGGCTAAGATGAGCCAACACATAATAAGACATGGATCACTCAAATAGGGGATGACGTCATAGCCTAAAGAGGCCTCCAAGGGAGGGCGTGTTAAAATATTAACAAGGAAAATGATCAGAGAGGAATGCATGCATGCAAAAGTGAGTTTTGCATGCAACTATTTTTTTAGGTTTTTGGTAAACCTAACTCCTTAGTGAGATGTTATAAGGAAGACAGGAGGTGTTTGTATTTATCAGAGAGACTATTGATCTGAGATAGATCAAGAGAGAGGAGGACGACTTCACTTGAGAAGGAGGGCTCATGGAGGGCGCATTCCTCAAGGAGGAAGAAGCTCTTACCATATCCGGTAGAGCGTTTGAGTGTTTGTAACTTGCAACGTATCTTTGTCTCAGAGATTGAGGAAGAAAAGTGACAATCAGAGTTTAGATCTGCAGAGATTTGATTCAGTACGAGTCATTCATCATTAGAGGGAGGGCGCACTTGTGCATGCAGAGGAGGACGTTTTCAGTCAGAGGGCAGTCTTCAAAGCGAGCAGGGCAGAGTATAGAGACAGATAGATCACGCAGAGGCTGATGCAGGGATACTCAGATCCAGTTTTGCAGTTAGGGCTCTGTTATCACATATATAGTAGCCAGGCTACCATGCATTTTTTTTGTCAGATTCCAGTACACTATCCATCCAATTCCCTTACATTAAGATGCTGAGATGAACATCTATATTGGATCACTATCATATTTTGGATAGTTGTATTCCCCATGCCATGACTAAGTCTCAGGACACTCAGAGAGATGACCGATGTAGCCATTATACCAGTTGTACAGAGCAGTCAGTAGTGCCCAAAGTTACAGCAGCAGTTTTAGAGGACAGATGATGGTACAGGTGATGAGCATTCAGGTATATGACTCAGTAGGTATATCATTGTGTTATGGTTATATTGCTTTTATATTTATTCTTATAGCATGTCTTAGCACCTAGTGTCATGATCTGGCGATCATATAGATATGTGGACCTGGTTGATCATATTATATATATTATATTGTCCCTACTCAGATTTAGAAGTTCACTATTCATACTCATTGGTTTTACCCTCCTTAGGGAGAATAGAGGTGATCATTCCACCATACCTTGGCTTGCTAGTGTTGGCTCCATTATTCATTGCCTCCATCCATCCATTGCCTACCTTTTAGTTTATCACCTTGACTTACTACTTGACTAGTGACATGGAGGATCTTTTCCCCACTACAGCCTCTGTATTGGATGAGCTTCCCTGTTTATTGTGTCTCGGCTTTGAGTTGGTGACAAAACTTACCTATGGTGAGTTGGAGTTCCTTGTGAATTCCCCCTAGTCACTAAAGTTGTGTTGACTAAACCTGAAACTTTTAGTGCTGCCATGAATACAAAATCTGGAAAAATGAAATGATATATCTTGTGTGAAAAGCCCATTCATGCAATGTGTTTCTAGACACACATGAATGTGTTGTCCGCCAATATGCACACCAGCAGCGGAAATCTTTCGAAAGCTGTCTCTTCACTACAAGTGAGAGAGGTGTGGCCTTGGGGGCAAGCAATGAGCCAGGTACTGTCACCTGAATCCCAGCTCCTCCGTTTAGGCAAACTCCTAACGAAGCCAAGGGGGGTAGTCCCTAAAAGAGAGTTTCACTAAGGCTCTTGTATTTATAGTGTTTTTGATGTAGTGATGCGGATGGGTGTTGTTTAGGAGATTTTTGAGATGAAAGACAATATAAAATTAAAACAAAGAACAAGATAGCGCAATCCACGTTGCAAATACAAGATGAAAGATACACTTGGGCAAAAAAAAAATCACTTCACGTAAATATAGCAAATACTCCAATGTTGATACTTGAGAAAGCAAAATATAAGATGAAGGACCAGTGCCTTATGGAGTCAAAAATTAAATGTGAATGTGAAAACTTGATACAAGTGCTTGAATTGAAAGTTTGTGAGAACGTTGTGCAGCTTATCTTGGTAAATTCAAAGTTTTAATTGTCTTGATTATTAGGGCTAAAACCAAGGATGTTCAAAGAGTGTCCGGAAAGTAGTTTTAAGCAGCTCCTTTAAGAGACCTGTCGGGGCCTGTCTGGAATCACGGCGAGGCGTGCAATGCTAACCAGCCACTGTGTCGCAGATTGGGCGGTCCGGCGCCTCCCCTGAGAACTGATTAAAATACTTTATGTCAACGCCGGTTCGTTGGTTATGGGGGTGAAAGTTTTAATTAGATTTTCTCTTGTAAATTAACAAGTCTTCCACCTTTCTGAGTACTAGCCCAACCGTTTCCGGTTGGCAGAGCATACGGGTGTAGGACAGAAACCAAGATAAATTAATTAAGGGGTGTATGAGTGGAAAATTTTATTATTAAAGAACCTTGTTCAACTCTCCGACAGAGAGCGCTCTTGACTTGATCTTATGACCAAAGTTCAAGAGACTTGCTAAAATTAAAATGCCTAATGCAGGGATGATGCAAAACTAAAATGCTCTCCGATAGAGGGTGCTCTTGACTTGGATTTGGCCAAGTTCAAGAGACTTTGGTTTATTTTAAAGAAAGCAAAAAGTAGCTGTGTTGTGAAAGCAATAAATTAACTTTAAAAGATAAAACCACTTGATACGCTTGAAAGATATAAATTAATGCTTAACAAAAACTACTTTGCGAAATAAAACTAAGTTCAAATTAGTATTCTACCACACAAGATTTAATCTATTAGGTGGGATTGATCTCCGAACAAGATCAACCACTAGAAGCCACCAATCCTGGAAACCTTCCAGCTAGCTGGATGTCCACAAGAAGTTGATGGGGGAGCGAGAAGCTACCACAAAACTATGTGGCCTTTGGGATACAATCCCAAAGTTAGCTATTCTCTGGTCAAGGATTGGAAGAGAAACAAGATAATAATAATAAATGCAAGAAATAAAACTAAACTACCCAAGAATCTCTTTTAGGTCAAAGACCCTACTCGGGAGAGCATGGGGGTAAGTAGATATGGAATATAAACAAAATGACTTATTGAAGTAAATTTTAAACTAAGAGCATGAAACCGTAAATCTAAGCTAAATCAAACCACAAGACCCAACACCCTTCCCCAAATGGGGAAGAAGACCCAAAAGTGGAGGCCTCCTCCACTTGAAACTTTTATTAAATGGTTACAAATGCCTTGGGTTTGAAATGTTGCAAGGTCTTTCGAGAATGAAGTAAAAATGGAAATACAAGGCTAGCTCTTATAAGCTTATTACAAAGGATAACAAGATTTTGTAATTTTGATCACTCCTTATGGCGTTCTTGTAGTGCTACTTAGATTTCCCTACTTCAAGATTTATCAAATGTCTTTCTCTCAAATGACCTACATAAGATCATAACATCTCAACAAGGCACCCGTTAACCATTAGCAAAATAAAACCAAACTTGAAACTAGTTAAGTCTAGATTCAAAAATTTTACTCTAAGATGGAAAATGCACGAGATTTTATCATAAAATATTAACTATGGCGAAACGGACCAGCGAACAACAAACTCTCGAAATGTCCTAGAAATGAGATCTAAAGTATAAAAATTTGAAATATTTTTTGTGCAAAATTTTCTATCTTTTGAAAGCAAACCTAAACTTGAACGAATGGAAGCTATATTAAGACAAAGAGAGAGTTCTAGAATGCTCCTAAAGTTAATCTTTTCAATGCATGCCAATGATCTACAAGATGCAACAAATTAAGATCTATCTCACCAAAGAAACTACTCTAACAAACACTAACTTACCCAATTCGTTTTTTGCTTTTTATGTGGTTTTTTAGGGCACTTTGGAAGTGGACGAGAAAGGGAGAAAGGGAGAAACCTAAGGGGAAAAGATGAAGAATTGAAGGAGCAAAATGAAGAAGGGACAAGCTAGAAGACAAAGGAGAATGGTAGAGAGGAGAAACTAGGGTAGGGAGGAAGGGCGGAATGGAAAAGGAGAAGGCTAAAAACGAGTTGGGAGGAGTAGATCTAGGGCAACCAAAGATGAATAAGCAAGACAAGGGGAAAGGGCTACAAGTGGAACACTTGGGATGGTAGAAACACCGCCTTGGAAATCCTCCGGTTAACCGGTGATACGCCGACAACGAGTGTTGAAGAGAGCACAAGGGAACAAATCCCAAGTTATTCCCCAAGGTTGAAGGAACTTCAACCTTATGGATTTCTAATCTATGGCTTGAAAACAAGGCAATCTTGGATCAAGGCTAGAGGGGCTAGAAATGGCTTAGCATGCAAGTGTAAAAACTTCAAAGAGCAAATGAGAAGGCTTGAAGAAGTGAAAGCCCAAAGTAACCAATAAACAATATTTTGAATATAAGAGATGGATCTTTGAAATCAAACCCCTTTATGCCACCATCTTGGTGTTGTGAGGTCGGCTTTGGGAGATCCTGCAATGTATGAATGTTAATGGAAAAATTTGTTCTTTGAAGAGATGGAGGAGACAACCTAGTTCCAACTCCTCTTCATAACTTTATAGATCTGCAAAATGTATCACTTACAAACAAGATTGATCAAATATAGTATGCCAAGTTGAAAGGGACAAGAAGAGTGTTAGTATTTCCGACTACAATCCACTACTTCCCAATCACAAACAACCCAACATCAATGGACAAATTGAACCCAAATGCCCACCCTATGGACTTGGAAAAGTCTTCTAAGCTTAAATAATTTGATCAAAACATGGAATATGTAAGCAAAAACCATAAAGCAATATCACCTTGATTATATTGAAGCACTTTCCATGAACAAGATCAACACACCATATGGACCTCCAAAGCCACTTTATTTCAATTAGCAAAAGCTATAACACATATACAATTTTGGCAGAGTAAGTTTGCCTCAAATTCTCCATCCAAAGAAAGCCCAAATGGCTTCTCTTAAATAACAAAACACTAGCCTAAAACCCTAATTCGAATTTGGCATGAAGAGAGCCAAAAACTCCATCTTAATCCAATCAAAACCATGTCAACACCAACCAAATCAAGCTTGGAGTCTTAACTCAACATTAAGCTTGAGTTTGGAGCCCATAATTTGAGGAAGGAGCCCCACATGCATTGATTTCAAAATCCAACAACCCATTAATTAATTGCCAAATCACAAAAACGAATTTGCATGAAGGTGGGTGAATTTCTCAACTGTAGATCACTCCCAGTGCTCCGAAACTGATCTGAATCAGGTGGGTGAAGATTCCAATCATCATAAATGCTTTTTGCCATGTCATTTTGACTTTTACTTTATTCAATTTGGCCTTTTTTGGAGAGATTTAAATTATCTCCAATTTATTATTTTTTGAATATTTTAATTAATATTTCTCATTTTTTGATTTTTTGAGAAAATATTAATTATGAGGCCAAATAATTGTCTGAAACTTAGGGTTAGCCGGTCCGGGGATCATGAATGATTTTTGGCTTAAGTCTGGAGCCTTCAATCACTGAAATCGGATCCCGGATGACTGACATATTACAGACTCAAATTTCTCTATTTAAACTATAGAGAAATTTAATTAAAATTTAAATAATTAAAAAAAATTAAAAAACCCCAATTCCGACGCGTCCGGTAAAAATTTTTTGAAATTTTTTCTGGGGGTCCTAGAGACTTAGGACATGACCAAAACCTATTCTAATAGTGTCTAGTAGGTTTATACATTATAGTTGGACTCTAATAACCCCCCATGGCCAAATTTCCAAAATCGGGCATTCCAGCTTTGGAGGAAGCGGGAGAAAAACCAAGAGATTATATCTCGCCTGAAGCAAAGTATAATCTGACGGTGAAAAAACTCCCTGGAATACCTTAGTTGTTTAATCCAGTCATGGGGAACCGAGCCACTCAGACCCTACTAGCACACTTTGATACAAACCCCCATGGGGCCATGGTCATGTCGACTCAAAAACAAAACTGGCTAGACCCAAATATCTGAAACCCAGATACTCTGGAAGTGAACACTGATGTGTTCCAACACTGGCGGCTCAATAAGGTTTCAACCATTTGTACAAAATAGGTGATAACACAATGAAAGGCATGCCAAATGAAAATGGCCATGAAAATAAAATGTTATATCTTTTGGAAATGTGAATACCTAGGTAAACAAGCTGTCTGTGACACACCTAGAAGTGCTCAGGTAAACAAGTGCCTTAAAAACACACCTGCAGCAGAAAGCCTAAAATAAATGTAAATCTATGCAATGTGTTTTTAAACACACATAGATCAAGGCTATGGAAACTTCAGGCCCAAAAAGCAATGGAACTGCTATCACCTAAACTGTAGTTACCCCTATGGATGTATCCACTCATGGATGGCAATAGCAAGGGCAACTCAAAAGGTGCAACCACAATCACCTCGACCTCCAATAGATGGTTGTCACGCCCGTCGAAGCAACCTTTTCTTTATGTTATCTAGCCCAAACAACAAAGGGGGAGACCCGATCTACTCCCGACAAGAGAGATCAAAACCAAGACACCAAATCAAGTTAATTTCTAAGTGAAGTGAGGTGTATGGTTTATCCTAGACCTTAGGATGAAGTCACAAGACAAGTGAGGGGTTCAATGAGTGTAGCTTTGGTTCATTATTGATGTGAAAGTGACTTATGATTTGTGAAATAGGATCCAGGATTTATGTACTAGTTCAATGTGACAAAATCTACTGCCTTGGGAACCGTGTCCAATGCAGGGTAGTTTAGGGGTTGAATTGGGGCTAACTAGTACAAGTGACAAGCTTGATCATGATACATGATGACATCAAAGGGATTAGTTCACCACAATAGGAGTTATCAATCACAAGTTAACTTTACTTTGACTCCATTATCCCAATTCCCAAGGCACTGGTCTCTCTCCAAGTCAATTCGACTTTCCTAGATTGTTGGATTAACTTGTGGTTTGACCCATGTTATCACCTAAACTGTAGTTACCCCTATGGATGTATCCACTCATGGATGGCAATAGGAAGGGCAACTCAAAAGGTGCAACCACGATCACCTCGACCTCCAATAGATGGTTGTCACGCCAGTCGAGGCAACCTTCGCTTTATGTTATCTAGCCCAGACAACAAAGGGGGAGACCCTATCTACTCCCGACAGGAGAGATCAAAACCAAGACACCAAATCAAGTTAACTCTAAGTGAAGTAAGGTGTATGTTTTATCCTAGACCTAAGGATGAAGTCACAAGACAAGTGACGGGTTCAATGAGTGTAGCTTTGGTTCATTGTTGATGTGAGAGTGACTTATAATATTTGAAATGAGATCCAGGATTAAAGTACTAGTTCAATGTGAGAAAATCAACTGCCTTGGGAACCATGTCCAATGCAGGGTAGTTTAGGGGTTAAATTGGGGCTAACTCACTTCTCCAAGGTGGTGCGACTTTACCCAAGGAGGCTAAAAAGTGGGATAAATGAATCAAGACAAGTCCAATGGCATCCAAAATTTAGATCCAAGTAGGTTGATCAGGTGAGGATACGAATCTATAGTTTCAAGGCAATCCAATGGCTAGATCTTGTTAGATCTGAGTTTAAAGATACCAAGTGGTCCAAAAATGGGATTAAATCCCTTAAAATGTGGAATAGGGCCCACAAGGTAGAAATCAGAAAAGTGACAATCTGGGGGTAGGTTATTGGATGTGTAGATCACGAATCAAGTGGAATCTCAACTACCCACGTACTAGATCTAGGTCAACCCACGCAAACTAGGAAGTGCGCCCTTGCTTGGAGAGGCTAAATGCCTTGGGAAGAGGGTCAAATGGAGGCCAATCCTCACCAAACTATAGATCCGGGATGCCGTGGATACTATAGAGGTGGGTTTTAAATTTCTTGCCCAAGAAGCCACTAGATCTTAGTAGATCTAAAAAAATGTAAAAAATGGGGGTTTTGATTAATTAGGGTTTAAATGTTTTAGACAAGTGGATAGATCATGGAGATAGAACTTACCTTGAGATCATACCTGAGTGATGAAGAGAGATGCTTTGATGTTGAGGAAGATTCCCGCAGAGATCAAATAAAAAATTCTTGATTTTGCTTGCCAAATTGATGCCCTAGCCCACAAGTGCGCCCTCCTCTACCTGTCAATCCAAGGAAAATAAATTTCAATCAGAGAGGTCAACTATGGAGGAAATACAAGTAAAATGCAATGATAACATAGAATAGAAGGTCCTGGGATAGTAATACTCCTTGTTACCAATGAAGAGATCCAAAGAAGAAGTAAGGAGAGTCTTCCCCTACCAATACTTCCTCCTCAAAGCAAATCGGCCTCCACCTGTAGATGCAAAAACGTGGTACAAAAGATATGGCAAAACAAGATCTCCAATAACTTAGTGCAAAGAAAGAACCAACGAACGAACACCAAAAACATTCACCACAACACTGGAGATAGATGCAATAATAATTTTCTATTCCAATAATCCAGAGCCACCAGTCCCTTTACAATGAGAAACTCTCTCCTTTAAATAGGAAGGAGAGGCATCAAAATCCTAACCACTTTTTTGAATGAGTGGCTAAGATTAAAAGATACAAATGTCTAATCAATGGTTGAGATGAGATCAACAATAAAATACATGGATCACTAATAAAATATAATATAAGTGGACAAAATCGCCCTAGAAGAGGGGAATCCCACCAAATCATGATGACAAAATATAATAGGAAGCTTATGGTGGGTCCAAGGGGTAATTTTAGCCACCCTTAGTCAATCCCCATAGCACAATAATAATAAAATAGTCATCAATATACCAAATCGTGCCTCTATGGTCAAATCGTAGGCCTCAAAAGACCTTAGAAATCATCAGAAAGTGCCATAAGTGATGGATGCGGGCCCCGATGAAGCTGAAACTGCTGGAGGAGGTGTGGAAGACATCAATCCATCATCACTGATCATCCCATGCCAAGACATTGCCTCAGTAGCCCAAATCGAATTCCTCAATAGCCATTTCTACCAATCCTGAAATGCCTCGGGAAGCGTGAAACTACCTGAAACTGCCTCCTAGAGTGCCTGCGCTGTCAAGGTGAGGGCACCAGAGTGTCCGGGAGGGGTGTAATATGGTAAAAACAAGTGGCTGGACCACCCCCTCCAAGCACAGCGCCCTAGGTTAATCGGATAAAAATCACATCTGCTCTGACAGGGTCTCCGACAGACCAAAACTGCACTGGGATAGCCTACTGAGGCTCAATCATAACTATAAGTGCCCGGAACTGAAAACAAACTATGTCATTGGACTCAGAAGGTCCAAATCTATCTAAGATGTGTACTCATACACCATATGAATCTCTGCATGATCAAAATATATATCCAATATACCGGAACAGGTCAAATAATAATAATCTGTAAATGATCAAATACTGTTGTAAACCATGACTCATCATCATAACCCTGTAGCTGCTGCATAGAATCATCATGTACATGTGCATAGACCATATATCATCTATCCATATCATCACAAGGTCCAACCATCTCATGTCCTATGGTTGACCTTGGTCAAACTAGGTTTGACCAAGTCAACATGACCAAATATAACTCAGACCATCATCAGAAGCTGTTGTAAAGTGTCAAAGGTTAATGCATGCTCTACAACTTATTCAAATAACAATTATAACACAAAGTAATCATTACTGGCGATCTAAATCCAAATATATAATGTCATTAATTATTATTATTACTCAGACTAGACTTTCAAGACCATACTCACTTCATAGCTGTGATCAATTTGCTAGTGAAGGGTGAAGGCTAAAATAACTGGCTAGGCTAAGGGATGACTTGACCGACTTAACTTTGTGACACTTTGGAAATGGGAAAGGGAATACACACCATAGTATATACTGAATGAGCAAAAACACAGGGAATGGCGTTGTCTCACAAGTGGATAAGTTGTTTAGAGAGTGCTTATTCAACTTAGGCATCATGTCTACATCAAGTTGATCCAAGTTCATTAGGATCATTCAATTTCATTTCATGGCCTTTTTGGCCTACATAACCCTTCGGATCTCAGGTGTGCTGATAAGCACAACTAGTTGCAGCTTGCATCCAGGGCATGTTTTTTATACATATATAAGGTCAGCAATTGTTTTAGATATAGCTTTTAAGAATCATTGTTTTTTTGGACCTTTCTTATACTCTTCGAGGAGTATTTTTCAGCAGTTCATCACTCTTGCCCTTTTTAGTTTCCGTGGGCGAATTTCTTAGTTTCCATAAGTAGTACATGAGCTTTCAGTTTTAGCCAACAACATCTCAAGTGACTAGGGGGAGTTCGAGCCAATGCCAAACATCGGGACAACCGACCAGAATGATTTAGGCCTACAATCCAACTCACCAAAGGTAAGTTTTGTCACCAACTCAGAGCCGAGACACAGTAAACAGGAATGCTCATCCAATACAGAGGCTACAGTGGGGAAAAGTCCTCCATGCCACTAGTCAAGTAGTAAGTCAAGGTGATAAACTAAAAGGTAGGCAATGGATGGATGAAGACAATGAATAATGGAGCCAACACTAGCAAGGCAAGGTATGGTGGAATGATCACCTCTATTCTCCCTAAGGACGGTAAGACCAATGAGTATGAATAGTGAACTTCTAAGTCTGAGTAGGGACAACATAGTATATATAATAAGATCAACCAGGTCCACATATCTATATGATCGCCAGATCATGACACTAAGTGCTAAGACATGCTATAAGAATAAGTATAAAAGCAATATAACCATAACACAATGATATACCTGTTGAGTCATATACTTGACTGCTCATCAACCTGTACCATCATCTGTCCTCTGAAACTGCTGCTGTAACTCTGGGCACTACTAATTGCTCTGTACAAATGGTATAATGGCTACATCCGTCACATCTCTGAGTGTCTTGAGACTCAGTCATGGCATGGGGAATATATACTGTTGTCCAAAATCTGATAGTGATCCAATATAGATGCTCATCTCAACATCTCAATGTAAGGGAACTGGCTGAATAGTGTACTGGAATCAGAAAAATAATGCATGGTAGCCCGGCTACTATATATGTGATAACAGGAACTTAAATGCTATATCTAAACAATTGTTGGCCTTATTTGTATTATGGATTGTGCGCATCTGTTAAAGGTGAATAAACCCTCTTTGAACAACTCATCCATTTGTGAGACACCGCCATTCCCTGTGTTGTTGCTCATTCAGTATATACTATGGTGTGTATTCCCTTTCCCTTTGCCAAAGTGTCACAAAGTTAAGTCAGTCAAGTCATCCCTTAACCTAACCAGTTATTTTAGCCTTCACCCTTCACTAGCAAATTGATCACAGCTAAGAAGTGAGTATGATCTTGAAAGTCTAGTCTGAGTAATCATAATAATTAATGACATTATATATTTGGATTTAGATCGCTGGTAATGATTACTTTGTGTTATAATTGTTATTTGAATAAGTTGTAGAGCATGTGTTAACCTTTGACACTTTGCAGCAGCTTCTGATGATGGTCTGAGTTATATTTGGTCATGTTGATTTGACCAAGGTCAACTCTAGGACATGAGATGGTTGGACCTTGTGATGATATGGATAGATGATATATGGTCTATGTACATGTACATGATGATTCTATGCAGCCGCTACAGGGTTATGATGATGATTCATGGTTTACAGCAGTATTTGATCATTTACAGATTATTATTATTTGACCTGTTCCGGTATATTGGATATATATTTTGATCATGCAGAGATTCATATGGTGTATGAGTACACATCTTGGATAGATTTGGACCCTCTGAGTCCAATGAGACAGTCTGTTTTCAGTTCCGGGCACTTACAGTGATGATTGAGCCTCAGTAGGCTATCCTAGTGCAGTTTTGGTCTGTCGGAGACCTTGTCAGAGCAGATGTGATTTTTATCCTGTTGACCTAGGGCATTGTGCTTGAAGGGGGTGGTCTAGCCACTTGTTTTTACCATATTACCCCCCTCCCGGACACACTGGTGCCCTCACCTTGACAGCGCAGGCACTCCAGGAGGCATTTTGGGGTAGTTTCACGCTTCCCAAGGCATTTCGGGATTGGTAGAAATGGCTATTGAGGAATTTGATTTGGGCTACTGAGGAAATGTCTTGGCATGGGATGATCAGTGATGATGGGTTGATGTATTCCACATCTCCTCCAGCAGTTTCAGCTTCATCGGGGCCCGTATCCATCACTTATGGCACTTTTTGATGATTTCTGAGGTCTTTTGAGGCCTACAATTTGTCCATAGAGGCACGATTTGGTATATTGATGACTATTTTATTATTATTATGCTATGGGGATTGACCAAGGGTGGCTAAAATTACCCCTTGGATCCACCATAAGCTTCCTATTATATTTTGACATCATGATTTGGTGGGATTCCCCTCTTCTAGGGCGATTTTGTCCACTTATGTTATATTTTATGAGTGATCCATGTATTTTATTGTTGAGCTCATCTCAACCATTGATTAGACATTTGTATCTTTTAATCTTAGCCACTCATTCAAAAAGTGGTTAGGATTTTGATGCCTCTCCTTCCTATTTAAAGGAGAGAGCTTCTCATTGTAAAGGGACTTGTGGCTCTAGATTATTGGAATAGAAAATTATTATTGCATCTATCTCCAGTGTTGTGGTGAATGTTTTTGGTGTTCGTTTGTTGGTTCTTCCTTTGCATTGAGTTATTGGAGATCTTTTTTTGCCATATCTTTTGGACCACGTTTTTGCATCTACAGGTGGAGGCCGATTTGCTTTGAGGAGGAAGTATTGGTAGGGGAAGACTCTCCCTACTTCTTCTTTGGATCTCTTCGTTGGTAACAGGGAGTATTACTGTCCCAGGACCTTCTATTCTATGTTATCATTGCATTTTACTTGTATTTCCTCCATACTTGACCTCTCTGATTGAAATCGATTTTCCTTGGATTGACAAGTAGAGTAGGGCGCACTTGTGGGCTAGGGCATCAATTTGGCAAGCAAAATCAACAATCTCTCATTTGATCTCTACGGGAATCTTCCTCAACATCAAAGCATCTCTCTTCATCACTCAGGTATGATCTCAAGGTAAGTTCTATCTCCATGATCTATCCACTTGTCTAAAACATTTAAAACCCTAATTAATCAAAACCCCATTTTTACATTTTTTCAGATCTACTGAGATCTAGTGGGTTGTTGGGTGTGATATTGAAAACCCACCTCTATAGCATCCAAGGCATCCTGGATCTATAGTTTGGTGAGGATTGGCCTCCATTTGACCCCCTTCCGAGGCCAATTTAGCCTCTCCAAGTGAGGTCGCACTCCTTGTGGAAGGTGAGTTACCCTAGATCCAGTTGATGGGTAGTTGAGATCCCACTTGATTATTGATCTACACATCTAATAACCTACCCCCAGATTGTCACTTTTCTGATTTCTACCTTGTGGGCCCTATTCCATGTTTTAAGGGATTTAATCCCATTTTTTTTGGACCACTTGGTATCTTTAAACTTAGATCTAGTAAGATCTAGCCATCGGATTGCTTTGAAACTATAGATCCATATCCTCACCTGATCAACCTACTTGGATCTAAATTTTGGATGCCATTGGACTTGTCTTGATTTATTTATCCCCCTTTTTAGCCTCCTTAGGTAAAGTCGCACCACCTTGGAGAAGTGAGTTGGCCCACTTCTAGGACATGGGTACTTGAGATTTTTGTGGATTTGGAACGAGCATAATTCAAAACCTAGGTCTAGTATGTCACTTTGTCAAATCTTGCCTTGGGGATAGCATTCCTTGTTTTAAAGGATTGTGGTCCACTTAGGTGAAAGCTAGATCTAGACCTATTCATCCATCAAGACTTTAATTGCCCACTTGTCTCATACAATAGGAGTTGTCAATCACAAGTTAACTACACTTTGACTCCATTATCCCAATTCCCAAGGCACTGGTCTCTCTCCAAGTCAATTCGACTTTCCTAGATTGTTGGATTAACTTGTGGTTTGACCCTTGTGTGGTGAACTAAACCCTTGGATGTCATCATGTATAATGATCGAGCTTGTCACTTGTACTAGTTAGCCCCAATTCAACCCCTAAACTACCCTGCACTGGACACGGCTCCCAAGGCAGTGGATTTTGTCACATCGAACTAATACATCAATCCTGGATCCTATTTCACAAATCATAAGTCACTTTCACATCAATAATGAACCAAATCTATACTCATTGAACCCCTCACTTGTCTTGTGACTTCATCCTAAGGTCTAGGATAAACCATACACCTTACTTCACTTAGAATTAACTTGATTTGGTGTCTTGGTTTTGATCTCTCCTGTCGGGAGTAGATCGGGTCTCCCCCTTTGTTGTCTGGGCTAGATAACATAAAGTGAAGGTTGCCTCGACTGGCCTGACAACCATATATTGGAGGTCGAGGTGATTGTGGTTGCACCTTTTGAGTTGCCCTTTCCTATTGCCATCCATGAGTGGATACATCCATAGGGGTAACTACAGTTTAGGTGATAACAGGCTCATCTCTTCAGTGCATGCATCCGCTGGATGCATGCAAATTTAGAGTTTGCCTGTAGAGATTTATGAGGTAACCTTGTATTGTACTTGTCTTTTTTCCTATATGCTCTGGGCTTGAGAGAGAAGATAGCCCCACAGTTTGCTGGTTTTTCCCCAAAAGGGTTCCAGGGTACATCTGTTGTTTATGTGTGATTGCATTCATATTTTCAGTTGGTAAATGCAGATCTAGTTGTTTGAGTTAATATTAATGTTGTATTGATATCGAGACTCATACCGCTTGAGATCTCAGGGCGATCCAGAGGGAGTAGTGATCTCTGGATCAAATATTTACAGGGCGCACTAGATGAGGGTGGCTAAAACACATGTGGGCCACATCATAAAGACAAGGATAAGTGACTAGGAGCACATGGTGGGGCTAGGAGGTATTAATTCCCTTCACTAGCATGTCCCCATGGCACAATAATATAAAATATGACTCAGTGACATGTCCAAGTATACAAATGATCAAATCCTGTCCCCATAATCAGAGAGAGATATGCAATAAAAATCCTCTTGTAGCCCATGTGGACCTCACTGACTGCTGCAAACTGATATGGAAGAAGGGGGATACACCATGGATGACCTATGAGCAGACCAAGTGCCAAAAACTTGCCTCAATTGCGCAAATCAAATTCCTCAATGACCATTTTATTCCATTTTTAATCTCTTGAAAATCCTTGCAAATTCCCAAAACTGACTCTGGGGTGCCTGCGCTGTCAAACTGAGTGTGCCATCATGTCCGTAAGGGGGGTAATATGGTAAAAACAAGTGGCTGGACCACTCCCTTCCTCTATAGCTCCTTAGGAAACGACTAGCCTCCAAAGATACTGCTGGACAGGCCACATCAGCATGGCCAAACTGGTCAACAGGTGGAAAAATGCTAATATCATGTCAGAGAGTGCTTGAAACCGAAAGATAAGTGTCTCAATGGATCCCAAAGACCCAAATCCACTAGATATGAGTATTCATACACCTCATGATAACCTGTAGGATCATTTGTAGGGTCCACCATACCCGGACAAGTAAAAATATGATGATCTGTAAACAATAATAATCCATGAAAACTGCATCAATCATCACCTGAAGCATGTGCCCAACATATGGAATCATCAATGGACATATGTAGGACCATAGATCAACATCATATAACATAAGTGGTCCATCTCATCATGGATCCCAAGGATGACCATGGTCAAACTATGTTTAACTAGGTCAAAATACAACCAAAGACTAGATTATAACAAATGACTAAGACATTTTCCTTTAACCATATTCATAGCTTAACTCAAAGTATAAACATCAATCAAGTGGCAGTTACTACATAGATATTCAATGTTATTTATAACTTACTTACACCAAAGCTTTAAAGACATACTTCATCCAATGGACATGGCCTTACTGCTAGCATAGGGTGAACGCTAAGGACAAGGCTAGGTAGAAGGGATGACTTGACCAACTTGTCATAGTGATACTTTGGATAAGGAAAAAGGTGTTACACACTTAAGCATGTGTCGAACCAAGATACACAGGGCATGGCGGTGTCTCACAAATGGATGAGTTATTTAGTGAAGCATTTATTCAACCTTGGCAAAAATGTCTACTACTAGAACCGTCACTCATGGCTCTAGGGGACACTTTGATTTAGCTGTCCCTTACTCCATCTCAAATCATAACCTGTAGGCTCAATGAGGGATTTTTCCATATGAGTTCAGCAGTCTTTAGATTTAGCATTTGTTTAGCCACTGCTTTTTAGGACCTTTCATTTCATATAATTTCATGCCAGCAATCATTAGATATAACATTCATTTATCCATTGCTTTTTAGGCATAGTACAACCCCTCTGGGATTTCACATGTGCTAATAAGCACAACTAATCGCAGCTTGCATCCGGGGTGCATTTACATTTCATAGCATTTCATTGCATTACATTTCATAGCCCTTTTCATTGAGCTTCCATTTGTTTCCAAGGTAGTACATTTTGCTTCAGGTTTTAGCCAACAACATCTCAAGCAACTAGGGGGGAATTCTGCACAAAACCACACATCGGGGCAATCGAATAGAATGATAACAACATAAAATCCAACTCACCAAAGGCAAGTTCTGTTGCCAACTTAGAGACGAGACACAAAACTAACATGGATGCAAGTCCAACACAGAGGCAGAAGTGCGGAGGTCCTCCATATCACAAGTCAAGGAGGCAAGTCAAGGTGAAAGCCAAATAGGGAAGGTCATGAATGGATGGATTCAAGTGAATGTGGTGCCTAAGCTAGCAAACATAAATGTCAAGAAAGACCATGTCTATGCTCGTAAGAGGGTAAGTGAAACCAATGAGTATAGTTAGTAAACCTTTAAAGTGCAAGTAATACATCCAATTTATTATTTAAATCCAACCAAGATAGTTCATTTTATTCATTTGAATAACACTGCCACATCATGAGTTATATACCAAGTTAATGGTATCAAGATGACTAAAACAACAAGATAATAATCAAATGCTAACAATCACAAGTCTAATAGTCATATCACTACATATCTCAATCACTATCATCTAGAACCAATGAAACACTGCTGCAATAAGAACATCTGGAATTCTGGGCACTGAACTGAATCTGTATGGAACAAAAGGTCATATTGGTCATCAAATCTAAGCTCTCAAGGCTCATCCTTGGCACAAGGTCTACACACTGTCTGATATAACTGCTCTGATGTGTAAGTGATCATAAATAATGCTGCTCATCATAACTGATCTCACTGAAACTATGTAAAGGCAAAGCTCTGAAAAGTGCAGATATATGCTTAGCAAATATAGTAGCCCAGCTACTATGGTGTGATAAGAAAACCGTAACTTGAGGACATGGAGAACTCACCATTTATGTGCATTCTTCAGTTTCTTCAACTAAGGCTTCTTTAAGAATCACTTCATTTCCAGTCACAAGGCCCATTACGTCATTTACTCGATCTTGAACAATGTTTTCTTCAAGTAAACCTTCTAAGAGTTTATCTTCATGGATTTCTTCTTCCTTGCATCTTCAACATACGGCATCCATTTTTCACGCTGCTCTGAATTCCAGTAGCTACAGAAGGTTTCTATCAATTCTGCCAATGATGATATTGTTTTTTTTTCTAGGCCCACAAACCAAGCAAGAGCTTTTCCTCCCAGGTGATGAACAAACGATCTCATGTAAACATCTTCTTTCTTTTTAATGTTGTTCTCTGCAGCCATTGTCATGAACCATTCAACATGGTGTCAGGCTTTACCACAATCGCCCTTGAATGGGTACCAAAATATCTCTGGTAACTCATCCGAACGCCCTGGAAAGTTTGACAAATCAAGAGGAGCAAATGCTATTTCCTTTTCTACATCTGTCAGACTATCGGGATCCTTGAATTCAAATGGAATATCTTCTCTGTAAGAAGATGCCATGTCGTCTGGTTTCCTTGTCTTTGTATAGTACTTCTATTATCTTTCTCCAGTCGGAGTCGCCAGGAGAGACCTGCCAAGTTAGCTCAACAAATCTCACCAAAGTACCAAAAACAAGAGCGTACCTGAGAAAATGGTGATTGGGGTTCTAAATCACTTATCAACCAGTGGAGTCGCTTTAAATGAGTGGTGTCACCAGATAAGGCCTACAGGGTTAGTCCTTAATAGATATTTTCAAAAATATAAGGAAGAAGGACTCCCCTTTGAGTTCTTACCAAATGTCGTTTTGCTAAGGGTGTTAATGACTCCGGATGAATCACTTCAATCTTTGAAACGTCCCCGGTAACGATGCCAAAATTGTTACCGGGAAAACTAGCAGGGCTAGTTCCCGATAAGCAAAAATAAGGGCAGTGACCCAATTTCACCTCGATCATAGTTCTAACTTCTTCGGAAGTCCAAAACCTCCAAGGAGAAGTATCCTTATGAAACCCTGCAGAACACTGATAGAATCCAAAGACTATGTTTTCTATGCAATCAATAGTTAGACCAGTGCCTAGATGGAGTCAATATTGAAGATAAGTTAATAATTGATCAACCAATGATAGTGTATGCAAATTAAATATGGTCACAGTTACCAATTGTGTTATGAATCGCCAAAGACCATTAATCAACTTAGGTCATCCAAATGAAGTATAAGATCATATATCATTCACCACATGTAAGTAACAAGCATGTGCATGTAATATGGCAATATTTAAGTAGTCAAATGAAGATCATATAACCGTAATACTTCAAAGAATAACTAGCAACATATCCACCACCATTCAGATTTATCATTTAGGTACATGTCATACAACTAGCTCAAATTCATAAGTCAACAATTAAGTATGCAACATGAAGTGTAGATCATCCACAAATAATCATCAATAACCAGTGCGACTAGTCAATGTCTAGTGCTCAACATCATCCAATATCCAACTAAACAAAAACTTCACCATATCATTAATTTAAACAATAATGTGGTTATGTACAGAGATGTGTATTAACATGCGTCAACAATAACAATTCCCAACAAATGCCAAATCTATGAACGAGATCAAAGAGATGTGCTTATACTAAGAACTAACCTAATTAACCAAAGAGAGGCACTAATTCTGTATGCAAGAGAGTGATTTCCAGATCTGCTGTAAGTATATTTTTAGGGTTATAATTACACAGTTAAAAAAAGCACAAACTAACCTTTGAAAGAGAACATTGACTACCTGAATCTATTATGCTAACTTGTTTTTTATTTTCTGTTTGTGTGTATGTAGATGAGGCAACAGGAAGGAGCACACAAGGTCTGCCAAATTGGAAGACCTGTGTTGGGGTAAAGGAGGGGTTCGGGTAGGAGAAGGAGCAAGGCCGAAAAAAGGGGAAAGGGAATGGAGGATAAAGGGAGAGCTAAGGGGCAGGGAGGGAAAGGAGAAGGAGAGAAAAGGGTTGCGAAAGGAGGTCGGGTAGAAGAGAAGGGAGGCCGAGGTGTGGAGAGAGCTTGGTGGGGAGAAAATGAGTGGATAGGGGAAAGATGGAAGGGGATGCAGATGGAGGGAGCAAGTCTGGAGCAGACCCGAGCTGTGGAAGTGGAGCAGCAGGTTTGAAAATGAGAAGGCCGAGTTGATGAAAAAGGGGAACAAGGGTGTAAGCAAGGTAAAAGAGGGAGGCCGAGTTTGTAGGAGAAGAGAGCGAGGTTTGAGGAGGGGGAAGTAGTAGGTCGTTAGGTAGGATAATTCTGTAGTTAGGGTTCAAACTCAGAAAAAACAGAAATTAGGGTTTAAAAATAGATTTTAACACTAAAATTTAGGGTTTTTAGTATTTAAGATTAACAACTAACTAAGAAAATAAAGACAAAAGACTCATCTAACATAATATGTACAAATGTATAACTTAGAAAATTAGGTTTGGAGAGTAGATGAACAACATTAGGGCTTCATTAAAGACAATCACCTAACCCTAGAGCATCAAAGAGGATAGCCCTCCTCTTGAGATGGTGCTTGCCAAGTTTGGAAAGCTAGGGCTTCTTTAACAACTTCAAGAGTTGGTTGATGATGCCCTAGCTAAAACAAACTTTGGAGACCTAAAACTCAAGTTTACAATGCTAGGGTAACTAAAGGTCAGAAAATGACTTATTATAGAGCAAAATGCAACTCCAATGGCTACCATTCAACCTTAAACAAGCATACATCCAACATTTGACAAAAAGACATCAAGAGAGAGACTTAGATACCTTCTTGTGCATGTGTTAAGCAAACAACTCTTAGCATCACATTAGCATAGAAACAAGAGCAAAGACTTAAAAGATTTGTCCCCAAATTAGCAAGCATGATCATCCTTAAGAGGTGCACATCACTCAAAGAGCCCTAGTTAGGGAAAAAATCAGAAATAAAAGTGTAATCCCATAAAGTTGATGTGTAAAAATGAAGTGAGGAAAAGCTATTTATACTTTTCACACTCACTTTTACAAAAATAATTAAAATCCAAGCCGACATACCTTTTTAAAATGTCAATTTGAAATTAGAAATGTCAACTTAAAATTAAAACAAAAATAATATAAAATAATCAAAGTAGTGGGTAAATTGGAGTGTTTTCCCCATATTTGACCCACACATAACTAAAAAGGCTAAAAATGAGCAAATTGGTCCGTTCTGAAGGCTAGACTGCGGAGGGGGAGGTCATCATGCCCCAACTAACCCCAACATAAGTTAATATCCCTCAACCCCCCCCCCCTATCAAGCGTAACAGTATGCCAAGAAGGATGACATTATATTCTCTAGGAGGGCCCAGAGAGAGGGCGTTGGTGAGCTGGAGGGCCAAGAAGGTATTGGAGATACTCTGGAGGATAAAAATGTGTCTCAATGCTGAAACATCTGCCACTGGAGTGGTGGAACAAAGTTGGGGTCATGTGACTCAGTGATCCACCCCTGGAAGCCCCATACACCAACCTCAGGGATTCAAGCCCTTTCATGAGGCAATAAGCAATGCCACGAAGCCATAGTACTTCCAAGAGAGAAATCAGAGAGTCTGGCCATAATCCCTACTCAGAAAAAGCTGGCTAAACACCCATCCTGGCGAGAAAAATGACACCCTCTCCCTGGGGCACCTCTGCAGGTGCGCTGGTATTGGTACCATCGTAACATCGTCGATATTCCTAATATAAAAAAAAATCAAATGAAACTTTGATACCAACTTGCAATGTTTTTGTGTCCAAATGGAATACTATTGCAACCATTGATGTAGTGGAAATAGAAAACAAAGTGTAATAGAAATGAAGAACCATGGAGCTAACTACACACCCAAGGGTGAATGCACTTGCAAATTTGACTAATGGAGGAAAGGGTGTCAGCTAATAAGCACCAATAAATTAGTTGATTGTATTAATAAAATGATAAGAATTACAAATTAAAGGTGGGAAACACATATTTATATTAAATAGTGGTAAAAACCTTAACTTAAAATAAAGTATCTAATAAAAATGTTAAGGCTCTTACTACATAGAAGTGGCATTTTTACAAATATTAAAAAATGATATTATGTAGCCCTAAGACTAGAACAATATAGAAAAAAATTATGAGCATCATACATACAAAATAGCTTATCAGATAGAGCATAATCCCAATAAAATTGTACTTATGTACACGAGAATAACACAACAATTGGTTAGATTAACACCTGTTATTCACATGAGATTGAACATAATTGTTTGTGACTAAAACTCAATTGATTTATCACTTGACTCAAGGTCTTTGTTTCAACTCCTTATTCATATTGTTAATTCTACTTCATCTCTACTATTCTTCAATTTGTTGTTAGACTCCTTGTTCATCTTGTTTATTCTACTTCATCAATTGATTTACCACTTGACTCAAGGTCTTCGTTTCAACTCTTTATTTATATTGTTTATTCTACTTCATCTCTGTTATTCTTCAATTTGTTGTTCAACTCCTTATTCATACTGTTTATTCTACTTCATCTCTGCTATTCTTCAATTTGTTGTTCAACTCCTTATTCATATTGTTTATTCTACTTCATCTCTACTATTCTTCAATTTGTTGTTTATTGCAATTACAGTGATCTAACACAACATTATTATTCTTCAATTTGTTGTTTATTGCAATTACAGTGATCTAACACAACATGTTATTCACATGAGGTTGAGCCTAATTGTTTGTGAATAAAACTCAATTGATTTACCACTTCACTCAAGGTCTTCATTTCAACTCCTTATTCACATTGTTTATTCTACTTCATCTACACTATTCTTCAATTTGTTGCTTGTTGTCCGCCGAGATGCACACCAACAACAGAAATCTTCCGAAAGTTGTTCCTCACTACAAGTGGGGAAGGTGTGGTCTTGGGGGCAAGCAATGAGCCAGGTACTGTCACCTGAATCCCAGCTCCTCCGTTTAGGCTAACTCCTAACGAAGCCAAGGGGGGTAGTTCCTACAAAGAGTTTAACTATGGCTCAATGTGTTTTTAAATGTTTTAATGTGTGATGATGCGGATGGGTGTTTGTTTAGGAGTTTTGAAAATGAGAGACACAATAACACTTTGAAAAATACACAAGATAACGCAATCCACGTTGCAAGATATAGATATGAGATACACTGATTCACAACCACTTTAAGAAGTCCTTAGATACAAGTCACTCATATATGGGATTTAACAGAAGTACTCCAGATAGATAATAAGCAAATAAAATATGTGATGAAGGACCAGTGCCTTATGGAGTCAAAATGCTTGAGTGCTTGGGTTGCTTGATACAAGTGTTCGAGAGATATGTTTGTGAGAACGTTTTGCAGATTATCTTGGTAAATTAAAAAGTTTTAGTGGTCTTGATTATTAGGATACGATCACAAGGTAAGCAAAGAGACCGAAAATACTTTCAGTGGCTATTCACAGTGATCTGACGGACCATCCAGTTATCAAGAGGGTAAGTGTCCAATGTTTAAACCACCCTCGAAGTCTGAACAATGGCACTCCGGCTCCACCTCCTAAAATAGCACTTTGAGTATTTATCAAAAGGCAACGCCGGTTTCGTTGGTTGTGGGGAGAAAATTTTATTATGTTGTAGAAGTTTATCAAGTCTAACACCTTTCTGAGTACTAGCCCAACCCTTTCAGGTTGGCAGAGCATACGGGTGTTAGATAGAAACCAAGATAAATTATTATGGGAATGTGAGTTGAAATATTTTATTGTTGTTTAAGCACACAGTTCAGCTCTCCGATAGAGAGTGCTCTTGACTTTGTCTTATGACAAGGTTCAAGAGACTTATTTAATCTAATATGCCTAATGCAAGGGGAAAAGATGCAAGCTAAAAAATGCTCTCTGACAGAGAGTGCTCTTGACTTGGATTACTGCAAGTTCAAGAGACTTTGTTTGTCGATTAGAATAGAGGTAGCTTACATAAAAGAAAAGTGCATTTTCTGAAGTAAAACGATTGATAAATGTGATAACAAAAGTACGCTTTCTAAGGCCAAGATTAACCAACTAATCTAAGAGACAAACAACAAGTGGGGTCAACCTCCGAACAAGGTGACCACTAGAACCACTAGTCCTTGAGACCTTCCAGCTAGCTGAACTTCGACAAGGAGTCTAATGGGGATAGGGAAGCCGCCACAAAATAATGAGGCCCTCGGGATGAAATCCCAAGGTTGCTAACTCAGGTCAAAACTTGGAAGAGAATTTAATCTAAGTATATAAATTGAACTCTAATCTAGATGACTTTAAGTAAAACTAATCTAAGCATGCATGAAACAAACTTCCCCAAATGGGGAAGTAGAAAAGATGTGTGGGAGGCCTTATCCCACCTAGCCTTTTTATTAATCAGTTTACAGTTGCCTTTGGGAATTAAACCCTTGAAAGGTCTTTTCAAAGAAATAAACAACTATGGAATCAAAATTTGGAGGCCCCTAATGGCTTATACAAAAAAGGAGAGTGGTTCTATAATTATTTTGTTTTGCCTTCTCCTTGGTTTTGCATTTCTTCAAGCTTTTTGTCTTGTTTCTTATGGATCTCTCCTTTAGGCACCTAAATCACAACAAAGCTCAAATACCCGTTATTGTTAATCAAATCAAAAAATAATTTGAAGCTAAACTAATTAATGCAAGTCTTAGATCCAATATGCCAACTAGAAAGCTAACCTCTATGAGATCTAACGCAACACTTTAGATAGAAACTATATGCAAACTACAAAGATGCACTAAAATTTCCAAGTATGAGAATAATGTAAATTTGAACTAAGCTAAGATCTAACAAATGCAACCTACAAACAAATAGAAATTAACTAATACTAACACTTTATTGTTGTTTTTATGTGGTTTTTAGGGCAGATTTGGAGGTGGACGAATGGGAGATGAGAGGGAAGGCAAGAGAAGAGGAGAATGGCTGCGAATAGGAGTGGGAACAGTCTAGAAGTAAGGAGAAAGGGCAGCCAACAGAAATGAGGAGACAGTCCAAGAACAAGATGATGGGACAGCCAATGAAGTGGGAGAACAAATGGGATGAGAGCTAGGAATGAAGGCTCGAAGAAGTAGGACAAATGGAAGAAGGATTATGGAGACGAATGCTAAGTGGATAGAGGAAAAAAGGTTTTGGAGACGCAAACAAGAAGGCAAAGACCAAGTAAGCCGAAAACAAAGGCAAACAAGGTGGTGATCACAAACTTGGAGAAAGGAGAAACTTGGAAGTCCACAGTTTGGATGGGTAGATCTAGTAACCAAAATAGAAGTTTGTTGAAAGTTTGATGGGTGAAGCAAGATCTCCTTGTTCTTATGCTTATAAGATTGAGAGTCCTTTGGCCATAAGTAGAGTGAAGGTGAATCTGCAAAAGATCATAAACCTTGGAAGACACCTGCAAGACAAATATGCTCAAGCGAAAAGAGAAGACTTATGATTTTAGCCTTCTTGAAACATAAATCAAAACTTAAGATTCCTAAGCATATGAGTAATACACAATATCACCTCGAATTTGGGATGATGCATGGCCACCAAGAGCCTCCACGAATTGACCTCCAAAGTCACAACTTTATTAAATATCAAACAAGTTACAATTCTTCTAGAGTTTCTGTGCTAAAATAATCCATGAGAAGAGAGCCCAAATGGCTTCTCTTTATAACAAACTAGACACACCTAAACCCTAAGTCGAATTGGCATGAAGAGGAGCCAATGGCACTAGTCACAAACTCGAATCCCAAGTCTAAATCCAATCATATCCTAATCTAACACAAGCTTGGAGTGCTACACTCCTACATGAACTCGAATTGCATTGAATGAGATGAGGAGGTGGCCTCCACCTAGGCAAGGCGCCCCTCATCTCCACATTGGAAGTATCTCCCATCTAATGAACATGTGCCAAGTGGTAAATTCGAGCTCCCATAGAGTATGACATGAGCAAGCACTTGAGATAAAGTGAGGATTTGGTAGGTGCTTGGAGTTTGACTATGAATTGATTGCAATCTTGGTAGTTGGGAGTGGGAGGTGGCCTCCACCTAGGCAAGGCGCCCCCACCCCTATTAAATGCAACTCAACACCAACCAAAACTCAATTAATATCCTTTCCACATCACCAATTGAGCTTTGCATGCATGGAGGGCAAATTCTCTTGGAGTCAATCACTGCTGGTGACTAGATACTTGACTGGATGATGACAGATGATTGGAATCTTCATTAATGCCCAGTGCCATGTCAATTAGCCTTTTATTTTAATCCATTTGGATTATTTTGGAGAGATTTAGATTATCTCCAAATATTCAATTTTTTATATTTTAATTAATAATTTTTCTGTAAATGCCTTTTTTGAGAAATTATTAATTATGAGGCTGAATTGACATCTGAAACTTAGGATAGACTGGTCCGGGGATCATGAATGATTTTTGGCCTAATGCTGGAGCCTTCAATCACTGAATTCGGATCCCGGATGATTGACATATTACAAATTGAAATTTTTCCATTTAAACTATAGAAAAATTTATTAAAAAATTAAAAACCCAAAACCGGAGGACCTGGTAAAAATTTTTTGAAATTTTTTCTGAGGGTCCTAGGGACCTAGGACACGACCAAAACCTATTCTAATAGTGTCTAGTAGGCTTATATACATTAGTTGGACTCTAATAACCCCCCATGGCTAAAATTTTCAAAATCGGGCATTCCAGCTTTGGAGAAAGCGGGAGAAAACCTCATCGATTATAGCTCGACTATAGGCAAAGTACAATTGACAAGGGAAAAAACTCCCTGGAATACCTTAGTTGCTTAATCAAGTCATGGGGAACCGAGCCACTCAGAATCCTACTAGCACACTTTATTACAAACCTTGTGGGGCCATGGTCATGTCGACTAAAAAACAAAATTGACTAGCCAAAATTGGCTAGGCACAAATGATGGATCATCTGATACACTGGAGTACAAACATTCATCATGTTTGTCAAATGGCGGCTCTTCAGATAATCCAACTATGGTACAAAAAGTTGGTAACATTGTTTATTGCAATTACAGTGATTATTGGGAATTCTTTGTAATCACTCATGTAATGTTGTTGGAAGGACTCTGTAAATAAAACTTTTAGATAATTTTTCTTCTATCTGTTACTGGAAAATTGAAAGCCTCTCTTCTATCTGTTATTGGAAAAGTGAAAGCCTCTCTTTTTTTCCTTGTAAATAAATTGTTACTAAAATCACTATCGTTTGTAATTCAGTTGAGATGCAGATAGAAGTGGGTTAGGCCCTTAAACAAGCAGCTCTTGAACTGAATATGTTTAAACTTTAAACAAGCAACTCTTAAACTAGATATGTGATAATCTAGGAATAATCAACAACTCTATTAAATGGATCAGAAAATACAAATTACAAAATCCCATGATGGCACACAGAGCCGCACACTCAGTGCCCCAAATACTCAGGACAAAGGTGCAAATAACTCACCCAAGGATACAACCGTAGGCTCCAATCAGCGTACATTTAGATGGCTGACGCGATTACACACAGACAGTCGATCGGCAGGCAGGCCAAACAAAGGCATAAGCCTTTTCTATTTGCTCTGTATCATGCAAATGCTCTTCCGAGCGTATCTACCCCGTCTGCTCTTTTGGACATCACCGCCCCCCTACTTCCTAATTTGACCAGGCTATATATAGATACAATCTTTACAAATGGCCATGCACAACATTATAGCACATCACTTGGATTACACTTGAAATGCTCACGTTCAACATTCAGTGGTATTAGATTGTTGTTGGTTAGCTGACTCCCACCTGTCTCCAGTCACCAGTGTCTCAACCAAACTCAGCGTCAACTCTTGAGTTAAAACCATGAAAACTTTAGTCAGGAACATGTTCTATAAGCTCGTGGAGGGTTTGATGGATGCTCAGCATCATACTCCCCTTTTCTTTAAATTTTAAAAATTCTAAAGTTATTGGTTCAAAGTCAGTGTGCTCTGTGAGGGTTTGATGGATGCTCCCCATCATATTTCCCTTGTTTTAAAAATTCTAAACCTCTTGATTCAAAGTCAGTGTGCTCTGTTTTCTTCTGCCTTCTCCTTCTATCGAACCATGACTCACTTTGGCCAATGTTCCATTCATACACTCCAATGTACATCCAGTGTTTCAATGTCTTCATAGATTGTTCATTTCCATTGATCAATCTCGAGCTATCTCAATCTACTTGGATAATCTATCAAATACGTGAAGTGCCAACACATTTGCCTCTACAATCTTTGCCTCCAAAACTCTATTCACCTCAACTACCATAGTATAAAGTCAAATCTTATAATACCTAGGCAAAGTTTCCTCTAGTTTTCTATAACAATATTCTCAAAATTTCATTTGCCTCTACAATCTTTGCCTCCAAAACTAGATTCACCTCAACAACCGAAGTATAAAGTCAAATCTTACAATACATAGGCAAAGTTTTCCCTAGTTTTCTATGGTAATATTCTCAGATTTTCCCAGTTTTTTATGGTGATATTCTTCTCGATGGTCACTTGCTCAACCATGTTGTGAATGACATCTCCTTCTTGCATATCGAAGAGATAGAACACGTTTCCCATTTTCGTAGGCATTTGTTTTCTACACAATGCAAATCACCACTTTTCCTAGGTATTTGTTTTCTAAAACATGCAAATCAGGCTTATCTTCAGTTCTTTTATCCTCTATAATCTCCCTTGAAAAGGATTTAGCTACAAGCTTCTTGTCTTCTTCAGTAATCTAGTACTCTTCACCAAGGTTTCCACAACCACTTCTGGGATGCAATTTGCAGCATTGTTCTTCACTTCACAGTTATCTAAGTACATGTATATGCACTCTTGCTCAAGTGCTTCACCTTCTTCTAGATAACAAAACACTTCCATAACTAATTTTTTTTTTCCAATATTCTTATTCTTATTTTCATGGCTTGGATCTCTGCTTTTCATTGTTGTCTTTCTTCAAACTCTTTGATTATTTTTTCTAATCATTTGTATCTCTTCCTTGATACAAACAAACACATAAAACTTACTCTAGTGATTCTATATAGCTTCTTTTGGCCAATTCAATGTCTTACTCACATCCACCTTATTGCTTTCTGATGCTTCTCAAGGAGCCACAAGGATTGACTAAAGCATATGAACTCTTGCTCTACAATGTAATTTAACTTTTCTCAGAGAGCAACAAGGATTACTAAAGGAAATGAACTCTTGCTCTACAATGCAATTTAACTTTGGCACACCAATTTATGTTTGGCTTCTAAACAACTCACTCTCTTAAAGATGTTCACAACATGAATTTATGTAATTAATACATTACCCACTGGTAACAATAATGAAGCTCTGTGTAATCTAACGCTCCTCCAAGCACAATTAGTTCTTCTCTCAAATTAAATCAACTAAGTTTCAAATTAACTCAACTAAGTCTCTAACTGTAAACCTGTAACAATTGCTCTCCATCAAGTTGCTTTGATACCAAAATGATGCAGATGGAAGTAGGTTAGACCCTTAATTAAGCAACGCTCAAACTGAACATGTTCTATCCAGTAATAATCAACAACTCTCTATTAGAAATGGATCTGAAAATACAAATTAGAAATCCCGTGACACTTAGTGCCCCCTGTTGCCGCCTAAAACACACTTAGACACGAGTAAGTCTCCCAAACCGCTGTGTATGTTCCTAAGGGCAACTATGAGTTAAGAACCCACTATCACCTTGGTCCTAAACTCCTCCGTTTAGACCACAACTCCTAAAGGCCAAGGGGGGTAGTCCCTAATCACTAAGTTTCTTTATGTTTTTTGTTGGAGTTGTAAGTTACAAAGATAAAATGACAAGCAGCGTGCAATTATGCAAATCCTTCAATGACAAGCAAACACTTTAGCAATCGACCAAATGATGAAATGCAAGAGAGAAACAATTTGCCGATTAACAAGACCAGTGCCGTCACTATTCGGGCTATGGAGTCCCAATAATCAACTTAAACAAGTACTTTCCCAAAGTGTTAACTCATTCACTTTAACAGATACAACAATGAATAATCACTTCTAGTAAATGAACAAGTAAATGAAATGCTTGCGACAAGATAATCAATATATCACATAAAGCATTGAAGTGTAGATTATTAACAACTGATGGAAGCAAGGATACATGTCATAATATTGAGCTGAAAAGAAAGTACTTGAAGCAAATGTTGTGAACAAGATAGCTAAGTGAAAAGCTTGTAAAATAGAAAAGATTGTAACAATGTTTTGCAAGTAGTCCTTTAAATTTTAGCCAATTTTAATGTCTCTCTTTTACTTAGGGGATTAATGTGTTTGTTGCAAAGAAATGAAACTAATCTAAATGTCTACCCCAAAGAAACTATCTGCTTCGATTAGAGAGATAATGCCGGGTGCTCAACCTGAGAACACAAGGTTCCCAACTAGCTCCATGGGTCAAACTCAAGACTTGCTGGGTGCTCAACTGGAGGACACAAAGTGCCACGAGAGCCCCTACGGTCTCTACCCCACTAGCTCCACAGGCCAAGCCTTTTTTTTCCGTTCTAGTGAAGATATGTAACTGGGTGCCTATTAATCTATTCAACACAAATATTTGCCCTTTCTCGTCACCCAAGTTCAGTTTAACCGGTGAGGGGAGAGGATATGGGGCAAAAACAGGGCTTAAGTTAAATTTTATTTATTTTTACGCAAAACAAAACTAAAATAGTGTAAGCCAAGCGCGATATCACAGGAGTGGTAGAACCACTCACGTATGAGGTGTGGGCGAAATGAAATTACTTCAAAATAAATTACAGAAGTAAAATGAAATCCAAGTGCGATATCACTGGAGCAGCGAAGCCACTTCACTAGTGAGGTGTAGGCAAAATAAACAACTTAAGCAAATTACTGGAAACAAAGAAACAAGCCAAGCGCGATATCACTGGAGCGGGAGAGCCACTTCACTAGTGAGGTGCGGGCAAAATAAAAATGCTTGAAGTAAAAACAACTAGTAAGCAAAACTATTTAACAAAACCATGCAAGGATGGGCAAAGCCTCTTCCTTTGCATGCAACTAAGAGTAAACTAATTTAGGAATTAGATGCTTGAAAATAAACACAATCAACTCAAGCTCAAGAAACTCTCTTGGGCTTGTTACAATAATGTAAATTCCAGCACTTATTATTATTATTAGGAAGATAGAGAGGAAAGAGTGATTTAGATTGTTTTTTGTGAAGGGCTTGAAGTAGCAACTTGTGGAGGCCTTCTATGCTTGGAGATGGTTTATTTTGGGTAGCATATCCTTCTTGAAAGTGTGCAGACCTGCTAAAAACCAGCAAGCAAAAAGTCACAGAAAAATGCCCAAAATCACTTTGGGACAAATGTTAGTTTATCATACAAAAATGTACAAATTTTGATGAGATAATGTGTGAACAATGATTCAAATCTGATTTATTTATGTAAAAGATGTAGAATAGAATGCAGAAAATTTAAATGGGAAGGAAATGAAAAGATAGTGTTCTTTTTCCCATCCAATGCTTTGAGGAGTGGGGTGTCTGTCCAAAGAATTCCACCATCAAAGCTTGGTGACCTGCAACTTGTAAGATATTGCTACATGACTGAAATGAAAGGTGAGTACCTATAGAGGAGCTAAGAGATCATAGACTTCAACCAACAAGAATATGAAGATCTTAACTAGCTAAATAGGAAAACTCATAAAATAACTAGCAAAATTACTAGAAATCTCACCATAGCAAAACAATTTGCTTGTTTGGCCTCCCAATAGTTGAATGGCATGGAGATCTGAAGCAAAGCACTACCAAGAGCATCCACAACACCAAATCTCCTCCAAATAATTTGTATTACCAAGCCAAATGGCTGAAAATTACAATGGCCCAACAATGGGGCAAGAAGAGAGAAAGAGAATGAGATAAATGGAAAAATAGCAAGAGCATGAGAGATTGTAACCCAAATGAGGAATGTCCTCCTTAAATAGGAAAAATGAAAGAGAGAGGCTCTTTGCATGCTAGACAAGTGTCACAAGGGAGAGAGAGGGCGCCCAAGAGAGGGGGGCGAATTTGCTCAAGGAGGAAAAAACCAAAGTTTGAGATCTCAAATATGGGGAGATAAAACCCCATTTTAATGCTCCCAACTTTATTGCTATGTCAAATGGGGAGGAAACCACCATAGTGGGGCCCTTCCCATTGACTTTTGCTCACCCAACTAATCAAAGAGAGGATGGCACACCCCATAGAGTGGGCAACTCATAACTAATGAAATATACTCATGGGGGGCATTTTATGCTTTAGTTTTCATGTTAGGTACATAACATAGGATTTAGAACCTTTACTTGGCCACCCCAAGTGACTATAGTCACTTTTACAAAATTTGGCTCTCTAATTAAATGCCCAATTTCTTGATTTCCATGACTGACTTGGGAAAAAGTGACGAAAACCATAGTAATGCTTGTCTGAATGACTTCAAACTTGGCCCAAGGGTGTAGGGGGTCTCATGCCATTTGTCTTGAGTACCCATACCCCTATACAACATTAAAAAGGACCAAGTAATATAGAACATTTACAGGCCCCAATCACCCCATGGACTCGATCACTAGAACACCTTTCACCACTTTGGAGGTATTTTTGAGTGAAAAACTCAAATAATTAAAACCTCTAAAGAGAAATTTTAATTATCCAAGTGAAAAAACACTCGATGAAAGGACTTCCCTAATGATAAAGTCCTAGGTGACTAAGTTACACGAAACTAGACCCTCATGCTAACATATCCTTACAAAACTCCCCGCAGGGGTGTGAAAATTTCATGGAGAGAAGACAAAAAAAGGAGCTGCCTCGCTTGATATAATCATTAAGTACTTCATTCTCATCTTCAAGGCACATTCAATATGTGCAAGGTACACCGTTGTCCACCAAGTCAGATTTGGTGGTCAACATTCTGGCTCCAACTGTGGGATGTGTGCTTGATCTGGTCTTCAAGCAAGGAGAGGATACGAGAACCCCAGGATCTTTGGATCTTATAATCTATAAAACACTTCAGCTTGACAAGAAAACCTTAGTAACACAAGTTTCATTAAAAAGCCAATGAACCATACATTGTTTTTAGCTTAACAAAATATTATTATTCCTAAGTTCATAAAATAAATGCGGAAAGTAAATGCTCACTTTAAGGAGCTTATTTTTCTACTCTAAGCATGATAAAATAAACATCTTAGGTAAAATCAAATATCCAATGCAACCACTTAAGCATTTTATCAACTTTAAAGTACTTTGACTTGTCTTTGGTTACCAGCCAAAGCAAGGACTTGTTTGTTAAGAAATGCAAACCTGCGTGATGATTCCGAATGGTCGGGCTGGATGGGGAATCATAGGCATGAATAATGTCATCAAATTGCTTCCCAAACTGGTAGGTTCTCGCACAAGATTCTTCTATCCAAGCTTGGATATGAATAATAGATACATGTGCACTATGAGGTGGACCAACCACTTCAACATCATGCTCCAAAGGGATCTCATGATGATAACTCTGTGTAGAAAACCCAAGATGCTCCATATTGTCAGGAACCTTCATTTGCGAAAATGAAGGCTGAGATAGGTCTTCGTTCAACTATACCCAATTTGACTCTTCATTATTGATACTGATGTATGCCTTAGACTGATCACAAATACCAACTGAATGCTCTTCCTTCATACAAAGATTTCCCAAGGCCTCAAGATCCATGCTCTCTTCTTTTAAAACCTCATAGATATGATCTTCAATACAACCATCAAGAGACTCAATACTCCCCCTTCTAGAAATGTCATAAATGGGATTAACAATAAAACCTTCAAAAGATTCTGGTTCTTCATTTTCCTCTTCAGACATGTCATAGATTGGATTTTCCATGAATGTCCAAGAATCCTCATCAACAAATTGATCAAACATAAGGGAATCTTCATCACTAGTATCATCGTCCAAGCTACATTTCTCCTCATCCTGATCACTACCATCTGATAAAAGCCCGCATTATAGTATCTGGATGAAGCATGTCGAGGTCAATTTTCACCAATTTAATAAAAGCTATGATGTGCACAACAACTGGATGCCCACTTCCAGAAAACAGGAATCTCGAGACATCCCTTCCCTGAGAGACATGGCTCGTGGTTGGGAAAGCCCAGGATGCCCGAGAAATCTATGGGAGGATATCTACTTGAAATTTCATCTTCGGAGCTTTCATCATCCATGATGGCTACCAGAAGTATACTTTCGAATCAAACATGCATTTTGTACTGAACAATGAGCTTTAAAGATTTTACCATGTTACATGGGCTCATCTACACACAATTAGTCTAAACAATTTTTATGAGTAACATGGTTTTATCCCTTCAGTGGAGTCGCCAAGTGGGAAGAAAAATTTGCATTAAAAAAAATTTCCCACTGAACTTTTGTATTTTATAATTGACAAAGAAAATCAGCCGCCTAAGACACACTTAGACACGGGTAAGTCTCCCAACCGCTGTGTTTGTTCCTAAGGACAACTATGAGTTAAGAACCCACTGTCACCTTGGTCCTAAACTCCTCTGTTTAGACCACAACTCCTAAAGGCCAAGGGGGGTAGTCCCTAATTACTAAGTTTCTTTATGTTTTTTGTTGGAGTTGTAAGTTACAAAGATAAAATGACAAGCAGCCTGCAATTATGCAAATCCTTCAATGACAAGCAAACACTTTAGCAATCGACCAAATGATGAAAGACAAGAAAGAAACAATTTACTGATTAACAAGACCAGTGCCGTCACTATTCGGGCTATGGAGTCACAATAATCAACTTAAACAAATACTTTCCCAAAGTGTTAACTCATTCACTTTAACACCCCCAAATGCTCAAGATGACTCAGTGCCTCAAATGCTCAGGACGAAGGTGCAAATAACTTAGCCAAGGATGCAAACCTGAACTCCAATCAGTGTACACTTAGGTGGCTGACTCGATCACACACAGTCTATAGGTACGCAGGCCAAACAAAGTATCACGCCTTTTCTCTTTGCTCTCTGGCATGCAAATGCACATATGAGCGCATCTACTCCATATGCTCTTCTGTACATCACTGCCTCCCTACCTCCTAATCTGTTCAGGCTATATAGAGATACAGTCTTTACAACAGTGTAGCACGCCACTTGGATTACACTTGAAAGGTTCACATTCAGCTGTATTAAATGCTATTGGTTACTTGACCACCACCTGTCTCCAGTTTCTCAACCAAACTCAGTGTTCACTCTGAGTTCAAACCAGGAAAATTATAAACATTCAGTCACGTTCTAGAAGCTCATGGCGGGTTTGATGATTGCTCCGCATCAAGTTGTGATAATATTTATGATATTAATATTTAAGTAACTCAAACAAATATTTCAACGATCAATTGCATCTCTTGCACGCAATAGTCTCTTTGACATCCCAACGGATTTGATGATTGCTCTGCATGAAGTTGTGATAATATTTATGATATTAATATTTAAGTAACTCAAACAAATATTTCAACCTTCAAAATTATCTCTTGTACACAAGAGTCTCTTTGACATCCCAATTCTAGTCCTCTTGCTTCTCAATGACGTTGCAGTAAGCACATTAATATTTCACTTTTGGAAATGGCAATAGCTCACCCTAGTAGGATATTTTAATTTTCATACTCAAATTGCATGGTGAGACCCTTACCACACCACCATCAGTTGAGCTGTCGAAAATTGGAGTCGAGTAAAAGTAGCCACGAACATGCTGATTTTCCAGCGTGTCCCATCAAATGTAATATTTCTCTAAAAAGCAATAGGTACACGAGAGGATTACACAGCACATGTACATATGTATTTGATTAGGAATGATTTCATCATATCTTACAAGGACATATGTATTTAATTAGTAATGATTTCATCGTATCTTAATTTTTTTTTTCAAGAATTCCATTGTTTGAGGTAGAAATGGTGAAATTAATATAACAATGTAATATATGGATAATACACTGAAAAGTGAGTTACATATAAAATATCAGGGGATTGAGCATAATAAATAGTTTCATCCTTCGTTTATATGAAAAAACACTCAAATTTATTAAAGTTAAAGGATTCTATAAATATAAATAAGATTATATTTATATGAAAACAAATTCTATTAAATTAAAATAGGAAAGTAGACTTTTCATCAATACAAAAACATGTATTTTTTTTTCGTCCATTGGTTGTAATTTGGGTGGTTGGGAGGAAGTTGCCCTCCTCACCTAGGTTCAATTCTTGTTAGTGACATGATGCTCTTGTTGAGTCCTATTGTAATGATTGTATTTCGAGCTTTCCTTGATTCCTTCAGAATAGCAGGAAGGTGATTTTTCCGCAGCAAAAAACATGTATTTTTAAATTTAAAATTATATATTTATTCAAAGTTTAAAGTGGCATTCATTGGTTATAGTAAATAACTTGAAACATACCTAAAATTTGAAATATAACATACCATATAACAACATGAATATAAAGTTTAATAGGCAGGTATAGGCGGCCTCAATGTATGTAATTTTTTAATGTTGATCAAGTAAGATATGTGACTTCAAACTTCATTTAAAAGATTACATGAAATAATAGTCACATAGTTGTTGAAATGATTCTTAAATTTTTGTGTCTAGGTTTTACTTTGTTTTTGTTATGCAAATCATTTTTGTTTATGTGATTTGAGTTTATATTTAATTATATGAAAAAACATATAGTCTTTATGATGGTGTAAGTACAAATAGTATGAAGCTCGTATTATAATTTCACTTTTATATTAATTATACTTGAATTGTTAAAAGTTTAAAATTCCACTTTTATCTTAACAATTAAATTTTAAGATTCACTAATGTGGTCATTGTCTTGTGATGGTGTAGTTACAAATGACATGAGATTTGGGTTTGTTGGGATGCCCAATAGGGAAGATAAACTAATACTCAACAAGACAAACAAGTTATACAACTTGACAAGAACGTGACATTGTTTTCGTTTTTTGGGGGTTCAATTTTAGTAGTTTTTTTACCTCTGTTTCAAAAAACGTGTATACTGGTAGTACTATTTTTCATTTTGAGACATTTTTTGTGATTTTGAAACTTTTTGGTCATAAGAAAACTATAACGTTTATTTACAATGGCGTGTTTTCAAAATTTACAAAAAAATCTACATTCAGTAGCTAGTTATAATAAAAAAATACACACATTTTTGAATTATTTTAAGATTTAGAAGCTGGTTAGAACGAAAAATATATGCATTTTCAAAGTTTTTCCATTAAACTTTTATCTTAAAAAGTCATTTTTTTGGCAAATTTCTAAAAAAATGAGAAAAAAAATACATTTCAAACCATTCATTAGAGAGATTTTGAGGTCAAAAAATGGCCTCCTAAGAGATGTACTACAAAAATATGAGATATATTAAAATATTATGAATTGGGGGTTTTATGGGGTAGGTATATATGACAAGTCACCTCTCACACTATTTTTTATGCACAATATAAATAACCATGATTGAGTTTCTTTTCAAAATTCATTAGAAATAAAATTAATAAAATAAGTCTACATTGATGTGACTAAAATTCATTGTAAATTCCCAAAAATGTATTGTCCTTTAACATTTATTTGTTTTGAACTTTTCCCAGCAGAATATTTGTCTTGAACTTGCAAATGAAATTAAATAATAAAAAAAAAATTTAAGAGCTATTTTTTTAATTTTATGTTGACTTTTTATATTTAGTACTTTTCTCATGAATTTAATATAATGTAATTTAATTGAGAATTTATTTACATGTAAAATGTTAATAATATTATTATAATCCAAATTGTATTATTAGTATTATTATTTATTAAATCTATTATTATTCTTTATTAGTTTGACATTATGTTATTAAATAGAATGGAGTGAATATATAATTTAAAATTAAAAACATAAAAATGATAATATGTTATTTTATAAAACAATGTAAAAGGACTTTCTTTATAAATTAAGAGTACTTCACTTGAAAATGACAATAATATTATTTTATGAGAAAGTGTGAAAAAACATTCATTATGAGTACTTTACTTGAAAATGACAATAATATTATTTTATGAAAAGACTATCATTATGAGTACTTTACTTTATGACTTAAAAGTACTTACACCACTACCTTGGTTAACTATGTGTTTTCATCCACCATAGAAAATTTGACAAATAAGCATTCTTAACTCATGCAATGCCACCTCACCAAGGGGGATGATGTCATCTACTAGAATGTGATTGGTTGTTTTTTATAGTACATTTTCTTTGTTTTGAGGCCATTTTTTTACCTCAAAATTTCTCTAATGTTTCAACGTATTTTCCGCTATTTGATATATAAAAATGATACTATTTAATATTATTTGTCATAAAGTGATGATTCACATAGACTCAACAAAATGTATACTATATATTTATAAATAGTATATTAAAAACATAACAGCTATTCTCAAAATAAAATCTTAAATTCAAAATATTACAAAAATATCTTATGAAAAATTTGTCAATTTTGACATTTTCCTCAACGATATGAAACTAATCAACAATATCATGCATGTCAAAATCTTCATCGAAATTGACATTTTCTACTGGTTGGCTCTCTTCCTAGACCTCAATGTGTTCTTCGATTGGGTCCTCTACTTCTGCAAAATGCCCAAAGTGATATTTTCCGAACATCCCTTTTTTGATTGAGTCTCTTTTGACATCTTTGCCACAAGTTACTCACTAAATTCTCATTTCTTCAAACCAACTTCCTACATTTCATTTCGAAGAACTTTCATAGAATTAATTATTTGTTTGATATAATTGCACTGTAGTGGATCATTATCAATGGATATGCAATTTCTTCATTTTTGTAATGAGCATGCTATTGTTGTACCTAATCACCATATACAAAACAAAAAAAGTTAAATAGCATAATGAAACATAAATTTAAGAAATATATATTACAGAATTTAGATTACGGCACTAGTTTCATATGTAATATCAGAAATATTACCTGATCCCGAAAACAAATCTAAAACCCAATTTCCTTTTGAAAAAGTACCTATGAGATAATTAAGCAATGCTTGTGGCTTTTAGTAGATGTTTACAGACTCTTTTTTCAAATCTCTTTATTCATATGTCAACTTTTTAACCACGGCATTATAAGACAATATTTGACTATATTGCCTTAACTCTTTTCATTGATTAAAAGAGATTCATAGGTCTCATATTTTGTCCAACATGCAAGATGTATGTTTTCAGTATCACTCATAAATGGATCACTGTTGGAGCTACGAATATTAGGCTTATGCCTGTAACAGAAATAGATAAGAATATAATTAACTTGTAGAAAAATAAATTCAGTTTCTAAATTCAAATGTTTAATAATACACTGCAAATATCTTATTAATACAATTGTTTCCTTAAGTTTGCTTTATCCTTGAAGGTTGTTGGCGTTGCTCCTCCTTGTACATCTGAATAAAAAACAAAAAATATCCATACAGGTGATGTTGTGACGTCCAGAAATCTTGAAACCACTTTATTGAATGATTGGTATGTATAAGGCTCACAATCATAAGTACCATTTTTGATATTGTATCCATGAGGGATATCCGCAATAACTAGGGAGTACTCATTTTTGGGAACAAGATTTGCAATGTTTGCACAATCACTTAATATTGCACAGTGTCGAGCCCATTCCAAACATGATGATCAAGAGTGTCATCAAGTTCAACGTTTGCAAGACGTTGTCTTCTTTGTCGTTCTATTTTGGTTCTTTGAATATGAATTTTGAAAGAATCTGGTAATGTACTCTTCTTTGGCATCTTTGAAAACAAAACTATATCTATAAGTAATAAAATAGAAATGAATTGACTAAGAAATAAATAAATTAGAATATATCATAAATTATCATACTTTTTTGTATGCAACGAAAAAATGTTTTAAGTTTTATATGGAGCTTGAATCTGGATAGTTGCATTTGACATCATCCCAACTCTTCTCACCCAACATTATAAACATGTCCTCTTGTATTTTCATGTAATCCTTATGACTACATGACGTAAAAATAAATGACGTTTACAATCACATCTAATAATAACACCATGCTTAATTAATAAAAAATCTTAAACTCAAAAATTAAACTTTAAAACATAAAAACAACCTATAAACTTACTTTTCAAATTCATTGCACATTTCCTCCATGGATAATTCACCTGATTTTACGCGTGATAGTTTTGCAAATATAAGTGTTTCATCTTTCACACGGTACACCTTGCAGTGATCTCCAAGATGTTATAGTCATATCTTCTGGCAAATTCTTGACGTCGAGGCCTCCTTGACTACTGCTTTATGTTTCCTTTTTTTTTTCCTTTTGATTTTTTACGCCAATATTCTCCCACATGCTAAATATGTCATCAATCAAATCCCATATGGACCCGTTCTAAATGCCAACTGAAAATAGTTATCTATAGCTTTGAATGTATCACTTCCTTTCAAACCTTTCTGTTTCACATTGTCCTCTTTAATAGGGACAACTATTTCCATACAACATTGTTTCTGAAAATCTGCATCAACTTTTGATCTATCCCCACCACATATTTGTCCAAATTCATTGTAGATAAATCTAACCCTTTAAATGAATATCATGGACATCCTATAGTCACTATCTGTGTTGTGATCCCATGCCCATAGTTTTGCTTCCACATATGTTAAACCAACATAAATAATACATTTCACTGTTTGAAAAATAAGGTTGTTGGGAAACTATTGCATCAATTCTCTTCTAGCCTCCATAGAATGATTCCCCCCCAAAACATAGTAGTTGTAATAAAAAAATCTTGATTCATCAAATGCATATCTAACATGAACATCTTTTGGGTCAGCAAGATCTAGATAATCAACCACATGTGCATAGGGATTGTGCATCATCAACGCTTTCAAGTTATGAACATGCAAGCGATGTGGTTTACTGATTTGATACTTCTCCTGGCATTTTGTGGGTCTATAAAGTTGTTTCACATTTAAATCAAATGTATGTCAGTTGTGAACCAACTTATCCCTTCGTAATTGATTTCAAATAGCATTTTGTGTTGTCTTGACAACAGCATCATCTAGATCACCACCTGGAGTGATGATTTCCAAACTGTCTCCCGAGTTTTCATTATGATTTCAACATTGGATTGAACATCTTGTCTTCCCCTTTTATGTCTTGAAGCAATTGTATCTAAAAGAACAACCTGTTGATCAAGAATGGAAACATTCTCATCCATAGGTCTTTTGGAAGAGTGTTTCTTACTCTTACCAACAGAAGTAACATTCTCATCAGCAACAATTCGTTGATCATGTTCAATTGGGCAAGATATCCTTTTGAATGTAACATTCCTAGGTATTTCATTTGATTGTTGGACGCCTTTTCCTTTTTGTGCTTGTACTTCTTCAGTATGAACATTTTGCACTCGTTTCTACTTTGGTGTTTCTCCCTTTGGTGCTTCTCCCTTATGAAGAGCGGCATTAATGACATCCATTGGATTTCCCTCTGTAGAATAAATTCCATTCAAAATATGGGAAAGTGGCATAGCAAAATCCAGCGAAATAAAAACATTATTGTATTAAATCTATTACATTGTCATATAATCCAAACTATAAAAAATTCAAAAAAGATATAAAAATATAGAAACTAGCACTCTTGCGCTCAATATTGGGCAAAACTCCTCGACAAAATTCTGTGAAAATTTCATTGACCTTATAGTTTGAAACCTTCAAAGAATATCAGATTTTTACATAGGTTTTAGCTTGTTTCACTAGTGCATAAACAATGTCTTTACCCGACACCAAACAAATATCTCACAACAATCCCAATGAGTTATAATCATTCTTAAGATATGCAAATGTAACACAATATAAGTGAATATCGTATGGGTTTCCTTGATATATCTCTTTCAAAAACCAGGAATAGTCCATTTTCTCTTCATCTAGTGCGTGTTTCCATTCTCTAGCATTCGTGGTTTTTAAATCATCATTGGATACAACTTCATCATGCGCAACATTTTCAGATGGATCAACTATTTTTTTCGATGACTTCATCGATGATCTCGCTCCATAGATGTTTAAAGATAGCTTTCTTGATGCCATTTTTCCTATAGTTAGAAATTAAAAAAATTAGTATATGTTTTAAAAAAAATACTTGCACTTAAAAAAAAGGTAAACATATAGTTACACAAAGCATAATTTTATTTTTGTTTTAAAGGGGGCCTGAGAAGAGGAGGTTATTTATGCCCTCGTGCACCAAAAGGGCCGGCCCTAAGACTCACCCCTTTGGGCGCACGGCTCCTGCCCTTGGGCCCTTTGAATGCCCAATGCATAGCCCATGGACTATGCATTCATTTTGGGGTATGCATAGCCCATGGGCTATACGTTGGACACCCGCCCCTTTGGCCCAATGCATAACCCATGGACTATGCATACGGGCCCGTATGCACAGTCCAAGGGCTATGCATTTGTGCTTAATGCATATCCCTTGGGCTATGCTGGGTGCTCGTAGCACAGCCGGGGTGCACCCAATAAATACCCCTTAGGCTATGCTATGGGTGACCGAGGGAGGAGTAGAAGCTTGCCGCTTTGGGAAGCGAGGCTCATCCCCTAGGCGTCCATAGCGCTCGCCCGTCAAGCGCCCAAAGGGGGTCGGGGGGGAGCAAAGCTCCACTCTCGGGCCCCCTTTGGGTGCCCACGGTGCCCGTGGCGTCGCGGGTGTGAGAATCGTGCCACACGTTTGGGCGGGTGTTGTGGGCGCCAAAAGGGGGTCGAGGGGGAGCGAAGCTCCACCCTCAAGCACCCAAAGGGCGCCCGTGCCGAGCTCCTCCCCGCTTACCAAAGGGGCGGGCTTAGGCTTAAGCCCGCCCCTTTGGTAAGCGGGGAGGAGCTCCTTGGGTGCAGCCCACAGCACCCGACATTGGTAGGGCGTTGTGGGCGCCCGGGGGGAGCTGCGGAGCTCCTCCTCGCTACCAAAGGGGAAGGCTTAGGCAGCGGGAGGAGCTCTGCCCGGGCTCCCAATGCATAGCCCACGGGCTATGCATTGGGCGCCCAAAGGGGCTATGCATAGCCTGTGGGCTATGCAATGGGCCGCCCAAAGGGCGCCCAATACATAGCCTGAGGGCTATCCATTGCCCATGGGCTATGCAATGGGATGCCCAATGCATAGCCCTCGGGCTATGCCATGCCCGTCCAAAGGGGCTCAAGGGTAGGAGCTTAGCTCATCCCTTGTGCACCCAAAGGGGCATGCCCCAAGGCCATCCTTTGGGTGCACGAGTCCTCGAGCCCAAAAAAAAATTTACATTCAAAAAAAAAAAAAAAAAACTAACCTTGACAATGTTTGAATCTTTTCGATGGTCTTCAAAACCTTGTGGATTGTTGTTTGCAAAGGGTTACTATAGAAAACCAAATTGCATTTATATAGCATAAAATAATTTTTTTATTACCGCTTTATGAATGTGGGATTAAAAAAAGACGATAAAAGCACAGAAAAAACATTGCCAAAAGAAATATAAAATAAAAAGATTTATTATAAACAAAAAAAAGTTAGCCTTCAAAGCACTATTAAATTACTCGAAATTTCAAACGTGAATAATAGAAAAACAAAATAGTTTATATGGCTAATATTAAGTTTAACATTATTCATTTTACGACTGCAGGATTAAAAAATATGTAATTAGCTAATGCATTATTTCTAAATTTAAAGAGGATGGCATTAAATGATATTTGATTAGTGTCATGACTGTGGTTTTAAAAAATTAATGTAAATAACTAATACTATATTAAAAGGTTTGTATAACATTGTTTACATGTCATTTAATTAGTTTTATTATAATTTTTTATATGATAGATTAAATTATTTTTAATAGTGTTATGATTGCGTTAGAAATGTGTGATTTATTTTTGCAGGGAAATTTTGGAGGGAATGTTTGTGAGGGAAAATTTCGTTCTTTTAGCTATAAGATTGTTGGGGGTTGACAGTTACACCATTGTACTCTTTGGTGAGGAGTGTGAGAAAATTTCATTCTCTTTTTCTGTTTTGAATTATCATTATACTTTTTAGTGAAAATTCATGGACTCATCTGAATCAACCTCAATGTCTGAAGATGTACATGAAGATGGTGGAAATTTTCCTTTAAGTGAGGATTTTAAAGGCACTGATGATGATTTTCCTCCGAATGAGGATTTTAAAGGCAGTAATGATGATGATGAAGACCTTCCTCCATGTGTAGATTTTAAAGACACTGAGGAAGATGATGACAATTTTCCTCCAAGTGATGATTTTCAAGGCACCAATGATGATTTTGCTCAAAGTGATGATTTTCAAGGCACCAATGATGATTTTCCTCCAAGCAAAGATTTTCAAGGCACTAACAATGATTTTCCTCCAAGTGAAGATTTTCAAGGCACAAATGATGATTTTCCTCCAAGCCAAGATTTTCTTCCAAGCGAGGATTTACAAGACAACAAACTTGATTTTCCTTCAAACGAGGATTTTGATGGGATCGATGATAATTTTGGTGAGAATGAAGGCACCAATGATGGTGTAGATGATTTTCCTCCAAGCAAGGATTTTAATGGCACCAATGATGATTTTCCTACAAGCGAAGATTTTAATGGGATTGATAATGTTTCTCTTCCAAGCAAGGATTTTGATGGCACCGATGATAATTTTTCTCCAAGCGAGAATTTTAATGGGACCGATAATGTTTCTCCTTCAAGCAAGGATTTTGATGGCATCGATGATGATTTTCCTCCAAGCGAGGATTTTAATGGGACTGATAATGCTTCTCCTCCAAGCAAGGATTTTGATGACACCAATGATGATTTTCCTCCAAGCGAGGATTTTAATTAGACAGATGACAATTTTGGTGAGGATAAAGGCACCAACAATGTTGAAGATGGTTTTCCTCCCAACCAGCATTTTGATGGCTCAAATGATGATTTTCCTCCAAGCGAGGATTTTAATGGGACAAATGATGATTTTGGTGAGGATGAAGGCACCAATAATGGTGAAGATGATTTTCTTCCAAGCGAGGATTATGATGGTAGCGATGATTATTTTCCTCCAAGCGAGGATTTTGATGGCAGCAATGATGATATTCCTCCAAGCGAGGATTTTAGTGGGACAGATGATGATTTTGGTTATGATGAAGGCACCAATAATGGTGAAGATAAATTTCTTCCAAGCGAGGATTTTGATGGCATCAATAATGATTTTCCTCCAAGCGAGGATTTTGATGGCACTGAAGATGAATTTCCTCAAAACAAGGATTTTAAAGGGACAAATGATGATTCTAGTGAGGATGAAGGCACCAATAATGGTGAAGGTGATTTTCCTGCAAGGATTTTGATAGCATTGATGATGATTTTTCTCCAAGAGAGGATTTTAATGGGACAGATGATGATTTTGGTGATGATGAACCCGCCAATGATGTTTATTTAATCTCAAGTGATAAACTTGATACTGATGAGGATAATCATTCTCCTACTAATTTTGGTGATGATAATCTCAATGAGATGGATGATATTCCTCATAGTGATGAGGATATTCATTCTAATGAGGATGATTTAATAGTACATGAAACACAAAGGAAAATTGTACCAATGAGCAAGATTAAGTGTAGGACTAGGCCATTTTATATCAATCCAAAGCATTCTAGTTATACAAGGTCTAGGAAAGATTTTCTCACAAGGTCTCAGTTCTATTATTGATTTGATTTCAAGTGAGTGTTGCCAAAAAAATTGTCTGAAACAAATACGCTACAATTATGCCTTTGAGAAAATGCGAGCATATCTATCAATGAACAAAAATATGCAAAATTCATATTTGGTAGGGTGCATGATTTCTACAAAGGCAGGTTATGATTATCTCATTGGAAGTATTTTGTTTGGAGAAGGACATTCAAAAGAATCCACTCAATTGGTAATCTTTGACTATCAAAAATCCAAACAAGGCTAGAAAATGATCCTACATTTTATTCTAAAGAATATCATGCACAAGCTAGTTGGCCGATAACAAACATTGCAATGTCATGGATGCATGACTTCTTTTCTAAGCATGGAGAGAGTATGCCAGATAGAGAAACCATACACATTCTAGATAATTTCTCAAGGCAAGAAATCTACAACTTGTACAAGGCATTTGTTCAAGATGCCGAAGGAAATAACAATTTCATTAGATATGCATATTTTACAAGACTATGGAAAACATAGTTCAACAATGTATATATTCCTAGGAGGTCAAGGATGGGGGTTTGCGGTATATGTGCTTCTCTTAAACAAAGAAGGGATAAATCGAAAGGGATAGGGAGAGGTATGTCTCTATCAACTTTAATTTTTTGGAATAAATATCAATTACGAAAGCTCATCAATATTTTGTTTTTATTTTATTTGTAGATTATGTTGTCAAAGAACTTCAAACACATCGCAATCAACAATCAGTTGAACGGAAAAAGTTATACAAACATCGCAAGAAGTGTTATGATGAACCACATAAGTATATGGGTTTGATTTTTGATGGCATGGATAAGAAAAAAAACACTTGTGCCACATTTTGTCCGTGTACCAAAGAATTTAAAGGAGGAAAGTTTTATTCAGTTTCACCTGGTTGGTTGTATAGTTTTTAATGGTCAAATGTCTCCAAGGGTTTACTTTACAGCTCTCAATATTCATAATGATGCAAACCTGACCATCACCATAATTCACCATGTGCTGACTCATTGGTCTAGTAATCTTCCTCGAGTTCTATATCTGCAATTGGACAACACCAACCGGGAAAACAAAAATCAGATTGTGTTTGGTTATCTGAACATGCTTGTTGAATTGAGAATTTTTCAGAAGGTTAAAGTTGGTTTCCTTCTTGTTGGACATACACATGACCATATTGATCAAATGTTTATCCGTTTTGCAGTGACATTGGGGAGGAAGAATGTTGGGAGCCTGCCATCATTAACTGAAATTATTAGAAAAACATATAGTCTAGAGCCTATTGTACTAACGTTGGAGGAAACTATTGACATGCGAAGATTTATTTTGGGATCGCATGGTGAAGAAAGGTGCATTGAAAAACTTAATGACATTAGCTTTCAGCATCAATTTCATATAAAAAAGATTGATGGGAAAACACTACTATGGGGAAAGAAGTACTCAACAAGTGCATAATGGGGGCCTACATCAGGTTTAGCATTTCTGGAATTCATCCCAAGTCGTCAAATGTATGCTTCAAAGTTATTGTTGTTGCAATCAACTGTTGAGATTCAAAATGCACGTCGACACAATAGAGACATTGATTCTTCTCAATGCTTGGAAGAAATAAAAAATTCTATCAAAGATACATATGACTATTTTGATGTTGTCGATTCTATTTGGTGGGAGTCATTTTTCATGGAGCAAAATGACATAATTTCAAACTCTACAAATGGAGCTATTTTTTTTAAGACTCCATTTAGTTGGCCACAACGTATGTCAAAAGAAATTGAGAGAAATGTTGAGCCTAAAGGTGTCGAGTCTTCTCAACCAGAAGAAAGGGAAATGTACATTGAGTCTAGAAGATCATTTGTACGGCGTGAGGCGATGGAAGACCTTTACAGAGGCTCTGTACAAGATATTAAGGAGTTGCATGATTGCAGTTTTGGCCACATAAGATCCATGTGGTTATCCATTCTAGATTGCAAAAGTTATGCAGGCCAATAAAGAAAATGAAGAAGTTATATCTGTTGAAGTACATTGGTATGTAACAGACACACACCCATTTGATGGTGTGTACAAGCCGGAGATGGTGATTGAGAAAAAGGTTTGCAAAAAGAGAAAAAAGAAAGGGTCAAAATGTAAATCATCGTCGCATAAACATTTTGAAATTAGAGGATGTTGACATATTAGTTTATGACTTCCAGTTGAAAAAGAAAGGCACTCTTCACTCCAAGACTATAGAGATTATCAAAAGATTGTTTGCACAAGAAATAGTTGCAACATGGGAGTCTGCTAAACCAAGGCGTAGATCTAGAAGGAATATGGCATATGAAATATTGGGCATACATGAAGACTTGGATGGTGCACTCATTGATAGTAGAGAAGAATACGAGTCATCTACATCTTCATCCAGTCATTCATCTGAAGAAAATGTGGTTTATGATGGTGTGTTAGAATCCATGTGTTGATTTATATTTGCACATGAAACATTTTTTTATTTTTTATTAAGATGGCATTGTTTGTATGGCAACTCTAAAGGAGTGCTTGAATTTTGATATGATTTACTTCTACGTCTTATGGTTTAATATATGATTTTATGATGAATATCACAAATTCTTTTATTTTATTCCCGGATGCGGGTGATTTTCTTGATTTGGCGGAGCATGAGTAAGCCGACGCAGAGACCACTGCTGCCCTCCACGCGACGGCTCCTAGGGCCTCTCGCCATGGACATTTATGAGCACCCCTCTCCAATGCTCGCAACCTTATTGCAGTCAGTGCTTTATGCTCTGAATCGAGTTGTTCAGCGTACCTAGTTAATGATGTCTCTCCTGTGCGAATTAATGGCCCCTAGGGAGGTCGGTTATCCGCCTTTTAGCAGGATTGATTCCAGTTTTCAAGCATTTCAAATTGGAAAGCCAGGTATACTTTCCTCTCTGAGTCACATTGGTCGTTTTTATTGCGTCTGGCTCAAGCCAAATCTCACTGGGTTTTGATTCTTTCTGGACATTCTGGTCTTATGGGTTATTTGGGCTATCTCTTGGTCTCAGAAGGTTACTAGTGGAGGTCAAGAGATCTCTTTCTGGTGCTTGAATTCACATTTGGTTAAGTCTGGAACAATGACTCGCAGACTTTGTTCCACCCCTTTCTATGGCAACAGAGGCGGAGGGCGTCATGCCAGACGAGGACATGGTGGTTTAGCAGATAATGGTTATTATAATTCCATCCCACGCCATTTGAGAACAATTCTTGACGATTGGGAAGAAGAGATGGTTTTGCAGCAATTGGTCAGTCAGAGGGCACGCATCAGGCGAGGGCATTACTGGTTGGTCAAGAATTCATTGGCCCAGCTTCTCTTGCAGTCTCAGGATTTCACGCAGGGGAATAATCCAACCCCCTCTCCTTCCCCTGCTCCAGTTCCAGCTCTTCATTCTTTAGCCTCTCCTGCGACTTCTCAAGTTTCTAAGCCGACGATGCAGCAAGGACCTCAGCTTAGCAAGAAAATTCAGCAGTTTGTGGACAAAACAAAACTTGGCAAGGAAATTCAGCAGCTTGTGGACAAAACAAAACTTGGCAAGGAAATTCAGCAGCCTGTGGACAAAACAAACATAGCTTCAACCAGTGATCATATGCGCAAGCATGTGGAATGTAAAGGCATGGTGAACCTCTCCTCATTCCTAAAGACGGCACCTCTACCAGCAAAATCGGTTCCTGACAATACCTCCAGCTCTAAGGACTACCGCTGCCCAATCACTGAGGAGCTTCCGAACAATGTAAACATCGTCTGCAAGTCCAAGTAACTCTGTTGTTTTTTCCTTTCTCTCCTTAGTTTGGTTTCAGTTGCTTGTTGATAGACACTTGGCATTTTGTCCACGGGACAGGTCTATTTTTTTGTTATTTTTGTAGTTTTTTGGGTAGATCTCATATTTGAACTAGTTTATCAAGTCTCTAGCTATAGTCTGTTTTTTAGCCTTAGGTATAGGCAGACATACTTTGGTTCTCTACTGGTTGTATTAGATCGGTGAGCAGCCCAAGTGGGTTCTCAGGCTTCTTGTGCATGTACTATTTTTTGTATTTTAATATAAATTTTCTATGGAGCTTACAAAAAAAAAATATTTTATTTTATATGGAAAGAGTAGTGAAATAATTTCTTGAATAATTTGTGTTTAACCCAGTGCAAGTTTTATATAGTGTTACTAAGAGATTAAATAAGTACAATTTTAAATTATGATAAAATGATATAATAATGCCATGTTTTTAAAAATTGTGCTACCAGTAGCATTAGTTTTCAATTTAGAGCTTGATTTTAAGGTTTTTGCAAACAACAATAACAATTGTTTTGGTCCATTTCTATATTTTTGACCTCAAATCAAAAAGTGGTGCTACTGGTAGCACCACTTTTTGATTCGGGGTTGTTTTTGGGTGTTTTTTATGCAAAAATATGGGTTTTTATGGCTAGAGTTCTCATTTTGAGTATAAAGTTCTCGTTAAGCCGGTAGCACCACTTTTTGATTCGGGGTTGTTTTTGGGTGTTTTTTATGCAAAAATATGGGTTTTTATGGTTAGAGTTCTCGTTTTGAGTATAAAGTTCTTGTCAAGTTGTATAACTTGTTGACAAGGAGAATTGACGTGAAAGCACATATTTTTCATTAACATATTTACATATAAATACATTGAGATGACCCTTGGGTTCGTATTCCCAAGGTGTCTCATGGACTCTTCATGATTGTTCACATTCACATGTGACTCTTGGAGTGAATGTGCACAATAATATAAAATATAACTATAAATAACCCTCAAAGGATTAATATTTCCAACAATCCCCCCTTAATCCAAAGGGGTATGTGTGAGTCCAAGAAAAGAGAACTGAAAAAACTGCAAGTGGACAGTTGCCAAAGGATGAACATCTCCAACTTGACAATCCAAATTTAACAAGTAAGCTAACAGAAGTTGACATCTTCTGCTAAATATAAGTGCTCTCTGAATTGGTGGCTTTTGGCTGACCACAAACCAAAAAGGCTAGCAGAAACAACAAAAAATGATGTTTTCTACTAAGTGGGTGGTTTTAGGCTGACCATACTATCTCTAACTCCACATGGTCTTCCTGTTGTGCAAGGCGTTGCTTAAACGTTTGAATGAAATCTTTAATGAGGAACTCCTTCATGAGCTTCCTGGAGACTAGTGACAGAGGTAGCTCGTTCCTTTTACATTGTGAAGACTGCATTTGCTTTGATGCTTTTCTGTCTTCACAAACTTGTAAGATGTTTTTTCTTTGATGCATGTGCTAACCAGTGTTACAAATATCGTGTCGGCAAATATATCGCTGAGGGTCCAAAAAGAAATTATCAGATTTATCGGCGAAAATGTCGGCAAACATCGGCAATATATTGACAAACTTAAAAAATACAAAAATATTTAGTTTTTTTTCAATTTCATAAACACTAAAGCAACAAGAACATCAAATAGACACTTTTCCACATGCATATGGAAAGAAAACTGATATATAAGATGTATAAGACGTTTAGTGATACATCACACATAAAAAAAGAATCGTGTCCTGAATCCTGAGTCCCTGACTCATGAATGACCAAAAAATACAATCAGTGTATCTCATATATAATGAAATCAATTAAATAAACTATTGATTCCCTCTATCTCTTTTACGGGAAAAGGTAATCACTTTGGTAATGGCTCTAGCTCTAGAGCAAGAAGGCCCTAGCGGTCGTGGGGGTCGTCATGGACTCTATGTATATTTTAAATCGCTATGTATGTATATTTATATTTTAAATTAATAAATTAGTAAGGACATTTAAAAAGATGAATGTGAAACATAAATCATAAATCATACGTGTCAATGAATCATTGCCTATATGGGATCCTATTCATCAATAACACCCTATGTCGCCCTCCTCCAGGCTATAGTCCTTGCGTCTACCTCAAATCTCAAAGTTGATCTTCCAAGGACATTAGTTAACGACTCAACACCTTATAATTTTGATGAAACCTCCTAATCCAATTGTTAAAATAAGGTAGAAAAAACTTCCCATGCTTAATAAGTGATTTTGCATGAGTGAAGAGTACATTTTTATTAAGGTCATGGCAGAGGATTCCAACAATCAACACGACCAACATCAATGTACATAGAGGGGTTGATGTGCTTGAATAAATGTCAATCCCATACCCTCATACATAATAGAATTCAGTAGAAACTTTGTAATCCTGAAATCCCGAAAACTGTTAAGTCTGTTGAATTTTGAATGGGATTTAAAGTTCTACTTTTTGCATATGAAGTCCGATGAGGTTGGAACCACTCTCAAACATCCTGAAACAATTAATGGTAATATTAAAAATTTAAGTAAAAGGATAGAAAATGAAATATAAGGAGAATGTCACTTAAGGAGAATGAAAATGAAATATAAGGAGAATGTCACTTTTACTTTAAGAATTTAATACTACCATTAACTGTACCAATTACAACTAAACAAGGCGACCTTTTTCTATGGGAACAACGAAATTATTTTCCAAACTATGGCATATGAGCAAAAAGAGAGCAATAAATCGTGATATTTTCGAAAAAATTGCCAAAAAATTGCGATAATATCGGGTAAAAATCGCCAAAACATCGAGCAATATATCGATCGATATATTGCCGATATATCACCGAGGGGTTAGCATCGCGATATATCGACGATGTTTGTAACACTGGTGCTAACAATGCATGGGAGTATATTGTTGAAGACTGCATTGAGTATATTATTGAAGACTGTGTTGAGTATATCATTGTTTATTCTTCCCATAGTTGATATTATTGATATTATTTTCTTTATTGTTGATATTATCGTTGAAGAGCTATAGAAGAAGAAACAACCACAAAGACAAATTCCCATAGTTGATATTATTGATATTATTTTCTTTGTTGTTGATATTGTTAGAAAAACAGGATCGCGGAGCAATAACAATAAACAAAATGCAAATATAAATTGCATATAACACATTATAAGAGAGACACCAATATAACGTGGTTCACCCAAGATGGGCTACGTCCACACCAAAATTACTAGTCCTTATCATTATACTATCCAACAAATGAAATGATATAATCTACAGCACATCTGCTACAACTTCCTCTTCACTCTCTCACAGTCTCTCTTACACAATCATAAAGATCTTTACAATGCTACAAATACCCAACTATATTACAATGCCTTCCTTTTAAAGAGGGATTACTATGGGAAAATACTATGGGACACCCAATACCATGGGCCCGTAAATCACCCATTATCGACCAAGTCATGACTATGAAATTACAACATTTTACAAGGCATTTTTTTCGAAATTTTTGCTACGGGGGCGTTGCCCTGAACCCCCTCCAGGGGGGGCTCCTAAAAGTAGTCGCATACCCCCCTAGACCCCCCATGGTGACTATTTTGGGGGGGCAAGCGTCCCCAAACCCCCCCCATCATGGGCTGGGATCCAAAAATGATTGAAATACGACTTCTAAATAAGGAAGATCAGGCACCACAACAAACAATCTCCCGCTTGGAGACTGATCACAACAACTCCACCGCTGCTGCACTTGCTGGACTATGCTCTGAACCTTGGATTTGGAAAATTTCTCATCTTCAACTTCATGATTGAAGGCCAACTGAAACCGAGTAGGAACTTAGTTTCTCTCTGGTTACTACCTTTGTCAACATGTCTACAGGATTCTGGCTAGTGTGTATCTTTTCCAGCTTCAACAGTTCATCTTCCAGAACAGACCGTATGAAATGCTACTTGAGTTGTATCTGTTTAGTCTTAGAATGGAAGGCTAAGTTATTTGCAAGATGAATGGAACTCTGGAAGTCACTGTACAACCTGTTATTCTCCTGCTTGTTACCCAATTCCTCCATGAACCTCTGTAACCAAATCATCTCTTTACTAGATTTTGTAGCACCAACATACTCTGCTTCCGTCGTTGAAAGTGCAACAACCTTTTGTAGTTTTGAAATCCAACTTATTATCGTTCCACCTACAATAAATATATACCCTGTGGTGCTCCTCTTGCTATCTTTATCACCTACCATATCTGCATCAACATATCCCTGTAGAACAGTGTCTGAACCTCCAAAACATAATGCATGAGTGGTAGTACCTCTCAAATACCTGAGAATCCACTGTATGGCCTTCCAATGTTCTTTACCTGCATTGTTCATATACTTGCTCACAACTCCCACTGCATGTGCAATATCTGGTCTTGTGCACACCATGGCATACATCAAGCTGCTAACTGCAGATGAATAGGGAACCCTAGACATGTAATCTATCTTTTCCTGTGTCTTGGGACACATCTCCTTACTTAGGTTGAAATGGTTGGCCAAAGGTGTACTAACCGATTTTGCATTCTGCATTCTAAACCTCTCCAACACCTTTTGTATGTACTCACCCTAAGAAAATGTCAATTTGCGATTTTTCCTAACTTTTGTTATTCTCATACCAAGGATCTGCTTTGCAGCACCCAAATACTTCATTTACAAATGAATTAGCTAACTTCCTTTTGAGCACATTTATATCCTGCGTGTTAGACCCTGCAGCAAGCATGTCATCCACATACAATAACAATATAATATATCTTCCATTATCTAGCCTCTTGAAATAAACACAGTGGCTACGCTGCTGGGAATCGACCCCCCCCCATCAAATCGATCCCAATTCGCACTCCGGACGGAATCGATGAGGAATCGATGACGGAATCGCGATTCCTCATCGATTCCGCCCAGAATCGATCCCGTAATTCGCGAATTGGGCATAAAAAAAACGATCCCTGGAATTTTGAAATTCGTTGCGGAATCTTCGAATCCAGGTCAATTCCAGATCGATTTCGGATCGAACCCGGGCTTAAAAATCGAACCCTAAATTGCTCCCGAGGTCGATTCAGTGGACAGGGTGGATTTATGAAATTTTTTTTTAATTTTTGTATATTTTTTGGGGTTTTTTTTTTGGTGGGCAAGGTCATTTTGGGCCAATAAAGGGTGAATGAGTCCATTTATTACTCATTTGCTTGATTGGGAAGAGTTTGAGCTTGGAGTGAGTTTGCTAGTTGTTTGAGAGCTTTGAGCATTGAGAGGGAGATTGAAGGGGAGATTGAAGGGGAGAGTTTGCAAGGGAGATTAAAGCTTCCATAGAGACATTCAACCACCATTGAAGAGCTAAGAGGTAGGCTCTAAAAACTCATCTTTGTTTGTTTTTGCAATTTTTTTTCACTATGTTAAAAAATGGAAAACTTGCAATGTTCTCTTCTCCTACTCTTTCCAATTTCTTCTTCTCCATCATTCTATTGCAGGGAACAAGTGACTCTCATCTTGAATCAAGAAACATGATGGGTATGTGGTTTTGGTTTTTCATTCCACTTCTTCTCATTATGATGGTGTTGGGCAGTAGATGTGGTGGTGGTAGTGATGAGGGGGAAGAGGTAGAGAGTGATGCATACCAAGGAGAAGAGGAGGAAGGGGAAGAGGGTGATGAGGATGAGGATGAGGGTGATGTGGGGCAAAAACAAAAAGACACAACACCTTTGTGGAAGTATGTGACAAGGCAAGGGGAGGGAAAGGGGGTGGAACCACAAAGTTTGCATGCCCCCATTGTGGGAAAACATACACAGGTTCATATACCTGGGTGAGAAAGCATTTGTGTGGGGTTATGCCATGCGATGTAGGTAAGTCTCATGGAGTCAAAACTTGTGACAAAGTGGGAGCTAAAGAGAGAAGCAAATACAGGATGGAAGAAGAGACCGCTCAAAACAACTCCAAGAGATCGAGGGTTGATTCTGAATACCCACAGAGAATGTTTAGTAGTGGAGTTGGATCATCATCGGCTCGATCGGGAGCCTCATCTCCCCATGGAGTCTCGCCTATACGAAGAACATTATCCGATTTCCTTGACCAAAGTTGTAGAAATGATGTGGATTCAAAAGTTTATAGGTTTGTCTATGCATGTGGTGTGCCATTCAATGTTCTTCGTTCACCCTATTGGCATGAAATGGTACAAGCCATCAATGGTGCCCCTCAAGGATACAGAAGCCCTGGGTATGACAAAGCTAGAACCGTGGGACTTGACAGGGAAAGAGCCAAAATCAATAGTGCTCTTGGAAAGTTCACAAATGATTGGTCCAACTATGGGGTATCCATTGTATCTGATGGGTGGACAAATGTTAAAGGCAAGCCATTGATAAATATTCTTGGCGTTTCTACTAGCGGTGCGGTCTTCCTTTCAGCCCATGACTATTCATATCGCTACAAGACCGCTATTAATATTGCACAACCTTTACTTAAAACCATTCAGGAGATTGGGCCATACAATGTCATTCAAGTCATCACTGATAATGCTGCTAATTGTAAGGCAGCAAGAGCAATCATTGAGGATAAGTATCCCAACATATTTTGGTCAGGGTGTTTGGTTCACACATTGAACCTTTTGATGCATGATATTGTTAAGATGAAGGACAATAATTACCGATGGATTGGTGCCTTGTACAAGAGAGGTAAGAAAATGATCAAATTTATTACCAATCATAACATGGCCCACCACATTTTTCGCAATCACTCTAAGTTGGAGCTATTGAAGATTGCAAAAACTAGATTTGCTAGCTACTACCTCATCTTCAGGAGGCTTTTGAACGTAAGAGAGGCATTGGCTAGTATGGTCTCAAGTGATCCATGGTAGGAATTGAAAGACAGAGCTGCAAGTGCATCAGATAGAAGTGACTTTCAGGAGGTGGAGTACACTGTTCTTGAAGGTCATTTTTTGTCACAGGTTAGGTATGTTCTGCAGTTCACCAAGCCAGTTTATAACATGATTCGTTTTGCAGATAAAGATCAGCCAGTGATTGGGGAGGTATATGAGCATATGGATAGCATGCTTGGTCAAATCAAAGACATTGTTGAGCAAAAAGATGCAGTCTTGTATGACCATATTCATAAACACGTGGTCAAAAGATGGGATAATCTAAATGTTCCACTCCATGCCCTTGCATATGTCCTCACCCCAAAATACTATTCTCCAATTTGGTTGGCCCAACCTGCACCTGGGAGTGGAGTCAGGAAAAAACCCCACACAGATCCAGAGGTTGCTGCTGGGTATATGCAAGCATTAGAGAAGTTGGTCCCTGATGAGGAAGAGTGTGCTCAAGTACGGAGTGAATTGAGCATATACATAAGTGAGCATGGACGCTTTGGTTCCCTGTTTGCAACCAAAGATCGAGACAGATTGGATCCTATCCATTGGTGAAACATGCATGGCTCTGGAGCCACATATTTGCATAAATTGGTGCTGAGGGTGCTATCATAGGTTGTTAATAGCTCTTCTGCAGAGAGGTGTTGGAACACCTACAACTTCATCCACAGTGTAAAGAGAAATAGTCTAAATGTAGATCGCGCAGAAAGCTTGGTTTATGTGCACTACAACTTGAGGTTGTTGTCCCATTATTGTGAGGCAGCCAAGAATGATAGAACATTTTTGACTTGGGACAACAATCCAGAGGAAGCTAATATGGAGGATGGAGCCATAGCATTAGAGCGCTTGGAGGCTGAACTATTGGGTGATCATGATGATCCAATTTAGACTACCCATACAGAAATGCCACCCCCAAGCAGAAGCAGCTTTCCGGATGCAGGAGTTTTGCCTTTAGCTTCACAACGTCCAATTTCAGCCCGCAAGGGCCATTCATCTTCTTCTCATGTTCCACGATCACTTCCACCAGCACCTATTCCACCTAGAACACGAGAAAATAAATTGGAAGTTACTCGTGGCAAGCGGAAAGCTTAGTAGATTCATAGTACTTTGTAGTTTGTTTTTCATTTTCATGTTTATTTTGGCGGTTGGCCTATTTTGTAAACATTATGGCCTAGTTTGAAACTTTGATGGCAAATATTATATGTTGAAATTTGAAGGTTGATGTTGTTGATGATTGATGATTTGATGATGATCATTTAATGACAATGTTATAAGTTATAGCTCCTAGAATCTAGAAGACGAGATGATTAATGTTATATCAATGTGTACTAAATGGTTATATGAATATCTAGATTCTATGTTTTGATGTTTTCTTAGCTAATTTGGCATAATACATGTTTTTTTTAATTTATATGGATCAAAATATATATTATATAAAAAACGCTCATGAAACGGAAGCTTTTGAAAATTTCGCTTTTCGCTCCCACTCCCGCTCCCAACAGCGTAAGTCAGAATGGCATCTACTATAACCTTGTTCTATCATAAACTTGTCAAATTTCAAATACTACTGCATTGGAGCTTGCTTCAGTCCATACAAACTCCTCTTCAACCTGCATACCAAATTCTCCTTCCTTTTGACCTCATACCCCTGTGGTTGCTGCATATAAATTTCTTCCTCCAAATCCCCATGGATAAATGTTGTTTTTACATCTAACTGTTCAAGATACAAATTTTCTACCACCACTAGACTTAAAATAGTTCTAATTGAAGTCATTTTAACAACAGGAGAAAATATTTCATCAAAATCTATACATTTCTTCTGTACAAACCCCTTTACAACAATTTTGGCCTTGTACCGCTTCTTTCCTCCATATTCTTCCTTCAACCTATAAACCCATTTATTCTGCAATGCTCTTTTACCTGCATGCAATTGAACCAAATCCCAAGTCTGGTTTCTTACCAATGAGTCCATCTCCTCATTCATGCCTTGCTCCCACTTCTTTCTAGTTTCCACCTGCATTGTTTCTTCATAACATTATGGTTTATCAAAATCAGTCATCAATAAATAATACATTGAAGGAAAGTATCGTTCAGGGGGTCTACTTAACCTGGTAAACCTTCTAACACTTGTAGGAGTTTGAGGTACCTGTTGTTGTTCTTGATTTTCTGACACTTTTGGAACTTCATTTTCTTTGATTTCATCAAGCGCTATGTACTCTGTGTTTTCATTTTCATGTTTCTTTCCCTGCAATTGATCATTATACATGATCTTTTCATTGAATACCATATCTCTACTCCTAATGATTTTGTTATTTTCATAATCCCATAAGCGATAACCAAAATCATCAACCCCATATCCAATAAAGCTACATTTGTTGAATTTAGCCTCAAGCTTTGTTCTATTTTCTTTATCAATATGGATAAATGCTTCACAACCAAAAGTTCTCAGAAATGAGTAGTTTACCTTTTTACCTGTCCATGCCTCCTCTGGAATACCACCATCCAAAGCACTTGCAGGATCTTTGTTTATTAAGTAAACAATAGTATCTACAACATCTGCTCAAAATTGTAAGGGCAACCCTACATGCAATCTCATACACCTTGCGCGTTCCATGATTGTTCTGTTCATCCTTTCTGACACCATTTCTTGTGGTGTTGCTAGGACTGTCTTCTCTCCACTTCTTAAAAGTAGCAAACACCTCAGATTTTTGTCTAATGCAATAAACTCAAGTCTTTCTAGTTGCATCATCATTAAAAGTAACATAATAATGAGAACCACCAAGACATTGTACCTGAGCCAGTCCCCATACATCTGTATGCACAAGATCTAACTTTTCACTCTTCTTATGTTTCCTAACCCTGAGAAATATGACTCTTTTTTGTTTTCCATAAACACAGTTCTCACAGAATTCCAAACTTACCTGCTTCGGATCTGGCAGCAACTTCCTTGAGTGGAGAATTTGCATCCCCTTCTCACTCATGTGGCCAAGCCTATGATGCCACAATGATGTATATGTTCCTGTGGAAGCTAAAGAGATAGAACAGGTAGTATTATGAGGACATAAATACAACATACCTATCCTGTCTCCTTTTACTATCCATTGATCCTTTAGTGATCTTCTACCATGTTTCTCCAAATGTAGATAAACAGCCACCATCTCCCGACTTCCCTGTTGAGATCAGATTTATTTTCATAGCAGGAATATGCCTTACATCTTTCAACATCGATTCACCATTCTTTAACTTTATCTGTACCTTACTCATTACAACTATTTTACATGTTTCATCATCACCCAATAAAACATGTCCAAAATCGCCTGGAACATAATCATGAAAGAATTTCCTATGGGATGTAGCATGACATGGAGCCCTTGAATCTACTACCCAGTAATCACTAGTATTATCTAATGCAAGAATCAAAGCATCTTGTAACACATCACCGGCTACATTTGCTTCCTGAGTAGTCTCTTGCTGTCCATCTTCTTTCTTCTTTAGAGATCTGCAGTCTTTCTTCAGAAGTCCTTTCTTTCCACAGTTCCAACACTCTATCTTTCCCAATATGGACTTGGATTTTCCCTTCATGGGCTTGCTGAGATTACCTGGGCGCTTTCCTCTCTCCCTTTGTCTTCCTCTGCTCTCCATGGTCAATTCATTACCTGATGTATCAATTGTGCTTTTCCTTTGCATTTCCTCGCTAAAAATAACACCAACACCATCATCAAATTTCAAAGTGTTTGAATTAGAGACGGAGTTACTTACACCCATGACCAAGCCATTCCAGCTTTCTGGCAATGAGCACAAGATTAGAAGAGCCCTAACCTCATCATCAAAGTTCACTTTCACAGAACTTAGCTGATTTGTAATTGTATTAAATTCATTTAAATGGTCAGCAACAAATCCACCTTCTGACATCTTCATATTAAATAAACGCTTCATTAGAAATACCTTGTTGGAGGCCGAGGGTTTTTCATACAGTTTACCCAATGCACTCATCAGACCCTCCGTTGTCTTTTCTTTTGAAATATTGAAATCCACTGACGAAGCTAGGCACATCCGTATTGTTCCTAGTGTTGTTCTGTCAAGAACCTCTCATTCTTCGTCCTTTATAATTGTCGGTTGTTTTGCTTTTCCTCCCAACAATAGGAATAAATCCTTCTAGTACAGATAGTCCTCCATTTGCATTTTCCATAACTGGTAGTTTTGGCCATTAAATTTCTCGACTTTAAACTTTCCTTCTTTTGCCATTGCTCCCACTCGAACCAGGAACCCTTCTTTCCTGCAAGTTTATCTGCCAAATAGACCTTTGACTCTAATACCAATTGTTAGAAAAATAGGATCGTAGAGCAATAACAATAAACAAGATGCAAATATAAATCACATATAACACATTACAAAAGAGACACCAATATAACGTGGTTCACCCAAGATGGGCTACATCCACAAAGAGATTGTCAGTCCTTATTATTATACCATCCAACAAATGAAAGGATACAACCTGCAGCACATTCGCTGCAACTTCCTCTTCACTCTTTCACAGTCTCTCTTACACAATCATAAAGATTTTTACAATGCTACAAATACCCAACCGCATTACAATTCCTTCTTTTTAAAGAGGGATTACCGTGGGAAAATACTATGGGACACTCAATACTATGGGCCCGTCCGTAAATCACCCATTATCGACCAAGTCATGACTATGAAATTACGACATTTTACAAGGCATTTTTTCCGAAATTTTCGATACAGGGTCGCTTCCCCCAAACCCCCGCCGGGGGGGCTCCTAAAAGTAGTCTCCGCCTCCCTGGACCTCCCATGGCGACTATTTTGGGGGGGAAAGCCCCCCGAAACCCCCCCGAAACCCCCCCATCATGGGCTGGGATCCAAACACGACTAAAACACGAGCTCTGAATAAGGAAGATCAGGCTCCACAATCAACAAAGATTATCGTTGAAGAGCTATAGAAGAAGAAACAACCACAAAGACAAATTGCTATAGAAGAAGAAACGACCACATAAACTTATTGCATTGAAGAGCCCTAGAAGAAGAAACGACCATAGAAAAGACCACATTGAAAACTGCATATTGCTGCGTTGAAGAGTTGCATATTGGTATCCATTCTCTCTACCAAAATAGAAGAAGAAACGACCATAAAGACGAGCTAAGCATCGGTGACCATACATAATCGAGAACATTAGATAGTATTCCCCGGGTGCCACTTGATGCTGCATCCATCACTTGGCCTTTGTGGAAAACTTACTGGTTTTCCACTCAACACACAGTATAAAGCCAACCTCAAGTCACGCCCTGTAATGGATTTATTATTATTACGTCGTGAATCATCAAACTGCCCATGACAAGCAAGCTCTAATGGATCCTGTCCCTCCTTTTTCAAGACGACAAATTCTGGAGTACATGCAGCTTGGCATACTCATTCCCTGTGCGCGATACCTCTTAACTCTTTGGGTTGTCAAATCGAAACCCGGATTTATCTACATTGAAGCCTTGGATGTGAAGTATCACTAAAAGAGTATTGTTGAGTTATTGTTCCGTGGAGTTGCTATGCTGGAGTTTTCTTTTATTGCTAGTACATTGTTGGTGCATTGGAGACACTCTCATCGTTGGTGCATTAGAGATATTATCTTATTGTTGGTATGTTGGAGTTATTCGTCTGGTGTGAAGACTGTTTTTGAAACTCGGTGCGTTGATGGTAGTATTCTTGACTATATTTAAATTTTGGATCCTGCAATTTTATTTTTGAGAAACATTGTATTGCTTTAAAATCTTGAAAATTTAAGACCGTATCTTGGACACAGCCTGCTAGAAAACTCATTGCAGATTGCTTGTATTACATTGAAAATTTGTGTTATTAAGTTCCTTGCATAGACTATAGACCTGCAAGCTTGAGTACACTAGTGCAGAGATTATTGTTGCAGAGATTGTTGTTGCAGTAATTGTAAGAAAAGAAATTGCATTGCGAGAAGAAACTAGTTGACAGTATTGGACAGTTTGTTGCATGACTATGACACCACATCGAAGTATCATCACCGAAGGATTCAGAGATAAAGAATTCCTTCTTCAATTCAACTTCAAATTTTGCATTGAGGTGTAACTTGTAAACAATGAATTTTGGTAAGTTTTATTGTATTTTTTATACTTGCAATCATTCTTGTGTATGTGTCAACTTGAAAGTAAGTTGAATTGCATTGTACTTGGGTGCATTCTTGGCTGAGACCGACACCCTTTATTTTCTGAATTGGAGTTGTTGAGTCTTGTTGTAAAATGGTGGCGGTGCAAGAAACCATTTGTGCCTTTTAACAGTCCTAAATAGCTCAGATTGAAGAAATATTAGAATTACTGAACACTGTAATGCTTATTGTTGTTGACGATTCAATCACGATCAGCAAAGCAACTCTCCAAACTGTTATAACTCATTTGCAAGATTCGAAAGCCAAAGTGGACATTCTCCAGCATGACGATATACGACAAAGGAATCAACATTCTGAACTAGTTCTTGTTCAGAACAACCCTCTTTTAATATGAAGATGATTCCTATCAGCTATCACCGCATGACCAAGTCAATGAAATGACGTTAGAAGTCGAAGCCCCTCATGATCATGTTCAGCATAATATTTCCAATCCCATCATTAGACCTTGGGAAGAACTCAGGATCAACAAACACAAAACAAGTATTGAATATGATAAGGAAGTGACCTTTCATATTTCAGATTATTGCAGACCAATCTAGTTTCAGAGTTTTGGATTTCTTCAAGACGAGACCTCTTCACCTGTTCTAGGTGAACAACAATGCCAACATTGTCAACGAATTGGCCACATGGAAGAGTAGTGCTTTGATCTCCATCCTTGTTAGCATTGCGGGAAGCATAACTATTCTTCAGATAAATGTTTGACATTGAAGAAACCTACAAGATTGAAGATTCACTATGGGTGGATCGCTTCTTGGCAATGGTCAACAACAACCAAGAAGATATATCATTCATATTGCAGAACTCAGTCTCGAGTTTTTGACACAACTTGCAGTAGAAAATTTTCTTGCTTCTCATCTTGTACTTGACAGGGGGAACAACAGGAACCGATAGTCAAGCCTCAAGTTTCGAAGCCCTATCAACCTAACAACAAGCAATCATAGCCTTCTTCACTTCCGGAACAAGTGAGCCAGAACCAAAGCCAAAGCCATAGCCAAAACCTTGTGCCAGTTGCTAAATCCAGAGCCACCTAGCCAGAGTCAGAGCTGCAACCAGAGCCAGAGCCAGCGCCATGTTCCACTGAGCATGATTTGGTTGTGGTTTTCCTAAAACCACTCATTTAGTAGAAGACATCAGCCTCTTGTTGCTTCTGTTAAATATTTAGAAGGAACTACTGAGCCCTAGAGCCAAGTTTCAGAGAGAACTGTTAAGCGAGAACCAGGGTTAGCACTAAGTTCCAAAGAGAATAGTTGAGCGAGAACTAGAGTTAGTGCCAAGTTCCACAGGGAACCACTAAGCCAGAACCAAAGTTATCGCCAAGTTCCAGAGTCATCCTAAAACCACTCCCTTAGTAGAAGACATCAACTTCTACTAGCTTTTGATTCAAAGAGCACCTTCAACCATTTGCAACTATCATTCTCCATATTTTAGCTCTCTGCTTGGACTCCTATACACCCATTTTCAGATTAAGGGGGGACCATTTGTTGGAACCTAATCTGTTAAGGTTAGGTGGAGTTGAAGAGTCATCTTGAAACTCCATGAGAGATCTTGGAATACAAACCCAAGAATCACATAATTGTATTTATATGTACATTCTTAATTAAATTAAATGTCCATTTTCTGCCATGTGTTTTCTTTATGTTGCCTATTGTTCTTGGGCACTCTAACATGGTATCAATCAGGTACAATTTCCATGAGTTACATGGGAGGGGGGGGTGTTGGACTAACCGCCGCACATTTGGTAATTGATCTCGTGGACTAACTGCCACCGTAGGAACATAGTACTAACCGCCCACTCAAGATTATATCCTTGGTTTGAAAGTTTACTAAAATCTCCAGGTTTTGGTATAAGGACAAACCTTAAAAAGGTTATCATATACACTCATATTATAATTACTCTTATATTAATAATTGCTAATTTGAATACTACCACAACATTGTAGAGCTAAAACCCAACCAAAATCTCCAAGGTTCCAAACCAAAAACCCAGCCCACAACCTTCATTGGATTAGGATCACAGAGTTAAAAAAAACAACCTTAGGATTCCCGCCAGACGCCACAGGGCCTAAAACACCCAGCAGCACAAACCACCAACTCTGGAAACCAAAAGTGAAGAGGGGAAAATACCCCACAAATGCTTCGAATCCACAGAATAAATAGGCGAAAAACCCCACAGCCTACGCCTTAGCAGAGATCTAAAAGACGTCGAGGTTCAAGAAATCTAAACGAAAACATGAAGAGGTCTAAAAGAAATCTAGGTTAAAACTTAGATTTAGAGTTATGATCAATCTATGCTAAAAAAAAAATTGCCTCCAACGTCATTGTAGTTAATTAAAAGAAATAAAATATCCACGTACAGTGCCAATTTTTCTCCTTATGAATATTCCCCACAAGCATACATGAATAGGAGAGTCTATTCCATCCAGGACTTAAAGAATACCTAGCTTCTCTCATAGTTTTTGGCCCATTTATCTGCTTGCTTCAATAAATCGGTTTTATTTTACTCCTGCTTTCTGATTTTAGTATTAAATATCACCGTTTCAACATCCTTCCACGGTTAATTTTTTACAGTCGCGTGTCTTTGCTTTGAAAATTTCATAAATATGGATGTGATATGCAGATACGAGTTCACAAAAGTTGACTCTGGATGGGTGATGACAATGGCAAAGTTGATTCCGGATAGGTGATCAGTGAACTAAGTATTCCAAATAGGTGAACTAAGTATTTTAATCTTGCTATGCGAGAAAGTAAAATATAAGACATGGAATGATATTTTTAAAAACGACAATCATAGAAATCGAAATGCCTTTGCACGGGCTTACATACGCAAAAGGCATTTATCATTTAAAATCGCAAATTATAAGACGTTATATCATTTAAGATATAACACGTTATATTAAAAATTGGCTCACAAAATTTTGTATCACCCAATCCTTGAATCCAGTTTAAACCTTTACCAAATGATGTTCACCTCTATATTGGTATTTTTGGATATGGCCATCGTTAATGTTGTCTTTACTCCTTAACATCATGCACATATTTACTTGTACCCATTTTGTCTTCAATGATTTCTGGGCTAACCTTTAGCATGCCTCTCTAATAAAAAGAGAACAGGGTTGTGTGCACTGAACATATAGCCTAAGCCATCTACAGTTCCATAATGGGTGTGCTTATTGTCTGCAAGATTTTTATTTTCAGACTGCATAGAGAGAATGTACCATAATTACTAGAGTTATCCCAATCTGAACTAACAAAAATAATAAGTCCTGTGATCATCACATTGCTAATTCACGTAAGTTTGTTCCGTTGGTTATAGCCTTCCAAACTCTCAGATTCAATAAAAGAACATGCATATGTATATTTGCACACTGATAAACACTCGTGGCTTTTAATCCTAGACATGGTCGATTTTGATAGAATCTTTTCATTGTTCAGCAAGTAGTTTTTAAAAAAAATCTATTCACTTTCTGCCATCTCAATGCAGGAATTTCGTATTTTACCGTTCTTCTGATCCACTGATTTTTGGCATTTTTGAACAGTTTACCATTATGGGCTTTTGCTGTGATATTTTTACTTCTCAATGTGCACGGTAAATATCTTTCACTCTACTTGCGATTTGATATGTGCAGTTCCAGTGCTTATCAATTAAATTTTGGCCCCAACGAAATCTACCATTATCTTATCAATATTATGGTTTTCAAAATTTAGCAGAAAATTCATTAAGTATAAACAATATTGCTTACATCCGCAATGATCATTGGCCTTGTTATTTCACTGTCTGATTCTCAGAATTCATTATAAAATTTGCCTCTTTAATGGAATATGTTCTTTGTGCAGGTTGGCAGGCATACTTCTGGATAAGTTTTATTCCTTTGATTGTAAGCACGTAAAGTTCTTGTCAGATTGAATTCTATGCTGTCAGTGATGGACGTCAGTAATTGTTGGCAATCAAAAGCTGATAAGCGGACTGCTTTTTACTGTCATTCTCTGCTTCTGCAGATAATTCTATCGGTTGGAACAAAACTTCAAGTTATCATAACAAAGATGGCAGTAGAAATCCATTCCAGACATGCTGTAGTTCAAGGAACTCCATTGGTGCAGCCCAGCGATGAACATTTTTGGTTTGGTCGCCCTCAATTGATTCTGTTTCTGATACACTTTACTCTGTTCCAGGTATTGAAGTTCTTGTGTCTTTCTCCTAATTCTGTAAACCAAATCTGTGATGGCAAGATGATGACTTGGGCATTTCCTCTTTGTTTGGCAGAATGCTTTCGAAGTTGCGTTCTTCTGTTTCATATGGGTAAGCATTTATTCATTTTCAGTCAAGAAATATTATTAGTGCAGCATACTGATCTTTAGTGACAAGAATTGTTACTGAAGTTTTGCATGCATTGTATGGTTTTGAAACAGTTTGAATACTGTGGTTATCCACCTTGCATTGTCAGTGCAACTAATTCATAGTTTTGAAATTTGTTTGCAGTATCAGTTTGGCCTGAATTCTTGTTTCCATGACAATTTGCCTTTCGTCATAACCAGATTCGCCATGGGGTAAGGGTACTGATTATGAAAAGATGGATACCATTCTCTCACTGACGCTTTTGCTCAGTATAGAATATTTTGTGCAATTTTTATTTTTTAATTCTTAGTGTTTTCAAGATTGTACTTTTGAAACCAACATTGCAATCATCTAAAAGTATTATTTTTATCTTTTTTGTCTTCATCTCAATTTTCTGGTAACGACTTTGTACAATAAGACTTAGTTAACTTATCATATATCTACTAACGAAACACTGATGAAAACTGTCTTCTTTTTTTTAATTGGGATGTGCTGATATGAGTTACTTATCCTTGAATTTAGGATTGGTGTGCAGTTCTTGTGTAGCTATATCACGCTTCCCCTTTATGCACTTGTGACACAGGTTTGTTGCTAAGTTGTCATCTTTATTGAAGAGAAAATAAGGTCATGTTTATGTTGAAAATGAGTCTACACTGAAAATTAGTTTCTTCCAAGAGCTTTTCTCTTACAAATATTAGGGACGTGTTTCGCAGATGGGTTCAAATATGAAGAAGGCCATATTCGATGAGCAGACATCCAATGCAGTGAAGAGATGGCACCAGGCTGCCAAAAGGAACAGGAAGCAGAGCAAAAGGTCGGGCATTTCCTCTGGATTTAAAAGTGGAGAGACTTCAAATCAAGGATCTTCCCCACCGCATTTGCTGCACAGATACAAAACAGTGGGGTATCTGGATAGAAGACGAGCTGCTGAGAGACTTTATCACTCAGACTATGAAATGTCAGACCTTGAAACGGATGAACATTCTCCAACGCATTCTAATTCGTCCTCGAATACTCACGAAAAGGAGAATACAGAGGCTATGGGACAAGCCACAACTAGAAGAGATGAAGATATTGAGAACAGGGATTTCTCATTTGCAAAGTTGTGAAGGACTCTAGGAAGATAAGATTATAGATTCTGGGTATGTAGTGCTTTGAGCATAAGGCGTGTTACAGATAGAAAACATTTCCTAAGCCTAGTGTTAAAGATATGGTATTAGAGTCAATCCTGTCACCTGTTAAAGTCTCAATTTGCAAAAGATATGGTATTAGAGTCAATCCTGTCACCTGTTAAAGTCTCAATTTGCAGTACAAGTAGATTCTATGCCAAGATTGTAATTAGTTTTAGTTTCAATTTCAATTGTAATCTTGTAGAATTAACTTCATATTTATCAAGCACCCAAATTTTAATTATACTATTCTTCACAAAGAAGTTGGATTCCATGTTTATTTTTTTCCTTCTGAAAAAAGCACAATTACATTATATTATAAACACAATCACATTTTTCTTCAGAAAAAAAGCACAATTGCATTATATTATAAACACAATCACATTTTTTAGAGACCTGAAAGGCCTTTCACAAAGTATAAACCCATAATAGACGAGCAGCAAAATAGATCAGTTTTCAACTTCTACTAGTACTCTGATCATATGAGGTCTTGATACAAAATCATATATAAGTGGTCTATGAAAAAAAAGAAAATCATAGAAAGAGAGGAGCTGTTTTAAATCTCGAAATGTGTACATTTAGCGAGCTATAGTGTTGATGAGGAAGGATCTTTTCACCCCGAGTGAGGACCCGGGTCATGTTCCAATAGAGTGTCATCCTCATGTCCCCATTTATGTCACGTCCGATCACCACCAACCTGTAGAACTTCTTTAGATAAACGATCCGTCAGTGTTCCTTTCACGATAAACATGCTTGATTCATATCTCGCGGAACATTTCCATTAATCGGACAACTTCCTCATATATAATAATATAGGTTGCAGAATAATATTTTTTGGTGGTCTTCTCCATTGACACCATTCAACCATCAATTTAGAATTTCCAAATATTTGAAGTCTGTCCATCCCCATTGAGATAGCCAAGTGCAGGAGAAGTTTGATAGCCATTAATTCTGCTCTGTTGTTCGTCGTATGATTTTCATTAAAGAAAAGCATGCCCCCTGCACCTCTTGTAGCTGGATGATCCTGTGAAAGCTCCGTCAAAAAAAAGTGCAGCAATAAGATTTATCAATGATTTCCTCAATGATCCTTCCTGCAGCGGGAGGATCTTCAATTTATGGGAAAACTTTTAGTATGGCTAAACTGTTTGTAGCTACCACGTTTGAAACAATGTAAGTATCCTGAAAAATGGACATGTTCCTGACCATCCATATGCCCCACCATATGAACAGCAAAGGCAATGATCTGTGGTTAGTAAAAACCTTGTCGTGATCCATCGGTGAAGAGCTTCTCCCAGATTCCATGTTTATGTTTATCCATGTCTTTGTAGGTGTAGTTGTAAATATGTCATAGGTATTTTATTATTCAAAATAAAAAGTTTATCCTTGTAAATATAAAAGGTGTTTTATAAATTTAAAAATAAATTATAAAAAAATTCCAAATAATTACTGTTCCTTCTCAAGCACAAGATTAATGAATCCTCTATTTAGGTTGGGAGGTTGGAAGAAGAAAAATGTCCAAAAGGGAAGTAGATATTGTTGCACCAAACTTTCTTATCAATCCATAGAGGATATTAAGAAGTCGCCCTTACCTTGGTCATAGTTGGTAACAATGTTTCTATGAACCGTTCCCAGACAAATATGTGAAATTATCGGACATGAAACAGATAAGTCGCCCGTCAAAAGCTCAGATTTCAGCCAGGATTCACTCTGGTTATTTCACGTTGCGGGTAATTTATAGGAAGCTAAACGCTCAATTTTTTAGCCTTTCGGAATTTAGTGAATTTTTTTGTTGAATTTAATTTTTTTTAACTTAAATCGTTTTTAATGTAGAAATAGATTCATCATTCTCAAAAGTCTTGGGCCAGCCAAATCATGTAAGTTTGATAGCTGTTATCTAGAGTTACCAAAATTTATTACTGGTTTAAGTGAAAAAATCACCCGAAATCATGTTTCTAAACTGATCTTAATTTATATGCTCAAGCTTTGGTTATGTGATGTATGTGTTTTTATTGCTAGGTAATAAAATGTAAATGTAATATGCAGTTTTTCAGAAGCTTTGGTTATATGATGTATATGTTTTTATTGCTGGGTAATAAAATGTAAATGTAAGATGCAGTTTTTCAGAAAATAAATGATTTGTGCTTGTATTGGTAGCATCGGTTTCTTTTAGAAACCATAGTTCCCCACTGATTTGAAAGATTATAATTGCTTTTCCCCTGATAACGAGCAAACAAACTTGCCCCAAACTTGTATCCTATTACATAGTATATGAGCTCATTTTTTAATGCATTAAAATCTCCTAAAGGTCGGAATTGTATCCTTGAAAGGTTGTTGTGCATCTACTTTTCCAAAGGAAGGGAATAGCAAACAATATATCATCAACCAACTATCTCAATCATCCAAGTGCCTCATAAGAGGGGACCTCACTAAGATAAAGGGTTTGTAAAAAGGTAGTTGAATTTGTTTTATCCATGTCCAAAAGTTTTTAATAGTTGGATATTTTAGAGGATGTGTTGGATCTAATAACCACAGAACACAATATGCAGCGGAAGTAAATAAAACAAGAAAGCAAATAAATACACACATAAGATGTATGCAGAGATTTACGTGGTAAAACTCTCTCTTAGGGAAACATCCACGGAGCAATGGTATCGGTCTTATTATTATTCAATAACTAAAGAATACAACAACTCTCAACTCTCCAATATCTTCTCTTACGAGAATACAAGAAACATATACATTTCTTACACGATTACTAATAACTGCATATTCAGTTAGTCAGTTACATAGTTACCGTCATAGCCGGTTGTCACCCGTTTCTAACAGTCTCCACCTTGACAACAATTTACCTGATACCATTGCCCATTGCTCTATTCATCACCTTTCCTGCAAGCCTAGAGAAGCTAAGCACCACTGTAGCTTCTCTGAAGTGACTGGCTTCGTGAACATGTCTGCACTATTCTTTTGAGTGTGGACCTTTTCAAGAACCACTCCACCTTCATCAACAACATGTTTTACAAAATGATATTTTACAAGAATATGTTTTGTCTTACTGTGATAAGATGGATTTTTAGCCAAATGAATAGCACTTTGACTATCACAGAAAATCTTTATAGAGTTCTAAACCTTTCCTAACTCACCCAGCAAACCTTTTAACCAGACTGCCTATTTGCAAGCATGTGAAGCAGCTATATATTCTGCTTCTGTAGTAGATAAAGCAACAATATTCTGAAGCTTTGACATCCAACTAATAGCTCCACCTGCAAGAGTAAAAACATAACCTGAAGTGGACCTCCTCTTGTCCAAATCACTTGCAAAATCAGAATCAACATAACCACAGACTCCATCACTACAACCATCAAAAGTGATACAATAGTCACTTGTGCCTCTAAGATACTGAAGCACCCATTTCACTGCTTCCCAATGCTCTTTTCCTGGATTTGCCATGTATCTACTGACAACACCAACTGCATGTGAAATATATGGTCTTGTACTTATCATCGCATACATCAAACTTCCTACTGCATTAGCATATGGTACACGAGACATATACTGCTTTTCTTCATCATTTTTAGGACTCAAACCTGAAGAAAGCTAGAAATGAGAAGCTAAAGGGATACTAGAAGGTTTCACTTTATCCATACCGAATTTCTGAAGTATTTTCTCCACATACGTCTTTTGTGATAACCACAGCTTGCCATTTTTCCTGTCTCTGTGTATCTGCATGCCCAAGATCTGATTTGTTGCTCCTAGATCCTTCATATCAAACGTCCTAGCCAACTGAGCCTTTAACCTACTAATTTCAAACATGCTCTTGCTTGCAACAAGCATATCATCAACATACAATACCAAAATAATGAACATGTCATTTTTCAACTTTTTAAAGTACACACAATGATCATACTCACTCCTAGTAAAATTATGACTCACCATGAAAGAATCAAACTTCTTGTACCATTGCCTAGGAGACTGCCTCAGGCCATACAATGATTTTTTGAGCTTGCAAACAAACCTCTTGTTGCGATTCTGAACGAACCCTTCTGGTTGTTCCATGAAAATTTCCTCATCTAAATCTCCATGTAAGAAAGTTGTTTTGACATCTAGCTGCTCTAACTCAAAATCATATAAAGCAACTAGTGCTAACAAAATTCTGATAGAAACAAGTTTCACAACTGGTGAAAAAATCTCATGAAAGTCAATACCTGCTTGCTGAGAAAATCCTTTTGCAATCAGTCTCGCTTTGTACTTCGGAACAATTTCATTAGCTCATTTCTTCAATTTGTACACCCATTTGCAGCCAACCACTTTCCTACTCTCTGGAAGTTCCACAAGATCCCACGTTTTGTTCTTTGCCAAAGAATCCATTTCTTCTTTCATTGCATGTTTCCATTTGTCATTGTCAGACACTTCTAATGCTTCCTTATAACTGTCAGGTTCTCCTTCATTAGAAATGAAAGCAATAAATGTTTCGAAATCATCATACCTCTTTGGAAAAGTTCTGTTCCATGTAGATCTCCGTAGAATTTGCTGTGGTATTTCTTCTATTTCTGTCTGCTCATCCTCTTCCTGAGGAGTGTCCTCATGAATATCCTCTTCCTGGAAATCCTCACGATTCCCCCTCGTCGATGACTGAGTAACTAACTGAATTTGCTGAAACTGTGGTACATTAGCCTGTTTCAAATCATTACTTACATCTACATTTGTGAGAGAAAGTTCATCAAATTTTACAACTTTGTTTATGATGATTTTGTGGACAGTAGGATTTCACAACCTATATCCCTTAACACCATCACCATATCCAACAAAGATCAATTTTCTTGACTTAGGATCTAGTTTGGAACGTTTATTTTTCGGAATAAGTGCATAGGCTTCACAACCAAATACTCTAAGATTAGAATAATCACATGATTGACTTGTCCATACCTCTTCTGGAATTTTGCAGTCAATTGCTATTGATGGTGATCGATTGACCAGGTAACATGCTGTAAGCAATGCCTCTCCTCACAATTCCTGCTGCAACTTCGCATTACTGAGCATACTCCTTGCTCTTTCAAGAAGAGTCCTGTTCATGCGTTCAGCAACGACATTTTGCTGCGGAGTGTAAACAGTGGTCTTACGCCTCTCGATCCCATCTTTCTTACAATAATTATCAAACTCCTTCAAAGTAAATTCGGTTCCATTATATGTTCTAAGACATTTAATGAACCTGCCAGTGCTCTTTTCAACCAAAGCTCTAAACTACTTAAATATATCAAAAACATAAGCTTTTCTCTTTAATAAATAGATCCAAACTTTCCTCGAGTAATCATCTATAAAACTGGCGAAATATGATGATCCCCCATAAGAAATTTTTGGAGATGGACCCCAAAGATAAGAATGTATGTAGTCTAGGATACCTTTACTAGTGTGTTTTCCAAATTTAAATTTTTGTCTAGCCTGTTTACCATAAATACAGTGCTCACAAAACTTCAAATCTACAGATTTTAAACTAGGAAGCAACTTTCGATCAGCAAGTACCTTCATACCTCTTTCGCTGATATGACCTAACCACTGATGCCATAGACGAGTGATGTCTGCTGCTGCACCAACTGATGCTACTGTTGTGTGATCAACTTCCGTCCTCCCTTCAAGTCTATACAGGTTCCCAACTCTGTTTGCCTTCATAACAACCAAGATACCTTTCTATACCTTCATAACTCCACCATGAACTGTAAACTTGTAACCAGCATCATCAAGAACTCCCATTGATATCAAGTTCTTCCTTAGTTCAGGTACATGTCTCACATCTGTTAGAGTCCTAATAGTCCCATCATACATTTTAATTTTGATACTCTGCGTTTTCGCCATTTTCTCAAGAAACCAGGTCAAAAAATTTATAAGAGTAAACCTTTCGAAATAATGGAATAAAGGTTTTATAATTTTCTTAAAAAAAAAAATTCCAAAACAATATATTTTTCAAACCTTATAACTCCCACCTCAAACTTTTTAAACCTCCCTTATAACTCCCACCTCAAACTTTTTAAACCTCCCTTATAACTCCCACCTTTATTAAAATATACAACCACTTTTAAATATATATTTTAATAAGATTTTAAAGAAGCCTATAATCTTTTAAACAAGCCTCCATGTGATATACCTTCATTCACGATTTAACCCAAAAAACTTTCACGCTCCACTTCAAATTAAAACAGTACCGCACTCCTCGATGAAGGAAGGTCGCGGTAGTTTCAACTTTTGCAATTTCGTAAGTGTGCCATAAAACTGTCGTGCCCCACCAAGCTTCAGACCCGCGGTAGTTTAATAATACCGCTCCTTCTCTGCACAGGCTTTCGATTTCAGGCTTCAAGCTTCTTTCCTCCGGTAACTATTGACCCGTAAAACGTATTGAAATTTCTCAAAACAATGATCACTCAGCTTTCTCGTTTTCTGTGGCTTCCTACCAAGCTCTAATACCACTTGTTGGATCTAATAACCACATAACACAATATGCAGCGGAAGTAAATAAAACAAGAAAGCAAATAAATACACACATAAGATGTACGTAGAGATTAACGTGGTAAAACCCTCTCTCAGGGAAACATCCACAGAGCAATGGTATCGGTCTTCTTATTATTCAATAACTAAAGAATACAACAACTCTCAACTCTCCAATATCTTCTCTTACGAGAATACAAGAAACATATACATTTCTTACATGGTTACTAATAACTGCATATTCGGTTAGTCAGTTACATAGTTACCGTCATAGCCGGTTGTCACCCGTTTCTAACAGGATGTGATGTAATACTTTGTTTTATACTCCAAGATGTAATTTAGGTATCTAATGATGAAATTGTTAGAAGTTGGACATAAATGTCGAGGAGGACCAAAGATATTGTAATGATGTACATTGAGTGATATTATAAAAAAATATATGATGGCTGCAAATGAAGAAGGATGAAGAAGAGATGGGGGGCTTTGATACCACAATCGGGGGAAGTGAAAGGGGGCTAAGGGGAGAGAATCTTAGTGAGTTATTTAACCTATGTCCTTAGCCTTGATTATAAACCTTAATTAGTGAATTTATCCAAATTCCCTAACCCTATTATTATGAGAGTTGATCATTTAATCAATGTTTATTAACCTAAGCTCTGGGTTAAAGGGGAAACATGGGCTCCTACAAAGGCCATTTGGAGGTTTCCCAAACTACAAATATAATGTTGCAATTTGATCTTAAAGGGATTCATTCATCATTTCTACTGGGGAGGAATTCATTTTGGTTGGTATGATTTGAGGAGTAGGAGGAAAATACAGTCATGTTGTTAATTGCATTTCCATGCATGTTGATGCAAATTGCCATGGTAAATTGGTGTTAATGATTAATATGTCATTGTGAAAGGAAACAGGCCTACAACGGAAAATGCCTAGAGTCCCAACAATGAAATTTCCTGACCAACCTATATTGGAGCACCTTAAGGGAATTGGGGTAGCATAAGGGACTGCTTACAAATAAGGGGATCACATTCCTGGTGCTGTGTAGGATGAGGGGGAAGAGTGTTGACTGATTGGAATAGCTGTAGAGGCGGTTCTGGCACTAGAGAGTTATCTAGGTTGTGGGGTGGGAAGGAAAATTTAGGGACTTCACCCTTGTGGAAAAATAGCCTCACATCCAACGTGGCTTATGTCATAGAGAAATTAAGTGTGACAGAGTGCCCAAGGTTGGGAGGAAGTTCCTACATTTGCAGTCAATTGGAGGATTATTTCCATAAAGATAAATGTTATGAATATGTGTCACGAAATGTCATTTTATTTTATGTTTTTTACGTATTGTATTATTGGCCAACTTTCTTTGTTTGGTCCGCATGGAGTTAAATTGCATAATAATGGAAGAATTTATGATAAGAGTTGCTTTTGTTGAGGCTAAATTTAAGTATTAAAGGTTGTTGTAGCTTTGTTGTCTATAGTTGAAATGCTACAAGTAGGCAAAGAATTTGATTTTGATATCAAAGGAGAAATTCAAAGGTAAAATTGAGGTACCTCAAGGCCTCAAGAGTGCATAGGGACTACCAGGTATGTGATACATGCCTCGCCCATTCTTCTTTTTGGCATTGATTATTCAAACCTTTTTTAACCAACAAACTTTGGGGAAGCATCAACTAGACCAAAATAGTAATTAAATGAACTTATTTTCTTATAAAGAGTTTGACATGTCTTTTTCCATGTTTCTTCATAATCACAAGTCCCTACTTTTCCTATTTAAACAGAAGGTTATATGGATCTTCATTGCCATTCTATTCCAAAGTCCTTGTTATATTTATAGAAGAAATTTATATTTCTCCACTTCTCATCCCTTTAATAAGGTTGTAAATCTTGAAGTTGGAGTTTAAAGCAACAACTTTTGGAGATCATTCTATGTAATTTTACAAAGATAGGTTTTTAGTTTTGAGCATGATTTAAATCACTCCAAGTGTGCCATTTTATTGCTCCTAATTCCAAAGATATTGATTATCGAAGCAATGTTTTCTAGCAAGCTTTTTTCCATAATAGCTTAGTAGTAAACCAAGTTGCCCCTAGGGAGAGAAAAAAGGTCTATATGGGCCTTGACACTAGATCCATGCTTCTCTTGGACCCTCAAATTCCTAATGAACGTGATCTATGATAGTTTGTTACGAAGCTCAAAATCTCTCAAGAACTATTGATCTTTAGATTTTGAAGGCCTTCACATTCCAAAATATAATGCAAAGATTGAATGGGCCAATGATACCTTGAATATTTTGGCTTGTCAGCACATGATGCCTGACTAGAATTTATCATAGAGATTATGCAACCACTATCCTTACCACCCATTTACCTACATAGATTGTGCCTTGAACTCTAATATCAATAATGCCCATAATATATTTTTCGTTTGGAAGAGTACAAATGTCTGATGTGATAGGGGCACATAACAACAACGGAAAGAGACTCACATACAAGTAAATAAACAAAGAGAAGTATGCAAGTATAATAAAATTGTCAGGATGGTACATGTATGATACACTCTTCATTGTATTGTCTATTTCTAGACTAGAAAATTGTAGGCAAAGTGATCAAGGTTTACCATGTCTCTAATAAAATACAATAAAGTGATTGATCAATTTGGACCAAGTCACCCAAATGTACAAAAGATGAAGTACAAAGTACAAAATTTTAATTTACAATTATAATACATAGTCCAATTAAGTCTACTAGGAGCATAGGGACCAAGATTCACCAACTCCTTGTCAATGAGAACTCCATGATTTATGTCGATGGTATACACTAAAAGGAATTCCCAAATCATGCCTACCAACGTTATGTCTATTGAAGTTTCATGCACTTGGAAAATTAATGCAAAACTAAAATTTCACCTTCTTCCTAGAAGGTTTTTCGGTCTTAGCCCTAGAATTTTCAGCGCCGGGACCATTATAAATTAGTGTATAAAATAGCAATTGAAAAATCACAATAATTTACTTCAAACAACCCCATTCAAGGAGAAAGATACCAAACAATGAGATAAGTTTCAACCCCTTCTAGGGAAACTTATTAGCTAATAATCAAAACTGAAAAATGTACTTTACAATGGTATGACAGCAGTAAAATCAGCCCTTTATATTTTCCCTTAGATCTCAAAACACTAAACAATTTTCTTTGTTTACTTATGTCAAATTAGCAAGACAAAAATGGTTGTAAATAACAATGCATAAAGAACATACATAACTAAAGCTCAAATTTGAAAATTGCACAATATATGGACAACTAGAAACTTCATTTATTAGATCAAGATAAACAAAATGTACATACTATAGCTTTCTCTCTAGGCTAGTAAAATACTCCAACTATCCAAAAATCCTTAGCAAGGGTAAATCACCAAACCCTAACTCAATTAAGAAGATCCAAGTTTAAGAATCTTTCCAACACAACCTCCAAGACAAGACATCCTCCTCTTCTTTTTCTTCACCAATCCACCCTAGGGTTTTCTCTCAAAAAAATAATCTCCAATCTCTAAGAAACTCCAAGAAGACTAAGAAAACCTAGTGCCTAAAAAGAGAGAGTAGAAGTGAAGACTAAGAGAGAGAGAGAGAGAGAGAGAGAGGCTATTGCACAGTCCTTTTCTATTCACATCTCTGCACAAGAGTGAATAAGAATGAAAACACAAGTGATGTGAATGGAAATACTCTCTCCTTCCTTTATATATATGAGAGGTAAGGAAGGCCAACAATACTATGTGGGAAGAAGCCCTCACAAACAACCTACATGAGTCCTTGTAGGCCAACACGAGTGAAACATCCACTTTAAAGTACATGTACCATGCTTCAAAATGATAATGTACATAATAATGGCTCCAAGGTGATGTATCTACACAAGGCACACCCACACCACTCCATCACAAGCCTCCACGAACTTTATTGATCCTCCTAAGCAATGTACTCCATTGGGTCAACTAACCTTGCAAGAAACCATTAAATCCCCAAGTGCCCCCAATCCATCTCCAATCCTCCAAACAAGAATCCAAGCTACCACATGCCATCTAGGGCTTGAATCCCTCCTTGATTATGCAAAATGCTACTCATCGCATGTAGGGCATTCTCCTAGAAAGTGGCTCCTCCATGGGGTTGCAATGAAGGGCGTCCACCAAAATACCAAGATATCTCCAATGCATAAGGGAAGAATACCAAGCTAACACCATCCTAAGATCAAACATCCACTAAGCAAGTTATCCCAATTGTGCATATCCATCATGATCCATATCTCATGCTGCAATCCCTCTCAGACCATCCAAAAGGATTGAACATACACCATTTACCTCAAGTCTCATGAAACACCCCTAAACATGGTGTAAACACTTTTGAATGACTAAAAAATCTAACACTCCCTCTTTATGAGGAGAGTATTTACATTGACACTTATCAACTCACTCTGCATCTCTACAAAATCCACTATCTACAAATCAATGTTGGTTGTGGTCTTGAAATCAACCACTTTCATCTTCAACAAGATTATCAACCATGCCATCATAGCATCTTGACCATCCAATGAATAATGACCACCTATGAATATAAAGGAATATCCCTCTAGAGCAAAAGGTAACTGTCAACCTCCATCATCCTATTATAAATAATAATAATGTAAAAAAAAACACATAAGAGGAACAAGTGTGTTTACCATGGAAACCGTATATAAAAGAAAACCACCACCAATTAGATATCTATTAGGTTTGGCCACTTCGGCCAACATCGACCACTTTTGGCATTTTACAATGGAGTTACTGAAGCCTTTAAATAGGCTTCATCATATGCTAAAACTATAGGCAAATACCATGGATTACCCAAAACCATGGACCCATAAACCACCAATGGTAAACCCATTATTGACCAAATCAAGGTTATCTTTAATCACTTTATAACCAAGTCAAGATTAACCTAACATTCCCCCCTTAAAGTTGACATGGGGTAAGCACCAACCCCCCTCAGTTTTTAATGAGGTATCGGGAACGACAACATGCCCCCCTCTTTAGTCTACCTCTACATTATACTTTACATAGGTGACTCAACAAGCTAGGGGTATGCATGCCTAAATAGGCCTTACAACTATATGCTCATTTACATTGTGATTAATTCCAACTCCGTAAAAAAAATGCTTACAAGAGTATGTGATGCAAGAAACATCCATTGCTTCTTCACCTATATCCATCTCTACTATAGTGAGTCGAATCAAGCACTCCTTAACTGAGTACTTCTTCTTCCAGTATATTCCATGTGCTTCTTTAGTCAATGCTACATACACACCACCGACTTATTCGGCATTAGAACCCTAGCCACTCTCATGAGGAGTCCAATCTAACGTTGCTCTGATACCACATGTTAGAAATAATAATAATGCATAAAAACAAGCGCATAAGAGGAACAAGTGTTTTTACCGTGGAAAACCTATATAGGGAAAACCACCACCAATTATATATCTATTAGTCTTGGCCACTCCGGCCAACATTGACCACTTTTTGGAATTTTACAATAAAGTTACTCAAGCCTTAAAATAAACTTAATCACATTCTAAAAACATGGTCAAATACCATGGGTTACCCAAAACCATTGTCCTGTAAACCACCAACAGTAAACCCATTATTGACCACATCAAGGTTATCTTTAATCACTTTATAACCAAAGTTAAGATTAACCTAACACATCCTCAACATCACAACAACATCAATGGACACCAAATCATGGATTGTCAAGGATATCTTGCAAACATAATCATATCTCCCTACAAGATCAAAATAAGTGAATCACATTTTTATCAAAGTCACAAAGATGAAATCCACAAAATTCAACTCCTCGATCTTGGAATACAAATCTCATGGTATAGGAAACAATGCATACCAGGTCATCATCAAATTGTCAACATGAGAATCCCTATCATGCACCACAAATCCTCTAGAAACAACCAACCTAAATTAGGTAAAATCCCTCATCTCAAGAGAAGATTTAAGAGTAACATCAAGGGAAACTCCCCTTGTCTAAGAGAAATCCAAAATCCTTCCTATCTTTGTACTCCATAATACTCCCATCAACTACAACTCTAAAATATGTCTAAGTATCGTTCTTCATTGGGGCACCACACTTCTCTTGCAATGAACCACTGAAAGTTTCACAAATGGAAGTAACCAATATTATATGACTAGACTATCTCCTAGAAGGTTCACTTGCTCCTATATGCTCCTAAGCCTATGAATTTGGAACAAAAAACTACACAATATCCTCAATCACTGAATGAGAATCCTACAAACTAAAAGACCCCACATCATCAACAACATGAGAGGCAATCAAAGTATATATGGGATTGAATTTGTACCCAATTCCATGACATCTCTCCATGCATGTTGTAATGTCTAACTAAGCCATACCTTGGCCTCCTACAATCTAGAGTAGGTGAGAGCATATCCACTCTCAACCTCACCTCAGCTCCCTCTGAATTTGACTCATCTTGAATCTCAAACTCATCCTCTGGAACAACAACCTCTACATTCTCCTCAATCATTGAAGAAGAATCATATGAATTAGAAGATTTCATGTCCTCATCAAATATCACATCTATGCTCACCAAATTCTCCCACTCTGTCAAGATATTGATTCTTTAAGATGTAGAAGTATCAATGTATCCATCACAAGATGTAATCACCACATATCGAATCTCGGAATCAATCACTAATTCCATCATAGGGTTTGAACCTATCTCCATTGCATCCCACCATGCATGCTTTAAATGTGCCTCAAAATTAAAAGGCTCATCCAGCCTCTCACTAGAATGTATAAGTGTTATTGGATCAATAAGTAACTTATAAAGACCACCCTCTCTCACCCCTTATCCAAACTCCTCGAACTAGCTAGTCGTCTATAATCTCCAGTGATGCACCATTGTCCCTTAAAGGTAACTCTACGATGTATATATTTCATACAAGACATTGAAAGAATATTCTTCTTCAAATCAAGAATGAAAAAACATAGCCCAAGTCAAAAACCTCACCTAAAGGCACTTGAAAGGAAATGGAGCCAACTCCTTTCACATGGTACATGGTATCATCACCAACCTCCATATTCATGCCTCTAGGTTCCCTCTTGCTCTTGAATCCTACTGAATACTAACATGTCTATGTTATGTGTCTCAAAGCTCCATGGTCCACATACCAACCAACACTAGACACATGTTATAAGATTAACAAGAAACTATGGCAAATGTAGTCTCAAATTGAGAGGTGGTCTCTTCTACCCCTACAACAATCCCAATAGAAACCTGCTTCACACCCTTTCCCTTCTTCTTCAATGGAAATTCTCCTACATAATATTCCATCTCATGACATCAAAATCACATAACCTTACTCAAGTCCTTCTTTCCTATATCGATCACATCCCTCTTCTTGAATCCTTTCTTGCTACCCTTCTTCATCTTCTTAACAAGACCGATAGCATCTATATCCCTTTGTTGTTCCAAAAAAAGCTTGCAAACTGATTTTGTCCTCCAGAAGAGCAACCCAAAATCTTCAAAAACCCGAGAATATTCATGGGCACAAATACCCTGACAAAAAGGCATTGAAGAATGAGAAAACCCCTTAAGGGTAATGGACACTAACTCCTAACCCTCCACCTAAGTTCCAATGGTAGCCAATTGATCCTTCAATTCATTGATCTTGGTCAAGTAGCTCATCATAGTATCTATCTTCCTCATGCGAAGGGTTGACAATTGGTTTCGCAAGAGAATATGTCGAGAGGCACAAGATTTATGAAATAGCTTAAAAAAAACATCAAACATGTTCTTACCTAACTTCTTGCCAACAATGTGTGAAATGAAATGATCGTTCACAAAATTAAGAATGATTCTCTTCACCTTCGCTTCCTTCTTTCGATAAGCATCCAATTGTATTGGATCAGTAGGTTCAAGAATCTAAACCCTGAGCTTCCCTAGAACAAAGTTAAAAACTCCATCCAACCTGTCACTCTTTGATACCGAGTCACCTTACACATCCTAAAAAAGTTTCAACTGCACAAAATCAACAATATATGTAGACAAAACCCTTCCAAGAAATCTAGGGTTTCACACCCAATAACATCAACTATGTCAAAAACTTGTCCAAGGTAAACTTCAGAGGATATACAAACTCCCATTTACTTAATAGTGATCTGAACCATAACAAGCTCTAATACCATCTTGAAATTTTATGCCCTTGGAAAATTAATGCAAAAGTGAAATTTCACCTTCTTCTTAGAAGGTTTCCTAGATCTTAGCCCTAGAATTTTCATCCGAAATTTTTTATTTTTATAGTAGTAATTACAACAATAAATCAACAGTAAAATCACTCTTATATTCTTCCTTAGATGTCAAAACACTCAAAAATTTGTCTCTTTACTTATGTCAAGTTAGTAAGACATAACTCATAACTAGCAACACATAAAAAATATATAGCTTAAACTTAAATATGAAAATTGCACAATATATGGATAGCTGGAAATTTCATTTATTAGCTCATGATGAATACAAGTACATACCATATCCTTTTCTCAAGGCTAGTACAAAACTCCAACTATCCAAAAATACTTAGTTAGGCTAAATCATTAGAGGAAATTTGGGTAAAAAATGGGCCTCCTAAGGAAAATAATAAAATAATAGTAGAGAGAGAGTAAAAAAACTATTTTTTTGGATCATATTTTCAACTTATCTCCTTGTAGGTTTACTCAAATTTCAAGCAGGAGGACTCGTTGGATGCATAATTAAATTATGCATTCAACTAGTACCCATGTTGCATACTTTTAGCAACATCTACACCATGAAAAAATGAAAATACATTAAAACGTGTTTCTAGTAAGAGAAAACACGTTTTTTAATGTATTTTCGATTTTTCATGGTATGAATGTTGTTAAAAGTATGCAACATGGGTACTTGTTGGATGAATAATTTAATTATGCATCCAACGAGTCCTCCCCCTTGAAATTTGAGTAAACCTACAAGGAGATAAGTTGAAAATACGATCCAAAAAAGTAGTTTTTATTTTTTCCCTCCAATTTTTTTGCATGCACCTTGTTTGAATTTTAAAGCATTTTGATTGGCTAATATGTGATGACAAGAAATTGTACTTTAGGGTTAAAAGGCCCATTTTTCATCCAAATTTCCTCTAATGCATCAAACTCTAGCTCAACCAAGAATATCCAAGTGCAAGAATATCTCCAACACAACCTCCAAGGCAAGATGTCCTCATCTTCTTTTCTTCTTCACTAATCCACCCTAGGGTTTTCTCTCAAAACCCTAATCTCCAATCTCGAAGAAACTCCAAGATATGATTTTATATTTTCTCCTTTGCTTTAGAATATATGATTGTTTGGGTTCTATTGCAAAATAACAAGCAGAAGCTTAAGTAATTGATAGCATCCATGAGAAATAATTTAAGAGATGCAAAGCTAAACATTAGTATCTTGGAAAAGCAACCTTACACTATGGTTCAGGCCAGGAGCATTTTAAAGTGTATGTTGGTTATTTGAGAATAGTATCTTATGTTATCAAATCAACTATAAAAGATATATTTTTTGAGCATGTAGGTTTTCATAATGAGTTACAATTATATTGATAATTTCTAAAAATTACATTATGTTAGAGTTTAGAAACAACTCGATGTTTCAAGTGGATACTCCACCCATCTTTAGAAACTTAAATAAAGCTTAAAAAAAATAATAAAAAAGGAATGAGACCAATAATAAAATAAATAGGGTTTGAGAAATCTTGTCATTGAATGATAGTATTAAAATATTATAAATAAATAAAAAAGAAAAGAATTAGGTCAAAATAAAAAAATAAATAAAATAAATAAAAGATATTATTAATACTGAGGAGGAAAAGGTCAAATTCAATAAAGGTAATGAAGGTAATAGGAGATGTAATTGAAAAATATATATAAATAATAACATTAACTAGAAGAATAATTTGTATAAATAAAAGAGATTGATATGAATTTTTAGTATAAGATAATAATAAATAAATAATGTTTTTTCATAAATAAAAAGAATTGATATGAAGTCTATAAGAAGTAGAGTAATTGTTAATAAGTAATTGAGATAAGATATTGTAATAGAAGATTATAAGTTCAAATCCTCATAAATACTAACTTTAAAAAAAATGATATAAATTTTTAACATAACATATTACTAAAATAATAAATTTTTAACAATAAAAAAATAAAATTAATAAAGGATATGATAAAAAATAGAAGATAAATATTAACATTAAAAAAAGAAGATAAATGTTAACATTAAAAAAGGAATAATTTACATAAATAAAAGAGATTGACATGATTTTTTAATATAAAATAATAATATATAAAGTTAGAAAAATAAAAAGAAGAATAATTTACATAAATAAAAGAGATTGATATGATTTTTTAATATAAAACAATAATATATAAAGTTAGAAAAATAAAAAGAAGAGTAAGGATATTGCATAAAAGAGATACATTTATAACAATTAAATTAAAAATAGGGAGAGTGGTTGAGGGACTAAAGACAGAAGTAAACCAAAGAATATATAGATGAGACAATAAAAAAATTAATCTGTAAAATATGGAGGTTGAAGAATTGAATTAGTTAAGATTATGAGAGGTAAAAATTAAAAAATGGGGAGGGGGAGAATTGGGTTGAGTAGGGAAGGTAGAAATTATAAAATGGGTTAATGATCAAGGCGATAGATTATAGGTTTTGAAGAAAGGCTAAGTTTATAACCATCTTTATGATTTTTTTGGGGGGGTGTTTCTCGATTTGATTTTAAACTCCAACATAGTGTAATTTTTGGAAATTTTCAATATAAAAGATATATTATCACAATAGTATTGTCTTGGAAGGAGAGGTAAATGGATATCTAAAATCCAGGAATAGTGTAATTTTCTTAAATTTTCAATACAAAAGATATATTATCACAACAGTAATGTTTGGGAAGGAGAGGTAAATGGATATCTAAAATCCATGAATAAGATTTGGAGATAAGACCAATTGAGTCGGTGAAGGGTCAAGGTTTGGTTAAGATGCTAACAAGGAATAATGAAAAGGTTTTGGAAATCAAAAAATAATAAAGGGCAGAGACAATCTTAGCAGTCATTGATGTAATAAGTTTATTTGAGAAACCTTGAGAAATCACAAGAAGAGGTCTTTGAAATTGAGAGCTGCTAAGTATTGTTTGATTCTAGAAGGATTAGGCTAGAGGAATTCAGAGGGATTATTTCTCATGTGTGTGGATGATATTGAAGCAGAGGATATGTGGAAAAGTTGCATAGTGGCTTTTGTGGAGGACATTATGTAGCACAAATAAGTACTCAAAATATTTTGAGAGAAGATATTATTGGTTGAGGATATTTGTTGGTGTTCATCGTTTTGTGAGAGTTTGTCAACCATGCCAACCCTTTATTAACAAGCAAAAGTTGGCAACATTGCCATTAAAACTATTAGTAGTGGAGGCATTATTCCAACCATGAGACCTTGATTTTAATGGAGAATTCAAGGGAAATTCAAGTAACAATTTTAAACGGATAATTATTGCCACTTATTGCTTCACAAGGTAGGTTGAGGAAATTCCCACCAAAAGGGAAATTGATAAGGTTGTAATAGAATTCTTGGAAGACAAGTTATTTACAAGATTTGGGCTTCCAACCAATATAACTACAGACAATGCCATAGCTTTCAATTATGGGGAGTTGCAAACATTTTCTTTCAACCATGGTGTTATTTTATCTCACTCATCAAACTAGTACCCACAAGGGAATGAATTGGTGGAATCTAGCAACAAGAACTTAATGATAATCATCACAAAAATTGTGGGTAAAAATAAGAATATTTTGGATAGCCAACTAAATCAACTTCTCTTTCCTAACTGATTCTCTAATCTTACTCAATTCAATTATTCAACCTCCCTCTTTTACATATTAACTTATGAGCAGCAGCACCACCCTCCCTCTTTTTAGTTTAATTATTATAATTTTATTATTTTATTACTATCATACAATAGAAATACATATCTATCTTCTTTTTTATTTAGACAATTCCTCTTTTTAATGTAATAATTTATATTTTTTTTATTAGATTATATTTTACCTTAATTCATCTTTTTAATGTAATAATTTATATATATTTTTTATTAGATTATCTTTTACCTTTATTGAGTCTCACCTTGTCCTCCTCCGTATTAATAATATATGTTATTTAATTAATTCTTGATTTTGACCTAGTTCTCTTCTTTTTCTATAATATCATATTACTATCTCATAAGGGATAAATTTCTTAAGCCATGTTTATTTGATTTTCATTTTCACTCTTTTTTATTTTGCTTAAGCTTTTTTTGGATCACTAATAATGGGTGGAGTGTTCACTTGAAATGCTAAATTGAGTATAAACTCCAACACAATGTAATTTCCATAAATTCTTAATACAAAAGATATATTATTACAACAAGATTGTTTAGGAAGGAGAGGTAAATGGATATCTAAAATCTAGGAATATGATTTGGAGATAAGACCAACTAATTTGGTAAAGGATCAAAGTTTGGCTAAGATGCTAACATAAAATAATTAAAATGTTTTGGAAATTGAAAAAGAAGAAGGGACATAGACAACCTTACCAGTCATTGATCATCTTCAAAATCATAATGGTATAATCATGTTTTATTTGAGAAATATTTTGTGTCATGATCATTTGGTTGATCACAAGAAGTGGTCTTTGAGATTAAGAGTTGCTAAGTATTGTTTGATTCATGAAGGATTAGGTTAGAGGAATCTATATGGATTAATTCTCATGTGTATGGATGATATTGAGGCAAAGGGACTTATGGAAGATTTGCATGGTGCCTTTTGTGGAGGACATATGTAGCATGAAAAAATACTCACAAGATTTTGAGGGTAGGATATTATTGGTCGAGTTTATTTGTTGGTGTTCCTCATTTTGTGAGAGCATGCTAGCACTTTACCAACAAACAAAAGTTGGCAACATTGCCATTAAAACCAGTAGTAGTGGATGCACCATTCCAAAAATAGGGTTTTATTGGAGAATTCCGAGGAAATTCATGTGATGGATTTAAACAAATAATTATTTCAATTGATTAGTTCACAAGGTAGGTTGAGGCAGATCCCACCAAGAGGGAAACCGATAAGGTTGCAATGGAATTTATGGAACACAAGATATTTACAAGATTTCGGGTTCCAACCATGATAATTACAGATAATTCCATAGCTTCCAATTCCAAGGAGTTGTAGACATTTTGTTTCAAACATGGTGTTGTTCTATGTCACTCATCAAACTATTACTGACAAGGAAATGGATTGGCAAAATCCAGTAACAAAAACTAAATGGTAAGCATCAAGAATATTGTGGCTGATAATAAGAAGAGTTGGGATAGTAAGTTGAATTATGCCTTGTGGGTTGTTAGGATCGTAAAGAAGAAATCAATAGGGAAAAGTCCATTCAAGCTAGTTTATGGGATGAATATCACCCTGCCTGTTCATCTTAAAATTCTAGAGTATCAATCGTTATAGCATTTCACAACAAATTAAGAAGCAGCTACGACAAGAGTGGATCAATTAGTTGAGCTTGACAAGATCTGTAAATATGCATTTTCTTATTTAGCAAAGAATCAAGAAAAGGTCAAGGTGAAGTTCCACAGGAAATGTCATTCCATAATGACGTAGAAAGGAAACATGGTGCTAATATAGGATTGAAGATACAAGAATCCAAGAAAGCATGGAAATTTCAATAGATTGTGGCTCAGCATTGACAATATCGAGGAAGTTGTTGGTTCAAATACATTCTACCTCAGTCACTTGGACAAAGAAAAGTTACCTATTTTTGTAAATAGGCAATATCTAAATTTGTATTTTTCGGATGGCATTTAATGCCATGTTTAGCATAGAATTACTAAGCTCTTTTGAGAAGTAGAATAGGTGAAAAAGTCCTTTGGACATTAGAATAGGTTTAGTTTTTTTATATTTCTAGAATTTAGCCCATGCATTATTATGCACTTCATTTTTATTTGTTGGATATCATTGACATTTGGCATTGGTTTATATATATCTTATGTTGGTTTCGGAATAAGGATATGATACCCCTCCTTCCACATGACCTGATCTAATTTGTCTTAAGTTGTGCTGGGCACTTACATCTTCTAGACTAGTCATGCACTTAACTTGTATAGCACATGTACCCAAATGGAGCCAGGTGTTACCCCTTGATATTGCATGAGGTTCCACTCATGATTGTCATCATGATCTACTATGATTTTTATCACACATGGTAGGTACCTTCAAGATATCATTGATGGATTACTTGATAGAGATGGGGTATTTTATGGATGCAACACACATTTTCCCTAGCATTTCCCTTATGGCATGTGCTACATTGTCCAACTGAGGGTGTGTGATGTTGATAAAAGAGTGGTTGGTTGCACAAGCTCTTGATTGTTGCCTCTAGATCCTAACAGGGTATTCATTATGATGCATTTTAGTGTTAGGGATGTACCTAATGTATAATTTCATTGTTGATGAGATAGCACCTTGTGTGGTCCTTTTCCTATGTTGTCCTAGTCATTGCATGATTAGGTGTTAAGACATCGCCATATATTGTTAGGGTTGTACATGATTCCTAAGTGGAGCACCCTAGCACTTAGGCCTTATTTTTCATGTGATTTACACCTCAATTATTCATGTACTTTCTAGAGGAGTTTCTAGCACAATTACCCTTTCCATATGGTTTCAGCATGATCTATTAGCTTATTTGATGTGATGTGGTGTAGTTTGAGGCTCTTGGTGTGAACACCCTAGGCCAATTGAGGGTTTTGGACACATGTTACGTTATCATGGCATGGTTATACCCCTTCAATGGAACGCTCCTATTATGCACATATGTGCAGGTTGATTGTGGTTGTTTAATGGTTATTTTGACCTATTTTAACCTTTGGAGGATATTTGCATCAACACCCTAGGTTATTATACTTGATTTCACAATAGATCTGATGGAGGATGGTGTGGACTATGTTTCCTAGCGGAACACTAGCCTTTTTGGTAGATATGTTGAGGCATCCATCTTATTTATTATTATTTTATTATTCGTGATGGGGTTTTCCCCTCTTCCAATGGGTTTGTTGAGATGTTTATGACTTGGAACATGGATTTTAGGTGGAGTTGGTTAGTATTTGACTCCTTGTTCTTAGGATGTGACCATTTGCACACCTTGGGAGGTTTGTTATGCCTTGTATATTGCACACATGATTTGTTATTGGGATGACCTAGCCTTGGAGATTATTCTTTGCATGTGTTCACACGTGTTACATTGATCTAGCTTATTTGATGAGTTGTCCTATCATTAAGGAGTATTGGCACATTTATCATTGCTTTGAGGGTCCACACATGCAATTATTGATTATTTCTACTTAGTCCACATACATGTGATGGCACGTACTTGTCTTGGAGACCTCACGTGCCTCTTGAGATAGTTACTTTGATGCATTTATGGAGTTAGATGGTGGTTTGATTTCCCTTGGAGAGCTTCATGGAGGACATTGGAGTCATTGACCTAGACTCTTTCCTATTTAGAGGGTGTGCCCCACCTAGTGGAGCTTCTTGCACATGGATATTTGTACATGTGGCATGACCACCATATATTTTATTACTTGTTTGACATGTCCATGAGTTAGTTGGATAGGAGTTGTTTATGCATTCCTAGATTCAATCTAGGGTTTTTTATGAATATGATTATTTTATTATGGAATTTTTTATCCTAGAACTCTATAAAAGCAAGGTCCCTCCCTTTGTACATATTTTCATCTTCCTTCTTGTTTACATTTTCAGTTTTAAGACATTGTTTTTGGTCATTCAAAGGAAGGGTTTCATAGTGGTTTTAAATGTGAAAATAAATCATGCTTTAATCTTTAGCTTGTGTATAAGTGGAGTACCCAAAACAAATCCCATATGAATATAATTTCCAACCATATTAAATCAATTGTCATATTGATTTCTATGTGTTGCTACAATAGCAATTACATCCAACTATCATCCATTTTTAGTCTACATAGAGTCATCGTTGACCTCATATGCCCTTTGGATTATTAGCTTTAGTCTTGACCTCTTTAACCACCTAAAAATTTATTTTAATTTTTCAAAAACAAAATCTAATTTACTAAGATACCTTTCCATCTCACCTTGAGCCTTATAACTTATCACCTTAGTAATATAACTTATCATCTTAGTAATCCTACCCTAGGGATACCCCTTTTGTACCAGAGGAGAGTTAGTCTAAAGAGAGAAGAGGGTTGTGTGGTGACAATAACACCTTCTTGACTTATGATGAGATCATTTTAGCCTCCTATTTTAGCAAACACCATTGGTTAAAAGCCACTTCATCTAGCATATTATGTATGAAAAATATAACCACCCCCCTTGGTATTCAAATGCATATGGCCCTCAAATACACTTTGTTATCCAACATAGAAAAAATAAAATATTTCAAGTTCAATGACAATGAGGCAATATTATGACTTGAAGGTTAAGGGGGAACCTCAGCCCTCTATCCCTTTGAAACCACTCTAGGCCACTTGGCATTGTCCTAGAAGACAAATTTGGTGTCTTTGTCCCCTTAATATCCAAAATTGGTCCTTAGGCCATGGGATGAGCACCAAACTTGAGCAGGTCCCACCTTCAATAGTCAATTGTGCATCAGTAATCATAACATTACTAGCATCCTCAAAATATTGACTGAGACTAACTACCATCTCATCCTTTATGGTGATTGCTTTCCCCTAAGATGGAAGAGTAGGATACTCTTCCAAATCCTTTGATGCACTAAAAAGAGTGTCCAACAATTGTATGACCAACTTCTACTTATTTCTCCATTGCTATAACCATACATATTGTACCCACTATATTTGAAGTTGTCTTCCCTACAAAAAATTTTCTATGTACCTACTCATAGTGAAAAACCCCCTTATATGCCCACACACAGGCTTATACCTACAAAATAACCAACAAAAGCATCGATATGTTGTTTCTAACAAAAAGTCACTTTAGTCAAAAGGCATTGTGAAACTTTGAATCTCTTTTTCTTTCTCTCCCTGCACTTTGGAAGGTAGATTAAGGAAGGAATTAAAGTGGTTTTCATATTTTTGTTCTTACTTGTGTGTGATGTCTTGGTGTAACAATTGCATCTCAAGGATTGATGGTTGGATGTCCTCATAGCAATATGGGAGAACCCCTTGTTCTTCACATGTATTGTTGTAGTTGTGTTTCTTGTTGATTTTGAGTGTGTTTTTCGTTGATCTTTTGTTTCAAATTGTGTTATTGTATTTACACTAGTGATTTATGGATGGACAATTATTGGTAAAGATAGTTCTTCATTTTATGCATTCTTTAAAGTTTATGAGATGTATTTTCGTTTTAAAAAATATAAACATGGAAAAATAAATTTTAGGCTTATAATTTCTGGATTTAGGCTTGTGAGTTGAATGTGCAAGTCATAGATATATGCCCCTATATTGACATTATAGGGAGATTTCATGTGGGAACTCATTTTCCAACCTTTAACCCTCGAAATTGCTTGATATTTTTGGTGTTGTTGTTAAGGACACGTGCCTGAAAACCCTTGTTGGAAATTTTGTTCTCAACAAAGAGATATGAATACAAGTACTTGTGCATGTTATTTTAGGAAGACAATGTACCTTTCACTAAGTAGCAACATTTGAATGTCTTGACCCTCTTCAAAACTATGGTGAACACATCCAACTATAGTGACAATAGTGATTCCATTATTTTTTCAATTTCCTTGTTTGCAAATGATGATTATTTGGAAAGCAAAGGGAAAATAATCCTACCAAATAACCTACCATAGTTCTATGGGAAAATGCATAAATAGTGGGACACATTCGTCTTTGAATTTGAGATTGTTGACAATACAATATTTTGTTTTCTTGGAAAAGTGTGGTAAGCAAAGGGAAAACAATCCCACCAAATAGCCTACCATAGTTCTATGGGATGATGCATGAAGACCGAGACCTATTCCACTTTAAATTCGAGATTATTTGTCGAGAGTACAATTTTTTATTTTTTTGAAAAAGTGTTGCTTATATTAAGAGAAGAAAAAGCTCATGGCACAACATTGAAGGACATATAAGTGGAGCTCAAATTCAGTAATAAATCCTTTAGGTTAGATTGGGCCTTGAAATCTCAATAACTCACATCTCTCAAAATGAGAGTGAATCTAGCTTTGAGTCTTACAAATAACTTGTCAAAACAACATTCTCTAGATGTGGAAATAGAAAAACAAGACCTGGTAAAAACAACTTCACATCTAATATTTTAAAGCACGTATCATGAAATGACTCTAATGTTGTGCCATGGACCGTTGAAGCAGACCATAGCTGTAGTATCAACATCACCTAGTAATGTTGATTTCCAAAACCATTATTGTACATGATGTTGCAAGTAGCTCATCTAAGCTCCCATCATTGTCGAGTAGACTTATAGTTCTATTAAATATTGTGGATGGTTTCTACCCTCCTAGAGTGCAAGAGAAATGTGTTAATAAACCCCTAGACAATTGCTCTTTTGAGGGTAATTCTTGATATATCAACCACCATGAGGAGACCATAAGCCTATAGGAGAGTTTGAAAAACCACATTATTCGAAGGTGATCAACCCATTTTTATTCCTCATCTAAAAGACTACATCCTCTATGGAGGGTTTCTTGAAAATTAAAGGTTGTGCAAAGACCATGTTACATATTCAAGGCATATAAACCTAAATGGTTTTATCATAACACCACATACAATCCCACCAAATGGTCCCTTGGTGTAAGTATTCATTTTATATATCTCATTAACTAGGATACAATTCTAGATCTCTTGAATGGCAAGACGATTAGAGTGCAAGTTTGTACTCACATGAGAGGCTAGTTTATGCCTTCCACTCCCTCTTGTTCTCATCTTGTAGGGTTCTCCAATAAAAGAGTCCCTTCTTGGTTAGTCTCTTGGGAAGAATTATCTCAATATGAGATGCTACTAATTTCTACACATTTCAAGACCATATTGAATGACAAACAACATCCTAGAGAACTATTAGGAAAGTCATGGCACAACATTTTCCAAGCCTTCCAAATTCTCTTAAGAATTGGAGAACAACCAATTTTTAAGGCATTCGATGTGTTAATCACATCACAAATTAAAAATTACCCTTGAATTTGAGCTTTATTCCATCCATGGAAGATTCTATGTTTTTGCAACACCTTCCATGACTCGTCACAAGAGAGACATAAAAACAATCCATTTAGCTAATGGGGTGGCATGTTGTAGCATGATACTAATCAATTTTGGAGTACATGTTTCCATTGGTTCCATATGGTATCAATGGATTCTGTATGTTGTGGTTGGGGCTACAATTACATCAAAGAAGAAAAAAATATGGTGTTCCCCTCTACCATTAAGGTCATAATGATGAAATGGATTTTAGAGTTAGAATATGGCTCAATCCCATCATTGAGGGACATGAAGTTAGGATTTTAGAGAAATACAATGATTATTATCACATAATTGATTCTCGCGAAGAGATTTTGGAAATGGGCAGTAAGAAGATGAAATCATTGGAGATTATTTTTTTAAGAGTATCATTATCAACTCACCATATAGCACTAGTGATGCCAAAGGAGAAAATTTAGATAGTTTGGAAAAGTTTCATGAAATAATAAAAAGATAAAACTTTAATTGATTGAAGTATCATTTAAAGAAAAACAAGTAAAAATAGTAGCAAAGCTGCTTATACCTGCCATTTGAAAATAATTTATAAGTAAGCTAATTAATAATTGTATATAGTCAAAATTAGTATGGAAGAGTATTTTGACATTAGATGACAAAATCCTAAAAGACAGGTATAAGCAGTTTTGTTGCTATTTTTACTTGTTGTAACAAGTACTTCCTTATTATTAATATTACATTAATTGCTATTATCCATGGTATATTTGTTTTTATTATCTAAAGTTATTTAATATGTTACTTAGTTTTCCTATATCATGGGGATCGCAACTTATTTGGTATGATTGCTATGGAAATTTGAAATTTGATAGTCTTTTTCAGTATTAAAATATTTATTGTAAAAATTCATTTAACAAAACATATGAAAGTATTTTTGTGAACTATTTATTAAATAAAGAAGAGAAAATAAATTAATACTTTTGTATTTCCATAAGTTAGAAATAATTCCATTTAATGAATTCTCCTTATTCTCCAACTTATTTGCGATTTCACGTTTCAAAGGTAAACTTTTTGGGTACCTTTGTTTTAAGTAAATTTCAAAAATTCATTTAATAAAATATATAATTTCAAAAATCCATTTAGTAGAACTTATTAAATCATTTTTATAAACTATTTATATTTAGTAAATAAAAATAACACATACAAGAAAAATTATAAGTTAATAACTAGCTTTTTTTTGTATAGGTATAATGTCATTTAATGAATTTAGTTATCATCTAAACCTTATTGTTTAGATAATCACACCAAACATTTTGTACAAGGATCTTTTGTTTTAAAAAACTTTATTTGTTATTTGAAAGAGTAGAAACCACCCATATGTTGATTGCTTATATATATTTAAGATGGAATACATTCAAATGATTTTTAGAAATATAAAATATATGTAATTATTTATATGTAAAATAAGAAGAAATATGAAATATAGTGTATTGTTTTAAATAATTTAATTTAATTAATCAATGTCCACTTTTCAAAAACAACTTAATAGCATAAACAAATTACAATGCAACTTGAAACTAAGAAAACAAATATTTAAGTAACATTCAATTCTTTGGTTTGCTTTGCTTTCATTTGTTTCATATTAACATATTTCGTCAAAGTTCAAAACACATGCTGATTGTATATAACAAATTATAATGAAAAAGTCAAGAAGATTGATTGCAATGTGAAAGTGGAATTGGTTTGGTTTGCTTTCATTTGTTTCATATTAATATAGATCTTCAAAATGCAAAACCAATACTGATTGAATATAATTAAAATTATAATGAGGATGCCAAAAATATAGATTCCAATGTGAAAATAAAACTTGGAATCAATAAAATGTAATTTTTAAAACTAATTTATTAAACCATCAATTATTTATAATATAAAATTTATCATTCTATTCCATCCCTGCCTATTACACATTGCCATAGATATCATAGAGTCCAAACTCTATATTTATTGGATTGTTAACATGATATGAATAATAATGAATATAATTACATATAAGTGAGTTAAATATTATCTATATGAAATGATTTGCCATTTTCAAAATACGTCGTTCTTTTGTATTTTTATGTTGAATGTGTGCGTGGATAAGACTTTCTATACATAGTTGACAAGACAGTAAATAGACAATTAGAGCAGCGTGGCCAATATTATTTTTATTTATCTAAAACAATCAATAGACAAATATATGATGTTGCCAAAATGCTCTATTAAAAACCACAATTATAATAGTAGGCGATTATTCTATAGATTAAAAGAATATGTGAAAGCAAGTTGGCAAATATTTATATTTATTACTTAAAATGGAGGTGAAAGGGATTTCAAATTTTAGGTTTCTATTATAGAGGAACTTTGTCGTTTCCAAAGTAATAATAATTAATCATATCAAGTTGCGGATATATTTAAAAAACATTTAGTGCGATAGGATATGAAGTGGGGCTGGGTAGGTTGATTGATTGTTTAGGATTCATTTAGTCAAACACGTGTGGCGTGCCCATTCAGCGACAGAATTTTGTGGATGATAAAAATTTGACCTAGTTTTGTTTTATTTGAACACCGTATAGGTGCATAGGAGGTTTGTACAACAGTGTTGGACGACAGTACATTTGTGATAATTAGCGAGACAGATGTCAAATGAATGTTTTTTTTTTTTAATTATTTTTTTTCTAACAATTAGATGTAGAAACAATGGAAAATAGTCAATTCAAAATTTTTATTTTTTAAAATAATCAATTTAATATATAAATATTTATAAAACTATAGATAAAATGTTTTTTCAAATAGCAAAATAATGGAAAGTCAATTGCAATTAACTGTGAAGCGATCGATATATACTTGCCTTCGAAGATATAATAAAGACAAGATATTTAATGATTGTTGAATATTCAATTAAAAATGTAATATATATTTTTTAAATAAAATTCCAAAATTAAAAAAAGGTAACTTAAAAATAAAATGTGGAGAAGATGTACCATAGGAAAATATGATACATTAAAAATTATAACAAGTCTAAGCTACCTCAAAAAGTGTAAGTGTTGGACTAATAAGTATCTAACCAATATTTGGTTTATTGTTGAAGACCATGACTATGACATGATCCCTTGTGACCTTGCGATCACCATTGGATTCTAATGTGATTGTGATAAAGGAAATTATGACGAAGTTTCTACCATCTACAATAATTATCTCTAGCACCTCCCACCAGTGGTCAAATTTGAACCCATCCGAGCCCTTCCCAAGGCCTTTAGCCCGTCCCTGAAGTGTAAAAAAAAAAATACTCGTAAAAAAAAATTTTGATTTTTAAATTTACCAGTCCCTTAAGAAGGGTTAACTAAATTTCAATTTTTCACAGGAACGGTGGCTCTTTTCATTGCCCGTCAAGAATTTGCAGCAAATTGCACTGCAGGCTATAGTCACATCACTACCCGCTGATTGCCGAATTGCCGAATCGTCGTCTCACTGTCAGTCTATGTCCTATTCAGATTAGTCTGTGTACTGTAACTAGTGTAGCACTAGCATGTAGGTAACCAGGTACTAAGTTACTAACCACTATTCAGGCTACAACTTCACCGCTGGTCCGCCACTACAGTCTCCACCAGCCTTCCATAATACCATTCACACAAATTCTCGAATCTGATGCCATGCAGCAGCCATTGCCCATCAAAAACGATAAGTGTAAGTTGTAACACCTTCCATAGAGCCCTGTGCACCTACAACTAATTAATTTTTTATTTCCCGCCAGCCAGCGCTCTTTCTTGAAAATCTATTTAAACATATCTCAGGAGTCAGACTTAGGAGTCAGTCTCATACAGTCTCCAATTCCACTCTCCATAGTCCAAACCAGTCTCATACAGTCTCTAGAGTCCAGGCGCTGCAGTCTGCAGACTTCTTCAGTTGGTGCAGCAGACTTCTTTAGTTGGTTAAGGTAATTATTTTATGCTATCACTATTTTAATGCTCTGTGACTGTTATTTCTTAAATGATTTATATATCTCAATGTGGAATTCTCTAGAATTGTGAATTGTTCAGTGGCTGCTGTTATTTTTCAACTGCCCAAGCTATTTTATAGCTGTTATTTTTTCAATTGCCCAAAGTATTTTATAGGAAAAGCATATAACTCGATGTGAAACTCTTAAGAATTGTGAACTTTTCAGTGCCAGATGTTATTTTTTAAACTGCCCCTCTGAATAGTGCTTATTGGCTTTGCATTCTCCCTCTTCTGCACCATTACCACGGTTTCAATTAACTCCACCAATGCTGAATGCTCAAGCATCTCCTCATTTTGCATTTATTTTCAATATTTTTTGAGTAGAGAGGTATGTCGAGGTAGAGCTTTCGGTATAGAGTACAATAGGTCTTGCCCTTCATCTCAACTGAGGAATGAGCGGAACACTACCATGATGCTATAGTTGATTATGAACGAATCCAAACTCCCATGGATTACAACCTAGAAATAGATAGAGTGTGGCGAATCCAAATTCCTGTGGACTTGGTCCATTCATTCCAACGATCCATGCATTCTATGCCTTCTATTAATAGAAAGGGATGCAAAATGAAAACAATTTGATGCCATGACCAAACATAAGCTTGAATATGCAAACTGGTAACTGTCAGTTTGAATGGGGCTTCATAAGTTATGATATGATAATCCGTGACTTCGTTCAATTAATCCAACGAACTCGTAATTCCTTCCTTCAGTCAACGATAACAACTATGGGCTTGAATGGAGTAGGAGATAGTTACTCCATTCGATCTATGAGAGATTTGGTCTATGCACAAAACAAGGGCTCTCGATCAATATAAATTTGTTGCTTCACGATCCAAAGGCTTGGATTTTTTATGCGATTACACCTGTTGACCCAAATCTAGAAAAATTTCATAGTTTTTGTGCCCAACGATCTTCAGATTTCATCATTTAACTTTTTGAACACATGCACTACTCTTCTCACACACTACTTCAAATCCACGCTAGCTCTATTTCCATGACAGATGCTCACTAGAACCTCGCCCCTACGATAAATTCAGAGATACAATAAAATGTAGACTGCAATATCTTTGGTCGTGTAATCTCTTCGGACCCGCAGTTTCTAGGATTGTGATAATTTTAGGTCTGAGAAAATTTGGATTTGCTACATCGGACCTGTAACTTTCTCTTGCAATATGATCGGTCTGTAAATTTGGATGCTATAGTTTCTAGTCCCTTCACATTGTTTCACACTCCATGATGCTATAGTTGATGATGAACGTCCTACCACGCATATGATAGAGCTAATAAACCTAAGATGAGTAGCATTTTTGATAGGCAAAACATGTCTCTTTCTTCATATAAAATGCAAAGAAGATCCAGAAAACAAATATTATATATTTCACTGAGCTTTGTCTGCAGTTCACAGAACTTTAGAACCACCTAAGAGTCAAATAGACATATTATTTCCAGTTCGTTCAGTCACTATTCACATTACCTAAAAGAACAGAAATGTGATTTTTCTCAAAAAATAAAATATCAAATTTGTTTTCTGAGATAGGGGATTTGGTTCTATCCTCTCCCCATCATCGAAATCAGCGAACTCAACTTGTTTGTCACAGCTCTGTGCCTCACGCAGCCACGCTCTTGAACAGCTCGTTCGTCAATACCTGCTCCAACAATCAATGAAAGTCTGAGTTAATTAACATGGAAATCTACATTATTTTATGGAATTGTTTTTTAAACTGTGACGTGTTTTGGACATTTTGTTAATAAAATCCCAGCTGAATACAATTAGTACGGCAAAAAAATTTCAAAGACTTGTCAAATGGAATATATTTTGAGAATTTTAACATTCAGATTCAGCCACTTGTGAGAATTTCAATCGTTGACTTTGATATAACCTTCCTTTTAGATTCATTTTTCACATTTGTGCATGGTATTTAGATTTATTTTTCAACGAAGGATTACAACTTAAATTTTGGAAAATTAAAGGTTCACTAAGGTCAAAATAGAAGCTTACAGTTGGACATGAATAAACAAACAAAAAAATACTTCCTTATTATTAGGTTTAATAAACAAAAATTCTTAAAATGAAAACACATTAAGATCATTCTTTGTGTCCCTAAAAGCTTGCGTGTTGATCATTCATCGATCATTCAAGAGGAAATGAAGGAAATATCGATGGCTTGAAATATATGATTTTTTCTTGAATTTTTCAGATAAATTATAAGTTATTTTTTCTTGAATTTTTCTCTTGAATTCTCCCGAGTCCCCACTGTTTTTATGTATAACTAAGGTTGTTTTTATGTATAAATAAGGTGTTAGCAACCTTATGTTGTATGTTGTATTTGAAAAATCAAACCCTGCTAAAGAGTTTAGGTTAATTATCTCACATAATGCATGAATACTTCCCTCGTTGGAGACAAATACTATATTCAAGGTATAACGAAGCTAGACTTTACACTTAAGATTTGAATTAAACATTCTTTTATTTTCTGCATTTCTACCTTTAGAAATATTTTTTAAATTTAACATGAATTATGTTTGAAAGATTAACTTAAGTTACACTTTTCCATTGAAGTGCAAATATTTTTATAACTTTTCATCCTTGAAGGGTTAGATAATTACATGCCCTTCCAAAAAAAATTATAACCCACCCTTCAAATTTGACCACTGCGGCTCCCACACACATATGCACATACACGCACACACATGCGTACGCGCATGCACAGACACATTAATATATTTCGATGTTTTTTTTATCACATTATGCTTTGTAAGCAATTTTTTTGAGGTTGTCGAATCATAATGGCCATAATGATGCATCAGATTGTAATAGTTTTCAATTATTAATTAAAAGAATGAATGTCACAATTTTCTCCTATCTATGGTATTCGGGTGAATATATATTGATATTTGTAAATATGGTGTCTTGTGTTTTTTCATTAATACATTAACCAAAAGGATAAGCAATCCTTATTATAACTTTATTTAAACTCTAGTGAGAAAGCATCTTAGATGGGTGTATCATGTTTACAGTGAGTGTAAAACTATACTACATAAAGTTAGTAGTGACATGGCAAATGATAATAATAAAAAATGGTTTTTTTAATCGATTTTTCTCTCTGTGTACATGTCTATATTAGAGACCAACACTGTTAGAAATTGTAGAATTGGGTTAGAAGTTTCATGATTAATGCTCTACATAATATATCACAGAAGTCCAAACAAAATTATTTAATCAGTAATTGTGGGAATTATTTTCGTATGGATTTCCATTGATAATACATCCTTGGTTTGAGAGATTTAATTATTATTAACCTGAAAGACATGACTGGAAAAACTTCCATTGAATGGACAAGCATTAACACATAGGTGAAGTGGTTGGACAATGATTGGACATGTGAATGGATCATTGCGTTCAAGGTATGATTGATTCATATATCATGAGTTTGTTGTTGACATGCATGCATCGTATGATGTTGTTTGCAAAGTTTTATGACTAATGATAGAAATAATTTTATGGACTCCCAAATGTATATCAAGATGTTGGTAGAACAGGGTGTCAAAACACTCATTGTTGATGATTGAGGTCAAGGGCATGACACATAAGGGGCACCTCTAGTGGGATGGAGGCATAAGTAAATAAATATTGTGACAAGGCAAGTGGAAGGTCGATGGAGATGGAGTTCTATGGGACACAAAATGTTGAATGAGAATAAAGACTAAAGCAACAAAGGCACAAGGTAGATACAAGTTGGCTTCACAATATGAAGAGGCCTTGTTGTGTATAAGAAAATAGGGCATATGATAAGGATAATCCAAATCCAAACCCTTTCCTGTGAATAAAACTTGTCAAAATTTGGAAAAATTTGGGTGCCCATTATAGTTCCAAGATCAAAGTTATAATGCATAATTCCTTTAGGGTTTGATGACCTCTTAATAAACTAAGAACCTTGGATTTTTGAAAATCCAATTGTTGGAGCTAGTTGGGAGGAGACACCCAAAATCCAATCAGTTGAGGGTTGGTGTGGCCCAGGCCGAGTGTGATCCCCGGTTGATTTTGATGGATTAGATGCCCTTAGGTCATGGTTTCTTAGACCAAAGTCCACTCCCGCAAGTTAGGGAGATTCTAGCAAACAAAAAAAAAGAAAATCTAATTGTTGGAATTATAAGCTTGACCATATCTAGAAGAAATTATTTTCAATATATATTCATTGTATTCTTTGTGTATTAGTTATAGCTTAAGATTTGTTTGACTAACTTTTGGTATTTTTAGATTTGGTCATTGAATCTCTTTCAGTAAATAGGACTAGTGTGATCCATGTAATGTAATAGTGTGATCCTTGACATGATTGCAGAACAATAAACATTATAAGAGCCACAACTTTTTTATGTTTTCCTTCAAAACTCTATTTTCCAAAACCTTCAAATTGATATCAGCATTGCAGAGGTGAGATAAGACCATAGGCATGTGGAGGTGAAAAGAGCAACCTACAAAGACATGAAGCTACCATTGAAGGATCGTTGTTCAAGATTGGTGTGTCTAATACATCAACATGTGGAAGTGTGCAAAAGGGGCTTATGTTTGTTGTGTGTAGAAATGAAGGCCATGAAGGGAGCCAATTGGATGTGTGTAGGTCGAGGATATCACGTGTATCGTAGTTAATGTGTATCCAAAATCAATTGGTAAATTCTGCTTAGAATTTGTTGGAAGCCAGAGATATTTGATCTCAATCATTGCTTTCTTTTGAGCCAAGTTTTTACAAGCAAGAATCTCAATCCAGTGGTAGAATTGCGAGCATGAGTAGCAACAAACACACTTGAAACCAAATTCCATTATTCAATGTAATGAACTATGAGTATTGGAGCATCAAGATGAAAAAATATTTTGTTCCTAAGTGTTATGGGACTTGGTGGAGAATGGTTACACGTAACTAGCAAATCAAGTGACATATACTGCCCTATCACAAGTATAGAAGGATACTCTCAACGAGAATAGTAAGAAGGATGCAAAGGCATTGCTTTTTATCCACCAAGTTATGGATGAATCAATTTTCCCAAGGGTTGCAGCAACTACTTGTTCCAAGTAGGCATAGAACAATATCAAGGATTTGGAAAAATCAAACTAGTAAGATTACAAATGCTTAGAATGGATTCTGAAAATCTGCAAACGACAAATTTTAAGTCCATAAGTGATTGTTTTTACTTGTGCATTGAGTATAGTGAATCAAATAATGTCTTATGGAGATACTTTAGATGACTAGAAAGTTGTAGAAAATATTTTGAGTAGCCTTCTGGTTAGATTTGACCCATTATTATAGCTATTGAAGAATCAAAAGATATGTTATGAGTTCTATTTATGAGATTATGGGTTCTTTACAAACTCGTGAGCAAAATAGAAATATATTAGCATATTCCCCCACTTAACGTATCGAGTAAATTCCTGGCATATTTTGTTTGTGAAACAAAAATGATGCTACCAATTTGTCAAACTTCTACACCTAGACAATAATGTAGGAGGCCTAGATTAGTCATTTCAAAAGATTTACTCATATTAGATTTGATATATTCAATAGCACTTGCTTCACTACTTGTAATAATGATGCCATATAAATATATGACCAATAGAATGATATCATTACCAATTCTTTTGACGTACAAGTTGGAATTTGAATGACTCTATTGGAACCCCTATTCATCCAAGTATCTATCAATCGTAATGGGCCATTTGGTTTATTGCTTTGGCCCATGTAGAGACTTCTTCAATATGCAAACAAGATTCTCCTTCCCTAGGAACTAAAAACCCTATGGTCGATACATGTAGACTTATTTCTCCAAATATCCATTGAGGAAGGCATTCTTTACATCCATCTAATGCACGTTCCATCCATATTGTACTACCATGGCTAGAACTAATTGAATGGTGCTCATATTTGTTGTAGGAGCAAATGTATCCTTGTAATCAATACCTTCTCACTAAGAGAACCCTTTTGCAACCAATCATTCATGTACTTGTCAATTATGTCATCTATCTTGTACTTGACCTTGTATACCCATTTTCTTGTAGCTAATGGGTATCTTCCTTAGTGGAAGATCCATGAGATCCCAAGTCTAATTTTTCATTAGACTCTCATGTTCAATGGGCATGGTCTTCTTCCATTCAATTTTATCTATTGCTTCCTCAATTTTATCTAGCATGTTTGTTTTATGTTTTCTCTTGACTCTTGATGCTCATCCCTCAGTCATGTCACCCAACCAAACATATCCAATGGTGTTGTGCCACCACTTTGGCCTTTTCTTGGGATCCTCCTCATCCAAGTCAGTATTGTCACCGTGACTTGGGCTACCTATATTTGTATCATTTGAATGTTGATTCGTGTTGTTTGCGTCAAAAATTACCAACTTGGGAGACTCCTCATGTTCAAAATATTCCCTTTGTTCAAATGGATCCACCTAAATCCTTAGCCCCAAATGGCTAGTCCACAATAATTTTGAACTCTAGAGAAGCTTTTAACGACATCTCTGCTAAAGCTCAACTAGTTGGTGTCAACATCAACCAACCTATAAGCTTTGTGACTATCATTGTGCTCTATGAGCATCAGTTTCTTGCTCTTAGGGTCTAACTTGGCTTTCCTCTCATTTGGAATCCAAGAATAGAAAATAAAACCAAATACGTTAGGATGACTAACGTTGGGCATCCTCACTGAGCATGCTTCATTCAAGGTCTTTTTTTCAACGATGTCATTAGATATCTATTCAACGAATATATTGTTGTGAACATTGCCTCGGCACAAAACCTATTTGGAACACACATGTTCTCCATCATGGGTGCATCATACTAGCCATCTCTGTGATAGTGTGGTCCTGCCTCTCAACCACTCCATTTTGATGTGGAGTGTAGGGTGTAGTGAAATGTCTTTTAATCCATGTTTAGCACAAAAGTTATTGAAATCTTTGGAACATAATTCTCTACAATTATCAGAACTGAAAGTGGTAATGTGACAACCTGACTCTTTCTACCAATGCTTGAAACTTTGGAAATTCATCAAAAAATTCATATTTCAATTTCAAAAATACACCCACATTTTCCTATTGTAGTCATCAAAAAAAAGAAGGAAATACCTAGCATCGTCGATGGATGGCGTGTTCATTGGTCCACAAACATTTGCATGAAAAAGCTAAAGGACTTTCTACACTCTCAAAGGTTTTCCTTCATCAAATGGTGATGTATGTTACTTCCCTACTTATCAAGCTCTATTGCACACACCCTAAATCTAATGTTAGATGTCAAGAAGTCGATCTACCATATTCTCTTGAGGGAATTGAGAGAGGTAGATCAAGTTTAAGTGCCCATATCACATATGCCAAAGTAGATCGATGTCCCGTGCACTCTTGGTTGCCAATGCATGCTCCTAGATATGTCCAATGTCAAACCAATTTAAACAATCCATGATCCTCCACACCAAGAGCAATAATCTTCTTGGTCTCTTTATCAACTATGTTGCATTTATGATTGCTAAAGTTGACATCTAGATGAGGGAAGTGCCTCATAATCTAACTAACTGAGAGAAAATTAAACTCCATGCCTAGCACATAGTACACATTAAAGAAATCAACATTTTCCCTCCAAATGAAATCTACACATTCAATTTTCCTACTACTTGGAACTCTTGCCCATCATTGAATATCATGAATCCTTGAGGAACAAGATGTGTACTCTATGAACCAATCTTGCATGTTGGTGAAGCTTGAATTCCGTATATTGATGTTTTACCAAAGAATCTTTGGTTGCCTTCTAGCTTGATGTTGGCTAAAGAGTACATTAGTACAAGACAAAAATGCAGAAATATACATTCAAACAAAGTAAAATGTTGAAAATACTTGTTTTTTCCTCCCTCAATCTACAATCTTCTAGGAATAACTCCTAGATATTGACTCTAAACACCTGTAGCAACCATGTATCATTGAAAAACATGCAAATTCCTGATAAATCTACCCAAAAACCCACAAATTTTGATAAATTCTAACAAAACACATATACTCATGGCAAAATGGTAGGGGGATCTTACGAAACTGTGTCAAATCATGAAGGCCGACTAGACATCTAGAACGACGGATGAGACAAATGGAAAAGGGGAATGATCCCTTACTCATGCGGAGTCACAACCATTCGAAGTGGGAAATGATGGACGGTTGAGGAGATGAGAAGTGTAGTGCCTACGAGAGAAGACCGGGTCTGTATCATAATTGGAATGTCATGATGGATACTCCCCCTGCATGAAACCAGTATGGTGCAGTTCCAAGTGGGATCACGGTACATGACCACAGGAGAATATGAGGATTGGGTGAACGATTTCGAGATTGAGGCTCTGATATTTCCTTTCTCGGCGAGGGAAATATTTTCATACTTCCTTCATAATTTGAAAATAACTATAGCTTTTATGGTAGTCAGGCGTCATCAATGGAAGTACAATGTAGGCTAGTCTAGAACTTTGTCCATGGGAGTCTCTCTGCTCAAGGGATTTCACTCCACTCCTCCCAGTAGTCTTTGGTCTCTAAAACAAAGTTTCGTCCAGTGGTTCTGGTGCAACAAGAAAGAGAAGGGAAAACATACTAGGAGAGGCCAGAAAAGTCGACGAAAAACACATATGTCAAAGGTTGTTCAGGAAACTAGGGCCACCAAAGAGGTTTTTAGCAGTATTGTTGCGACCTCGACCTAATGTCTAATTGATGAGATGGAAACTTGGGTGGAACATGAGCATGTTGCAATTGGATCGAAGGAAATTCACCTTGATACAGGGTAGATGGTTGAAGACATCGACACTTCCAAGACTCGAGATACCAAATTCATGAAGCCATTACTCTTTATTGGAAATGAAGACTTTATTGGGCAAGGCTCTTATGGATAAAGCTGAGGAGAAGAAGGAGATCCTGCATCAACTTGGTGAAACTCAAAAGCAAATCAGAAGGGTAGAGGATGCCCTCAAACTGATAGCCAAATCCCAAATTGAACTGGGCACCAAGATCAACGTGCTATCTAAAGCCACCACTAGAATGGTTTTTAAGGAGCGGATTTCAATAGGGAAAAACAAATAAGCTCTAGCAAAGCCAGAAGTGCCCACCATGATCGTTTTTTATGACACTTAGCTCTAGAATTGTGATGATTGTCTATTTTTTCCTTAGTTTCACAGGACTTGCCTATTTTGATTATGAATCTTATAGTTATTTCAAGTTGTATGATGATAGGACTTTTAGCCTTAGATATTATAATAGTTGCTTTAATTTTTGGAGACTTCATGTAAAAAAATTAGACTTTGGACTTCTTTGAAAAAATGTGGTTAAACTTTGGTTCTCTAATTGATCTGGTTTCCCTTGCAGAAGGGAAGCCACCCCAGAATCTATATTTTTTAATTTATAAGAAAGACAATGTGTGATCGAGCTTACAAAACACACACACACACACACATGCTGACAAACCAAAATATTTAGATATTGACATATTTGTCCAAAACAATTAATTTATCTTTGGATCCATTGAAAAACAACAAATCAAAAGTTGAATCTTCTTCTAGATTTGCAAATCTTGAATCTTCCATAAATCTGGGCAACAGATCCATCAAATCTAAAATCTTTCAGAATTTTGGGCAACAAATCCCATCTACTCCTAAACCGTCTAAATTGTCAAAAAATGAAGAAATTACCCTATTTGACTATCAAAGTTGCACGGTCATATGGTTGCTTTGGTTTGTACGACTTAAAAAAAAAATTTACTTCAATTGAAAACAACAATCCCTAGATCCCTAGATCTTCATACTCTAATATCATATCACAAAAATTGTGCACATAAAATTTTATTATAAAATGTTACAAGCTAGTTGAGTCAATCTACATTATGAATGTGTAATGGATTGAGAAACACACTAATTTTATTATAAAATGTTACAAGCTAGTTGAGTCAATCTACATTATGAATGTGTGATGGATTGAGAAACACACTAAAGTGAAATAAAACATAAAAACATAAAAGCATAAAATATCCTAAAGTCAAATGACTTTATAAGTGCCTACATCTAAGTGATCATTTAGAATTACTACTTAATTAGTTTTAGGAGTCGTTGCTTAAAAAAAAGAGTACATAAATGTTCTATCCTTTTAGCATGTACCTTCGGATGCCTATTTAAAATGGAGTGATCTAACTATTAAACATTCTGTACCTATATTGATAGTATATTGCCTTTTTTAGTTGTGATTTGACGAAGTCTGATATTCATTTATACCATTGGTTAAGATATGCTATGTGTCTAGTTGAAATGATTGTTACTTGTCACCGTTGTCAAGCCCATGAATTGGAATTTGTTGAAATGGTTGCCAACTTAGCGAAAGCAGGAATGTCTTGATCGATATGGTTGCCAATGACATCAACGTGTGATTGGAGGCCGCGGCCCGTGGGATTGAGTTCGCCCGACTATGTAAGACCTTATGGTGTGATTAACCATGCACAGATTTACTAAGTTGATTTTAATATATATATTATATTTATTTGATAGTTGGTGACATTAAAACTTTATAAAGTTTTATTTATTATTGGTTACTTATATATATATTTTGTATATTTAAGTGGATAGTGTTTCTATTTCAATACAGAGGGGTGGAGTGGTGGTGACAATTTTTTATTTTTTTGATAAATTAATGGTTAGATTTCAATTATTGTGAAATATTTTTTAGACATGTTTATAACCGAACGATTTAGATTTAAAGAATTAATTGGTGTACATGTTTTTCATTAGTCCAAGGAAACACCACAACACCCCTCAGCAAGAGAAACTGATCGGATATTAAATGACCATCTTCAAGCAAAATAAAGAATCTTCCGTTTAATCTATTTCTGATTTCTCTCTTTTGGAGATCTAGGAGTTTTCATGAACATTTGCATGGCCCTAATATGGAAGCGGTCTACGAAACTTGGCTCTGATATGATGTCCATTGATTTTAATTGATTCAAATCTGCCTGCTTTCTCTCTTCGCCGTTAATTTTAATTGATTCAAATTTGTCTGCTTTCTCTCTTTTGGAGGTGTAGGGGTTTTCATGAACAGTGGCATGCCTCTAATGTGAAAGGGGTCTAAGAAGCTCAGCTCTAATCTTATCCCGTTGATTTTAATGAGCTCTGATCGGCTGAAATTTGCACAGCTTTTGAAATAGCACATCATGTTGAGACTGGTGTACTTTCGTCAATTATATGACGCAACTTTGTTTGGTGTGATTATAAAATTGCAGTGGGTGTGTTTAGATTCAGATCATTTTCCAAAATGCTTTAAGGTGGCAATGCGAGAGTTGCCACCTCCAAAATATACACGAATGGTGTTGCATACAGTGCATGCTATCAATAAATCTCGATAAACAATCCTTATTGGCGGCTAAATGTTCATTATGATCCATTTTTTACATTAAAAGTTAATGTCATCGAAGTTGAATAAATATATAAGATTTTGACGGTGGTAGTGTTACCAGCTAAGTTGTACTTAGTTGGACTTTCAAGCCAGCAAAAAAAGTTTGAACATTTTATATGTTCATTATCATAGTTATGAAGTCCTGCAGGCCTCTTAGGGCCTCTCTTTTCTGATTTTTTCACATGTTCATGCCCCACAGGGTTTTGTAATAAAGTGTCGTAGCATGATGGTTTTTTGTAAAAGACTTAGCTTCCCTAGACTTAGGCATCAATCCAGGTATTCCAGGGTGTTTTTTCCCTTTTTAATTATACTTTGCTTTTCAGCGAGGTATAATTTTCGAGTCTTTTACTTGCTCCTCCAAAGTTGCAATGCTCGTCTTGTTCCTTAGGCCTTAGGAGGTTATTAAAGTCTAGGTGTTAATGTATATTACCATGCTAGGAACTAATAATGAGTAATATGAACATGTGCTAGGTCCCCTCGATTTATTTTTCATTTTCGCAAAAACATAAATTTTCTCGTAAAACGAAGAATTTTTAATGTTTTAATTAAAAAAATTGTAAAAGTCATAAAAAAAGTGGTTAGGGGTTGGAATTTTCCATGGGGGTGCTCATTTTTTAACTCAACACTTAACCCCTGAACCCACTTTTGAGAGAAAACTTTCAAATATTTCTCATGAAAATTGAAATTCTCTCGAAAAAGCCAAAAAATACATATTTAATTGGCAAAAAAGGCATAATAAAGGAAAAACCCAAATCCCACTAATCAAGGATTTTTGTCTGGGCATGTTCCAATCTTCTGCAATGGTGGTGATTTGATTGATTTGTGAAGAGAGCCAAGGGATTTGATTGGATTTTTTATTGAGTTTATGTGTCAAAGAAAGGGAGGGTGCATATCTCCATTGAAATCCAAGCCTCTTGAGAGGTGGTGACTTGGATTGGAGAGGACGCCAACCTCATGAGAGGTGGCACCCATCTCTTCTTGTTGACTCCATCAAATCCCACGATTTACTCTTGGAACTCACCATTGTCCTCTACATGTGGCAATGCACCTATCTCTTGGCCAAGTCGCCCTCTTGGGGGCGTTTTCCTATCAAAGCAAGATCGACCTCTCTTCAAACTAGTTGGAGTTTGAGAGTCAAAGCTCTCTCATTGTAATTCGTGCATATTTTTTTATTGAGAATAAAGAGACATTGGAGGTCATTCTTGTGTGGTGCCATTGATGAGTGCATTAAATATCTTTGAGCTTCATTGAGGTAACCTGTATTTGAGTTGCTGTTTTTTTCAATACGTCTAATCTAGCTTATGGTAAAGATTGTTATCAATTTATAAGAAAGATTAATCAGTTTTTTCACTACTCTTAGTCTTTTATGTATGTATGTTAAGAGATCTTATCGGAATGTTACATTTGTTTATGAACATTTTATATTGATTTCTCGCATATGTGCTTCTAGATGTGATGTTTTGTTTGCAAGTTGATGTGATGTGCAAGTTCTCTCTATTGGATTAAGGAAGATATTGCTTTCTTCTTCCATTTTTTCTAACACTTTCTTGCAGATATATTCCCTCAGCATCCCACAAGCAGGATTCATACTCATAGCCTTTTCTCTTCTTCCACTCGCTACCATTCTTACCTTCCTTTTTCAGATTTATTATTAGATCTATATCTTAAAGCAATAGTAAAACTAGATCTAATCTCAATCACTAGATGCTATTGTGCTTTTAAATTTTATATCTTTAAATCTAGATCTAGTGAAAGTATTTCTATTTGTCGCAAGTCCCTTCAAGCAGATTTCAAAGCTTGCATGAGTAGAATGTTATGAGATGTTATAAATTTATATTTGGCTAGTTTAAAGCATCAAATTTGCTTCCCTTGCTTCCCTTTAAGAGAAAGCAAAGACCCTAAGAAGGCAAGCTTTCTAGCTTGTCTTACTTGGTTAAATTTCACATTTTTACTTAGGCATTTTTTGACAATTTTTGTAGGATTTCCCAAAGCACTCTTAAAGTGTTTTGGATATTTTTTAACCAACTTATGTTCATTGTCTTTCTGATTTTGATAAGTAGGTAGAGAGGCACTTTGGCCATTTTTTTAGAATCCGGATCATCCAAGATATTCCAAAGACCTTCTTTTACCTCTAATCACTTTTTTGAGCCATTGTAAGCCACCTAGTTCCTTTGTTATAAAGGACCAGTGGAATTCCTAAAAAATAAAGTGGTGTAATAAGAAAAATAAAGAGATCAAACAGGCTACCGAGCATCTGCATCCCATCCCCCTAGGGGGGATTGAGTTGTCTCCCGTCATGGCGTGCATTTTTATTTTTTTTCTTTAGTTTTGTTTCTCTTGATTAGTAATAAACTAAATCACTCATTTCATAGTCGCACAACAGTTTGCTTTCAATTTTGTTTAATTTTACAAAGTAACGAACCCCCTTTCTTTCTCGAAGTATGGTGCCATGGAAAGGGCTTGCTCGAGTACTGGAGTTCGACTGGGAAAGAGATTCTTGGATTAGTTTAACAAACTAGAAAATATTTGATTTTTTGTTCTTAATAAAATGAACCAATGCTCAAATCCATGTATGCTCTGGACCTCTACGGCTCGTCCGACCAGTTGGTCACACCAGAAAGGGAAGCGAGTTTATAGTCTAATAGGACAATCCACAAAGTAAATCATCAAGAAGAGTGACTACCACAAAGTCAAGGGGATACTCATTAATGAGGTTCACCATCTCCCCATTGGACACTTGGTAAAGCTTCTCTAGCGCTCAATTCGTGAAGGTGATCCTAGTGGGACAAACAAGAACAAACCCACTAAAAACCAAAAACTTTATAACAAATAAAATTTACCAAGAGGATCACAACACATTTATTTTTCACTGCATTTTTCTTTACTATCGTCACTGGTCTTGTTATTGAATATTTCATGATGTTGAATGGTTGTGCTTTAATGATGATATGCCTATATATGATGTAAAGTGAATTATGTCATGCTCTTGTGTTTAATCAATTTAAATCCTAGAATTGTTGTTTCTTTCCTTTGTAGATTAACAACCTTAGTTTTTTTCTTTTTTAGGGACCACACCCCTTGGCTTCGCTAGGAGTAAGCCTAGACGGAGGAGTCAAGTTTTTAGGTGACAACACTTGAATATGACTTGCCCCCAAGGGCGCACTAAGCGGTTTGAATATTTATGTCGTGTTACCCGAGGTGCGCATCTAGGCAGAAAATTTTTGGCATCATTGCTAGGGATAAATCTTTTTGCTCCGGAATATGACTTTTGAGTTTCCTTTTTGTTTTTGCTTAGTTTGATGTATGTAGTGAATTTGTGAAATTGACCAAAATCATCTGGCGAATCCACTCTCCTTAATTTTACCAAGGCATTCTACAAGAAGGAACTCATAGGGTTTGCTTCAGTTCATTCCTGAACCTGAAAAGTTTTATCACGGGAGGAAACACAAGCTAGCTTCTCGTAGAATCCTTTCAATCTTAGATCTCGGTCAATTTCGAATATTCATTTTTTATTTGATAATAATTTGCAAGTGAATAATCCGCGAGTTGAAATGGATGATTTTTTCAAACCATTGGATTTTACTGTTATAGTTGGCTACCCCCACCAAGTCCTTGAAAAGGAAATTGAAACATTGCCCTCCTTTCAGGGTAATAATGTTGTTAGTGCAAATCTCACCTATTGGCCTTTTCTTAGTGTTTTAACAAGTGGTGTATTAATGCCAAGCATGAAGACATCAGGATGAAGTTCTTTGCTTTGTCATTGGAAGGAGATGCATTTGAATGGTTCACCACCTTGGATGATGCCAACTGCAAAACTTACAAAGAGCTTGAGACTTCCTTTAACACAAGATGGGGTGACATGAAGTAAGATCGTTACTTGTTGGCTGCCCTTACTAATACAAGAAAAAATGAAAATGAAACCATGGAAGAGTTCAATAAGAAATTTAATGAAATGGTTGCAAGACTCCATACCGACATCAAACCCCCAGATAATTCCATCCTCATATATTATATTGAGGCTTTTGATGGTGAAATGAAATACCAATTAAGAGATAAGGAGCCTGCATCCCTTAAAAAATCCATGGAGATAGTTGAGAAAATAGATAAAAACATGCAAACATGTGGCAAGTCTAATATTCCAGGTTTCATAAGAGGAAATGTTTCTATACACAAGCAACACGGAAATAAAGGCAAGGCCATTGATGCTGAGATCAAAGACCCTGCAAAAGACCCCATGAAAGAAATGACCGAATTGTTGAAAGCTCTAGTTTCCAATCAAGCCTCTCAAAAGAACGCCATGAAAAACCTTTTGATTTCCATGGAAAGAGCACAATAAACCCAAGATACAAGAGAGTTTGCTCCTAAGCGCCAATATGCTCCTAAGCCCCAATGGAAAAGGAAGGCACCTCCCTAAGACCGAAGGCCCCAAAAATCTTTGGAAACTGCAAATGTTGTCCTAGAATAGGTTCCCCCTTATTGTAGAGCATGCACAAACTTTCATGATAAGTCCACTTTTGCCATTTTTCGTCAGATCAATGAGCAAGGTTTGCGAGAGACCAGTAAGATTGCTAGATTTTTAAGCGAGCCCGAGTCCAAGCCAGATTACATCAATGTTGTAGCAGAACTCACCCAATTGCAAAAGATTCTTGGGAGCAAGCTAGGAAATATAGTCAAGAAAAAGATAATGTGAATACGTTATTTGGTGAGAATCCTACACCAGATCAAATATTGGAAATGTCAAGGTTCAAAGGTATAACTTATCAGAGGAAGGATATTGTTGTATCTTCAACGACCAATCAAATTGTTCCAAAGGTAATAACTCCCCATGCCATAGATGACTTGAATATTGATTTGAGTACATGGTTGTCTAATGCTAAAATACCTATTCATGTAACTAATCTCATTAAAATTCCAAACCTAAAAGAATATTTGATGAAGGTGATAGATCCCCCTAAGAAAAAGTTAATATTCTCAAATGTCCCTAAGGAAGTAATTCTTGATAAACCTAGAGAAGAAATTCAGCCTCAGGATTCAGATATCATTGAATATGCCCTTGTTATTTTGTACAATATGGACCCTAGAAAAGAAGATCATCCGCCATTCTACATATCTTTGCTAGTTAACAATCTTCTTTTACACAATTGCATGTTGGATTATGGTGCTTCTTCCAATGTCATGACTAGAAATATCATGGAACAGATTGGCCTAAAGATAACTAGACCATATATTAATGTATGTGATATGGACTCAAGAGAAGTTGACACCATTGGCATAATCCTAAATCTGCCCGTAAAATTGTCCAAGTACCCCGATATCCACTTAACCATGGATGTGCTAGTAATTGATGTTCCAGATAATTGGGGATGCTATTATCAAGAAAGTGGGCTGCATCTTTAAGAGGAGATATAAGAATGGACTGGACATATGCTACCATCCCTGCATCAGAACACACTTTGGTTAAGATTTATAATGAACAAGAAAGAAAGTTTCATGTTGGGAATCTCGAAGAGCCTGCACATGTGTTTGTTTATGATTAAGATAACTTTCGAAATTATGCAATTTTTTCAAATTTCATGGCACCTTTCAAAGAGGAAATCAAAGAGGAGAATGTTAGTGAAGTATGGGCGATGATTTGATGGGGCTTACTCGAAATTTGGTAAAGGGGCAGGGATTGTTATCACCTCGCCATCTCATCAAACTTTTAATTTTTCCTTTAGACTTGAATTTGATGCATCCAATACTGTGGCGGAATATGAAGCACGTTTGCAAGGTCTTGAAATAGCCAAATACATGGGGATAAAAAATTTAATCATAAAAGGTGATTCAGATTTGGTTGTCTCGGATTAAAAATATTTTTTCATGCAAAAATGAAAGGCTAAAGAAATATAGAAATGCGTGTTGTGATTCCATGGAGCTATTTGGTGCTTTGAATATCACAGCAGTTCACAGGGATGAAAATAAATAGGTAGATCAATTGGCAATAGCAGCTTCAACCCTTCAACCTATAGAAGAGATAATAAAAGGAAATGGAAAATTTAAAATAAATTTTAGACTAGCAATCCTAGATAATGTAGATCATTGGAAAGTATTTAATGATGACAAGAAAATCCTAAGATTTATTCATAATGTCCAGTATTTCTCTAACTACAAAATCATCTATAAGGAGGAAAATAATGACTATACTGAGGATGAAAATCAGCCAAGAAATACAATTCCAAAAGGCATCGTAGAATGGGAGCATATCTTTGACAAACAAGATAGACATAACCCTGAGAAAGAAATCTTGAAAGTTGGTAACCATATAGAAATAAATATCGGCACTGACAAGGAGCCTAAGATAATAAAAATTGGTAAAGGCACGTCCAAAAAAGAAAGGAAAGATCTTATCAACCTGGTCCAGGAATATAGGGATGTTTTTGCTTTTACATATGATGAACTAAAGGCTTATTAAGAAGATGTGTTTCAACACACCATCCCTTTAAAAGAAGGTGCTAATCCATTCCGGCAAAAGCTAAGACAAATCAACCCTAAGTTGGCCCCCAAGAACTTCAAAAGATGCTTGTCGTAGGAATCATTGCCCTGACTAGACATTCGTCTTGGTGCTCAAATTGAATTGTGGTAAGAAAGAAAAACAGAAATTTAAGACTATGTATTGATTTTAGAAATTTGAACAGGGCATGCTTAAAGGATAGCTACGCTCTTCCCAATATGGAAACATTGTTGCAAAGGCCCGTAACTGGGTCGGGTATGATGTATATGCTTGATGGTTTATCAGGGTATAATCAAGTGCTTGTTAACAAAGAATATAGGCATAAGACTACTTTCACCACTCCTTGGGGAACCTTTGAATATTTAAGAATGCCATTTGGTTTTCTAAATGTCGGTGCAACATTTCAAAGGGACATGTATTATGGCTTCAAAGAATTGATTGGAAAAATCATTGAGATATAACAAGATGACCATATTTTTTTATCTAAAGAAAGAACTGATCATGTTGGTCATCTTAGACAGGTGTTTGAAAGATGCATAAAGTATGGAATATCCTTAAATCTAGCCAAATCAGTGTTGGGAGTAGATAAGGTAAATTATTGGGGCACATCATCTCTAAAGATGGTGTGAGTATTGTTCCAAAAAGAGGCCATCAAGAAGGTTCCTATACCCACAAATGTGAAATCTCTCCAGTCTTTCAATGGTCAAATAAATTTCATTAAGAGTTTTATCCCAAATTTAGCATAATTAAGGAAGCCCTTACAGTTATTACTTAAAAAAGATGCTAAATTTGAATGGAGTAAACAAGGAAAAGAAGCCTTCACAAGCATTAAAGATACCATCTCTAGATCCCCTGTGTTGATAAGCTCAGATTAATCCAAAGAATTCCAAGTTTTTTCATGTGCTTTTGAACACACAATTGCGGGGGTATTAATCTAGAAGAATGACCAAGGACAAGAGCAACTTATAGCCTTTTTTTGTAGGACCTTACAGAACTCAGAGCTTAAGTACACCATAATGGAAAAGTAGGCCTATGCACCTGTGAAATATTTGAAGCACTTCAGAATGTATATTGTGTTAGAAAAATAGGATCACAGAGCAATAACAATAAACAAGATGAAAATTTAAATCACATAAACACAATACAAGAGAGACACCAATATAACGTGGTTCACCCAAGATGGGCTACGTCCACATAGAAATTTCCAGTCCTTATTATTATACCATCCAACAAACGAAGGGATACAACCTGCAACACATCCACTGCAACTTCATCTTCACTCTCCCACAGTCTCTCTCTTACACAATCATAGAGATATTTACCATGCTACAATACACAGTTGTATTACAATGCATTCCTTTTAAAGAGCGATTACCATGGGAAAATACTATGAAACACCCAATACCATGGACCTATAAATAACCCATTATTGACCAAGTCATGACTATGATATTACAACATTTTACAAGGCATTTTTTCCTGAAATTTTTGCTGCGAGGGAACTGCCCCCGAACCCCCACCAAGGGGGGCTCCTAAAATGTAGTCGTTGCTCCCCCTATACCCCCTATGGCGACTATATTTGAAGGGAAAGACCCCCAAACACCCCCTGTCATGGGTTGGGATCCAGACACGGCTGAAACACGACCTCTTAATAAGGAAGATCAGGCTCCACAACCAACAATATCCCACTTGGATACTGATCACAGCAACTACGCCACTACTGCACTTGTTGGAATATGCTCTGAACCTTGGACCTGGAAAATTTCTCATCTTCACCTTCATGCTTGAAGGCCAACTAAAACCGATCAGAAGTCAGTTTCTCTTTGGTTATTACCTTTCTCAACATGTCTGCAAGATTCTTGTTAGTGTGTATCTTTTCCAGCTTCAACAGTTCATCTTCCAAAACATATCGTATGAAATGGTACTTGAGTTGTATATGTTTAGTCTTAGAATGGAAGGCTGATTTCTTTGCAAGATTAATGGAACTCTGGTTGTCACTGTACTACCTGCTATTTGCATGCTTCTTACCCAATTCTTCCATGAACCACTGTAACCAAATCATCTCTTTACTAGCCTTTGTAGCAGCAACATACTCCGCTTTCGTTGTTGAAAGTGCAACAACCTTTTGCAGTTTCAAAATCCAACTTACTGGTGTTCCACATACAGTAAAGACATACCCTGTGGTGCTCCTCCTGCTATCTTTATCACCTGCCACATCTGCATCAACATATCCATGTAGAACAGTGTCTGAACCTCCAAAACATAATGCATGAGTGGTAGTACCTCTCAAATACCTAAGAATCCACTGTAGTGCCTTCCAATGTTCTTTACTTGGAATGTTCATATACCTGCTCACAACTCCCATTACATGTGCAATATTTGGTCGTGTGAACATCATGGCATACATCAAGCTACCAATTGTCGATGAATAGGGAACCTTAGACATGTAGTCTATCTCTTCCTGTGTCTTGGGACATATCTCCTTACTTAGTTTGAAATGGTTGGCCAAAGGTGTACTAACTGGTTTTTTGTTATGCATTCTAAACCTCTCCAACACCTTTTCTATGTACTTACCCTAAGACAATGTCAATTTGTGTTTTTTCCTGTCTCTTGTTATTCTCATACCAAGGATTTGCTTTACAGCACTCAAATCCTTCATCACAAATGAATTAGCTAACTTCATTTTGAGTACATTTATATCCTACTTATTAGACCCTACAACAAGCATGTCATCTACATATAATAATAAGATAATATTTATTCCATTATCTGCCTCTTGAAATAAACACAGTGGTCAGAATGACATCTACAATAACCATTTATGCCATAAACATGTCAAATTTAAGATATGACTACCTTGGAGCTTGCTTCAGGCCATACAAGATCTTCTTCAACCTACATACCAAATTCTCCTTCCCTTTGACCTCATACCCTTGTGGCTACCACATATAAATCTCTTCCTCCAAATCCCCATGGAAAATTTATTTTTTTACATCTAACTGTTCAAGATGCAAATTTTCTACCACCACTAGACTTAAAATGGTTCTAATTGAAGTCATTTTAAAAACATGAGAAAATATTTCATCAAAATCTATACCTTTCTTCTGTGCAAACCCCTTTACAGCAAGTTTGGTTTTGTATTGCTTATTTCCTCCATCTTCTTCCTTCAACCTATAAACCCATTTATTTTGCAATGCTCTTTTACCTACAGGAAATTGAACCAAATCTCAAGTCTAGTTTCTTACCAATGAGTCCATTGGGCCCTATTCATGCCTTCCTCACACTTCTTTATAGTTTCCACATGCATTGCTTCTTTATAACATTCTGGTTCACCAGAGTCAATCATCAATAAATAATACATCGAAGGAGAGTATCATTTAGGGGGTATACTTGACCTGGTATATTTTTTAACGCTTGTAGGAGTTTGAGGTACCTGGTGCTGTTCTTGATTTTCTGACACCTTTGTAACTTCATTTTCTTTGATTTCATCAAGCATTGTGTACTCTGTGTTTTCCTTTTCTTGTTTCTTTCCCTGCAACTGATCTTTATACATGACATTTTAATTGAATACCACATCTACTCCTAATGATTTTGTTATTTTCATAATCCCATAAGCAATAACCAAAATCATCAACCGTGTATCCAATAAATGTACATTTCTTGGATTTAGGCCTAAGCTTTGTTCTATTTTCTTTATCAATATGGACAAATGATTCACAACCAAAAGTTCTCAGAAATGAGTAGTTTACATTTTTACATGCCCATGTCTTCTCTGGAATACCACCATCAAAAGCACTTGAAGGCCCTCTATTTATTAAATAAATAATAGTATCTACAACATTTGCTCAAAACTATAAGCGCAACCCTACATGCAATATCATACAACTTGCACGTTCCATGATTGTTCAGTTCATCCTTTTTGACACACCATTTTCTTGTGCAATTTATGGAACTGTCTTCTCTCTACGAATCCCATGGTATGAACAGTACCTATAAAACTCATTACCGCAGTATCCACCTCCATTATCATATCTGAGACACTTCAACATTTTTCTTGGCTCATTCTCAACCAAAGATTTCCATTTCTTAAAAGTAGCAAACACATCAGATTTTTGTCTAATGCAATAAACCTGAGTTTTTCTAGTTGCACCATCAGTAAAAGTAACATAATAACGAGATCCACCAAGAGATTGTACTTGAGTCGGTCCCCATACATATGTATGCACAAGCTCTAATTTTTCACTCTTCTTCTATTTCCCAACCCTAGGAAATTTGACTCTCTTATGTTTTCCATAAACACAGCTCTCACAGAATTCCAAACTTACATGCTTCATATTTGGAAGTAACTTCCTTGAGTTGAGAATCTGCATCCCCTTCTCACTCATGTGGCCAAACCTATGATGCCACAATGTTGTATTTGTTCTTGCAGAAGCTAAAAAGATAGAACAGTCAATATTATGAGGACATAAATACAATGTACCTATCATGTCTCATTTTGCTATCACCATTGATCCTTTAGTGATCTTCCACCACATTTCTCGAAACGTAGATATACAGCCACCATCTCCCAACTTCAATGTTGAGATCATATTTCTTTTCATAGCAAGAATATCCCTTACATCTTTCAGCAGCCATTCACCTCCATTCTTTAACTTTATCCGTACCTTACCCATTCCAACAATTTTACATGGCTCATCGTCACCCAATAAATCTTGTCCAAAATCACCTTGAACATAATCATAAAGAAAATTCTTATAGGGTAGCATGACATGAAGGCCATGAATCTACTACCCAGTAATCACTAGTATTATCTAATGCAAGAATCAAAGCAACTTGTAACACATCACCTGCTACATTTGCTTCTTAAGTAGTGTCATGTTATCCTTCTCCTTTCTTCTTTAGAGATTTGCACTCTTTCTTCAGAT